>OY757912.1:120311419-120336596 GCA_963585895.1 Sepioteuthis lessoniana | reverse complement strand
GTACCTGTTCAGGAGAGTGTACACCTTTGTGACCATTTCTCTCTGGTTTATTCTGATCTCTAGTAATTTTTAGAGGTAAGGTCCCGTCTAAAAGTCAAATGGATCATGGTTGGTTGGTTATAATGGCATATCAACCTGTATAGTTTATTTAATGCAAAGCCTGTTTACACATATGTACGGTTGTAAACACATAATTTAATGATACCATACTAAAACCAAACGACTCATTTACTCGCATACGAGTAAATATTTTCAAGGATTTCTATATGACATTAGTTTATTTTGTGATGATAGTTTTTCTTAATTATTTTTCACTACTATTTTACTAACACAAACATCATGGTATTTCTATTCAGCAATAATTTGGTTTCAGTTGATTAGTTTCTTGTGTTTTCAGGATTGTAACCAAGTCTATATGGATCAGTTTAAAATGATTACTATTAGAATGGAATACTTGAAACCATGCAACTATATGGAAAAAATGGTTATTATAAAATAAAGTCATTAATATTAGATAGGTTGGTTGGGTATTTTTATAGCATATCAGCACTTGTGGACTACGTAATGCCAAATATATATATATATATATATATATATATATATATATATATATATATATATAATATGATATCATGAGTATTTATGATGAAAGGACTTGACTGTTTTAATCATAGGGGGCTAGGGCTTGTCATGACCAGCCGATTGATCGGATTGGGTCCCTCCGACCGCCGTCTTACCCAAGTTATTACCGAAGTGTTGTAGGCCATGTGTGATCTTAGAACCAGGTTCACGAATCGCTCAGCCACCAATATCCTATACTTAAGCATTACAGGTCACCACACAAAGCAAATAAGACAGACCATTGAGGTGGGTTTTGACTCCCCTGGAGAGAGGCTGTTGGTTTATTTTACAGACTCAGCAACATGGCGATGTTAGTTGGGAGTACTTGGACCCATATAACAGCGTTATAGGATGATTATTATTAAATATAAAGAGTTACTTTAAACCCTATAAATGATTATTATCAGACAATATTTGATTTGTTGGTTGGTTGGTTGGGTTTTATGACATATCAACCGTTGTAGATTATTTAACGTGAAATCCATTTTTATGTAAATAATCAATTCTATTTAAAACAATTCAGTTTAGCATGTGTACACAGTTTAATTGTCAAAGACATTTCTATTTTAAACTATTCAAGCAGTTATATATAACAATTCAGTTTAGTGTAAGAACAGTTCTATTTCAAATAATTCAGTTTAGCATAAGCACGCAGTTCAAATGTAAGTCCAGTTTAATTGTCAAAAACATTTCTATTTCAAGCTATTCAGTTTAGTTAAACAATTTAGTTTTAGCATAAGTATGCCGTTAGTTTTATTTAACCCATAGATAGGGCCCTATCAGGTGCTACCACTCCGGGCCAGAGTGCACCTGGTAGCAATGGCAATGAAAGGGTGCTCTACATCCCTCAAAGCTCCAACATTACTGGAACATCACCATCATATTGTTTAGTGTCATATCCAGGACACTCGTTGTGTGGTTTTACCCCTCTGCAGAGGTGCAGTCGGTGTATTCTACAGCCCCAGCCGATTGAGCAAACCATATTTAAAACTCTACAGAAGAAGGCAAAATTATTTTTATTCGAAAGTATTTCGTGATATCCTATAACAGGTACAAATGAATTATTACTGATAAATAAAAAGGGAAATTAATGAAAAAGCAAACGAACATTGAAATTATAGTTATAACTAAAATTGCTGACTTTGTACAAATCAACAAATTCCAGATTTAGATATCCCTTGGGGGGTTGATATACCATTAGACAAATAAACCAAACCATTTCTAAAACCCGATAAAGAGTCAGTTAAGGTGAAATGCTTGATTTTTATGCCTTATCTCATTTTTCCCTGAAGAAGCATTAGGTTAGTGTGGCGATATATATATATATATGGAGAGAGAGAGAGAGAGAGAGAGAGAGAGAGAGAGAGAGAGAGAGAGAGAGAGAGAGAGAGAGAGATTAACGTTGTGCAAAGAATAGCATATCTAAAGGAATAACCTGAAAATGGTAATTTCTTCTGGGAATGTTTGAACATGAAAACACACACACACACACACACACACACACACACACACACACACACACACACACACACACACACACACATATATATATATATATATACATATATATGCATGGTAAATGAATAAATGCTATAGTCCTGTTGATGGGTTTAGAATACGCAGACTTGCTGAGGGGTAAGATCTCTCCTGCCCCCAAACGGTAGTGGGTGTAATAAGTATGACACTAAACTGCATCACTTTAAAAAGTTGTTGAATTCGAAATCATACCCTGATTACACCTTTGTAGAAGAGTGTCCTTGTTATGACTCTAAACTCAATTTGCTGGTGAGAATCCAAGCCTGGAGTTTTGCGTTACGTAACCCCCACCCCTTTGTCATCATTCTCAGGGCCGTTTTGATCCGGATTGCCAGTACCCACTAAGGGATGATACATAAGTCAAATAGAACTGTTTAATCATTGTCTTAGGAATTACTATTATTATTATTATTAGTTGTAGGAGTCGTATTAGTAGTATTCGAAACCATACAGCTATGTAGTAATTATTTGTATTTAAACAAGAATACTTGATAAATGGAATTCTTAATGCTAAATAACAATACTTGAAACAGTTTGACTGTCGAGAAACAAATGATTGATACTAAATAGAATTATTAGGGTTTTACAGGATTACTTGTAACCATCTACTTGTGGGTGCCCCATTCATTCGGCCTTGCGCCACATCGAAGCAAAGAGCTTTGTAAATTACTACTTGTGGGCAAACAAATGAATTCTAATGAATCGTGTAAAAATTAAGTTACATACCAACTATTCGTTTATAAATCTTACATATGAAACAGAATTTGGTATTATATATTCCCAAAAGGCTGATATGCCACAAAACCCCATCCAACCCAGAAACCGATCATCGTAGACGGGTAGACATGCAATTGAAATCAACCAATTAATCATTAAGCGAATGTTATTTAATCCACAATTATGCTGTATACGTAACGAAGATAGTCACACACACACACACACACACACACACACACACACACACACACACACACACACACACACACACTTATATATATATATATATATATCATACTCTGAAACGTTCACGTTATTGTTTATGCATTGCAAATAGGCCCCTAAACATAAAGGAGGTAAATTATTAAAAGAAAGAAAAAAAAAATAGAAATAAAAATAATTCCGTAAAAATAAAGATGATATTGGAGAAAATAAAATAATAAAATAAGTACTATTATGATCTTGAAAATTTTTCATCTTCCTACCTTATTTTCGTTCCAATCAATTTAAGTTGGCAGCCCATCAACAAATTTGGAGGGCCTGCATTAGAGTGCTCATTCCGTTACAACATTTAGTTGATCACAATTCATTTCAGAGTTACACCCCTAAATCAACCTTTCCTGAGCACACACACGCACACACGTGCTCGCATGCGCGTATGTGTGTGTGTGTGTGTGTGTATGTGTGTGTGTGTGTGTGTGTGTGTGAGTGTGTCTAGGTGTCTCTGAATGTGAAGAGAAGATTGCCCATGTCTATGCGTTTTTCATAGACTATTATATGGCAAGGTTTTGTGTCTGCATGCGTTTATATATATATATATATATATATATATATATATATATATGAAGGCAAGAGAAAACAATTGCCTCTTATGCCTCTTAACGCAGAACAAAGCTTACACAAGAACTTTTTCTTTAAAAAAACTGAGAAACTAAACAGTTCTACATTAAGGCAATTTCTATTGTGTAGAGCAGCTTTTAACACCCCTAATTGGTCTCGTAGCTGAATACGAATATTTTCAGAGCAGTCCCCTTTTTGCAATCTTTTGAATGAAGCCAACGCTTTTTTGTTATGTTTGTTACAATACTAAAGAATCCTTCAACAGCAAAATTACCAAAACCGATCGCTCGTCCAACAAAAGTAAGTTAGAAGACCGTTTGTGACAGGCATTGTTTGGGGTTCGCCAAATGAGATTCGTCTGTTGTTCGACGAGTGGCCGTGTAAGGTCGTCTTGGGTGTTGGGAGAGACGTGTGAGAAGTGTTCCCCTTAAGGGCTTCAGCCTAGAATGAAAGAAGAAGAAAAAAAAGACAGATTTTAAGTCGTGTGTTTTGAAAGAGGTTAAGAAATGTAGGTATAATAAAAACGAGAGAGAGAGAGAGAGAGAGAGAGAGAGCGAGAGAGAAAGAGAGAGAGAGAGAGAGAGAGTTTTTGAAGAGAAAAATACAACTAGGGGTCTTTAAGAAAAATAGAAGAAAATAGATATATTTTTGTCAATGGAATTATATATTAAAAGATAATATACGAGGAGATATAATAAGAAAGCTGAAAAACAAAAACATAAAAACAAACAAGCAAGCAAACAAGCAAACAAAAATAAGATGATTAGAAAAAGAGGAAAAAGATAAAAAAAAGGAGAAATGAAAAAGAGAACATAAGAAAGAAATGGTCAAAAGTGAGAAAAATATATAAGAAAGAGAAGAAAGAAAGAAAAACATGGGATAAGAACTAGAGAAAAAAAAAGAATATAAAAAGAGAGGGAAATAGAGAAGAGACAAACATATTAGAAAGAGAAGAAAGGGAAAAAAGGGGAAGGAATCAGAAAGAGAAAAAGAGAAAGAAAAAGAAAAAGAAAACGAAAAAGAGAATATGATATGTGAGGGAAAGAGAAAAAAGAGAAGCATACATGAAAGAGAAAAGAGGAATAAAAAGAGAGGAAAAGAATTAGAGAGAGAGAGAAAGAAAAAATAAACATATTAGAAAGAGAACGGGAATGTATCAGAGAGAGAAAAAAGAAAAAGAAAAAGAGAATATGATATGTGAGGGGAAGAGAAAAAAAAGAAGCATATAAGAAAGAGAAGAAAGGAATAAAAAGCGAGGAAAAGAATTAGAAAGAGAGAAAAAGAGAATATGATAAGAGAGAGAAAGAAAAAAAGAGAAACATATTAGAAAGAGAACGGGAAAGAATCAAAAAGAGAAAAAAAAAAAGAAAAAGAGAAAAAAAAAGAAAAAAAGAATATGATGAAATAAGAAAAGACAAAAAATAGAAAGATATTGGGGAAAGAAAGAATTAAAAAAGATGAAAAGTGCGAGAAAGTGACCCCCTGACCACCCCCCCACCTCAGAAAACAAGGAAACAGAAGGGGATAAAACTCTTAGAAAGAGACAAGCAGATTAAATAAACTGGTGACAAAGAGATAGCAGAAAGAGGGAAAGCACGCCATGATTTAGAATGAGTTATAAAGTAAAGAACAGAAAGAAAGAAAGAGAAACAGAGAAAGTGAGAGTGGGGACAGACAGACAGACAGACAGTGGAAGGAAACGAGTGTAAAGAAAACAGTGTCTGATTAATGTAGAATATAGCAGGCAGGAATAGATAAGATCCTGTGGAGAAAAAAGGAAAACGAAATATAAAGGTTCAGAATTGAATTCTAAAACAGTTGTTGGAAAAGTTAAGGAAAAAAAAAAAAAAAAAAAAAAAAAAAAACGAAATAGATAAAAAAAAATAAAAGAATAAATGAAAAACTACGGAGAGAAAAAAAAAGTTAGGTCAGAGAAGGCAAAGAAAAAAGTCAAGGAATAGAAAAAAGAAAAAAAAAAAGAGAAACGATGTGACATAATAATAATAATAATAATAATAATAATAATAATAATAATAATAATAATAGTAATAATAATAAAAAGAATCAATTATAGAAAAAGTAAAATAACAAAAAATATTATAAAGAAATCAAACGTGAAAAAGGACTGTTGTGAGTGATGTATACACAGAAAGAGATTGAAAAGAAGGAAAGAAAGAAAGAAAGAAATGGAAAAACAATCTGCTCATCTGGCGCCAGTAGAACGGACCAATGGCGTCACAAAATGATACTGGATTTTACCAGGTGCAAATTAAACAAAAAACTAAGATACAATTCGAGAGAGTACCTTCAAATGTAGTTAGTATTTTCATTGGGCATAACCCCGTCAAATAATGATTGGCAAGATAGCTCACCAGATAACTGCAGTTAGGACTTTGATCAAAATCAGGTGACACACAATTTTTGCTTTTTACCGTCGCAAAGCAAGGTTAAAATATTGGCGTCAAGTTCCTCGGATCTGCACTTTGATGCTAGATGTAACAGAGAAATTCGTCTCTAAATTCTTATGAACTTCTCGATGAAAATTAAGCGACAGCGCTGACATATACATATATAAAGAAGTCCTGTTTTTTTGGTGTTATTGATATTTATCAATACCCATAACAGGATGGAAATAAATCTATAATCCTAAAATGACCGATACATATATATATATATATATATATATATATATATATATATATATATATAAAGGCTTTTCCATAAATTAGCAGAATATTGCCAACACAATTGGCAATAGGATGCATTGCTAACAGTTGTGCCTTTTTCAAGGGAATCATTTGTGATGTGTCCTTTAATACTATAGAAGACAGTCAGCATAACGTTCAATCTCGACCACTGCGCCTAGAACCTTTTCTTTACCAGAGAGTCAGGGGTATCCCACTTAGTCTCGTTGTGCAAAACCCATGTTTAATCCATTTGTAAATATTCTTTTGACTAAAATATGCTTTTCAGTGCACAATACCCGTTCCTCTGTAAATTTCACTAGGATTGCATTTTTCAGCCACCAGAGACTCAATGATAGATATATTGTCAAGACTGGATCACTCTTTTTGATTTTCTGTGATTTTGAATAGCTTCAAAAGAAATACTTTTTTGTAATCAAAATAATTTTTACTATAAATCATTATCAAGCAACGCAGAGTATGCATTTATTAAAAGAAAAAATTCTGAAAAAATAAAAATGGCTTTTTTAAAACATAAATTTGTTCTTTATTTAATGAACTTTTATAATTTGCTTTACATTATATTATATGAGTAAGTATTTTGAGTAAGTATTCTGAATATCTTTATGAGTTTTATATTTGTTTGTGTTGTATATCTTGATCGTCATCCATCAACGTCCTACTACTACTAATAATAATGATAATAATAAAAGTAGCTGTGGCAGTAAACTCTCGTAAAAGGATTATAAGACTAGACAGGACTGGGTGGTGAAGATGATCAACCGGGAATTGTGCAAGAAAATGAAATTCAATCATATTAACAAGTGGTATATGCACATACAAGAATTCGTCTGAGAGAATGAGACGCCTAAAATAATCAGGGATTTTGTAATACAGGAAGCCAGACCTTGTGATAATCAACAATATGAAAGTAAATATGGATCAAAATCCGACAGTATGAAGAAAAAAAGCAGGAAAAAAACATCATCCAAATAGATGAATTTATTAAGATGTTAAGTCGACGTTGAACGTTTTCAGATGATGGTTACTGAAACCGAAATGTTGAACGTCGACTTTACATCATGATAAATTCACCTATTTGGATGATGTTTTTTCTGCTATCTTCATAATCAACAACAACAACAACAAACGAGAACCGGTGATATAGTGAATGTTATAATCCCAGTAGACCACAGAGTGAAAATCAAAGAAAACTGTGTAACATGAAGGTGACGGTGATACCAACTGTAATTGTTACACTTAGATCAACACCTAAAGGATTTGAAAGAGGACTGGAAGGGTTAGAAATCAAAGGATAGATCGAGACTACAGCATTGCTAAGGATGCTAAGAAGAGTCCTGGAGACGTGAGTAGGCTTACTGTCACACAGACTCTTATAAAATATTACCTCCTAACAGCTGATGTGCTGAACTCACAAGGAATGAAAAGACGACAACATCAACAACAGCTATGATTACTTGTTCATGTAAAAACTAAAAATACTCTACGACATTATTTTTGATTAAATGTTAAAAGTAAAATCTAACAAAAATTTAACAATGAGATCATTTATACTACTACTACTACAACTACAAATACTACTACTAATACTACTAATAATAATATCGATAAAGATAATTATTATAATACCATCGCCAAAGGACGATCAAGAGCAATAAAGAAAACTAAATTGCTCAAAAATCCATGCAACAACATGTTTGAAAATCGTTCTTTTTATTAGCATTTGAAGGGGTAGAAAAAAAAAAAAGGATGTCATTGTAGAACAACAAGAATTGAAAAAGAAAAAGAAAAATTCAACGTTGAATTATTTCTTTTTCTTTTCAATTCCTTGTATGTTCCTACAACTGACATCATTATTCTCTTTTTTTTTTAAGATGGCTCTCATACTGCGTTACCAGGAAATAGAAACAAGATTTGACAGCAATAATGGAATATATTCGAATTTAATAAATAAGTCACACATTCATACACACACATACACACACACACATATATATATATAAAGTACTTTTTTTCTATGTCAGTTTTATTTATTTTTTTTTATTAACTCGTGTTCTGCTCTTATATGTCGATCACGACATGAAAAGAACGAGTAGGAGGGGAGTGGGACTGAGTTTGGTGCACATATCAAAATCTAACAGAGAGAGAGAGAGATTTTGAACTGACAGGGAGGTGTTTGCGACTAGGCCAACATGACGCTGAGTGATAAATAATATCATGTCGATATCAATAATAATAATAATGATAACAAGCGGAGATGAAAGAAAAAATCAAAAAAGAGTATCTCTGGAAAGAGAGAAATCTCATCAAAGTAGAAAACATCTGGCCTGTCTCCTTAATCAGATACTCGGGACCATTTTTGAAGTGAACTTAAAGAAATGGACCAAGAGTACAAGATAATAATGACGATGCGTAAAGCCTAACATCCCAGAGATGACATAGACAGATTTTATGCGCCAAGAAAAGAATGAGGAAGAAGACTTGCCTGCAGTGAAGAAGCGTTGAGACATCGATACGAAGACTTGAAGACTGCATAAAAAAAGAAAGCCTAATTACAATAACCAGAAGGAAAAAACAACACAACGATCAACAGAGCAACAATAACTAGAAAAATGAGAAGAAAAAAAATTGCATTGATATTTCAAGTGACCAATAAGGGAAATCTCGCTCGAGAAGACTTGGACATTGCTAATAAAGGGAAAACTTAAGAGAGAAACAAAATCTCTTCTAAGAGCAGCACAAAATAACGCCATAAGGACCAACTAGGTTAAAGCAAAAATAGATAAGACGCAACAAAATAACAAATGTAGATTATATAGTGATAGATATAAAGCGATTCATCATATCATAATCGAACGCAGCAAATTACCGCAAAAAGATTATAAGATTAGACACGACTAGGAGGGGAAGGTAATCCACAGGCAGTGAGAAGATACTGTCAGGAAAAAAGGATGGAGTTTGGCCTAGAAAAATGCGCCATGGTAATAATGAAAAGTGGGAATCGGCACATGGCTCTAGTAATGGAACTACCAAAATCAAGAAAAAATTAGAACGTTCGGGGAAAAGGACACGTACAAATACTTGGGAATATTGCAAGCAGACGCTATCAAACAAATGGATGTGAAAGAAAACTTTAAAATGAGTACCTCAAGAGAGCAAGAAAGCTATTCGAGACCAAACTATATAGCAGGAACCTTCAAAAAAGGATAAATATCTCGTAAGATACTTGGGACCATTCTTAAAGTGGACCTGAGAAGAACTTAAACAAATGCACCAGAGATAAAAAAAAAAATAAAAACCACGAATAAGGCCTTACATACCAGAGATTATGTTAACAGACTATATATTTCAAGAAGAGAAGACTTGCCAGCAGTGAAGATAGCGTTGATGCATCGATACAACGACCAGAAGACAACATAGAAAAGCGCGGAGGAAGACCACTAGAAACAATACGGACAACATAAAGTTTAGCAGAACGGAATAACAAAAAAAAAAAAAAAAAAAAATGGGAAGAAAAAACAACTGTTTGGAAATTTTAAAGGACAAACAAGTGACAAATCATACAAGAAATCATAGATGTGGCAAAGAAAAGGAAAG
Organism: Sepioteuthis lessoniana; assembly: GCA_963585895.1. Classification (NCBI taxonomy): domain Eukaryota; kingdom Metazoa; phylum Mollusca; class Cephalopoda; order Myopsida; family Loliginidae; genus Sepioteuthis; species Sepioteuthis lessoniana. Next base: position 120,326,580 of record OY757912.1, on the reverse strand, counting down.
ATTTAGAGAGAAACTAAATCTCTTCTAATAGAAGCACAAAACAACGCCATCAGAACAAAGGAAGAAGAGATACGAGGTGCAAACGATAAGTTTCTAGACTTTTTTTTCGTATGGGCACTTTTATTAATAGTACACACATAAAACTCTAGTCCTCTTCGAAGTAATCTCCTCCGGCTGCAATGCACTTTTTCTACCGTTCCAACAACTTCTGGAAGGCCCAATGGAAGTCGTCTTGTGTGAGCGCGTCAATGACCTTCGTCACAGCCTCTTTCATCTCCTCAATTGTCTCATAACGACAGCCTCTGAGCTTAGGGAATAAGCAAAAGTCACTGGGAGCAAGGTCTGCACTATAGGGAGTGTGAGGAACTGTCTTGATGCCCATCTTGGTCAAATAGTATGTGACAAGGATGGAGTTGTGGACTGGTGTATTGTCCAAGTGGAAATGGCACTGACCCGATTTAAAGAGTGCTGGCCTCTTCCGACGGAATCTCTTTCTGAACTCCCTTAAAACCTCAACATAGTAACCCTAATTCTAACCCCTTGGCCAATTAACTCTGGTGTATTGACTTCCTTACTCCTCCCATACCTCTCATCATCCCTCACAGACTCCCTGTCTTCCTTGAATCTCTTATGCCACTCAAAAACTGATGCTCGATTTATGCAAGATGCTCCAAAAGCAGTCTGAAGCATTCCATACGTTTCTGTAGCATTTTTTCCAAGTTTAAAACAGAATGTTTTTGCATATCGTTCTTCTAAAGTGTCCTCACGTCCAGATTGCATTTTTGATATTCACCAGCTCTGACAATCAGGCTTTAGTAGGGTGTATTCCAATTGCTTCCGTAACTGTTCATTTGAATCTGAAATCATAAAAATTGGTCTGTCATCTCATAAGACGTATAGCAATAACACACTGCATTTTCAAGAGTCTACAACAGTTTTAAATGCCCATACGAAAAAAGTCTAGAAACTTATCGTTTCCACCTCGTAGGCAGCAACAACATAGCAAATGTAGGTTACGTGGTGACAGAGATCATTCACATAAGTGAATGCAGAAAATTAGCACAAAAAGAGAATAAGACTAGACACGACTGGGTGGGGAAGGTGATCCACTGGGAATGGTGCAAAGATTTTAATTTGACCATTTGAACAATCCATAATTTATCCCTGACAATGAGAGGCATAAATTCCTCTGAGGTTTTGAGATACAAACGGATCACCTAATCTCGGCCAGACCACCAGACATAGTGATAGTCAACAAAGAAAAGAGAACTTGTTGAATTGTGGACTTTGCCATCACGTCTAACCACAGAGAAAAATTGAAAGAAAGCGATAAAAAAGATAAGTACCAGGACCTTGCTCTGGAATGAAAAAAAAACTGTGGAACATGAAAGTGACAGTGATAACAATTGTAATTGGTGATCTTTTTACAGACACCAAAGAATTGTTACATGGATTGGGGGACGTGGAAATAAGAGGACGAGTAGAGACCATACAAAATACAGCATTGTTAAGATCGGCCAGATTATTGAGAAGAGTCCTGGAGACTTGAGGAGGCTCGATGTCACTCAAACTCTAGTGATAAACCATCATATGGCGTTGGTGTGAAAAACTCTCAAAGGCGAATAATAATAATAATAATAATAATAATAATAATAATAATAATGCTGGTGTAAAAAAACACTTTGGGAGCAGTATAATCATAAATGGTGAATGTACAACCCAATATGCATCCTAAAAAATAAGAAACATTACATATTCAGTGACTTAGAGATATAAACATCATATGATCCAAGTGAGAAGAATAGACGTAGTTTTAATTATAAAATAGCCTGTGCTGATTAAGTGGATATAGAGATAAAACGGTTACATAATGAACGAATGCAGCAAAACTTACACTTAAGGATTGCCAGTCTAGCTATGACTGATTAGAAAAGGGTATCCCTAGGAAATTACCGAGGGATAAAAATTTGACCAAACTAATAATAATAATCACGGGCCATTGGACTAATGAGTAGAGCGTTTGCCAATGGTCCAGGAGACCGGGGTTCAATCCCAGGTCGAGTTATACTATAGACTAAAAATGGTACTTGATGTCGCCATGCTTAACACTCAGCATTATGAGGTACGGATCAAGAGTAAAGTGGAGTAACCCAGGAAAAGGAATAGCGCCCTCCCCTACACCTTGGTAGAATAACGAATAAAAAGGGAGCCTTCGGGTCGCCCTCGACCCGGGGGCTAACTTTACAATACAGCTGCAATACAGATATGCACAAACCAGTTTCCATCCTATGTAATGAGATGCATTATATTCACGGGTAATTCTTCCTGAAAATTCTTCCTGAATCCCATGGAAATGGTTGCGTCTCTCAGACAAGGTGTTAAAATATACAAGCCATTTCCAGTGGTTGATCAGTCTAAATTTGGTGCTTTTTATAATGCTTGTTTCGGTGGTGTTGGCTCGCTAGCAGCAGACAAGGCTCTGTATCATGTTAAAAAACTTAATCAGCACATGTGTACGTTACTAGCAGCTGCGTGAAAGAGCATCCATTCAATGCTATGGCGGTGGCTGAAGTGAGATCAAATTTCTCTTTTGCGCAAGGATGGTCCTTTTTCCGGGCATGCATTGCCTTACATCCTGCCCGGGGCTTCTGGGAATTTCTTCCCTTTTTGAATTTATATTATCTATTTAATTTTTTCTTTTTTCTATCCCTTACAACTCTGAGGAGTCCAGGAAACCTGAGGTGACGTGCTGTCATTCTAAAAACCTGGAAAAAATGGGTGCAAGAATTGAGACCATCAATACTATTAAAACCATTGAAGTGGAAGAATTCTTAGATGAATCTAGGATACCTGGAGAGATTTATTATCACTCAGACGTAAGGGTAAAATCACAAGTTTGAACTTGTGTGAAAAATTAGCTTTTCGGGAAAATTGCAAAAATTATGTGTTTCACATACACATTCTCTCTTTCTCTCCTTTTCCATCCAGTTCGCTGGGCTGTAGAATACCCCACCAGTGCCTCTCCAAAGAGATTAGACCACCATCAACACGTGTCCTGGTAATGACACTAATACGTCTGATCGTATGAAATGCTTCAGACTGCTTTTGGAGCATCTTGCCTGAATCGAGCATCAGTTTTTGAGAGGCATAAGAGATTCAAGGAAGGCAGGAAGTCTGTGAGGGATGATGAGAGATGTGGAAGGAGTACAGAAGTTAGAACACCAGTTAATTGGCCAAAGGGTTAGGGTTAGGGTTACTATGGTGAGGCTGTAAGGGATTTCAGGAAGAGATTCCTTGGGAAGAGGCCAGCACTCTTCAAATTGGGTCAGTGGCATTTCCGCCAGGACAATATACCAGTGCAGAACTCCATCCTTGTCACAGACTATTTGACCAAAATGGGCATCAAGACAGTTCCTCAGCCTCCCTATAGTCCAGACCTTGCTCCCAGTGACTTTTGCTTATTCTCTAAGCTCAGAGGCTGTCGTTATGAGACAATTGAGGAGATGAAAGAGGCTGTGACGAAGGTCATTGACATGCTCACACAAGAGGACTTCCTTCCATGAGGCCTTGCCGAAGTTGTTAGAACGGTACAACAAGTGTATTGCAGCCGGTGGAGATTACTTCGAAGAGCACTAGAGTTTCATATGTGTACTATCAATAAAAGTGGCCATACGAAAAAAAAGTCTAGAAACTTATTGTATGTACCTCCTACTTGCTGATGCATTTCAAGAGCTTGTGAGGGATTTTCCTCAACTCGACGCAGGTTTGTTCGTTTAACGCTGTTCATCGTTCGTTCCTCAGTGCTAATAGATGAACAAACTGAAAAACAAAAGCAAAAAAAAAAATGCTATGTTAAGAGAGAGCTAAGATTACATTTATATACTCCTTATTTGTCCGAATGTCCTCGTAGTGTAATGGACTACAACATCGTAGTACACGAGTTCGAACAGTTACATTCGATTTCGGACAAATTCTCTTGGGAAAGGTATAAACCTCCTTATCCTCCCAGTTTTTGGTATCGCTACTGTTCTTCGGCATAATGAGACCTGGGGTCAATCCCACGTCGAGTCATACCAAAGACTCAAAAATGGTACTTGATGCTACTTTGCTTAACACTCAGGATTATGAGGTAAGAATCAAGGGTAAAGTGGAGCAATCAGGGGAGAGGAGTAGTGCCCTCAAATACACTTTGGTGTTGTAGCTTTGGAAAAGGGAGCCTTCGGGTCACCCTCGACTACGGTTGCCAACTTACTGTTCTCGAAGGGTGGCTTTGGCATAAAATAACTTACGAAGATTGATAAGCAATTAAACTAATAAACAAAACAAAACCCAAGTTTTGCTACTAAATAATCAGGCAATCCGTTTATCCCCCTTTCACCAATAGCTCACATAGCACATCTAATCTTGTTACTTTTCGGACAACCCGGGAATGTTGAAGCTTTGTAAAAAGTATACCATATTCATTTTCTCAAAGATCAAGAGGAGGAGTGAGAAGAGTAGCGGAGGATAAGCTCCCAAAATAGTTTGAAAACAAGAAGAGTGCTAGTTGGGTTTGAATTCAGTTTTCATTCTCCTAGATGGGTTGCCATACCAAGGTTAAAGAGCCCAATCTGCCCAATCATTTATCCATAACTGTAAGGAAAATAGTTAAATGCATGCATTTCCCAAAGGTATTAGTACTATGTGAAATGCAATCGGCTTCGTCAAGGATTTGAACTAGAGTCGCTGTGTCCTTTTTCTACGAAAATTATTGTCACACTACGAGTACCACAAATTTCTTTTCTTAATATCGATTCAGAGAGACAAAGTAAAAAAAGGAATGTAACTATATTCTTAGGTGGTTAAGAAATGTGTGCTATATGAAACAACTGAGTTTTCTTCCTAACGGAAATTTACCGACGACTAAATTTACTGAATCGCAAAATTGGTTGACCTATCCCGGTTCTTTGCTTTGGGACTCATCACTCCGTTATTTACTATCTCTCTAATTTTTAAGAGTTTCATTTTCTGGTACAATATTTGAAGGAAAGGCCCTGATCATCAATGTAGGGTTTTAAAGCTACAATTTCAAGTTGGCTGAATTTTTCATCCACAGAACTTTTAATGATCAAACGTATCGAAATAAAATGACAACATTATATATATATATATATATAAATAAGTGTGTGTCTGTGTGTGTGTGTGTGTGTGAGTATTTGTGTGTGTGTGTGATAGTTATTATCTAATTTCGATATATATATATTTATATACATACATATATATATATATATATATATATATATATATATATATATTATATCATGGTGTCTTAACGCATTCATTAGATATAAATAAATTTGGTCCACCATTAACTGACCAATAGAGCACGTGATGACGATAAACCATGAAAAGATATATATATACATACTAATTTGAAAAAATATATTATATATGCAAACTTTGAATTTTCACGAATATATATATATATATATATATATATATATATATTTATATATATATATTAAATCGAAGGATATATATATATATATATATATATATATATATATATATATATAATCTTCTCAAGAATGCATTAATAATAATCTCTTCAACTCCTTTCACGATTAACTGCTATTCGGTAAATCAAAGGTTGTTGATTTACAGTGGGCGGTCGCAGGATATGAAACCCTTTTCAAATTTTAAATCTACTTCTGCTAGCCAATGTTGTGGGCGTGAATCTGACGGGGATGCACAGACCAAATATGAATTGTTGAATGAAAAGGAAGTCAACATAATGCCAGAAAAGCAAGTAAATGGTTTTGAAAACAGAAACAGGAAAAATAATCAATAGATTTTAGCTCCTTCTTTTAGCTTGCATTTTAAAATTCAGTGACCTGACATTCACTGTATTTAAATTTAATATTTTCCCCAAGAAATGTGTCTGTTGGCCCATTTAATTCTCAGAGAGTTAATCCGAAAATAGGCGGGACTTCATTTTACTCAAAATGGCAGATTTCTTTTTTCTTCTGTTATATAGACTCCAAATAACTTTCTTTTTGTCAAGGACGATCATTTGATGAAAGCGGTAATTTTGAGGAGTTTTTTTTTTTACTGTCTGACCGGAGTATATGTTTAATTAGATAACAAATTCTACACTCCCGTATCTCCTTCATGACTATTTTTAAAATTTGGTAAAATATTTATATTTAACAAAATTAATAAAATATATAACCTCTGTCTTGTCTTTTCGTTAATAACTCTCTCAAAAATTATGGAATTTTCATACACGTTCTCTTTGTTTTTCTCTATTGAGCAGTAAGTAAACTAACAAAAGATAAGACGCAAAATAATTGCTAACCATTCTCGCTTTATAAAATATCATTGAAAAAAAAACTAATTTTCTTTCACTTACGTAGGTTCAACTGCTTGTTGTGGTCTGCTAGAACTGTCTTTTGATTGTAGACATATTTGCATATATACGCTTCTTCTGGTAATATTTTCAAGAATGTAAATTGCTTAATCATTCCATAATTTCTCCTCAGTATTGTGTTACTCCTTATTTTCTTCAGCATGCTTTAGAAAGAAAAATATTTTAAAATTATTTCATCGAGTTGGTTGCTTGGTTGTTTGTTTTGTTATTGGCGTATCAAGCATTTTTGGATCATTCAACGCCGAATTAAATTTTAAACAATTCAGTTTGGTTTAAGTATAATTTTTTTTTGTTTACAAACAGTTAAATGTCAAAACAATTCTATTTCAAGCAATTCAGTTTAGCATAAATATGCAGTTTAAATGTCAAAACATTCCTATTTCAAGTGATTCAGTTTAGCAAAAGTTTAGTTTTGTTCTATCTGACGCATAGATAGGACCCTATCAGACGATATCACTCCGGGCCAAAGTGGACCTGGGAACGATGGCAATGAAGGAGTACTCCACTTTTGCCAAAGCTCCAGCACATTAAGGGTACTCCGCATTCCACCGAACTCCAGCATTACTGGAACCTCACCATCATATTGTTTAGTGTCATATCCAGTACAATCATTGGGGTGTCTTACTCTTCTGCAGAGAAGCTGTCGGTGTATTCTATAGCCCCAGCTGGCTGGGCAAATTTAATTGAGTAAGTTAGAATGTTCAACTATAAAAAAACTGATTTGCATCTTATATGTTATTAGTTTGTTTACTGCTAAATAAAAACCTGAAGTGAACATTCTCTAAGTATAATTCCTTTATCTTTTAAGGGTTGTACATGTCATCTTATGCGTAACATCACCAGATCACACAGTGAAATAGAGAATTGAAATCTAAATTATTTAAAGTAATGGCACATTTTTCCAAGCAGTGTATGGTGGAAACATAAAAGTAAACCATGGGAAAGATCGATCTGATTAATAAGATCATATTAACTGTCATTCGAGAAAATTGGAAAGATTTTGATAAAGGTTATTGTTTTAGATTACTAAAATCCAAATATAAAATAATTGAGTTTTTTTTTTAAATTCCCAGGGGAGGCAAATAAATATCTGTATTTTCTTTTTGGGTAATTCTATGATATTTTTCTCTGCATAGCTTGGGAAAAAAATGAAAAGGTCACTAATTTTAGGGTCAAACTTTGAAGTTAATTCTACAATCATTTTAAAGTCATGATAGTAACACCCTGAAATATGAAGTTAGCCATGGACTGATCTTTTTTTAAATAACTTGATGGAAATTGCTCTATTTTCATGCCTGGCCAAGTGAGTATCGATAGTGTTCTTTTTTCCATTATTTTCTTCATCTTAAAAAGGTCGCCAAATTTAGAGGCAAATTTTGAACTTAATTTTTCAATTATTTTCAAAGTCATGATTACAACAAACTGAAATATGAGGTGAACTTTACGCGACAATTTGCGTTTAATGTCAGTGTCGTGATTAAAGTCTCAGTGACGATTGTCGTGTTGGTATATTCTTAATTTCTCCTAAAGTAGTACAACACTTCAAAAAAAAAAAAAAAAAAAAGAAAAAAAGAGCGTTTTCTGCTAATTACATCTACCTTTACACAAAAGGACGCATTTTAATGAATCTACGCTTTTATTCACACACTGAATCTAAATTTGTACACACAATCACTCAACATGCACACACGAATTCATTTTCTAATTCAAGTTTTTAAGAAACTTCAGAGCTCAATTTTCTGCTCAGCTTTTCATTCGTTGCTGTGTTCAAAAAGTATAGATCAAGTTTTGAAAGAAAATAAAGAAATAAAAAATAGAATAAAAAAATAAAGCTACAAGAAATACAGGTTCTTACTTCAAAAGCAGTAAATCATGAAAACAAATTTTCATTTATTCAGTTAACAAATGAAAAATAAAAATAATATTAATACAACAAAATATATGTCCCTAAGAGGGATTGAAAGATCGAATAAAGAATAAGTTTATTGGTTTGATTTGAGTTTTTAAAAGTCAATGGCACTTTGTAGCACTGTTCGCAGAGCATCTAGTTCGTTTAGAAAGGGTTTCTCAAGGCATAGCTTAGAATATGCAGATGTCATCATTTACAGAGGGATAAAAACTCCAGACCTTTTCAAAAAGGTTTGTTAATTCGGTAGTATGTTTCCAGTTCGGGACCATTGGCAAATGTGAAGACAAACCTTTGTTAGCATTACTCAGGTGTTAAATTTGAACCGTGGTGATATAATCTATTAGGGTTCAATCTATGGGTCAAATATATATACTTTGAAAATTTTTAGCATTAAATAGGGATATTTGAAAACATACAACTACGTGCAAATTTCAGGAATACTTTGAATATAAATGTTAGTTATTTGCATTTGGAATAATTAAAATGATAAATGTTTATTATTAATAGTTACCTGAAACCGAAAACTGTGTGTAAACTATCTTTGTTTTGATGGCATATCAACCTTTGTAGGCTATTTAATGCCAAATCCATTCTCTGAGAAGAGCAGTAGTGGTACTATTTAACTCATAGCTGGGAGGATAAGGGGGTTCATACCTTTCCAATGAGTATTTGCACGAAACTTAACGTAATAGCGCGATTGGAGTACGAACTCGCGTTCTACGGTCCCGCAGTCTATTGCTTTAACCATTACACCACGTAAACACCCCCGCCCTGTGTGTAAGCTGATGGCTTTTTTTTAAAAAGAAATTATTACTTGAAACTCCATAAGTCTGAGAATTAGATATAAATACTTGAAATACAAATGAGTGAAAATTATTTTAATTATTCAGGAAAACTTGATATCACTCACCAAATGATCTGTGAATTGAATTACCACGACCAGAAAATCTGCCGAACACCTACGCACGATATACGGGAACACTGGACACCTGTTTCGACCTTATTAGGTCTCATCAGCAGTGTATACCGTAATCTCCTCCACTGGAGATCGAACCAGCGACCACAGATTCACAATTCACGATATTAATTCCTTAAAAAATATGTACATAAATGATCTGTATTAATAATAGTTACGTGCAGATTTTATTGCTAACTAAGGATTATTATTTGTTATCTGAAATCACATACATTAAACAAATAATAAGGATTATATAGGCGTATTCGTACAGCGTCCGCCAAATGGCTTGGGAGACCGGTGTTCCATCCCAGGTCAAATCATATCAAAGTCTCAAAAAATGGCACCTCTTCGCTTAACACCTAGCAATATAATGTACTTACCAACAATAAAGTGGAGCAATCCAGGGAAATGAGTAGCGCCCTCCCTCACACCTCGGTGTAGTAGCCATTAAAAAGAGAGCCTTCAGGTAACACTCGACTATAGTCGCCAACTATTATATAGACATAATTGCTTGATACTATAGAATTATCTGTATTAATAATAGTTGATTTAAGCTATGATTGTTTCTGAGTGATTCTGATTAAGTAGCTGGAACTCAATAATTGCTTGCAAAAATATATACTTTTATATCAAACAAACTAGCAAGGGCTTATGAACTTAATTGTCAGAAGAAGTAGTTTTAATTTAAGGAGAAAAACAATAAAGTAAGTAAAGATGGCGACCGTAGTCGAGGGCGACAAGAAGGCTCCCATTTTCAATCGCAACCCCACAGAGGTGTAGGGGAGGGCACTACTTCTTTCCCTGGATTGCTCCACTTTACCCTCGATACCTAACTTATATTGGTGAGTGTTTAGCAAGGAGGTATCAAGTACCATTTTTAAAGTCTTTGGTATGACGGGACCTGGGACTGAACCCAGGTCTCCCGGACCATTGGCGAACACTCTACCCACTAGGCCAATGAGCCAGTTTAAGTAAAGTTGGCGACCGTAGTCGAGAGCGACCCGAAAGCTTCCTTTTCAATAGTTACAACAAGGTGTAGGGGAGGGTGCTACTCCTTTCCCTGGATTGCTCCACTTTACCCTCGATACGTACATTATATCGCTGAGTGTTAAGCAAGGAGGTATCAAGTACCATTTTTAAAGTCTTTGGTATGACGCGACCTGGGATTGAACCCAAGTCTCCCGAAGCATTTGCAAACACTCTAACCATTAGGCGAATGAGCCGGTAAAAAACAATAAAAGAAACCTTAATTGATTGATTTTAATGGCAATTCAATCCATCTCAGGTTATTTTATTCCACAAGTTTAGGGAAGGACTTTCATAATATATTCCTATTTATATTTTTTGTATTGTTGTTTCTTCAAAATCATTTTCAAACAGTTCTATTTGACCCATAGATAAGAGCCTAACAGGTACTACCACTTCGGTTGTCAGTGGCCCTTGGAGTAATGGTAATAAAGATGTACTCTACTCTCCCCACCAATCCAGAACTTGAGCCTCACTATCAGATGCAGTTTAGTCGCATACCTAGGACAAAAATGTTTTGGGAGGGTGTTATCCTACTTCCGGGGGTATAGTATGTTCTAAGCCTCACCGAAAAGGCGATAATCACTAAATAAACTTCTCAGAGATTAGACGCAAAACATTTTTTATTTGATACTTGAACATTATGACATCATAAAGTATACTTCAGCCAAACGATATTAAATTATTTCAATTAATTTCTAATGTTTTCCCTTTTTTAACTACCCTTTTTTTTATATTTGAACCAAAATTTAGAGACAAGGGACTAGCAACAACTTCATTGTCCGCATTACACTCCAGTGGAAATGCCACAGATCCGATTTGAAGAGTGCTGGCCTCTTCCCAAGGAATCTCTTCCTGAACCCCCTTAAAACCTCAACGTAATAACCCGAACCGTTTGGTCAATCAGCTGTGGCGTATTGACTTCCTTACTTCTCCCACACCTCTCATCATACCTCACACACTCCCTGCCTTCCTTGAATCTCTTATGCCACTCAAAATCTTGAATTTCTTATGCCACTCAAAAACTGATGCTCGATTCATGCAGGATGGTCAGTCATCTCATAAGTTGTATAGCAATAACATACTGAATTTTCAAGAGTCTATGACAATTTTAAATGCCTGTACAAAAAATATCCGGAAACTTATTGAAGGCACCACGTATGTTTTGTGAATACAAATTACTAGGTGATTCCATCATTTTTTTAAAAACATCATTTGACTGTTGACAGTTTTGCGTTCTGGGCTTCATCTGGTATTTGCTTTAGAAATTCTAATTACACAAACATTCCATATTTTTCACCTTAAATATTAGGTTATACCACATTTTCCTCGGGGTATTTTGGAAACAAAATGTACAATTAATCATAGTATTTTTATATAGTTTGTTTAAAGTATATTTTATCAAGCCAAAAGATTCAGCAAATATATATATATATATATATACTGTTTTGCATCATATCAGATATTAGTTTATTTACATCTAAAAAAACCTAAGTGGTAATTCCCTAAGTATGCTAATTCCATAATTATTTTGCTAGTGGTAATATATTCGTGGTTTCTTTAATAAGTTCCCAGACTTTTTTGTACAGGCATTTAAAATTGTCGTAGACCAATTTTTATGATTTCAGGTTCAAATGAACAGCTACAGCAAGAATTGGAATACACCCTACTAAAGCCTGATTGTCACTGTTGGTGAATTTCAAAAATTCAATCTGGTCTTGTGGACACTTCAGAAGAACGATATGCAATATGTTGTGGTCTTTAAGGAGTTCAGCAAGAGATTCCTTGGGAAGAGGCCGACACTCTTCAAATCGGGTCAGTGGTATTTCCACCTGGACAATACACCAGTCCACAATTCCATCTTTATCACTGACTATATAACCAAGATGGGCATCAAGACAGTTCATCACCCTCCCTATAGCTACCTGTGACTTTTGGTTATTCTCTAAGCTCAGAGGCTGTCGTTATGAGAGAATTGAGGAGATGAAAGAGGCTGTGACGAAGGTCATTGACACGCTCACACAAGAGGACTTCCATGGAACCTTCCAGATGTTGTTGGAACGGTAGAACAAGTGCATTGCAGCCGGAGAAGATTACTATCAATAAAAGTGCCCATACGAAAAAAAGTCTGGAAACTTATTTAATAATCCTCGTATATATGTCTCCGTATGTGTAGTATTGTAGAGGACTGAGATATTAAAAAGAAAATTAATAGCATTGGTAGTTTTTTAAAGATCTTTTTAATAACCATGAAGTCAAACACAAGATGTCAAACGTTTGGAAATATCAACACACAATGCATATATGCTAGATACCTCTATGCAGCACTAATGGGTGTGGATTTCTCCTCACAATGAAATATCTGACCTCTCGTCAGGTTAAAACGACCTTGTGTTACATTCCCGTACCGTAGTGGTTGTTTAAATACCTGCTTAATGAAACCAGAATTCATTCACATTTACGTAAAGTAGAAAAAAAAATAAACAAATTAACTAATGTATAAACCTATTATACATTTTTCTTTTTATATATATATATGTATTGGGTTAATGTGAAATGTAAACTGCCTAGTATAGGACTTACATCCAGTATATTTCGTCAATGCACACCTCGAGGCAGCAGCAAAAGACATTCCAACAAAAATTAAAACTAAATATAGAGTCCCATGGGAAACTTTAGCGGTGAGAGAAAAACGTGCACTAGTGAAAACAGCCTCCAAAAACTATCGAAAAAACCCAACAAACACAAATGCCTTAAAACTAAAAACGGCACAATATCAATTAGCAGGCATATATATAAAGGAACAGACAGAATACATTCAAAATCAGATAGATAAGATTAGAGACTCGGTGGAAGATAGACAATCTAGAATAGCCTGGCAAACAATAAACGAACTGAGCAGAAGAAAGAACACAGCCAAAGCAAAACTTAAAGCAGCAAACCAACAAGAAAGAATAAAACTGTGGAAACAGCACTTCGAAAACTTACTTGGAAACCCACCAAAAATAACGCATGAACCAATCACCAGAATAATTAGCAAACAATTAGACATTAAACTTGGACCTTTCACACAAGAAGAACTCGACTCGGTTTCTCAGAAAAATTAAAAATAGGAAAGCTGTACGGGCAAAGAACCTACAAGCGACATTAATATTTGTCGACTTTACCAAGGCTTTCGACTCCATTCACAGAGGAAAGATGGAACAAATCCTACTAGCGTACGGCATACCTAAAGAAACCGTAGCGGCAATAACGATTCTCTATAGAAACACTAAAGTAAAAGTACGATCACCAGATGGAGACACAGAATACTTCGACATTGTAGCAGGAGTACTACAAGGGGACACGCTGGCTCCGTACCTCTTTATCATTTGTCTAGACTACGTACTTAGAACATCGATTGACAAAATCAAAGAGAATGGCTTCGAACTGACGAAGAAAAGAAGCAGAAGATACCCCGCAACAACAATTACCGACGCCGACTACGCCGATGACATAGCGATACTGGCAAATACACCTGACCAAGCCGAAACACTTCTGCATAGTTTGGAACGAGCAGCAGCAAGCATAGGCCACCATGTTAATGCACACAAAACGGAATATATGTGCTATAACCAAACGGGGGACATCTCCACTCTAAAAGGAACCCCTCTTAAACTAGTAGACAAATTCACGTACCTAGGAAGCAGCGTCGAATCAACCGAAAAGGACATCGAAACGAGGTTAACGAAAGCATGGACAGCTATCAATAGGCTATCGACTATATGGAAATCAGACCTAACCGATAAAATGAAACGCAGTTTCTTTCAGGCAGCGGTCACATCGATACTGCTATATGGATGCACTACATGGACGCTAACAAAACGGCTGGAGAAGAAACTAGATGGCAATTACACAAGAATGCTGCGTGCAATCCTGAACAAGTCCTGGCAGCAACACCCCACAAGACACCAACTGTACGGCCACCTGCCCCCTATCACGAAAACTATTCAAGTTAGACGAACCAGACATGCAGGACATTGCTGGAGAAGCAGAGATGAACTCATAAGAGATGTACTCTTATGGATCCCCACACATGGCCGCGCAAAAGCAGGACGACCAGCACGAACGTACATTCAGCAGCTATGTGAGGATACAGGTTGTTGTCCTGAAGACCTACCTAGGGCGATGAACGATAGGGAGGAGTGGCGAGAGAGGGTCAGGGATATCCGTGCTGCCAACACGAGATGATGATGATGATGATGATATATATTGTCATCCACAGACAAACTGTTCCGCTGCATTGCTACGCTTCAATGTGGCTAGACACGTGAGATGTTTCAAGCTGGGATCGAAAACATCTGAATTTATCGTCATTCTCAGCATTAGTGAAGGAATTTTTTACGTATATATTTTTACATATACGCTATCGGTTACCGGAGAACTCAATTCATGAGAAGTGCTTTGCATTTACGCGTATGTGGCAGCCGGCAGTTCCCCACTCGACTGCTCAATCCACTGGGGTGTGTGTGTGTGTGCGTCTGAGTTTGCGTGTGTACGGAATGTTTACCAAAATGTTTATATAATTTGTCCTGGTATCTTAAAAAAAAAGAATGGTCAAATTAGTCCAAACACTGATAATCCACGCCTTACTGTAACCCCTGGTTAGTTTACATTGTATTCAACCATAGAATTCGTTGCCCATTTGTGGTATTTTATTGAACCATTGAACTTCATAGCTTAAAACATGCAACAACCAATGAATCGGGAGCAGCAATTGAAACAGATCTCATTCAAATACTAACTGAAATTATTCGTAAAGTTTGCAGTTCTAACTGTTTTTCGTCATCAGCAGAGTCTATTCCAGAGTGGCCAACAGT
>OY757912.1:120178919-120306419 GCA_963585895.1 Sepioteuthis lessoniana | reverse complement strand
CTGTAAAAGAAAACTCATGAAAGGAATAGACACTTGGAAAGTCTCTCATGTAAGTTATTCTGTTTTTAATATGGACATACGAAGAACCTCGGCAAGTCGATCAAAAGACAAGGAAATGATGACTAAACACAAAGCTATAAATTTCATAACGATAATGATAATAATGATTATTTTTATGATAAAGTGATGGTGATAGTAATTATAGTTGGTGCTCTTAATATAGTCCCCAAAGTATTGGTATAAGGAGTAGAAGACTCGGAAATAAGAGGACAAGGGGAGATCATCCGAACTACAGCAATATTGAAGACGGCCAAAATACTGAGAAGAATCCTGGAGACTTGAAGAGACTTGTTGTCATTCAAACTCCAGTGGAAGAGCATCGGCTAACGCTGGTGTGAAAAACTCGATAAGGTGAATAAACTGGTAATACGGTGATACCAGTTGAAATTTGAGCAATCGGTAAAGTGAATAGATATTGGTATAGAGACTGGATGAGCTGGAAATAAGTAGACGTGTGGCGACCATCCAAATGAAAGCCTTGTTTAGATCAGCAAGAATACTAAGAAGAGTCCAGGAGAATTAAGGAGACTTGCAAACGCTGATGTAAAAAACTCTCAAATGAGTAAAATAATTATGGAAGAGCGCAAAAAAAAAAAAAAATGGACCAAGAGATAAGAAAATTGAAAACAAATAAAAAATCTTTACATCCGAGAGATGATACTGACAGACTGTATGGGTCAAGGAAGAAAGTGGAAGAGGAGTTGCCAGTGAATATGTGGTGATTCAAAGACACGAAGAATGCACACACAAAAAAGCAAGGAAGAACTAATTGTAGCTGATAGTAACAGCAATTACATGTTAGGGAAAACGGAAAAACATTTCAAACGAGAACACAGAAATAGAAAGAAAAATAACTGGATGGATATTTCAAGCCACAAATTGCCGAAATTGCCCATGAGAAGACCTAGGAATGGCTAAGAAAAGGAAAATTCCAGAGTGAAAATTAATATCTTTTATAAGTAAAGTTAGCGACCGTAGTCACGGGTGACCTAAAGGCTCCCTTTTCGATTGCTACAACACCAAGGTGTAGGGAAGGGCACTACTCCTTTCCCTGGATTGCTCCACTTTACTCTTGATCCGTACCTTATAATGATGAGTGTTAAGCAAAAATGCATCAAGTACCACTTTAGTATGACTCGACGTAGGATTGAACCCAGGTCTCCCGGGCCATTGGCGAAATGCCATAAATACAAATTATATCAAAGCTAAACCTAATAATAGTTAACATGTATGGGTTACGTGGAGGAAGAGATGAAACGGTTAATCAGATAAAAAGTAAAGGCAGCCAACAAGAAAAGATATAACAAAGTACGCAACTAAGTACGACTGGGTGGGAAATGTAATCCAATGGGAATTGTGTAAAAGATTAGAATTTTATTACATTTTAATAATTTACTCAAATGCACAAACCGGAATCTGTTCTAAAGGTGGGGCCAATAAAATTCCCTAGGATCCTGGGATACATCGGAACACGTGACCAGAAAACTAGAACTACTCTCTGGCCTTAGAGGGCTAACTAGTCCCTAAAAAATAAATCTCGAATTTGCAACCAAATTTGGTCAATTACGAAATGAAATAAATCTTTTAAAAATTGATAGATAAAAAATAAATCAGAAAATCTGTTGCCGCAAGCTCAAATTTTAGTGGGCATACATTCATGCTTACAATCGTGTAGGAATGCTGCTTATATGAGGATTTTTATATATTTACATCAGTTCTTTACAACCGGCAGGTTTGAATCAAAGTCTTTTTTTAAGCGCAATCTTTTTCGCGTTCAATAGGGCAGGGAAAAAGCAACTTAGTCCAGTTAGAGATCCCCTTTCTAAGGGCGCTACAGACATCAGGAAAAGAATGGTAACCTACTTTTGTATACAACGGGTTTTATAAAACCGAAAACTACATATGTAATTTTATGCCGAATCATGGTTATACACACACACACACACACACACACACACACACACATATATATATATATATATATATATATAAATTGACCTTGTGTCATATCCTATAATCATGATTCGGCATAAAATAACCAAGAATGTTGATATTCCATAAAACCCAATCTAATTTAGAATGAAGATGTTTGCATTTCCCTATACGAAGAGAGCTGTTTGGAGAATCTATGGCAATGCAAAACACCCTTTTCTTGTTCCTTTTTCAAGTAAAATGTCCGGCTATCCCCTCTCAACCCTTCACTACTGCAAACTAATCACTTGTGTAGTTCGTATACCAAGCTTGACTTAATCGTTGTCGTCGATACTTAAGCACAAATATTATAGATGGGATTCGAAATTGTTATCTAGAAAAGCATTAGATCGGTAAAAGTTGACATCCAGAAAGTAAAAAACTATCATTCATCAGTATTGATTAAAAAGAAAATGATTTTTAATGAATTCATTTAAAATAAATTCAATAAATACTATATAAGTTCGAGCAATGAACGATTTTTACGTCGCGTTTTTCACCAAAAACCAAAACGTTGTTCATTACACGCGATAAGTTTTTGAAACACCGAAACTTATCTTTATCTCTAGACCTAATCTAATTGTTACTTTGATAAAAAGTGATCCTCTATTGTTTATTCGTAAAGAAAAGTTATTAGTTAAAAAATGAATTTACTCAACATGAAAAAGTTTTTTATTAGTTTTAATATAATTACATTATTATCGTTATTGTATGTCAATAACGGGGTTTTGATATATTTGGAATATCCAAATAAACACAGTAGTCTACATCAAGGTTTAGATTTAATGATTTATTTACGGTATTGCATTGAATTTGATCATATTAAAGTAGTTTTGATAGTATAATTGCATGGATTTTTTTTTCTTTATGCCACTGGTTGTATATATCTTTGTAGGTTAACATGCCCAAAAGTTGGGACTCTTTCATTACAATATATGATAAAATCAAATTTTTTCGGCAAAAAATACGGGAAGGTGTCTCCCTCGCATTGTGGCTAAAAGGCTGGAATGCGGTCTCAAAGTAAGCAAGTTCGATTTCTAGTCGCAATGTTACGTTTACTTTTTGAATAATGCCCTTGAGAAACGTACGATCCCTTGTATCCTCCAATTATTGGTTACATGGTATCAATTTTGTTCTTCTACAAGGATTGCTTTGGAATTAAATAACCCACATCGGTAGATATGCCATTAAACAAAGAAGCTAAACCAAACCTAAAAATAAGGAGTCGTTCATTACATGAATTCTTTTATTACTTGTGTGTATATAAATATATATATATATATATATATATATATATATATATATATATATATATATATTGTAGGATAATGACAATAAAATACCATGTAACCATTTCACGTGTGATTTAAACTTCTGGTCTTTATTTCATCTATGTGTCCCTACACACAGACTGGCTGGGGTTGTTGTCAATTGATGTACGGTTCGTCAGTCTTCTATCTGGAGGTGTTTTAATAATTAACTGGATCGCCTCCTCTTGTTTGGATTGAAGCAAAATAAGGAGAAAAAAATTATCTTAATTGGCACTCAACAAAACACATATATATATATATATATATATGTGTGTGTGTGTGTGTGTGTGTGTGTGTGATTTGAGAAAAAGTATTGAGGCATATGAACGCACAGATACATGCACATGAGCTTATGGCTCTGTAAAGGTACATTTTGATCTTTGTATCTTCACGCATATATAGAATCAGGGATCGTTGAATACATGGAGACACAGTGAGACACTTTGTCAGATACAGTTACAATCACACACACTTAAGCATTGTGTGAGGTATACAAACAATAACGCATACACACCAACATACACATATAAAATACATATAAAAGACCTATAGAAGCGAAACCAGTCATTTAAAAGTTATGGACAAAAATGAGTCAAAACAGAACAAAGCAATGTGTTAGATGCTACTCGCAAATTAGTTCAGAATAAAACCTAAAGTTATATATATATATATATATATATATATATATATATATATATCATCATATCGCGCTGGTAGCACGGATTGTTTAGTTGTGTGTTTCAAAACTTTTTTACAAACATTATAATGATAATTAGAATCAAGTGAAAGGCCTCTTACTAACGTTGGTATGAAAAAATCGTAATAATAATGCTAATGATAATTATTATCATAATAATAATTAACCTTGTAAGATATGGATATAATCCGTGCTAGCAATGTTGATGATGATTTAAGATACTTGGGGCCATTCTTCAAGTGGACACGGGAAGAACTTGAACAAATGGACCTGAGAAATATAAAAATAATGACGATCTATAAGGCCTTACAATCCAGCGATGACAAAGACAAACTAGATATGTCAAGAAAAAAAGGAGGAGGCATATCCATCATCGATGAAGATAGCATCAATATATCGATACAATGACTTAAAGACTATATAAAATAGAGCAAAGAAAGACTTATTACAGCGACTAGAAATAACATAAATGGCCTAAGGATCAACAAAACAACAATAACTTCAATAAAGAAGAAGGTTGACTTTCGGAGCTCGCCGAGACCTTGCAGCAGGTGCTGCACGTGGTGGTATTGGGGGGGGGGGTGATGGAAAAGTCGTCCTAGAAAGATTGTGCCTCTCTCTTCCTTATGTCGAAAACCTTTTTACTCAAAAGTAAGAAAAAGTTTCGTACCTGAGCTAAGATGTAAGTGTTTTTGTGTTTCGGGATTCCTATGTTATCTATATATGAGTTATGAAGATTCTATGTACGTTTCACATATCCGTATCATGGGTATGTTACAACTGGGGGAGGTGATCTACTTGGAATTCTGCCCGTGGTGTAATTGTTATCGTCGTAGGAAATGGACACGGCGACACGAGTTTAAATCCAGGACGAGACTAACTGCATTTCACATAGCACTAATACCCTTGGGAAAGGTATGAATCCAATTATTCTCCCTCCAGCTATGGGTAAATAGTAAGACAGACTGTTTTCTTCAGCCTTGGTTAGGCAACTAGTCTAGGAGAAGGAAAACTCTTAATTCAAACCTGTCAAACTCCGCTTTAAAATTGACCTTGTGTCCACCCTTGTTGCTGCTAGCATTGATAAACTCAAACAGATAATCACTTCCGCGCTAGATAATGTTACCGGAGACATGCTACAGCGTGTTTGGCAAGGTTTTAACTACCGACTTGACGTTTGCCGTATCACAGGCAATGCCTTGATTGAACATTTATGAAATCGGTTAACAGAATAAACTTCTTATGTTCAACATCTAAACTGTTCAATTTCATTGAAGTAAAGATTTAATAGTTTTCAAGATAATTGCTTTTAAAATGATGTCAAATGTTTTGGACACCCTGTATATATGCATTGAAAACGAAAATAATTTTTTGATGAATACTTTAATATAAAACTAGCTGTAATCGTGCTCCTTCTATACAATACATAGACAAAATTACTCTATAAATAACATTTTATGATAAGTAGTTATCGATTACTGTTTTTATTTTATATTTGGCGAATAAATAAAAACATAATTACAGAACAAATAAGAGTGTAATATTACCTTACCTGAGCAAAAAAAAAAAAAAAAAAAAAAAGAAAAGTGGGTAGTTTCAATTAGAATAAAGTTGACGTTGATGGTTGGCGGGAAAGTCAAAATTGATGATACTAGGGTCGTTAAAAATGTTATAAGCCTCACCAAGATTTTAGCTTTGTTGTCCTACAGCTTTAATATTTAAATTGGGTTCACCTTCACGGAAATTAAGATATAAATCTGAACTATTTTTTTTTATTCTTATCAGAAGTTGTGATGTGTAAGCACAAAAAATATTCTGGTATGGTTCTTTTTGGTTGAAGTTTAGATCATTTTGAATAGCGCTCATACTTATACAATCGAGAATAATTTTAAAAGTTATCAACAAAAAGTCTTTAAAAAAGTTAACAACTAAAGAATTATAAAAAAAAACAATCTTAATCTTATTAGATAAAGGAAAAAGAAAATTATAAAAAGCTGTTAAAATGTTATACATAGACCTTTGACAGGCTGTGTTGATTGGTGAATTTCAAAACAGAATGTGCACCTGTAAACAATAGACCACAGAAATACCGCGCAAAATGCGTTGGAAGAGTGCGTAGACATTCAAAAAATATATAACGACGGAAGTTATCAACCCGAAGAGAAGGGAAACAGTGAGCTGATTAAGCACTAAGCAGTGTCATAAAAGGTCACGGTTTTTGGGTGCTTACCCAGGTGGCCCTGGGTTGAGAGGTGGTCCTGTATCAGTCTCTTGTGAAAGAAGCACAAAGAAGCAAGGCTTTCTGAGGATATCGTATTTTAGCGGTTCCCTGTCCTGACTCTCTCTTCTCTAACCATTTCGTTATAAAAAAGAAAGATCAATATTTTTATAGTAAGTAAATAAATTTGGTGACTTTAGTCGAGGGTAACCCGAAGGCTCACTTTTCAATAGCTACTACACAGAGGTGTAGAAGGGGACATTCTCCATTCCCTGGACTGCTCCACTTTACCCTGGATTCATATCTTATAATGCAGAGTGCTAAGAAAGTCGGCATCAAGTACCATTTTTGAGTCTTTTGTATGACTCGACCTGGGATTGAAACCCAGTCTCCCAGACCATTGGCGAACACTCTATTCATTGGGCCAATGACCCGGTAACAAGTGCTATTGTCACTTTCTTCCCGGTATAAAACAAACAGATAAAATTGAGGATAAATAATAAAACAGTTATTAATTTTCAATCTTATTTTTTCCGATAAACTTATTTTTTTATTTCTATTTTATAACGAGTGATTTTTAAAGTAATTTATGCAAAACAAAAATGACATCAACACGTGACTAACGAAGGCATGAACAGCTATCGATAGACTATCTCTCATATGGAAGTCGGACCTAACAGATAAAATAGAGCGTTGGTTTATTCCAAGCAGCGGTCGTGTCAATACTGCTGCATGGATGCACAACAGGGATGCTGACTAATCGAATTGGGAAACAGCTTGACGGCAATTGCACTAGAATGCAGCAAGCAGCGAGTTGTATTGAACAAATCCTGGAGGCAACATCCCACAAAACAGCAGCTATACAGACACCAACCACCCATCTCGAAAATTAGACGTACAAGACATGCAGAACCCTGCTGGAGAAGTAAGGACGAACTCATAAGTGATATACTCCGGTGAACCCCTAACACGGAGGAGCAAGGGTAGGGCGACCAGATAGAACCTATCTACAACAGCTCTGTACTGATACAGAAAGACGAGTGGGGAGAGAGAGAGAGAGAGACAGACAGACAGACAGACAGACTGAAAGAATGAGACAGAGAGACAGAGAGGGTCAGGGAAATCCATGCTAGCGGCAAGCTAGATAATGATACTATTTACCAACCCCTCCGCTCGGGCAGGATATGACACAAGGGAGAATAAGGGGGTTCATACCTTTCCCAAGGGTATTTGCCCGAAAGTGAACGTAATAGCGTGACTGGAGTACAAACTCGCGTACTACGATTCCGCAGTTCATCGCTTTAACCATTACACCACGAGGACACCCCTAGATAATGATAAGTTACAAGATATAAATTAACAAATCCCATTAGAGAAAAAAATACGAGGAACATTAAATACGTTTACACCCTTTTTTCGTATGGACACTTTTATTGAAACTCTAGTCTCCTTCAAAGTAATCTCCTCCAGCTGCAATGCACTTGTTCTACCGTTCCAACAACTTCTGGAAAGCCCCATCGAAGTCCTCTTGTGTGAACGTGTCAATGAGCTTCGCCACAGTCTCTTTCATCTCCTCAGTTGTCTCATAACGACAGCCTCTGAGCTTAGGGAATAACCAAATGTCACAGGGAGCAAGGTCTGTATTGTAGGGAGGCTGAGGAACTGTCTTGATGCCCATCTTGGTTTAATAGTCTGTGACAGGGATGGAGTTGTAGACTGGTGCATTGTCCTGGTGGAAATGCCACAGACCCGATTTGAGGAGTGCTGGCATCCTCCGACGGAATCTCTTCCTGAACTCCCTTAAAACATTAACATTGTAACCCTAACCCTAACCCTTTGGCCAATCAACTGTGGTCTATTGACTTCCTTACTCCTCCCACACCTCTCATCATCCTTTACAGACTCTCTGCCTTCCTTGAGTCTTTTATGCCACTCAAAAACTGATACTCAATTCATACAAGATGGTCCAAATGTAGTCTGAAGCATTCCATACGTTTCTGTGGCATTTTTTTCGAGTTTAAAATAGAATTTTATTGCATATCGTTCTTCTAAAGTGACCCCACATCCAGATTGTATTTTTGAAATTCACCAGCTGTGACAATCAGGCTTTAGCAGGGTGTATTCCAATTGCTGCTGTAGCTGTTCATTAGAATCTGAAATCATAAAAATTGGTTAGTCATCTCATAAGATGTATTGCAATAAGATACTGAATTTTCAAGAATCTTTGATAATTTTAAATGCCTGTACAGAAAAAAGTTTTGAAAATTATTGAATGTATCACGTATGTCAAGGTACTCAGAATCCTATTTGAGTCCTATACCTGGAAACTTGATTTTATGGAGTCATTTTCTCGGGTAACAACTCCCCCTTCTTTAAATGTTGTAACAGCTGAGTTTATCACCCAGCGCCTGTGGCACCACTGGAAGGGATAACTGGTGAAACTAAGCATTTTTTTCAGTAGCCACGAATGATTTGCGTGCCCCCCGCCCCAGAATAAAACGATCTTGTATCTATTTTAGCTTGCTGGGATGCTAAAAAAAACCCAATGCTTTGAAAGATTTGGCTTCTGAGAAGTTCGTCTACGACGTACTTGTCCTCTCAGCAAAAAAAGGTAACAGCTGGATTTATTGCCAAGGGGAATGGTAACAGAATCTAAGAAACTTTTGGACCAAGCTCAATATCTGGTGCTTGATGCATTAACCAAGTGGGGGAATTTCGAATGAGAATATGTAAATGTTCAACACAGCTCTCATTTGTGTGTTTTTGTGTGAGGGGGCTTCTGCCAAATAGCTGAAATTGTGTTCCATCCTGCTCGTCGTGTGGGGTTAGTTAACTACTTAAATAGGAAGAAGTAGTCGTTTTTGACGACACAGATTTATGATGGCCACAGAACAGCAAACAAAACACAAAAAAAAAACAACTAAAGGACAGACATTGTAGCTTTATATATAGAAATATTTGGTTTGGTTTCTTTGTTTGATTGTATTCAATCTTCGTAGTATATATAATACTGTATCCATCCTTGTAGAACTCTAATAGTATTTTTTAATCCCTAGTTAAGATTGATTGGGGTTCATATGAATCTTTTAATGAATGTTATAGTGAGATTGTAATTTGAACTCGCTTATTACGTTTTTTCCCTCCTAGCAACTTAGCCACGACACTAAGATGAATCATCCCAATGTAGATATGTGGACTGTTTCTACAATGTAAGTAGTTGTAGGAAACCGTTTTTAATTTTGGTTTTAATAGGGAAGACGTAGCCCAGAAGGTGACCGTGTTGACTTTCAGAGTACAGACATAACTGCAAAACACATTAGGTTAATTGGCCACACATTTACCATGACTGGTTAACTTGGCATCACTTGCGTGTGATGTTGATCATAGCTCAGTGGTAGAGTTTAGGCTCTTCATTCTGCAGTTTCTGGTTCAATTTCCATTGGGGAGATCACAGTACACACTTCTAATGAGACCTAATAAAGTTGAAACAGCTATCCAGTGGTTCCCTCAGTCGCTTGCAGTGCCTACCGGATTTTCTGGTCATGGTAATTCAATGTATCATAAAAACAAACATTTGTTTGTTATCTTATGTGTACAACAAAACAGGAGGCGCCTTAAACAAGTAATATGTAAAAGTGATACACTTAAATGTGTTTGAATTATCAGCATTAACTTCGGAAATTGCACTTTTTATAAACGAGCTTTTTCTTATTTTGATATATACCATTTACAGATTTTGTTTCATTATGTTAAGGATTTTCTTGACTGCCTCAACAACAGATAGAAGTTATTAGATAATTATGATTTAGATAAAATATGTTATTAATAAACCGACAATAAATATATCACATATACTTTAAGTCTTTTTAAAAATATTTTGGAAAAAGAAGAAAACAAAGAAACAAAAAAAATCAATTGATTTTGTTAACCTATTTAAAGGTGAATAATATATAGTGTAACCCGTATATAAGAGATCCGGATATAAGAGAGATTTTCTCTGGTTCCAAATTAGAGCCTGTGTTACCTAAACAAAATATACCAAACCCGGATATAAGAGAAACTGATATAAGATACTTCCTCTCCGACCCGGAAAACCCTCTTATATCCGGGTTAGCATGGCCCTCATAGCTGTAGAAAGAGAGAGAGTTTCATTATTATTATTACAATCATTAATATCACTTCTAGCGAGATTTTCTCTGGTTCAAAATTAGAGCCTGTGTTACCTAAACAAAATATACCAAACCCGGATATAAGAGAAACCCTGATATAAGATACTTCTCCGATCTCGACAGCTCTCTTATATCCGGGTTACACTGTACATAAGAAGTGAAAATTTCCTCGTTTTCAATCTAACGTGGTCCATTATTCATTGGGACCTTCCTCACAACGACACTGCTGAAAAACGCTAGAATACTGTGGAAAATGCCGCAGTTGTGAGAAAACTTGTTGCCACAGGATCTCCAGTGTAAACCATCGATTACCTTAGTTTAAAATCTCAAAATGTGCATAAATGATAAATAGAAAAATTCGGTGTTTAATAATCTAAGTGTAATCCTCAAATCCGTAAATTTTTTGGATAGTGATTATTTATGTCCTGAGATTTTTGGTGCATTAGTAAGGCAGCCATCTTTAAAATATAAACGTGATTGTTTTTACTAATCCAGATGATTTGCTGCGTCTTTGTAGTTGAAAGAAAAAGAAAACTCTTGATGCACGTATTCACTGAATCATACTACCACTGAAATAATGCGACACAAAGTTAGTTTTTAAGTTGATTACAGCTGGTTTGAATTCAAAGTCTTCTTATCCCTAAACAGCTTGTCGTACCAAAGCAAGCAAGCCTAGTCTATTCTACTATTTACCGTGACCTGGGTTAGCGGAAGAGATGATGGATTCGCAGATTTCTCTCAGGGCAATAGCGCAAAGTGAGACACATGCAGCCTTGTCAAGGTTTTGAAATCGGCTTAACGAGTCCATTTTCACTGAAGATAACAGTTATACCAAAATTACTTCCTCCTTCTCCTAATAATAATAATAATAATAACCGTAGACCTGGTTACGAATGGGAAATCTCAAGACAGTAAATAAAACACTTCTAATTGCAGCTCACAACAACGCTATATGGACGAATTATGTATAAGTGAAAATCGATATTATGCAACAAAATAGCAAGTGTAGGTATTGCAGAGAAAAAGATGAAAGGATTAATCATATTGTAGGCAAATGCCGCAAACTTGCACAGAAGAAGTACAAGACTAGACAGGACTGAATGGAAAAACCGAGAATTGTGCAAAAGACTGAATTTTGACCATACTAATAAATGTTGTATACACAAACTAGAATTCGCCCAAGAAAATGATATCCATAAAATACGCTGGGGTTTTAAGACATAAACTGATCAGCTAATCTCGGTCAAAAAACCAGACATAGTGCTAACACCCCCACCCACACGCAAAAGAACGTGTCGAGTGGATTTTACCGTTTCAGCTGAATACAGAGTGAAAATAAAAGAAAGTAAAAATAGAGACCTTGCCTGAGAACAACAGTTTCTATGGAACATACGGTTAACGGTGATACTAACTGTTGCAGGTGCACTTGGAATGGTCTGTAAATGATTGGTGAGGGCATTGGAATTGTTCGAAATCGGAGAAAGAATCTTTCTCTTGTACCTTATATCAATCTTTTCAACTGTTACAAGATAAATAGTTAACTGATTGTGTTATATTTTGACCTTCGACCCGGCCCAAAAATACTATTCCAAGGTAATAAACCGGAAGGAAGTGACACATTCCAATAGCCAGTAATCGAAAGAGATCGCGTGGGCGGATTAAGGCTTATGATATGGGACAAGGTGAAGGTCTCATTGTGCCACTAACAGTGATGCACTGGAAGAGAGTAACCTCTGAACTGCATGACAGTTATTTCCGCTTGATGAAGATTAAACATCCGATTCAAAGATCCAGTAGGCGATCGTGTGGGCGTAGAGTTATTATTTAACTCAGTTGAGTTTGGGTCCCAAGCAGTTGCCAGCAGAATTCCAGACAGTAGAGACCAGATGTGGTAGGGAAGGCCACACCCGACCGAAGGGGCTCTCGGAAACCCCCGATAGAGTGAGCCCTAGGCCTCCGGTTGAACAACAGGAGAACAAGAAAGACACAACGTGACGGTCATAACAGTGGGGTCAAAATATGAAGTTTATGTTCGGTCTCCAGCACCCTCTCACATGCAAACCCTTGCAATAAAGTGAGAGGTAAATATATTTGTAAAGAAGACTTCCTGCTTCCTTTCTTCATGCGTCCTTCTGTGTGCGTCTGTCTCTATTATTGAGTCGTTATGATACGGCAAATGAGTATATAACAATTGATGTCAACTTGTTAAGCGTTATTTTATGACAAGAGGTTAGGGAAAAGCGTTTATTATATGTAGATATTTACCTTCGTGGCATTGTTTAAGCTTGTTTTCGCATATAGTTACACGGCATCATGGTTTCTTTGTTTAATGTCATATAAAAATCTGTGGGTTATTCAATGCCAAAAACACCATTGTAGAAAACCAGAAATGGTAGTATTTTCCCATAGCTGGCAGGAATAGCAGTTCATGCCTTTCCCAAGTGTATTAGTAAGACATTGAATTGAATAGGTTACTGGAATTCGAACACTACGATTCTGCTGACCACCACTTTAACCCTTCAGCCACTGGGACTCGTTCTAAATGGGATTATTATTCCTATCAAGTACAAATAATTTGCATACGGTTTTAAATAATTAACGATAATAATCCTAAGAAAACAACTATAACTTTAATGAAATTTTCTAAATACAAAATAGTTAGTTATCTGGTATCAAATATTCCTATCAAATCGTTTTATTTTCAAAAAGATCTATTTGATTAGAAGATGAGTGCCTAAGAGCTCCAACTATCACTCTCAGTCATTGTGAACAGAAGAATATAGCGTACTCCATTCTCTACAGATCTCCGTAACTCTAGCTTTACCATCAGATGAATTTAAGTAGCGTACGCAAAACTTCCTCTCAGTATGGAATTAAATTATTTTATTCTTAGCCTTGCCCTTATAGCTGTAGAAAGAGAGAGAGAGTTTCATTATTATTATTACAATCATTAATATAACTTCTAGCGAAATTTTCATAACAGCTTTAACTGATGGTCTTTTACTGGAGTCTGATTGTCGTCAAGTAACCTCAGATCTCCAGGACCCTTCTCAGTATTCTGGCCGATCTAAACAATGGTGTAGTTTGGATGGTCTTGATTCGTCCTCCGATGTCCAACTCTTCCAGGCGCCTTAGCAACTATTTGTGGACCATTCCTAGTGCGCAAATTACAATTGGTATCACCGTCATTCTCATGTTCAACATCTCTTTTAGTTCCCTGGCAAGGTCTAGGTCCTTGTCTCTCTTTCCGTTTCCTTTAATTTTCACTTCACGGTGCACCGGGACGGAAAAATCCACAATTCGGCAGGTTCTTTTTTTTTGTTTACTATGACTTGGTCTGGTCTCCTGACCGGGATTAGGTGATCAATTTGTGACTCAAAATCCCAGAGAATTTTATATGTCTCAGGGCGGATTCTTTTTTGAGGATATTATTATCATTATTATTAATAATAAAATCATAATAAAAGATCTTTTGAATTTAACCGAAACGCGCTCCCCACACCCAATGAAAAAGTCATCGCTCCCTCTTAACGCCTCACATCCTTTTTAAGGAGCGGTAAGGACATGGATTGAGAAACACTGATCTCTTGTAATCTTGATATTAATACAAAATATAGTATACACTACTTTTTTTTTAACCCCTCTCTTTCTCTTCACTTTTATTTTTAAAAAAAGTTCCTCTTTATTTAAACTGACATGCCCCGAATATATTTTATTTTTTCACCGGAAGTGAAAAATGTTAAGATCATTTACGGCTAGAGGTGGTATCCTCTTTCCACCAACTACCGGACCTGCCGTTCAACACTCAGCGCCTCTCGTAACCTCCAGGGTGCGTTTGTTGTTCACGCTTGTCTGATTTTGGCGGGAATTCTGCCTTGACATTATGGAAATAAAAATGAATGACCAAGATCAGAAGTTGTATATTGTGGAGAAAAAGAGAAGCGGACATTTTATAGAAGAAAAGACAATTTTAATAAAAAACACGAAAAAAATGAACAGAATTTAATGAACAGATAAGCGTATATCCTGTGCATTTTCAATGAAATTTGCATCTGCACTAAAGTTGCCATACATACATAAGCACTTATGCGCATAAAAATGTATATCTTTAAATGGATATGAAATAGTTGATTTAATCAGTGCGTTATACGTCATTCTGTTAACTAAAGTGAAAAAAAAAATTTTTCAAAAATTAAGTTTTTTGAAAGCAGAAGCGTAAGGGTAATTGTCGTGCAAAATGGAACGGACAAAGCGAGTTCAAACCCTAAATTAGTTTGTTTACGTTTCTCTCTGCACTAATACTTTTGGAAAAGCAGTTATATCTTCTCCAGTCCGATCAACCCTTAATTTTGATCGATCCTTCCTCCCTTTCTCTATTCTCTCTATATTTCACTTTGTCTCTTTTCTCTTTACCTCCCTTGGTCTCTTCTCTCTTCACTTTGTCTTTTCTCTCTTTATTTCACTTTGTCTCTTCTCTCCTTACTTCACTCAGTCTCCTCACTCTTTACTTCACTCCATCTCTCCTCTCTTTACCTCACTCCGTCACCTCTCTCTTTACTTCAATAAGTCTCCTCTCTTTTTACCTCACTCTGTCATCTCTTCTTTCTTCTTTCTACGTCTCCTCTCTCTTTACTTCACTTTGTCTCCACTCTCTTCACTTCACTCCGTCTCTTCTCTCTTTTTTTATTTCACTCCGTCTACTCTCTCTTTACTTCACTTTTTCTCCTCTCTCTTTGCTACACCCCGTCTCCTCTCTCATTACTTCACACAGTCACCTTCACTTCACTCAGTCTCCTCTCTCTTTACTTCACTTTGTCTCTTCTCTCTTTACTTCACATTGTCCCCTCTCTCTTTACTTCACTATCTCCTCTCTCTTTACTTCACATTGTCTACTCTCCCTTTACTTCACTCACTCACCTCCCTCTGTAATTCACTCAGTCTCCTCCCTCTTTACTTCACTCAGTTTCCTCTCTCTTTACATTACCCCGTCCCCTCTCTGTTTATTCCACTCCGTCACCTCTCTCTTTACTTCAATCCGTCACCTCTCTCTTTACTTCACTTTGTCTAATCTCTCTTTATTTCACTCAGTCTCCTCTCACTTTACTTCACTCACTCTTCTCTCTCATTACTTTACTCCGTCTCCTCTCTCCTTACTTCACTCAGTCTCCACCCTCTTTACTTCACTCATTCTTCTCTCTCTCTTTACTTTACTTTGTTTCCTCTCTCTTTTCTTCACTTTGTCTCCTCTCTCTTTACTTCCTTTTGTCTCTTTTCTCTTCACTTTGTTTATTCTCTATTTACTTCACTTTGCCTTTTCCTTCTTCACTTCACTTCGTCTCCTCTCTCTTTACTTCAATTTTTGTCTTCTCTCTTTTTTTCACTTTGTCTCCTCCGTCTTTTTTTCACACCGTCTCCTCTCTCTTTATTTCACTTTGTCTCCTCTCTCTTTATTTCACTTTGTCTCTTCTCTCTTCACTTCACCCCGTCTCTTCTGTCTTCACTTCACCCCGTCTCCTCTCTCTTCACTTCCCTTTGTCTTTTTACTCTTTACTTCCCTTTGTCTCTTCTGTCTTCACTTCATTTTGTCTCCTTTCTCTGTTTACTTCACATCATCTCTTCTCTGTATCGTCGTCTCGTTCACTCCGAAATCTTCTTCCTGCATCTTAGTAAATAGCAAAGCACTGTTTAACTTTTCTAAGGCAACCGATCTTTGAGAAGGGAAAACAAAAGTACGAAGTTAGCAAATTCATCCCACAAAAAATCAACACAATTTTTCAAGAAAACAAAGAGAAAACCAACAGATTGCAGATTTCTGTTTCTCGACGACATCTTCTATTTATAAACCGTTAGAATTTTAAAAAGAAAAGAAAAGAAACCCAGAATGGCGTATATATAAAGAGAAAAATAAATTGAAGATAAATATGGAAAAAAAGATCAATGCAGCCGGCACGTGTTCCTTGAATTAATTTAACATTCCACCGGTATTGCCAGTGGCGCCAGATATTGTTACGCAATAAATGAGAGAGATCTATTTTTGACGTATAGTGTAGCATTCAAATTGAGGTCTGAGTAGAAAAATATAATAATATCAATGAAGATCATAGACGGCGTTGAACTCAAGGTCAATCTGAGACCACGGCTCTAATTGAATAGTTTAAGTCAGGAGACCAAGAATTAGAATAAGATAGTGAGAAACTCTCAAAGTGATGGCTTGAACGCTCCATCATGCTGTCAATAATCCCTATTTACTCCGAAAGATTTAAGATTAAAGTTAAGTTGTGAAGTTGGCAAGCGTAGTCCAGGGTGACTCGAAAGCTCGTTTTCAATACCTACTACACCGAGGTAGGGCGCAACCCGATTTCCTGGATTGCTTCACTTTACACTTGATCCGTACCTTAAAATGCCGCGTTAAGCAAGGTGGCATCAAGTACCACTTTTCGAGTGTTTATCATGATTCAACCTGGGATTGAACTCCGGTATCCCGGACCATTAGAGAACACTCTATCCATTAGGCTAATGGCCTGTTTTAAACGTCGTCATTAAATAAAAGTAAAATGTACAAATAAAGGTGGTTGCGCTGTCATTTTTGATCAACGAATAAAACCAATATTGCAACAGGAAAGAGACAGGAAGTGGTTAAGACGACAAGACGAAGAGATGAAGAGCAATAAAGAACGATCTAAAGTCAGGTGAGGAAATGGGAGCTGGCCGATCATTTGAATCAAGCCCATATAAAATAGATCGGACGATCGTAGATTGAGAACTACACCATAATATTGATGACTTTCCAAAAGGGTAGCGTTCCCCATTAAGCCTTCTAAAACCATGACATTACCGATGGAATTGTTTCGCGTCATTTCTAATCGAAATCAGTCGACAATATCAAATTCTTTCTCAGTCGAGATTCGTTTCGTTACTCTTTAACAAAGGTCCGTCCAACGCAAGCCAACCAAATGCCACTCTCTTCTGGTTTCTAGGGAGCCTCTGGTGGCGTAATGGTTAGCAAGCTCGACTAGCAAACCTACACGAGTGAGTTCGAGTCTCATTGGGTGCCCCTTTCATATAGCCTTGTGCCACATCTAAGCAAAAAGCATTGTAAATACCACTCTTTTTTGGTTTCTTATTACGAAACTCTCCTCAATAATGCTGTCTTCTGATTGAGCACATCCTAATTTATGAAAATGCATAAGCGATGGCAATCTTAAACGCACATTTGCACAGACACTAAACAGCAGATGTCGCTTATACTTCCGACACGTAAATCAGCGAGACGTTTTGCATCTGGAAAGTGCAAATTATTTTAGTAATGAGATATCTATGTGGATCATAGAACAGAGCAAAATATGAGATATAGAATTTATTGAACAATAAAAATCCAAATACACAAGGAACAGAGAGAGAGAGAGATAGGATGATAACAGATGATGGAAAACATCAATAAAATCGTGTCTAGGATATTGAAAACATAATATGGAGGCACTTGGGGCGTAACGGTTATCATTGAAATTAGCAGTATTGGCTACCCGAGTTAAAATTCTGAATTGAATTGTTTGTATTTCACAGAACCCTAATATTCTTGGGGCAAATAAAAACTTATTTTTCTCTCGAGCTACGAGTAAGAAATAGGGTAGACTCGGTTTTTTAACCTTGGTATACTACTGGTCTATGAGAAAGAAAACTCTGAATTTAAACTGGATTGTACATCTGGAAAAGGATGGGCTCCTCTTGGTTATTCTTTTCTGAGGCACACTATATGAGTAGCGCTTCCGCGACCAAAACAGTTTATGTGATTAGTTATTTTTCTTAATATGAACAATATGACGTATTTGCTCACATACACACATGCGCACATACACATAGGCACATGCATGTGTATAAAAAGTCTGTCAGATAATTTAGGATAAAATATGGGGAAAAAATATGGGGAAAGTTATTCAAAAGAAAAAATATGTTCACACACACACACACACACACACACACACACAAATATATATATATATATATATATATATATATATATATATATATATATATATATATATATACATATATATATATTTGGTTGGTTGGTTGGGTTTTGTAGCATATCAAGGTTTGTAGTTTATTTAATGCCACATCCTATTTATATATATAAGTGTATACGATTTGTAAATAAATAGTTTGTCGGTAAAATTTATAACGAACGAGAGAACATTTCTTCACACCCATGTAAATGGTTTCAAGTAATAATATCCAAAACTAATAATTTTATCTAATGTTCATCAATTATTTGGAAACTGGTAAATGATTTCAAATATTTCTATCAAAGACGATTGATTCTATTAGTGTAAATTCTTTGTTTGCCCATGAATTTCAATTTTTTTTTTTTTTTTTTTAGTTAAGAAATTAATTCAAAAGCAGTCATTTGTTTACATTGAGTTAAATGGTTAAACAGTTTTATTTGACCACTTACCTAACAGCAACGACCTTTCCAGGTCAGAGTGAAACTCAGAATAATGACAATAAAAGGGAACTCTAAATTACTCTACACTTCAGGACTGGATCCTCAAAACCACATCGTTCAGATGGTTCATAATTAGGCCATTCAATTGGGGAGGGTTGCTCTTTTGCAGAGATTTAGACGACGGGGCTCAGTGTACGTGGTGCTAACTTAAGAGTATATATATATATATATATATATATATATATATAAAACTAAGGGAGCAAAAATGTAAAGATATAAATATTATTCTATTTATATCTGATCATGTAGTCCGTGTGTGTATATGTGTGCAAGTATGTATGTGTGCATGTGTGCCTAGGTGGTAATTCTCTTTGAATTGAACTATAAAGTGAAGAGTTTACTCTCACATACACACGTACTCATGTAAGTGAAAACACACACACAGACATACACACACACACACACACACATATATATATATATATATATATATATGTGTGTGTGTGTGTGTGTGTGTGTGTGTGTGTATTTATATATATATTCTATATCTTTATTTTCTCTTTTCTTTTTTTCACTTACTTTTTGATTTTCTACTTTATTATGTAATTTTAAAAGAATTGAGAAAACCTTAAAAGTGAGTACAAAAACTTATTATCGGTAAAACACCTCTATTTCAGATAAGGGATTTTGTAACATTTTGGTACAAATTTGAATCAACAAAGAGTTCTGTTGAAAAAACCGAGTTTTCGTTTGATAGAGTTGTAGTTAGAAAAGATGCGATATTCCGTCTTATTTGTATATACTAGAATACATCCGTCAATAATGACGGTTGAATTTTACATAAAATATCTCTTTTCTAATCCTAATCAAAAATGTTCCCGAATTTAAAAAGAATAAATTTAAAAAAAAAATCTGAATATGTGGATAGGTAAAAAATCGTACATTATAGTAGTAATTCTAGTCAAGTAAGAACATTAAGTCCCAAAAATTCACTCTAAATTGTCCACGGTTATAGGCGTAACGGTTATAGGCGTTGGTTCCCTAAGCTTCTAAGGAGACAATCATCTGGAGGTTGTAGGTTCAATCCTGACTGCAGGCGAGTAACAATACAGGAATACTTAACACTTATACCCGGTTATGACTATCGGAATCAGAACAGGCGACCCCCATGGATACAATAAAGGACGTGGTTCGGAGTTCCGTGACGGTTCTCGCTTTCGTTCAACACATATCGGCCGAAACGTTGTGGAAATAACAATTAGTATGAAGACAATAGTCCGAAAACCCGTAATGATAAAAATCAACAAGCTTCGTCTCAGAAATTTTGACAACTAGAATAAATCAATAAATGAAATTTATTTGTTAATGTAATTAAAAAAACGCGGCTTTCAGGTAGCAAACTTATAATTATCTGAAAAACCAAATTGTCTGTGTCGTTGATAAATTGAGACTCTCTCACTCTCTTTCTTTTCCTTTTTGCTGTCAATGTAGATTCAAAAGATACATAGCCAAGTAAATGGACTCAAAAACAGAAGAAACCATTCTGTTGTGATGTCAGCCTGTTTTCCGACAATTTGTCTACTTTCTTTCCCTTTCTCTTTCGATGTGGTTAGCCACAAATCACACGATTCTTTCTTTCTTTCTTCAATTTTTTCTTTCTTTAAAGATTAAAACAAAAAGAGAAAAACAGTCAGAGATCTCATCTTTCTTTCTTTCTTTCTTTTTTTCTTAAACACTATGAGCACAGACACACAAGACACTCTGTTATATATATATATATATATATATATATATATATATATATATACATCACACATTTGAATTTTTAAAATCAAAGCCGTTGCTAGTCTCTAAATAATGTTTGTCTATTTTTATTTCGTCACCCTTTTCAGGTGTCACTAGTTCTCATAGCGTTTGCATTCCAAAAACAAATACCAGCAGAAGCCAAGATAGGCAAGACAGAAGATTACCGCCATCATCTCCACAATGCCACACACCCTCGGTAGAAGCTGTAAGAAAATACGAAACAAAACAAATAGCATCAGTTTCAAGTTAGTTCCCGTAGTTGACGACTTTGGCAAACCACTGATAACGCATTGGGGGTTTGGTCGTCATTACGGACTCCCAGTAGTTAGTTTCATTTGCCTCATGTTTATGCATGTTGGGTTATTTATTGCCAAAATCAGTTTTTGTTTGTAAGTAAAGTATTCTTTGTTGATTGTTATTTGCAAACAATTATTGCATCAAGGGAAAGGAGTAGCGCCCTCCCCTACACATCGGTGTAATAGCTATTGAAAAAGGAACCTTCTGGTCGCCCTTGACTAAGGGAGACAACTTTACTGACTTATTGCATCAAATAACTATTCAAAATACGAATTATTCGCACTTACATATTTGGTTTCAAATAACACCTGATTCGATAACCATAAAAATCTACAGTATACTATTCTATCTCAAATTTATTGCTTGCCTGTCTTTGATTCATAATGGTTTAAAACAAGTAAGTAAAGTTGGCGACCGTAGCCGAGGGCAACCAGAAGGCTCCCTTTTCTATAACTCCTACAGCGACATGTAGCGGAGGGCGCTACTGCTTTCCCTGTATAACTCCACTTTACCCTTGATACGTACCTTATATTGCTGAGTGTTGGTATGACGCAACCTGGGATTGAATCCAGGTCTCCTGGACCATTGGCAAACACTCTACCCACTAGGCCAATGAGCCGGTTTTTAAAACAAGTAAACACTTCACATTTAGTTCAAATTCCATTGCTTTTAACACCAAGATATCAATGTGTTTCAAAATCATTGAAAAAAATTACCAGTTATTCTTTAGTTAAAGCTAATGTTTATTAATATACATTTAACCTTTTAAATATATGTTTTTCGTCGTGGGTTATCTAATGCCATGTCATCCTTACAGAAAAACTGCAGTGGTAGTATTTATTCCATATCTGGAGGGATAAGGAGGCTCATAACTTACCCAAGATTATTAGTTCAAAAGCAAGTGCAAATTGTTTGATTAGAGTTCGAACTCACTGCGATGTCTCAGTTCAGCACTTAAAACCCTTCACCTCTGATATTCTCCCGGAAATAGACGTAACTACACCTTCTGTAGAAAAAAATATCACTACACCTTGAACTATTTTTGTCTCATTCTCTCTATCTCCTCACTTTCTCCGTCTCTCAATATATATATATATATATATATATATATATATATATATATATATATATATATCGACTTCTCGGCACGAACAAAATGTAGCACAAGGTCAATTTTTAAGCGGTGTTTAACAGGTTTGAGTTTATAGTTTTCCCTCGTGACTAGTTGTCGTGCCAAGGTTAAAGAACTTAGTCTGCTCTACTATTTATTCACTGCTGGATAGAGAATAGCTGGATTCATACATTTCCCCAGGGTTTAATGTGAAATGCAAATAGGGTCCTCCTGTTCATTTTCTAAGACAATAACCATTACACCACGACTGACTTTAAAAATATATAATACAAAAAATTCAAATAAAAAATGTTACATTATATGGGCCCAATACGTTTATGGCATAACGAGTATAAGCCCTAAAGTATTCGATTTATTGACAATTGAGGTTTGTAACTTGAAGTTTTCTGTAGAGTGAACAATCGTCAGATGGAATTATATATAGATATATTATCTTAAGACTGTTCCGTTAAAAAACACAGAACGTTTCTTTTTATCAGTTCTTTCTTGTCACCTTACAGGATTTCTCAAGTTTAGATCCATTATATATATATATATATATATATATATATATATATATATGGGCACAGATTATTTCAGGTATCAAAAATAAAAGTTTTAAAAGATTTAAGGCATAAACAAACACAGAAACTCGATATTTGGTGAAGGTAGAAAATATCCGGGAATAAAATTTCGATCTACTAATAAATAATTGTTAATAGTTTTTAATAATAATGATAATGCACACACACACACACACACACACACACACACACACATATATATATATATATATATATATATATATATATATATATATATATATATATATCACATGCACAAAGCCTTCTCAGTGTCGGATAATGAGAAATTCTCTAATTATAAAACTCATGTATTACTCAACTGACAGTAAATAAGTTAACTTATATTCTAGATAATTTTAAATAAAACAGATTTAAATCTATCCATGATTTTTTCACCAGGTATATATAAGCATAATTTTAATCTCTCTCTTTCTCTCTCCTCCTCCTCTCTCTCTGTCTTTCTGTCTCTCTCTCTCTTTCTGTTTCTCCCTCCCTCCCTCTCATTCTATCCCTCTCTCCCCTTCTCCTTCCCTCAATCCTCTCTCTCTCCCTCTCTCCCTCACTCTCCCTTTATTCCTCTCTCTCCCTCTCTCTTTCTCTCTCCCTCTCTCTATCCCTCCCCCTCTCTCTTCCTTCATCTCTCTCTCTTCTTTTCTCTCTTTCTCTCTCCCCCTCTCTCTTACACTTGATTTTTACAAAAATTATCTTGCTGTATAACTTTTATTCCAATTCGTTTTTCCAGATCTATCTAAACTTTTTTAGCGTTGTATTTCAATTGCTCTTTCTTTCAAGACAAATCGCTCATCACTTTTTTTTAATTATTTATTCTTTATTTATTGAGTGATTTGTATTGATATCCGTTGACGGATGCTTCTATGTTTTTGCAAACATAACAGTTGCCACCACATGAAGGCTATAGATAAGCTAAAGTCTGTTTCATAAATGGAACTATAAAAAGAACCATGCTAATATTCAAAGAACTTTGAGAAACCAATTTAAAAAGCGAAAGTGAAAACGAAAGTAGAAATTGAAAACGAAAGCAGAAATTAAACACACGCACAAAATCAAATAGAAGAAATATTCAGTTCTCATAGCCGGGAAATAATGTCCGTTTCGTTCAACCTCGGGTACCACTGCCAACGCTTTAAATGTGTTGCGATCAACTTGCCAAGTTTGTCACCAGTCCATTATCCATCGAGAACAGTACAAGTGCATTAAATATTTTATTAACTGTATGCAATATGACATTGAACACGTTGTTAAGATTCAAGTCGACTGGCTTGCTGTGAACGTCGCATCTCTCTCTTTCACGCACTTGCACGAGCTTGCTTGCTCATTCTACAGCCACTTACGAGCGGAAGCGAGGTTTTCAGATATTCCAGCTGTTATTTGGTTGGCTTTTCTCCAGGTCGGCGGCCACTTTCGGGGGAAATGTTTCCCTGTGGGGACCCAGCTGCTTCGGTCAGTCAAAGTGTCCGAGCAGAAATGCGAAGTGACCACTGGCTATTATCGCTACGCGTTGTCCGTCCATTCTAAATGCTACTTCTCCGACATGCCCAAGCCAGTCGACAGCACAGGTCATGCCGCAGGGAAGCAAATCGGTTTTTCCCGCGTCTTTTCGTTTGTTGGCTTGAGTCTTTCTATAACACTTTACCACTTACCAACCTTTACAGCCACCAGTTTGATAAAAGCTCAGGGAGAATTTTTCCTTTCTTCTACGTGTGAACCAGATCTCTCGTTTTGTTTTCCCTATTTTCTTTCTTTCTTTCTTTCTTTCTTTCTTTCTTTCTTTCTTAACCGGTTTGCTTCTTCTGTTACTCTTTGTTTTTTTCCCCTTTTTAGTTATTTTATACGTTTTTTCTTTACCTCTGTTTTTCTCTCTTTTCCTTTCTCGCTTTCTTGTTTTCTTAACATATTAATTGTTCCTTGCTGTCTGATTTCACTTTCATTTTTGTTTCTTTTTTTTCCCATTATTTCTTTCTTAACCCCCTTCATTTTTAATAGCAAATTTCTATTGTCTTATGTCGTTGTTTGCTTGTTTATTTTCTAAAATATTTCTTTCTTTCTTTCTTTCTTTCTTTCTTTCTTTCTTTCTTTCTTTCTAAATTGCATATTTTTAATTTTCTTAGGTTTTTGTAAGTCTTATTGCTTGTCTGCTTGTTTTTCATATGTTGATTCTTTCTTTCTTTCTTTCTTTCTTTCTTTCTTTCTTTCTTTCTTTTAACTTTCCTTTCGTTTTCTTTCTTTCTTTCTTTCTTTTAACTTTCCTTTCGTTTTCTTTCTTTCTTTCTTTCTTTCTTTTAACTTTCCTTTCGTTTTCTTTCTTTCTTTCTTTTAACTTACCTTTCTTTCTTTCTAAATTGCATATTTTTAATTTTCTTAGGTTTTTGTAAGTCTTATTGCTTGTCTGCTTGTTTTTCATTTGTTGCTTCTTTCTTTCTTTCCTTCTTTCTTTCTTTCTTTCTTTTAACTTTCCTTTTGTTTTCTTTCTTTCTTTCTTTCTTTCTTTCTTTCTTAATTGCATGTTTCTAATTTTAATTTTAATTTTTAAAAAAATTAATTTAATGTAAGCCTTTTTGCTTGTCTGTTTTTTTCATTTGTTGGTTCTTTCTTTCTTTCTTTCTTTCTTTCTTTCTTTCTTTCTTTCTTAACTCTGCACAGTTTTAATTGCATCTCTTTATTTTTGTACTTTTTATGAAACTTTCTGTTCGTTTCTTTGTTTCTTTCTTTGCTAAACTTTCATTTCCTTTGCTTTCCTTTTCTTCGTTTATTTGTTTCTTTGAGAACAACTTCATTTCTAATGGCATTTTTTAATTTTTTCTAAAGGTTTTTGTTTGCCTTTTTGATTGTTTAAAAGTTTGTTTGTTTCTTTATCTTCCTTGGGTATCTTTCTTTTTGTTTTTTTTTTTTGTTTTTTTTCTTTCTGTCTATCTTTCTTTCTTAACCGCTTTTGTTTTCATTTGCATATTCTTCTTTTATTTAGTATTTGTTAGCTTATTTCTTTTTTCTTTCATTTTTTTCATATTCTTTCTTTCTTTCTTTCTTTCTTTCTTTCTTTCTTTCTTTGTCTCATTAAAGCTTTCTTTATATTTTTGTCTCTTTTTTAAATCTCTGTTCAATTAAATCTTTCATTTATTTTTCAAATTACTTCTTTCTTTCTTTCTTTCTTTCTTACAATTAACTTTACTTTCGTTTTCTTTCTTTCTTTCTTTCTTTCTTTCTTTTAACTTTCATTTCGTTTTCTTTCTTTCTTTCTTTTTTCTTTTCGTCTTCTTTCTTTCTTTCTTTCTTTCTTTCTTTCTTTCTTTCTAAATTGAATATTCTTAATTTTCTTAGGTTTTTTAAAAGTCTTTTTGCTTGTCTGTTTGTTTTTTTCATTTATTGGTTCTTTCTTTCTTTCGTTCTTTCTTTCTTTCTTTCTTTCTTATTTGTTAAATTTTTTTTACTATTTTTTTCTTTTTCTTCGAATTGATTAATTAATTCTTCTAAATATTCCCATTTCATTTTTTAAACTTCTATTATATTCACTGCTTTAGATCCATTGTCTTAACATCGCTCCTTTCTTTTCATGTCATAACCCAATTTTTGTTTTGTTTTATTCAGCACATTTTTTTTCCACCAATAAATCTTATTTCATAACAAGCAAAGCTGGTAATCGGAAACGAAACGTTCAAACCAAAGACAAATAACGAATCATGCTTATATATCTATCAGCATATCAATTTATTTACTTATGAAATTTGTAAAGGTTTGAATATACCAACAAACCAACAAACATGTATAAACATCTACCCCGTTAAAATAATTACATCCCTCAGCAAAATTCTATATAAAAGAATACTTTTAAAACAAAATTCTTTGTAATATATATATATATATATATATATATATATATATATATATTAAAAAAAGTTGACGACCGTAGTCGAGAGTGACCTGAAAGCTACCTTTTCAATATCTATTACACCAAGTTGTAGGGGAGGGCGCTACTCCTTTCCCTGGATCACTTCACTTGATGCGTACCTTATATATATTGCTGAGTGTTAAGCAAGGAGGTATCAAGTAACATTTTAAAAGTCTTTGGTATGACGTGACCTGGGATTGAACCCAGGTCTTCCAGACCATTGGCGAACACTCTACCCGCTAGGCCAATGAGCCAGTATATACGTGTCTGTGTGTGTGTTTGAGTGTGGTGATACATATATATATGTGTGTGGGGAGAGTTCATATATATATGTATGCGTATGTGTGTGTGTGAGCGTGGGAATGCATATACATATACATATATATATGTGTGTGTGTGTGTGTGTGTGTGTGTGTGTGTGTGTGTGTGTGTGTGTGTGTAAAACGCAAGGTAATTAAAGGATGAGTTTATTCATTGTGAAATTATTTGCCAACGTTCACGTTTTGGTTTTTACATTAAACTATCATCAGAGCAATGTTAGCATGTCATAAATCTTCTAAGTTATATTCAGTCTTATTTTTTTTAATTGAGAAAACCAAAAGCTCTACGCTTTAAAGCAAATTTTGGATATTAATTACCTCATATAGATTTGAAACAGGACGCGTCTAACGGCAATACGATGCAATGATTTTTTAAAGCCTTTTTTCGTTTCATTTAAAAAATTGAATTTAATTCTGAAGATAGCAATAGTTTAAGTCTATTTATTATTCCTCAACTGATAAAGTCATAGTCACCTAGTCAAGATGAAGGCGTGAGGAGTTTGTTGAAACCTCAAAAGGCTACAAAAATCCACATGTAGCCTACCGAACAAGCTAATGTTTCTCACAATTCGACGCAGATAACAAAATGACTTTACTTGAAAAGAAAACATTGGCATATATACTGACTCTGGATAGTTTAAAACAGAAAAAAATTGCCAAAACTCCACGAAGATTCTCTATGATTAGATCCGATGCTTGAATTAGACTCACCAAGGTGTCGTTAGAGTAAAAGCAAATACCGGAAGTGTCACATGATCCTTACCGGAATTTCCACACCACTCAGTCCTCGGATGTGTAATGGCTACCGACAACTAGAGAGAAGGCGTATTTAGTCTTTTAAAATGCCAACATAATAGTCGCAATTTAAAACATTTTTTTTGTTTTTGTTTAGTTTTGTATCATTTTTTTTATTGTTGATTGTTTTCATTGATATTATTTTTTGAAACAAAAAAAAATCCTGGCTGATTACGGCACATTATTGAGAGTCAAAATGGTATGTGACCTTTATATGAAAAATTCAACATATTAGAAATGATTTCTAAAATTTTAAGGAGGAATTCGCTTATCAATCACCTGACCTTTATACCAAATCGTGACTTTTCATATTAAAACTTGAACTTTAAAAAATGGCATCGACAATAATCACATAAATCAAATTTACGTGGAATGAAATGACTGAACGAAAAAAAAAAATGGCAAAATTTTTGATGTGAAGATGCATTTTTCAAAATTGGGAAAAAAGTTTCTAAAATTTTGAAAATAAATGAAATGTACTTCATTTTTTATATGAATATTTGCATAATTTTTTTAAAAAATTACTTAATTTTACTTCCATAAATTATGAGATTAAATTTCATTAAAAAAAAAACCTTTCATTTGATACAAAAGTATCTACAGAAATATAAACAGAACAGTGCATTTAATATAGTTACACGCTTAAACACACACACACACACACACACACACACGCACACACACACACACACACACACACACAAAGCCTAACCGACACACGTACCCAGATAAAGACATGTCTGAGTATCTACGTATCTATTTCCTTCCCATCCCTTGCCTCTTGCTCTCTCTTTCTTTCTCTCTGTATATATATATATATATACATATATACCTCTCTGTACTCGAAGGTGGGACACATCAGTTTTTCGAAGTGGGGTATATCAGGTTTGAATTTAGAATTTTCCTTCTGGACCCGTTGGCATACTAAGGTTAAAGAACCCATTCTGCTCTCCAATTTACTCATAGCTGGAGAAGGAATAGTAGGATTCATACCTTTCCGAAGTTTATAAGTGATACACGAAATACAAACAGCATTGTCCGGGCTTTTCTACTCTGGCCGCCATGTCTATATCTTACGGTGGTAACCATTACACCACGAACATTATATATATATGTATATATATATATATATTCAGAGACAGAGACAGAAAGTGATCGTTTTCAGAATTATTGGGACTTCATAGGAATACTTTAAACCAAATAACTGTGTAAAACCAATGAATATTATTATTATAAGAACTGATATTTGAAACAATATAATTGAAGCCCAGTCAATTGGAACAATAGAATACACTGACTGCATCTCTGCCAAGTCGTAAGCCCCTTCACTAAGTGCCCTGCGTTTGATACTAATCATACTGATGATCAGACCCCCGTTTGAGGATCTTTGGGGAATAGGGAATATACCTTCATTGCGATTGTTTCTATGTCCACTCTGATTTGGATTGGTAGTATTAGTTACGGGCTCATCTATGGATAAAATAGAACTGTTTACCCATTTAACTGTGAGCAAACAAATGATCGATGTTAAATTGAATTGTTAGTATTATATAGCAATACTTAGAACTATTTAACTGGATACAAACGAATTATTAATGTTGAATAGAATTATTGGCGTTGAAAAGCAATACTTCAAACAATTTAATTGTGTGCAAACAACTGATTAATATTAAATAAAATTATTAGTGTTAGATTGCAATACTTGAAAACAGTAAACTGTGTACAGTCAATTTGAATAATAAATTTCATGCAAACAATAGCTCTAGTTAAAACAAAAACACGAACTTTTCACTTACAAATGATAGATGTATAGCCAAGGGAAAAATGGTAGTACTTTTGTCTGGAAGTATTCAAAGTTCTAATAAAAATGATTCATAAGAAAATTCCATCAATCTATTAACTGGTATTCGGAAAATTAGGGATCATTTTGATAAAGAATTTTGCTATAAAATTGGTGAAATACATAACTGAAAGAATTAAGGCTGTTATAAAAGTTTAATTAAGGGGAACTAAATATTATTGTTTTGCTTTTTTAATGAATTCTATAGTTGTTTCAACAATATTGGGTTATTCCATAACATATTTCTTTGTATCATCATCATCATCATCATCAAGTCGTGCCGCCAGCACGGATATCCCTGACCCTCTC
Source organism: Sepioteuthis lessoniana (assembly GCA_963585895.1). Taxonomy (NCBI): domain Eukaryota; kingdom Metazoa; phylum Mollusca; class Cephalopoda; order Myopsida; family Loliginidae; genus Sepioteuthis; species Sepioteuthis lessoniana. The sequence continues at coordinate 120,276,585 of OY757912.1, read as the reverse complement.
TCGCCACTTCTCCCTATCATTCATCGCTTTTGGCAGGTCTTCAGGGTTATATCCCGTATCCTCACATAACTGCTGTATGTATGTTCGAGCTGTCCGTACTGCTTTTGCTAGGCCATATGCGGGGGTCCATAGGAGTACATCACTGATGAGTTCGTCCTTGCTTCTCCAGCAGTGTCCTGCGTGTCTTGTTCGTCTAATTTCTATAGTTTTCGTGATGGGAGGCAAGTGGCCGTATAGTTGGTGTCTCGTAGGATGTTGACGCCTGGACTTGTTCAATATTGCTCTCTGGATAGGCAAAAATTATACGATTAATCTAAATAATTTAATTTAGCTTGTTTAAGGTATATATCATGATCCCAGAATCTTCAGTTATTTCAAAAACATGTTTTGTGTCCAATCTGCAATACGTATGTTTGCTGCTAAGTAAATTAATTAGGCAAAGTGAACATATGCTTAGTCTTCTAATTCCACAATTATTTTTCCAATGTATTATGAAAGGAATAAGGCCAATATGTGACCAAAATTGGAGAGATGAGATTTTGGATGTCGCTAGTAAGGTATGGCAAATAATAAGACAAATGAGGATGTAATGGGAGAAATCGTGAATGGCTTTTGTTTAGAAGGGGACAAAAGATAGCTGTTAATGATGATGATGATGTCTACTGAACTTTTATAATTTTGACATAGCATCAGATGAAAAAATTGACCAGAAACTCTCACCAATTCAAGCTTTTTTTTTTTATATATCAGAGTTTATTTTGGTTTGATTTTATGCCATATCAACCATTGTAGGTAATTTAATTCAAAATCCTTTTTATAAAACACATTTTTAGATAACATTTTTAAACGAGCCTAAACTCCTTTTTTAGCACACAGTTAAATGGTTTCACAAATTTCTATCTAATACGAATAATTCTATTTACTATCAATCCTTTGTTTGCACACAGTTAAATATTTTCAAGTATTGTCATACATCACTAACAATTTTAGTTAAAATCAGTCAGTTTTTTTTTACATACGAACAGTTCTATTTCAACCAATTTTAGCATAAGTCAACAAAGTTAAATAGTTCCCCTTATATAAATGTATCACTAACAATCCAATTAAACACCAGTCGTTTGTTTATACACCTTTAAATGATTAAACAACTCTTTTCAAAGCAATTCAGTTAAGCATAATTATTTGTTTGCACTCAGTTTAAATGTCAAAGTAAACAGGTTAAATGTCAAACAGTTGTATTCGACCCATCGATAAGACCCTATCAGGTGCTACCACTCCGTGTCAGAGTGGACCTGGGAGCAATGGCAATGAAGAAGTACTCCACATTCCCAAAAGCTCCAGCATTACTTGAACATCACCATCACATTGTTTAGTGTCCTATCCAGAACACTCGTCGGTGGAGTCTTACCTTTCTGCAGAGACGCAGTCTGTGTATTCTACAGCCCCAGCCGTCTGGGCCAATATACCAGAATGAGTCAAAAAGTTTTGCAATATTTTGATAACTTGAGCCAAAATTTGGCGGTTCAGATGTTTATGCTGAAAACGTGAAGGTATAGTGCCTCATCTAATTGTGAGATGCCACGGTCACCGTATTGTTTTCTAGGATTTGGACCACAGGCAAAGAATCCGCGGATATTGACCTAACTGATCATACCTGATCGTCGAGGTTATTGCAACCCGAGCGAAATTTCTTGAATTATCTAATCATTGTACTGTATTCAACGATACTTTTACCATTTCCACAACAATTTTTTAAAGATCCCTCCGGAGTATTATGGACCAGTTTGAGCTATTAAAACATAGGGGATTGTCCTCATGGTGTAATCGTTAAAGTGATGAATTGCGGAATCGTAGTACGCGAGTTCGAACTCCAGTCGCGCTATTACGTTCACTTTCGGACAAATCCCCTTGGGAAAGGTATGAACCCCCTTATCCTCCCAGCTATGGATTAAATAGTACCATTGCTGTTCTTCTAGGAGAATGGTTTTGGCATAAAATAACCTGCAAAAGTTGATATGCCATAAAACAAAGAAAACAAAGAAACCTTAGCATAAGTTACCAAATAAACTACGTTAAAAGTTCATTTGTTCGGCTTTCCAATCACACACATAGTAAACCAATTCAAGACGTCTGAGTGCATCAACTACCTCGATACGTACAATCACTTGGGGCGCCTCATGTTGTGCCATGGTTAGCAGGCTTGACAAACAAACCTGCAGGAGTTGTTTCGAGTCTAATTGGGCGCCCCATTCATCTTGTACAAAAACTTAGTAAATTACTACTTACAGTAACCGAGGGTAGTATTCTACGGCTTGAACTGTTTCAGTCATACTTCCTGAAAACTAGCTTGTACTACCAAAATATTACAAAACTATTGTCTTATGCAAGTAAATATTTTTAAAATGCATACACACATACACATGCACCCATAAACATAACAATTAGTAAGGAATTTCTATCAACCCAGAAAGTATCTATCACCCGACGGGATTTTGTAACTAAACAAAAGCCAGATTCATCCTCAGATGGAATGGTATTACCCCTGATAAAATTTTGGAATATTTTCCACTTCATGCTTTGGTTTGGTTTGGTTTGGTTTTATGGCATATTAACCATTGTTGTTTATTTAATGCCAAATGCATTTCTAAGCATATATATTTAGATACATGAGATTTTTAAAAATAGGTCAACAAAGTTAAATGGTTCCAAGTATTGCTATGTATCACTAACAATTAAATTAAACTTCATACATTTATTTACATACTGTTAAATGATGAAACAATTCTATTTCAAATAATTCAATTTAGCATTATTCCTTTGTTTATACTCAGTTTAAATGTCAAACAGTTATATTTGACCCATTGATAGGACCCTACTAGGTGCTAAAACTCCGGGCTAGAGGGGACCTGGGAGTGATGGCATGTAGCCTCACGATCCGATTGCTTAGTGTCATATCATATCAGAACTCTCGTTGGGGGTGGGTGAGTCTTAAACCTCTGTAGAGATTGTTACGAAGCTCTAGAATCCACAAAAAACAAGCAGATATTTCATTACCTGAGGTAATACTCGAATATTCAGAAAATATTGTCTCAAAGCAGTAAGTCTTAATTCATATTTTATCAGCTAAATTATGGGTCTATTTTGGGTTAGGATTATATATATATATATATATATATATATATATATATGTGTGTGTGTGTGTGTGTGTGTGTGTGTGTGTGTACTATTACTATCCTGGCAATAATACACACACACACACACACACACACACACACACACACACACACACACACACACACACACACACACATATATATATATATATATATATATATGTGTGTGTGTGTGTGTGTGTGTGTGTGTGTGTGTGTGTGTGTGTGTGTACTATTACTATCCTGGCAATAATACACACACACACACACACACACACACACACACACATATATATATATATATATATATATATATATATATATGTGTGTGTGTGTGTGTGTGTGTGTGTGTACTATTACTATCCTGGCAATAATACATGTCTGAAAGACTTAAGGCTGTCGTATAAGACAAGAGAAGGGGAATTAATTCAATTTTTTTTTCAAAGAATCCACCATTTTCCTCTTCATGGCTTGGGGAAAAAATTATACCATTAATTTAGATAATTCAATCTAGTTTATTTAAGGAATATTTTATTCAAGAAAAATGTTCTGCATCTTATCTTTTATTAATTCATTTACATCTAAGTGTGCTAATACCATAATTCTAGCCTGGGGTAACAGTTTCATATCTCAGTAAACTTTTCCAGTTTTTTTGTCTATTATGCATAGGATACAGAACTAGTTTCTTCTCAGAAAGGAAAGGATTGCTTCTCGTCAGTCACTTTGTTTAGTTCCTATCGCAATTTCTATTGAAGATAATCGGATGAGTTGTATTTAATAGTGCTATCTCGTGAATAGTGAATCTTTCCTACATTCAATACAGATTTTCTTTTTCTCGCTACCTAACGACTTTGAAATGTTTTAATCGTGAGTTAAATGTCTAAATTTGTGTTTGAAATTTTTGCTTTATAATTCCTTTGTAATACACTTTCATTATATTTATGCATTTTTTTACCATTATGCAACTCTTTCCATCAAGTGATTAAATTACTTTGTTTAGAGTGACTTTGATGGTTAGATTTATTTGCGTCACAGCACATCAACATTCCTGGGTCATTTAATACCAAAATGATTCTTGTTGTAGGACAGCAGTGGTAATATTCAAACCATTAATGGAGGAGATAAGGGATTAATACTTAGCCTAAGGATAATAATTCGATAGTGAACATCGTAGTGAGATTAAAATTTGAATTTGCCTACGATTATGTCACTGCTTAGCACTGTTGCATCTATGACATGGGAATTCCGTCAAGAGTGACTTTGAATATTTTTGCTTTTTGGTTTGGTTTGGTTTGGTTTTATAGCATATCAATCATTTTAGGTTATTTAATGCCAAATCTTCTTTATACATTATATTAGATATAAATGATTTGGTTTGGTTTGCTTTTATGGCATATCAACCATTTTAGGTTATTTAATGCCGAATCCTTTTAATACATATATATAAGTAAATATAATTTGGTTGGTTTTATGGCATATTAACCATTGTAGAATATTTAATCCTAAATCCTCTCTTTATGTATATATCAAATATATTTGATTTGGTTTGGTTTTATGGCATATCAACCGTTGTAAGTCATTTCAGCCAAATCCCCTCAATACACATACATTAAATACATATGATTTGATTTAGTTTTTTGACATATTAACTAACTGTAGATCATGTAATTCCAAATCTTTTTAATCCATATTTATTAGATATATATGATTTGGTTTGGTTTGGTTTTATGGCATATCAACCATTGTAGGTTATTTAATGCCAAATTATTTTTAATACATATATATTAAATATATATGATTTGTTTTGTTTGATTTTATGACGTATGAGACATAGCTGGTCATTTAATGCTAAATCTTTTTATACAAACATTGAATAAATAAATCTTGCAGATAACGTTCTTAAGCATGAGATCATTTTTTGCGCACAGTTAAATAGTTTCACTTAATTTCAAACTAATCAACTTCGGATAAGTTCACAGTTTTTTGTTTATACATACTTAGTCATTTGCTTAAATATCGTTTTTTGTTCACACACAGTAAAATGGAAAAACAGTTTTATTTTATATAATTCAATTTTGCATCAGTAAAGTTTGAATTTCAAACAATTCAATTTAGCATGTCAACAAAATTAAATTATTCCAAGTATTGCTATGTATCACAAACAATTCAGCTAAACACCAGTCATTTTTTTACTTACATTAAATTGATGAAACACTTCTATTTCTAGCAATTCAGTTTCGCGTAAGTTTTTTGTTTTCACACAGTAAATGTAAAAACAGTTCTATTTCAAACAATTCAGTTTAGCATAAATAAAAGATTTTGTTTACACACAGTTAAATGTAAAAACAGCAAACAGTAAAATGTAAAACAGTTCTATTTGAAGCAATTCAGTTTAGCATAGTTACATTTTAAATGTCAAGCAGTTCTATTTGAGCCATAGATAGAACCATATCCGGTGCAATCACTTTTGGCCAGAGAGAACCTGGGAGCGATGGCAATGAAAGGATACTCCGCATTCCCCAAAGCTCTGACATTTTTGCCGTCTCACCAACAGAGTGTTTAGTACCATATCTAGAACACTCGTTGGGGGTGTCTTACTTTGCAGATATGCACTCAGCGTATTTTGTAGCGCTAACAAACCCGGCCATTTTTAATGCGTCTATCTTTTTTTATATCTTGTATTCAAACTATCTTAAAAGAATTGCACTTTAAATAGATATCTTCGTAGCAAAGCCGTAAAGTATTGATTTACAGTTCCAGTTCAGCGTGGTCCACCTGGCATTCGTGCTGGGTAGCCAAACAATGAAAAGCATAGATTCTCATTGCACTGGACCTTCAGGTCTAATGCAAGGTCACTTGGCTTCGCACCGGGACAATTAACAATGACTAGCATAGTTCGCTTTGCCTCTGACCTTCGGCCCGAGTGAATCTGTGACCAGCATTGACCTGCATGTACAACCTCCCCGTCTTCTAATCCCTACTATATCAAATTACAAGGATATCTTAATTGCACAATAACTTAGGACCATATACTGTAAGTGATTTCCTTTAATAAAGGTGTTATTATATTTTAGATCTCGTACACATCCAAATTTTCAAAATATATCGACCAAGTATGATGCCGACTATTTGAGATTAATAAGCAGAGGACTTTTATCATTAAATACTATTGTGTAACAAGTTCACTTCTTAATGGATGCTCCTAAACTGATGATCTTATGTCAAACTCAGCTAAAATTTGTAAATATCAAATTGCAAAGCGCTTTTAAGTTTAATCACTAACTCTTCAAGACAATATCCTAAATGATGTTGTTACAGTGTAATACAGCCACTTTTGTAAATATGGTTTGATGAATTGGTTGAAAAGCATGCTCAGGTCAACTGATGACAGGTGACACTACATAAAGGATATTTATTTATTTATTTATTTCTCAATTGAAAATTAAAGCGTCTCAACATTTTAGGCAAATTTTATGTTTGCACGAAATTGTTCAATTTTTATTATTCAATATATTCTAAATCTTTAACCATGGTTTGCTTTTCGATCCATATTGTTGTCTCCCGATTTTAAAGTTTTTTTTTTCTCGAAACGTTACCTTTTCTTTTAATATGAGCATCATTCTGAGTTTTGTTTTTAGATTTTAAGAAAGACTTTGATTACTAATACCAAGATGATGTTGTGGGAAAACGGAAGTCGTCGTTTTGCTATCTTCAGCAATTGTGTTGATTTTTATGGGATAGAGATACTCGCCACACGCACCACTCTGTTTGAGGATTGATAGTTTTTCCTTCTCCCAGACTGTTTCACAAAACTTCCATTGGCCCAGCGTGTAGAGTGTTCGCCAATGGTTCGGGAGACCTGGGTTGAATCCCAGGTCGCGTCATACTAAAGACTTTAAAAATGGTACTTGATACCTCCTTGCTCAACACTCAGTAATATAAGGTACGGATCAAGGGTAAAGTGGAGAAATCCAGGGAAAGGAATAGCGCCCTCCCCTACACCTCGGTGTAGTAACTATTGAAAAGGGAGCCTTCTAGTCATCCTCGACTATGGTTGCCAACTACTAAACGGTATATGCACAACCCATAATCGGTCCTGGAGAATGAGACGCACAAAATTCTATTGGATTTTGAGAAACAAACGGAGCATCAAATCTCGGCTAGACGACTTGACATAGTGACAGTTAACAAAAAAAAAAAGATAAAAAAGAAAGTTTGCCGAATTCTGGACTTTGCTGCACTGGCAGACCTTAGATCAATATCGAATGAAAGTGAGGATATGGATAAGTACTTGGACCTTACCAGGGAAATGATAAGGTTGTGGAACATGAAAGTGACGGTGATGCCATTTGTAATTGGTTTTCTCGGTACAGTCACCCTAGATTGCTACAGCGACTGGAAGACTTTAAAAATAGGAGGTTTAGAGTCCATCCAAACTACAGCTTTATTAAAATTGGGCAGGAATACTGAGAAAAATCCTGGGGGCGTGAGGAGATTTGCTGTCCCTCAAACTCCATTAAAAAACCATCGGTTAACGCTGGTATGAAAAACTCTCGAAAGAGAATAATGATAATACTAGTAGTAATAACCCCAATGGGATTTTGACATAAAAACGGATCACCTAATCTTGGCCAGACGACCAGACCTTATAATGAATAAAAAAAAAGGGAACTTACGAAATTTTGGACTTTGCTGTCGCGGCTGACCACCGTGTAAAACTGAAAGAAAATGAAAAGAAGGACAAATACCTTGACCTTGCTAGGGAAATGAAAAAACTGTGGGTCATGAAAGTGACGTTTATACCAACTGTAATTGGTACTCTAGGTACAATCACCAAATGAATGTAGATGGGACTGGAGGATTTGGAAATAAGAGGACGAATGGAAACCCTACAAATGCAGCGTTATTAAGATCAGCTAGAATTGTGAGAAGTTTCCTGGAGACTTAAGGACACTTGCTGTAATTCAAACTCGAGTGGATAATCATCAGCTATCGCTGGCGTGAAGAACTTCTAAAGGGCTAAAATAATAAGAATAATAATCTATCATGTTTACTAAATGAAGCAGACTGGAAAAAAAAAACTGGTTACAAAATCAGATATAACTGGATTAAGAAGGTGATCCACTTGAAAGAGACTTACAAGAGACGGAAAAAATTACCTTACTAACAAATTTGGTTTAATTGGAAAGAAAAGGACGAGTAAAATCATCTGAAACTTTGGGGTACCAAAGGATCATCCTGTAATTAAAACTCCTTTTAGTTTTCTACTCTAGAAAACCAGAAAGAGTTTTCATAACTAAGAAAAAAAAAACTTGACGTCTAATGGATCTTGCTTTTCTAACTGTCCACAGAGTAAAAATGAATAAAAAGACAAGAAAATTACATGAATTTTTTTAGAGAGCTGAACAGTAATACCAATCTTAGTAAGAACGCTCGGAATGAAAGATAGAATCGAGACAATCCAGATCACAGCACAGCTAAAATCGGCGAGAATATTGAAAAGAGTCCTCGAGATTTGAGAATATTTGATGTCATTCAGATTCCAATGAAAACCACCTGGTGTCAAAAAGATGCAAAGAGTTAAATAATGATTTGGGATTGAAAAAGACCACATGTTTATAATGAGGAAAGTTTTTTTTAGAAAGAGAAAAGAGAAACAATGGAAGAATTTAACAACCAAACCAGAAAAAAATCAGAAGACTTAGAGAAAAAAAGTGCTGATAGCTCGCAATAACAAAAGCATATCAATCAAGCAAAAGTAGATGAAAGAAAAATAAACAAGGGATTACCTGGGAAGAACAAGTAAATTTCCTAAAACCAATCTCTACAACACGAATCTTATCAAAAGAATAAATACCAAGGTAGTCTTACTTGTAAAGATACTCTGGACCCTTTTTAAAATGGACAGGTGCTGAACAACGACAGATAGACCAAAAATAAGAAATGGAGTGACGAAGCTCTAGTCCTTACATCCGAGGGATATCATAGATAAATTTTATGTATCCAGAAAATAAGACGGAAGAGGACTCAACAGCAAAAAAGTATGGTGAAGATGCCGTAAAAGAAGGACTCAAATAATATCCAAAAAAGAGAACAGGCAGGTTGAGTACAACAGCGAGTAGCACTAATATAAACAGAAATAATTTAAGAAAAACAGAATAACGATAACAAAAATGGGAAGAAAAACAACTGAGTGAATACTTCAAGTCACAAACTAAGGAAAGTTCAGAGAAAATGGCCAGCACATGAATACAAAATGGAACTCTGAAGAAAGAAACTGAATCCTTTTGATAGCAACACAAAATGATGCTACAAGAACATGTTGTGTTAAAGGAAAAAAATCATAATACCTTGAGGAATTACAAGTATGATAGAAATGAAAGAATTAATTACTTAACAAGGGAATGCAGCAAACTAGACCAACAGAAATAGAAGTCTAGACATGACTGGGTGGTAAACGTGATCCACTGAGAATTGTGCAAGAAATTAAAATTTGGGAATGCTACCAAATGGTATATGTGCAAACGACGAAAGTTCAAATCTCGGGAGAGACTTAGCATTCCCCATAACACTAATACACTTGCCATGGGTAAATAATAGGGACAGAATAGGCTCTACGAGCTTGGTATGGCAACCCGTCTTGAAGGAAAGCTCTGAAGTCAAACCTGTTAAACTCAGCTTAACAGTTATCCTCGTATCACATCCTGCTCGTGCATGACAATTTTAGGTGGTACGGTTAAAACGGTCAGCAAGGTTTGGTTTCTTTGTTTAATGGCATATCAACCTTTGTAAGTTATTTAATGCCAAAGCCATCCTCCTAGAAGAACAGTAGTGGTATTATTTAATCCATAACTGGGAGGATAAGGGGGTTCATACCTTTCCCAAGAGAATTTGCCCGAAAGTGAACGTAATAGCGAGGAGTTCGAACTCGCTTACTACGATCTCGCAGTCCATCGCTTTAACCATTACACCACGAACACCTGAGAAAGAGATTTTGAAAACTGAAGATTTGAGAAAGAATTGAAACCTTCCACACCAAACCACAAGGAAAATTTTATAGAATATGTCACGTGTTATGCTCCTGAGAGGAGAGAAGTAAGATCAATCTCCCCTACGCTTCAGTGTTTGAATAAACAAGCCCCAAAGATTGACCGTTAAAAGAAGGATACGAATGAAGGTCAATTCTCTACGGCCGGCCTGTTGGACGAAGTAACCAGTCCTGTTAGAATCTAGGTCAAGCTATCTGCACTCCATAACCCCAACTTGGTAGGACGAAGAGGGGAATGCAGGTCATTGAGTAGCCTGACCGGATGAGGTGTAGGAGGAGGAAGGAGCCAAATGATTGGCCGAAGCCTTAGCGCCGGAAGTAGTGCCCTTTTCGTCAGAGGAAAGAGGGAAAAAGAATTTAGTTTTTAGGACGGAGGTCGCCGTGAGAGGACGTGCTGACCTGATGCTAAACAAACTCCCGGATACCTAACCGGTGAAAAGAAATGGGAGTTCTGGAACAGCAGTCGGCGTGACAAGATGTGTTGAAGCTGTAGCCAAAAACTCCGGGAAAGGGCGGAGCAGAATTCTTGGACAAGAAGATAACAGATGCCTTCCAGCCAATTTCTACAGAATCCCGCTAGCCCGTAAAAGAAAACAAATCCCAGACGAAACCCATCGAAAAAGCTAAGCAAACCTTAAAACCGTTTTCTCCCTCCACCCTTCCTAAGTATTACAATTATATGCCCTCTCTCTCTCAATTTAAAGAAAGAAGCATATAAAGAATTATATGCACTAAGAAAAGAAGAGAAATAGAGTGTAAAGATTCATTTCATAAACTGTAAACGAATGAGTGGACTTAGCTATCTTTTCAAGGTTCAAGAGTAAAGAAAGAAAAATACAAAGAAAAGAAAATGAAAGAAAGAAGAAAGAAAAGAAAAAAGAAGAAAGAAAGACATTTGTGTTTGAGACTGTTTGCTGGTTTAATAGAGCCGGCCCCCATAAATATTTGTTTGGACCTCGACTACTAAAATTTGGTTATATTTTAAATGTCCCCTCGTTGAAATTTATTTGTTGTGTTATTTACCCAGCGAATTGCCTTCTTTTGCATATTTCCTTTTCAGATTCATTTCGCTTCAATTATTCTCGCTAAATATCTTATTCGCCCCAATAACATTACATGGGAAATTGGAATTGCCGACTACAGTGAATAATAATATTTTATCTCAACCTAGAGGTCCATGTCTTCCGTTATCCTAGGGGGTAGGAAGACGAAGGGGCTTAGTGGGTGTGTGTAACATGAAATTTGGAAACCCCCTTGCCAGCGGCGGTCAGTCTAGCCCTAAATTAACCCCCACATTATCTGCCAGTTTCAATATGCCCGAAAAAGGAAACTTAACTAGGATTTATATATGCGAGGGGTCAAGTGCCAGGCTGCCCCGACGTCACACGTGCGTAAAATAAACTCCCATCCTGGGATAAATATTTATGCACCGTCACAAATACTTTAAAGTGTCTTTTAGACCTTATAGACTTTCTCTTACAAAGATGTCAGTATAAAAACGACAGAATCGTGTGAAAAATTTGCAGGGGTTAAAATAATAATAAACATAATTTGTTTTCTCACTCTTAAATGATTTAACGTAATTTTATTTAATAATGCTAATTTTCCTACTCATCCATTTGACTTTTAGATGGAATATGTATAGGGGATACCACTTTGTGTCTGAGTGGACCTGGGAGTAATGGCAACATTTGATTTACTGACAAGAGTCATATTGAAGCAACAGTATTAGATAGAAATTGAGGTGCCTGTGGTGAATGGAGGTGCCCGTAGTGAAATGGTTATCGTCGTAGGAAATGGACACGGCGACTCGAGTTCGAATCCTGGACGAGAATGATTGCATTTCACATAGCACTAATACCCTTGGGAAAGGTATGAATCCAATTATTCTCCCTCCAGCTATGGGTAAATAGTAGGACAGACTGAGCTCTTCAGCCTTGGTGAGGCAACTAGTCAAGGAGAAGGAAAATTCTGAATTCAAACCTGTTTAACTCTACTATAAAATTGACCTTGTATCATATCCTGCCCGGGGTAGTTGGGTAAATAGGATTAGATAGAAATTGTTAATTGTTAACGTGTTTCCGATCATTTCAACATTAAATAACCTTAGACTAGTTGACATGCAGGTAATGTATTTAATCAATCAAAATAATGAAGTGGGTTCCTCGTGGTGTAAGGGTTAAAGCGATGGTCTGCGGAATCGTGGTAAGCGAGTTCGTACTCCAGTCGCGCTATTACGTTCACTTTCGGACTAATACCCTTGGGAAAGGTATGAACCCCCTTATCCTCCCAGCTATGGGTTAAATAGTACCACTACTGTTCTTCTCAGAAAATAGCTTTGGCATTAAATAACCAACAGAGGTTGGATATGCCATTAAACAAAGAAATCAAACCAAAATAATGAAACCAAATTCAAACTTAATTTACTGAATAAAATTAATTCAATAATATTCAGTTTAACTTATTTTATGATCTAAAATTTTATTTGGAATTTAAATATAAATTGCTATAAAACACGTTTGCTGCTTGTAAAATGAGTTTCGAATAGGAGGCAGTTTTGGAGCTTCAAATTTATGGAGTATAAAGTAAGAATTAAAATTACTTTTAAGGATTTGTATCACTTGTACATTGACCTCTGACCCTCCATAACTCTTCAATGAAAATATCCTAATAAAAACCGAGCTGCCTTAAAAGTGAATGTCTATCGTCAAACAATGATTAACAAGCAAATCTTGCAAGCTATTGATAGTTTTTTTTGGCTTTTTACAGGATAATATGGCCAGGAGGGTGGGGCGAAACTAATCTAAGCTAGTTAAAATCAGTATGAAGCAAAACTTTTTGTGATTAGTTCGTGAGTAGATAAGATACGTAAGGAGGGGTCTGCGTGTATGTGTGTTTTTGTGTGCTTTGTCAGAGAGGTTTTCACGTCCTCCTAGGGAAGAGGAAGCAGCAATGTGGTTTCTTTTGTATTAATTGCTTCAAAAGAAAACGATCTTAAAAAGAGAAGAGAATATGTGGCTAACAAAAGAGCCACAGATCCTTGCTCGGCTTGACAAAAGGCAAAAACAACGAACTAAAATATTTCTTTAGGATTCAATTGAACTTAATTTTTCCGTGAAATTGCTATTGTCTTAAGATCGTACTGAAAAACAAAAAAAAACAAAAAATCCAAAAAAGTTCACATTGTTTTCGATTATTTTCTGCATATAAAATGAAGAAGAAAGTAAGAATATTTTTCCTTCCGTCTTTTTCTCTCCTCACTTTTTAACATTTATAAATAATCGGGTCATTTTCAGAAAACTTTTCATTCCTTAAAAATCCCTGGCAAATCTTTTTATGTAATTTACGTTTTTACTCATCTGTGCATGATTATAGAAAAAACTCAGTTATTGCATAATCTATAAAGTAGGCTGATTATGTATACAGTCGGTCTATTTAATAATAAAGCTGATTGTGTATAGGTCTATTAAGTAGTAAAACTGATCGTTTAGAGAGTCGATCTATTAATTAATAAGGCTGATTGTGTAGAGTCAGTCTATTTAGTAAAGATGCTGCTTGTGTATTGAGTTAGTCTATTAAAAAATAAGGCTAACTGTGAATAGAGTCGTTCTATTCAATGATAAGACGAATTGTAAATAGAGTCGGTGGATTTAATAATAAAGCGAATTGTGAATAGAGTCGGTCTATTTGATAATAAAGCGAATTGTGAATAGAGTCGGTCTATTTGATAATAAAGCGAATTGTGAATAGAGTCGGTCTATTTGATAATAAAGCGAATTGGGAATAGAGTCGGTCTATTTGATAATAAAGCGAATTGGGAATAGAGTCGGTCTATTTGATAATAAAGCGAATTGGGAATAGAGTCGGTCTATTTGATAATAAAGCTAATTGTGAATAGAGTCGGTCTATTTAATATTAGGTAAGGTTTCCTTGTTTGATGGTATATCAACCTTTGTAGGTTATTTAATGCCATAGCCATTTCCCTAGAAGAACAGTCGTGGTGCTATTTAAACCATAGCTAGGAGGATAATGGGGTTAATACCTTTCAAAGGGTATTTATACGAATGTGAACGTAATAGCGCGACTGAAGTACGAACTCGCTTACTACGATTTCGCAGTCGATCGCTTTCACCATTACACCACGATGACGCTATCATTTGTTAATAAGGCTAATTGTGAATAGAGTCAGTCTATTTAGTAATAAGGCTGACTGTGTATCGAATCGGTCTAATTAAGTAATTAGGCTGATTGTGTTTAGAGTTGGTCTATTTAGAATCGTAATTATTTATGTCTCAGACATTTTTACAGACTTTTTAGCTCAAAAGTTCCAGGCGTACATTATACAAAAGAGCAATATAATCAATTTTTCCGGTCACAATTCTTACCATATTCGGGATGTGACGACCAATAATGGGTTTTACGCTGAAATATCTATTGGAATGTGTGTTTGTTTAACTTTGTTTCTCATAAGGCAAATTTATTTTACTGTAAGCTTGTTGCAGTAATAGGAACATATCCACATGATCGTTCTAAATAGTGAAAAATTTCTGTTTTAAATCATGGTATAAATAATACGAATTCTTGTTTTTAGTCAGGACGAACAAATAAAAAGTTACACACATGCTAAATCGACGTTATTTTTACTGCTACAGATTCTAAAATGTATGTGTATGCTCAACTCGAGAATTTTCTCCAAAATTTTGGAGTCCAAAGTAAGATATACGTGTTACGCATGAGTGAATTTATTCATGAGTGCATATTACCCTCTTATGATAAAGGTAGTTAGGCTGATTGTACATTAAATCAATCAGTTATGTAATAAGGATGATTGTATGTTTTATGATTATTTTAATTACAAACCAACATCAATTCCTTCTAAAGAACGACAAACTCCGACAAATATTCACCTGACTGTATCCCTTAGAAGAGACAGAACGTCCCCCTTAAAATGACCTAGTTATGACTCTAAACTGCATATAAACTTGAGGCTCCTATTAAGGAGATCTGTTTTTTTGTTTTGTATAGTTTTTCATTTCCGTTATAGAAATGTTACTCACTGGTAAAGAAAAGGTATTTGATAATCAAACGAAGAATTTTAAGATGTTTTAACACATGCTGTTAAAATTTGAGATCATTTGATCGAGAATTGGTCAAGTATTTTGATAAAGATATGCTGTCAGTTTTTCTAAAGACCCCTCTACATCTAAAATAATATCAAATTGTTGGAAACAACCTTTGGTGCATAATTTAGAATTAGCCATATAAATATAGATCGAAGTTGCATTCTGCTAAAAAGAATATTCTAATTACTATAAAAATAACTCATCTAAGCCATTTAATGGGACGTTTCCTTCAAGGAAAGAACATCTTGCAATTATTGAATACTCTCTGGAATTAGTAGGGTAGGTAGGTGCAGTGTCTCATCAACCGATAAAGACATCGACACGCGACTAACGAAGGCATGGACAGCTATCGATAAGCTGTCGATCATATGCAATTCAGTCCTGACCGATAAAATGAAACGCAGTTTCTTCCAGGCAGCAGTCGTATCGATACTGCTATATGGATGCACTACTTGGAAACAAACAAAACGGCTGGAGAAAAAGCTAGACGGCAATTACACAAGAATGCTGCGAGCAATATTGAACAAGTCCTGGAGCCAACACCCCACAAAGCACCAACTATACGGCCATCTACCTCCCATCACGAAAACTATCCAAGTTAGACGAACCAGACATGCAGGAAACTACTAGAGAAGCAGAGACGAGCTCATAAGTGATGTACTCCTATGGACCCGCACATACGGCCGAGCAAAAGCAGGACGACCAACTCGAACATACATACAGCAACTATGTGAGGATATGGGATGTAGCCCTGAAGACCTGCCGGGGGCGATGAACGATTGGGAGAAGTGGCGAGAGAGGGTCAGGGATATCCGTGCCTGCGGCACGACATGATGATGATGATGATGATGATCTGGATTTACCAATTTGGAGATTTACTCTTTCTGGATTATATAATATTCTGTGACTAAGAACTTGTAACCAAGCATTTGTGAGTTAACTGGAAATCCTTTCCTCCAGTTGGTTTTCTGTTTTATTGTTTAATATGCTGCATTTTACTATAAGCAAAATATTCATTCTTTAAACACACAGTACAATCTTTGTAAGTGCTTTGTAGACTTACAGAACGATCCACATGTGCAGAAATGGTTGTCATCCTAGAAAAAGGACTTAGTGATTCAAATTTAAATCCTCGTCAATGTTTTTGTGTTCGTTCTTTTGGAAAATATAGGAATTACATTCATCTTTTCTTCTAAATATTATTATCTGAATATGGAGTAGATATGTAACGAATAGTGCTGCATAGAATGTACGAACACGCATATTTTACCGTCTTCCTAATTAGAGCGGCTCCCCCATGGAAATTAAAGCAATCGATCTAGGAGAAAAATTATGTTCAAAATATGAAGAATGAAAAACTTTGTATGTGTGTGTGTGTGTGTGTGTGATTTTGAATATATATATATATATATATATATATATATATATATATATATATATTTTCAAATTACGTTGAGCTTGTCACTCATGGGTACCGATAGCAAGGTCTGGGGAGTTTACAAAGCCTCAACTGTTGTGACCAAGAATGCGGTTAGCCGGGAAGCCTCGTAGGAGAGGGAAGACAAAGGAAGGTGGTAAAAAAACGTATAAAATCAGGAGAAGGGGAGAAAATACCAACTATTTATCACGAAAAAAGTGATAATTATATTTCAGAGACGAACAACTTTTATCCCAGTACAAATAATTCATTCCGAAAGAAAGAAATTTTACAAACACATTTATACTCGCATTGCACATATTTCGCTCTCCTCGGTTTAGATACAAACACAATTCTTGGTTTAACATAAAAGAAAAAATGGAAAAAAAATAGTATGATAGAATGAAATAAAAGAAAATAAAAGGAAATGAAAGGACAGAATTGGAATAGGCAAAAGAATTACTCACCGTTGGACCGAAACAAGAAAAGTAGAAATACATCACAGTTTCTCAGACAATACTCGGTAGTTGAATTTAAAGTTCACTTCTTTCTTTGGTTTGTTTCAAACTTCAGATAGTCCGTCTGCCTTCGGCCGGCAACAATTCTCTTCTCTCTTCTGTCGGATAGTTCCTTATCTCTATAGCTTGACCCGAGAATTCTGTTGGAGGTCCTCAAAGGAATTCAACATTCTTGCTAAATTTCCTCCAGGGTCCTTCATTCTTAAGAACGTCTCCCAAAACATACTCTCTTAGAGTTAGCAGAGGTCTGAAACCTTTTCTTTTCCCTAAGAAAGAATCATCTTCTTGACTTCTCTTTTACCGCAGAAAAATAATGAACTCTTTCTCGGTTCATTATAAATTTCACTCCGTTACTTATGGATCGAAAAAGTTTGACCAAAAAAAAAACAAACAAAGTTCGTAATTTTTTACCCTGTTTAAGTGAAAGGCACTGACAGGAAGGCCGAAAGACTGCTGGGAAAAAAGGTTATTAATCACGTCCAAAACTCCTTCCAGATTAAACTGACCGACCCCCGAAGAGCCACTTATTTTTATACCTACAAAGGGACATTAACGACCCAGCTTTGAACTTAGCCAATGGCATAAGAGAAATTTTCAACTGCTGAATTACCTAAATCCAAAAATATATACCCAAAATCACACACACACTTATATATATATACATATATATATATATATATATATATATATATATATATATATATGTGTGTGTGTGTGTGTGTGTGTGTGTGTGTGTGTGTGTATTTCTTTAAACTGAGTTTTCTATTGAAGGGATAAAACTAATCTAACCTTTGCCAAGTTGGCTGGAGCTGTAGAATACATCGACTGCTTATCTGCAGAGGGGTAAGATCCCCCAACGTGTGTCTTGGATATGACACTAAACAATCTGATGGTGAGGTTCCTGTAACGCTGGAGCTTTGGGGAATGCGGAGTACCCCTTCATTGCCATCGCTCCCAGGTCCACTCTGGCCGGGAGTGGTAGCACTTGATAAGGGTCCTATGTATGGGTTAAATAGAACTAACGGTATACTTTTGCTAAACTGGATTGTTTGATTAAACTGAATTGTTTGAAATAGAAATGTTTTTGACTATTAAGCCGTTCTGACATTTAAACTGCGTGCTTATGCTAAACTGAATTGTTTGAAATTGAATTGTTTTTGAACTTGAAACTGTACTTACTCTAAACTGAATTGTTATATATAACTGTTTGAATAAACTGAATAGTTTGAAATAGAAATGTTTTTGACAATTAAATTGTGTACTTATGCTAAACTGAATTGTTTGAAATAGAATTAACCATTCAAATAAAATGGATTTGGCGTTAAATAACCAACCAAGGTTGATATGCCATAAAGCCCAACAAACCAGCCAAACAACCAAACAACAAACCAACTAAGTAAACTAACTTAATATATATATACATATATATATATATATACACACATACTTATATATATATATATATATATATATATGAAAGTAAATATGGATAAAATCCGACAGTATGAAGGTAGCAGGAAAAAATTTAATCCAAATAGGTGAATATATCATGATGTGAAGTCGACGTTAACGTTTCGGTTTTAATAACCATCATCAGGACTTGGATATAAAATAGTTCACATATCGATGGGTGATTGCATGTATTTTTCCACGTGCCAAACACGTTCTGATGACTTTTGAATTTTGAACGCTATGTGCATGTTTATCTATCTTTTCGTTGTATATTTCTCATTTGCTCCTGTCATCTCAGCAATCACCCATCGATATGTGAACTATTTTATATCCAAGTCCTGATGATGGTTATTAAAACCGAAACGTTAACGTCGACTTCACATCATGATATATTCACCTATTTGGATTATATTTTTTCCTGCTACCTTCATATATATATATATATATATATATATGTGTGTGTGTGTGTGTATTGAGAGAAGCAGTGAATGAGAGTGGGAGAGAGAGAGAGAGAGAGAGAGAGAGAGAGTTGAGTCGATGCGTATTACTCATGAATAACCTGAACGAGGAAGAACCTTGCTTGGGGGCCTTGAATAGGCGGGTTTCATATATTTTCAATGAGTACTACTTCATGAAAATTGACATGAGTGTTGGAGAGTATCATAATTTCTGGGGAGCATAACTTAAGTTCGGAGGTATATCATAGACTCGGTGGGGGCATGTGACTCTAGCAACGGCCTTGAAAAGAAGAGAGAGAGAGAGAGAGAGAGAGAGAGAGAGAGTGAGAGAGAGAGAGAGAGAGAGTGAAAACTGATAAAACAAATAGAAATATTTCTCCGTAGTTTTTAATTTCACAACTACTTTTAATCTATCTAAATATCTATATATATATATATATATATATATATATACGTGCGTGTGTGTGTACATATGTGTGTCTGTGTAACTGTGTGTGAGTCTATGTAACTGTATTTCTGTGTATATATGTATATGTATATATAATTTAAAACAACTTTTTTTCGCTACAGTGCTCAATATACCAGAGCCACATATACGTTTAAAAATCTTAAAATCCTGTTAAAATATCAGCGATACAAACGTTAATAAAAGCGTTGATAAAAACATATATAATTAAAAACACTAACTTCACATTTCTATCGACTTTATGCGTTGTACCTAATCGTCAGACACACAATCTGCTTCCTTTTCACAGTCAAATTAATTTCATATCCTACAAGCCCAATTCCTGTCAACCCTACATTCACTGGCACATTAACCAACATTATTTAAGTTTGTTAGCTCCAGATTTAAAATCTTAGAAATAAACGAATGAAAAAGAAAAAAGAATAAATTGAAATAAAATAGATAAATGAATTAGTATATAATTTAGGTCGTTAAATTTGCAAGCACAGTCGGCAAATGTCGCGGCTCCAAATTTATGAAAGGAGAGTTGACAAGGTTGGCGCTTGTCCGATTTAAAGTGAATTCAAGTTTGAAAAGGGAGAGTCTTATTAAATATTGCAGAAAGTTTTGTTAATAATATCCCTTCTTATCAACCTTTTACACACACAAAGATACACTCACACACGTACACACACACACACACACACACACATATATATATATATATATATATATATGTGTGTGTGTGAGTGTAAATTGTTCCTTCCTCAACACTAGTTATCTTACAGTCTCCTCAAGGATTTGAACTTGGTTCATCGCAGCCATTTTCGGCAACGATCACAGTAATGCTACACGCTCTTCCTGAATATATACACTTACCAAGCTCTACAAAGAAACAGGATGTAATTCAAGGTCATTTTTAGGTGGAGTTTTAAAGAATACGTATTCAGTTTTCCTTCTCCTAGAGTAGCTGCAATACCAAAACTAAGGAGACCAATTTGCTCTACTGTTTATCGTTTGATGGAGATTGATCAGTTGGATGCACAAATTTCCCAAGGCTATTAGTGGTATGTGAAAGGCAAAGAGTCTCGTCCAGAATTTGAACTTGAGTCGCCATGTCCCCAACGAAAACCATAATACCATAAAAGCCTGCCATTTTTTCCTTTTTCTCTGAGTATAAACATCCCTATCGGTTGGGGCTGTAGGATACACCGACTGCTTCTCTGCAGAGGAGTAAGATACCCCCAACGAGGGTCCTGTATATGACAGGAAACAATCTGATGGTGAGTTTCCAGTAATACTTCATTGCTATCGCTCCCAGGTCCACTTTGGCCTGAAGTGGTAGCACCTGATAGGGTCCTATCTAAGGGTCTAATAGAAATAAACTATGAACGTATGCTAAACTGAATTGTTTGAAATGGAACTGCTAATGTTCGCTAAACAGAACTGTTTTGACATTTAATAGAGTCTAAATAAAAAACTAGACTTATATTAAACTGATTGTTTAAAATATAATTGTTTATATGCAAAAAATTGATTTAGCATTAAAAAACCTACGATGGTTGATATGCCATAAAACCAAACCAAACCAATCTATCGTATTGATCTGAAGAATTAAGACATTACATGGAAAACCTTTCATGAATATATATATATATATATATATAGTTCACATTCTGCTTGTATGGAGAAATTATTAAACACACACACACACACACACACACATATATATATATATATATATGTTTGTGTGTGTATTTGTACGTGTACGTTCGACGACTCAAACTCCAACCAGTGACTTTATCCGGCTTGTTTTAACAGAGGTGATCTTTGACCTGTCACGTATCCATCACGTCTCCACACTTCCGCTGGGCTGTTTACGTTTTGTTGGTAGGGGTTATTATATAACCCATTCAATAATATAATCTTAGATCGTAATGAGGAACTAATTATTCAGTTCCCTGTTGCTATTTACTAAGCTCTGTTTAGTCTGTTACAGATGCTTAAGGCTGATCACAGTGACTGTGCGTCCTAACTGCTCACACATTTTACAACTGAACTGCTTGACTTCAACGATCGGACGGCAGTTGTTCTGAGATTCTTCATACTGCGGTATTATGTAAAATAAGGCAGATGATGGAATAGTGACAAAAATAACGGCCGAATGGTAAACCACGTCCCACCAATACTTCAAGTGTTTATTTCTTTACGAAAAGTTGTATATATATAAATTTACTGATTAAATGGATTCATTTATGAAATGAATATTTTGTAAGAGAAAAAAATGGTCGAAATAATTCAATGAAATTAGAGCGACTCTTTGTTAGTTTTATGAAAACGCTATAAAATATTTAAATGCAAAAATACATTATTTTCTCTAAATGTGAATTCTTATAGAATGCTTTTGGCAATTTGTATTTGGTTTCGTTTCTTTATCTAATGGCATATCAACCTTCATGGGTTATTTGATACCAAAACCATGCGAGTAGAAGATTATGGCAGTATTCAACTCTTATCTGAGGGAATAAATAGGTTAATACCTTTCCCCAAGGGGAATTAGTCCGAAAGTGAGCGCAATAGCACAACTGGAATTCGAACTCGCTTACTATGACGTTTTTGTTTAACACATTCAGCAGTAAACCACGTGAATTCCGCCAGTTGTTTAAGATACACGCTTAGTCCATGTTATATATAAATTTTTTTTTCATCATACAACGTGTGAAAGCACGTGCGATACCATGTCCTCATCAGCCGCCATCCAGGGGGTGATAACACAGTTTCCGTAGCTCAAGGTGGTACTGCCACCCCTGGCGCTACCAAACAGCTTTTGCCACCGGAAGGGTATTAAGAGAATCATATATATATATATATATATATACGCCAGATCAATTAAATGCAGAGATTACATTGGAAGTTAATCTTCATTTTCTGAATGCAGTTTGTGATTTAAAAAACAAAACAAAACAAAAAAAAATGCGTTTACTTTCGGCGGTTGGTGTTATTAAGCGTTTACAGTAACCGTTTCTTACGTAATCACACGGGAAAGGTGGTTCCGCGTGTATTTCCTTCATGCTGAAAACTTTCTCGCTTTCGACCAAATGCAACTTGATGCGTATCGCGCCATGGCCTGAAGACGATTTGAGGCAACTTTCAAACTGCGGCCAGTGATTCCTATTTTTGAAAGAAACGAAATGACTGAGTGTCCTATAAAACCACGACAACCAACCTTAATAGGAATCACATGACATATCCAACCCTTTTCCACGCAGTCGGCACGCAGTGTCTCGTAGCGGTTTTTCTTCCGCTCGTGTGCTTCCTGTATATATATAGGATAAATCGAAGTAGAAATCAAATATCTTTGATTTACTATTATGAACTGCACAATGATTTAACAGTTTATCAAATATATTGTAATTGAAAAGGTTCAAGCTGCTTGTTGTACTTCGGTAGTTTGTACCTATCACGAGAGATTTTCTGTCTGATCCCCAGAAACTTATGGAAGTTATTAAATACTATTTCAGAGACTATTGCACAACCGTAAAGTGTTCTTTCAGCAAGCATAATTTGGTCTATTTAGTCTGCTGACGCTGTAAAGACGTTTGTATCAACATAGTAATTTACCAGATGACATATATTTTAAGTCTGATTGTGACTGCCAGTTTTAATGTGAGGAATGTCCGTTGCCAAATGTTAAGACGAAACAGCTAAAGTAAACTTGGCAACCGTAGTCTAGGGTGAACCGAAGGCTCCCTTTTTGATAGCTACTACACCAAGCTGTAGGGGAGGGGCGCTACTCCTTTCCCAGGATTGACCCACTTTACCCTTGAACCATGCCTTATAATGCTGTGTGTTAAGCAAGGAGGTACCAAGTACCATTTTTTGAGTCTTTGGTATGACTCGTCCTGGGATTGAACCCAGGTCTCCCGGGGCATTAGGCGAACACTCTACCCATTATGCCAAAGAATCTTTACTAATTAGGGCAAGTATTTCATGCTTTACTCTATAATTTAGAGTTATTGTATCATTTGTATTTTATGGATGGTTGTGATGTAATTAAAAGAAAACTTCATGTGTCTGTAATAAACAAATATTATCAGATTCTCTCACCTTCGCCTCCAGAAGCTACAACTACAGTGAAAAAATCATTAGAATAATAGAATTTCAACGAGCTATTTGAAACTGTGTTTTATAGCCCTTATTCAAACAGTCACCCAGCGCCCATCTCCTCACTTCACTTTGTTCTACGGTTGACCTGTTTGTCACCTTCTTGTCGTCATCTTTGTTCTTGTTCGTTGTTGAACCCCCAACTGCATTCAGTTTTTCTATGTTAAGAATAATAACAACCCAAACATATCTGTGCTTCCATTACTTTTATTTCTTGACGGCTTCCATTTCACATCACAATGGGGGTGTCAATGATTAAAGTAGGGATGGAATTCAGTCGGATCTCGTAAGTAATTTTGGATTAACTAACTTTTAGAACCATTTTGATGACCTAATTGAAATCATCCAATCAGAGGCAACCTTTAATTTGAAGTCAGGTTCAGCAACTTTTAATTTAAACTGATTTGACTCACAATGCTTTTCAATCGTATAACAGTTCAATACTACCAGTCCAAATTATAGATTTTGCCATGTTTAACACTTGTTCCATTTTCGCCAATGGCTTGGGAGACCTGGGTTCAATCCCAGGTTGTGTCATACAAAAGACTTTAAAAATGGTACTTGATACCTCCTTTCTTAACACTCAGTACACAGGTACGTATCAAGGATAAAGTGGAGCAATCCAGGGGAAGGAGTAGTACCCTCTCCTACACCTCGGTGTAATAGCTATTGAGATGAATGGCCAATTTTTATGATTTCTGGTTCAAATGAACAGCTACAGCAGCAATTGGAATACACGCTCATTGTCACAGCTGGTGAATTTCAAAAATGCAATCTGGACGTGAGGACACTTTAGAAAAACGATATACAATAAAATTGTGTTTTAAACTTAGAAAAAATGTCACAGAAACGTATGGAATGCTTCAGATTGCTTTTCGACCATCTTGCACAAATCGAGCATCAGTTTTTGAGAGGCATAAAAGATACAAGGAAGGTAGGGAGTCTGTGAGGGATGATGAGAGGTATGGAAGGAGCAAGGAAGTCAATACACCAGAGGTTGATTGGCCAAAGGGTTAGGGTTAGGGTTACTATATTGAGGTTTTAAGGGAGTTCAGGAAGAGATTCCTTGGGAAGAGGCCAGCACTCTTTAAATCGGGTCTGTGGTATTTCCACCAGGACAATGCACCAGTCCACAACTAACTTCTTGTCACAGACTATTGTTGTATGTTGACCCCTGACCCGGCCAAAAATGCCATTCCAAAGACGGTGGAAGTTGTATATTCCATTGGTGTGGGCGAGCTTGGCAGACAATATGGGACAGGGTTAAAATCCCACGGTAAAGTCACAAACTGGTGCACCGGAAGAGGCTGACCAGTGAACTGCATGTCAGTTATTTCTGCTCGATGATGATCAAAACATGCCATTCCAAAGACGGCGAAGAGATTGTGTGGGCGTTGAACTATTATATAACTCAGTGCACAAGAAATTCAAGCATTTTGGAGATCAGAAGAGTTGGAAAATGATGCTGTAGAGAAAACAGCACCCAGCAGAAGGGGGCCTCGGGACCCCCGATTGAGCAGTTTGAAGTTCAATCAGTTTGGAGATCAGACGAGCTTGGGGGTCAAAAGAGTTAGAGAAATGATGCGATTGAGAAAACAGCACACAGCAGAGAGCTGGACCCCCGGGCCTCCGGTTGAGCAACCCTGGAGAACGAGAAAGACACACTGCTATGTCCGGAGGAGCTGGGGAGGTCAATATGTTGCAGTCTTTGCTCGTTCTCCGACTCCCTCTCACACACAACCCTTTCAAATAAAGTGAGAGGTATATTTTTCCAAAGAAGTGTCTTCGCTCGTCGTTATTGTGTTCAATGTGTTTCTGCATGTATATCTGCATAGTTGCATATGTATTATGTGGCTATATAATACTAGTTAACCACGATGGGCATCAATACAGTTCCTCAGCCTCCCTATAGTCCAGAGCATGCTCCATGTGACTTTTGGTTATTCCCTAAGCTCAGAGGTTGTTGTTATGAGACAATTGAGGAGATGAAAGAGGCTGTGACGAAGATCATTGACACGCTCACACAAGAGGACTTCTATGAGGCCTTCTAGAAGTTGTTGGAACGGTACAAATGCATTGCAGCCGGAGGAGATTATTTCGAAGGGTACTAGAGTTTCATGTGTGTACTATCAATAAAAGTGCCCATAAGAAAAAAGTCTGGAAACTTATTTAATGATCCTCGTATCATAAGAAAAGTTTCAGCGTTGCATCGACTCAGGAAAAACTCGGAATAATTGCGTTGAAAACCAAGAGGTATATCGTAAAGAAAATAAACTTTTCAGTCATTGTTCCTTTTTGTATTGTAAATATGATTTCAGTCTCTATACTATCCTGTCATCGGGTCTAAGAATACACTAACAGTGCAGAGAAGAAATACTCCCTCAACAATAGAAAAAATTCGTGTCCTGGGAGATCTGCGATCTGAGAAGTGCGGAGGGCATGGTCGTTGCCATTACTCTCATGTCGACTCTAACTTGGAAAGGTTTTAAGGTTCCATTTATGAAACAAATAAATATGATTAAAAATTATTTTTATTTGATGAGACCGTGTGCAAAAAACAATTCTCAGGAAAACAAAAAACAAATACACAATTGGACATGCAATGAAAACGATTCCTTTAACGTCTGGCTATGAAATAACACTAGACGGGTTGCAATGCCGTTAAAATCAATCAATCAGTTGATCAATCAGTATCTATTTCTTTTGGACGTACCTAGTATGTTTTTTTTTAAATTTTATTTATGTTTCTGGTTCGAGGTTTAAGATTTCTTTATATAACGATATTTTGTTCTTTGTTTCACTCTCTTCTGGTTACTCGTTTTAATTCCATCTTTTCATTCTTACTCGCTTGCAATCTTCGATTTTCTTTATCACATTTTTTTTTTTCATATTTCTTTTCACCTTGAATATTAATTCATTATCCATTCAGATTTTTTTGCCTTTTCTTAAGTTTTGGAACTTTTATCTTCTCTAATTCAAAATTTCTCTTCTTTTGATTTAATTTTTCTTTTCGTTCCATGCCTTCTCCCTCAATGTCAATAGTAATGATAAGAACACTTCACTGCATAAATGCATCCGTAATAATAATAATAATAATAATAATAATAATAATAATAATTACAACAACATTGCGTGCAAGTATTCAATGTTGAAGCAGTAAGACTTGCACGACGGTGCGTCCAACAATACACTCGTGATGAAACTGTTGGTTTTACGATTTCAAGCACCGTTTGAAATCGTCAGTTTCCGTTCCGAAGACACAGGGAAGTCAGAACGAGGCTGGCTTCTTACACGATGGCCTTCTTCCCACTGCTCCGTTCAAAGAACTACGTTTGGTAGGCACCAAGTGAGAATCCGAATTCAATCTTTTTGATTCTCGTACGCAGGTATATGTGACGTCATAATAAGAGAAAGAGCAAAAATAACTGCAGGTGGTGAAATATGCTTCGTATATCTTAATGTGAGGGAAAATGACAAAAAAAAAGAAAAGAAAATGAAAGAACGTGCTTTCATTTTATAGTGAAAAGTTTTAATTTTTAATTAAAAGATTTGCTTTATTATAAGAAAATGTGTTATTGTATTGGCAAAAAAGTTCCTTCGGTTTATAGAGTAAAAATTTAAAAAAATAGTTTCGTTATTAACTTTATTGAGCACTATATTGGGTTGGCCGAAAAGTTTGTTCAGTTTATTAAAGTAAAAGTATAACACAAATATTAATTTCTTAATTTTATTCAACACTATATTGTTAATGGCATATCAACTGTTTATGGGTTATTTAAGCCTGAAATTTTATAGAGATTTTCCTCAAGTATAGAGTTTCAAATATATATATGTTAACTTCCTGAAGATGATTTTGAACGTCATGAATATTTGTTGAAGAAAAAGGAATAACCTAAAAACAAATTCACTTGTGGACCTATTCATTTTAAAGCAATTGCTTTTTACTCTGATTGGACCAATATATATATATATATATATATATATATATATAACTTTAATAATATATTGATAATATATTTAACTTTTACTTCGACAATTTCTTTATCAAATTGCAGAAAAATTAATTATTATATCCAACGAGATATTTAAAAAAAAACTTATCTTCGTGTCTTTTTCATTCATATGGAGATATTATTTAAGAGTCAGGAATAAATGGCCAGTCTAATTTAAATATCTGGTGATTATGACGGATATCTGTTGAAAACGGCTTTTACAAAAGAAAGAATTGTGTTCTATTATAATAATTTTGATGAAATTGGGCTGTTATTTATTTTGCTTATAACGAGGATAAACCAAATTACGCACCCACCCATATTTTTAAATAGAATGAGGCTGTTTCTTTGTGCAATATTGTGCAAGTATATTTTCTGTGCAACCCTAATAAATGTTACACAAACAGATGCGGTAACTTTATAGCAGTGTCTCTCTCACAAATCAACTATAAAAAAATGTGGAAGCAAAATTAGGAATATTCTAGTATGATAATAAATAACTTTATTATAAAAAAGATTAATTTTAATTTAAGAAAATAAACAACAAAATAAGAAGATAGACACAGAACGGTAAATTTACTCAGGGTGGTCGCCATTTTATCTTTTATTTCATCAACGCGCCTTCGAAACGATTTGCATGCCTTCAAAATAAATTCTTCGTAAATTTTGTTCCATTTCTCCTCAGTAGTAGTCATAAGCAAACCAATATTTGGATGGGAAGTTCCATTTGTTTTGCTTTCTAAAACGCTCCATATAGCTTAATCGGGAGGGTTAAGGTTTGGGCTAAATGGAAGCCATGAAAAAACTCCAAATATTTCGTTAATATTTTTGGCTTGGTTTCAGCGTTAAGCAAATCATAAATTATTTATCGTTTTCTTCTTACTCAGTTGTATTGGGCTGAATTTTAACAAAAGATTGCTTGAATAATAGAGCTAATCATTAACATCTAGATATATCGTGTTTTTTTCAAAAATTAAACTAATAAGATTAAAAAAACACTTTAAGAATTATTCCATATTTTGTTTCCGCATCCTTTTATAAGCCCTGAATTTGATTTTCACGACAAATTCTGCGCGTCATACCAGAAGTACTTGGTGAAGTGGTCAGCGAGCAAGTTGAGCACACTATTACTAGCAATTTAGATTCTCACTGAGTGTCCTATACTTCTGGCCTTGAAGCAAATTAAACTATGATTAATAAATGACTCACTATGAGAAGTGTGTTCGATTCTCAAATGGGATCCTGTTTGTGTGTCTGAATATTAAATTTTTATATACCCAACACCTCCGCTACAGGCAGGATATGACACATGGTCAATTTTTAAGCGATGTGCAGTTGGTTTAAATTCAGAATCTTCCTTTTCCTAGACTCGTTACCTATCCAAAGATGAATAACCCAGTCTGTCCAACTATTTACCTATATTTAGGGAGGATAGATTCATGCCTATATCAAGAGAATTAGCCATTAGTGAAACGTAAGCATGTAAAATATCCATGATACAGATATGTGAAATATACAGATGTGTAAAATGTACGGATACGTAGGAATCCCGAAATACTGACGAATTTCTTTAGTTCAAGTACGAAACTTTTATAACCTTCTTGACTTTTAGGTTTTCAACACGAGGAGAGAGAGACACAATTTTTACTATGCTGACTGTTCCATCTGACCCCACCACGCGCGGCACATCTCGTAGACTCAACTGGACTGGCCTCGGCGAGGCTCAAAAATCAACTCGATTCGCCCAGGTCCGAATCTCAACTAAGTGCTTTTTTTCAAGAATCACCCAAAATTCTCAGCCCATCGTTTCCGGGCATGATATCATTCACATCCCCAGTCCTATTTTCTATCTGGGTTTTTTATTATAACATCTGTGACTGACACATCCTCCCCGTGCGAGCTTGAACACCTGCGCTCTATGTGTGCCCCTACCCGTGCACCAAGCCGAATAGTTCTAAGCCTAACTAAACCGAAAGATAAGATATAACCAACGAAAAATGATAATATTAAAAAAATCCTTCCGCAATAATATAACAAGCAGCCTCATCTATGAATTGAACCCAGGACTCCGATTCTAATTTCAAAGATGATAACAGTTATCAAAGTGCGCGCCTCAATATGTTTATCCTTGGTCTGTAAGAGAGCTTGCTGGGTTATATAATTACGGAAATTTTTTTTTCATATTAATCATTTTTCGTTGATAATATTTTATTATTCGTTTTGGTTGGGCTTTGAACTATTCGGCTCTTAGTGCAGATGCACACACAGTTCACGCTCGTGCGCAGAGGATTTGACAATCACAAATGTAATAATAAAAACCCCAGATAGGAAACATGACTGGGGTGTGAATGACGTCATGCCCGGAAGCGATGGGCTGAGAATTTGGTGATTTTTGAAAAAGAAGTTAGTTGAGATCCGACTCTGGGCCAGGCCAGTCCAGCTGGGGGCTACGGGATGCGCAGCGCATTTGTTGGGCCAGATAGTACTGTCAGCAGTGTAGAAATTATGTCTCTCTCTCTCTCCCCGTGTCGAAAAACTAAAGTCAAGAAGTTAATCCTATTTACCAACCCCTCCGCTCGGGCAGGATATGACACAAGGTCAATTTTTAAGCGGAGTTTAACAGGTTTGAATTCAGAGTTTTCCTTCTCCTAGACTAGTTGACTCACCAAGGCTGGAGAACCTAGTCTGCCCTACTATTTACCCATAGCTGGAGGGAGAATAATTGAAGTTAATAAACGTTTCGTAGCTGAACAACGGAGAGTCGTCAGTGTTTCGTATTTCCCTGCATCTGTATATTTGTATAGTTATATCATTGTGACTATACAACAGCTGGGTTGAATAATTATTGATGTAAGTTAACAATTATTAATGACTTCTACTCTCACTGAGTGCTCTTTACATCTGGCTTTGTGAAAAATTTAGATAGGCGCTATAACTGCAACTGAGGAGAAATTAAAACTTTTGTGAAAAATTAAAATAAAAAATTACAGTTATTATAAAAAAAGATGAATTCATTTTACGTAAAATTTTAGTTTTTAAAAAAATACTGTTACGGTACATTGTATTCATATTATATTTTTGTTAATAACTGGAACCAAACGTCATTTTTCAATAAAAATTAAAATAAAAATCTTAATTTTTCAGTAAATTTCATACTTTGTCAATGTTATAATTGTAAATGAAACACAGTTTCTTCCAAGCAGCGGTCAAGTCGATACTGCTATATGGATGGACTAGATGGACGCTAACCAAACGTATGGAGAAAAAGCTTGACGGCAACTACACAAGAATGCTGCGAGCAATATTGAACAATTCCTGGAGGCAGTATCCCAAAAAGCTGCAGCTGTACGGCCACCTACCACCTATCACAAAAATATCAAATTTAGACGAACCAGACATGCAGAACACTATTGGAGAAGTAGGGACGAGCTCATAAGTGATGTACTCCTGTAGATCCCTTCACATGGATGAGCAAAGGCAGGATAACCATCTCAAACATTTATACGGCAGCACTGTGCCGATACGGGATGTAGCCCGGAAGACCTGCTGGGAAGAATGGACGATAGAGGGGGGTGGCGTGAGAGGGTTAGGGATATCCGTGCTGATAGCGTGACATGATGATGATGATGATAATTGTAAAAATCTTTATCAACAATGGAATAAGAATCTTTAAATATTCAGTGTGAGTAATAAAGAGAATTTCGTTGTCAGCACTATAATTAGTAAAGTGCTTCTATATTTTGTGAGTAAACAAAAGTGTTTTTTTTTCTACGTTCAGCTTCGTGGATACAGATAATGTTTGAATGCCAAACATTTCAAATTATGGTGCAAACTACCAGACTGGCTTTCTTGGAGATTTGTTACTAGTGGTGATGGCTTCTGAAGAACAATTCACCTTTTTTAAATATAAAAATAATTGGTGCATGAAAGCACAGAAGATTATCCTAACAATATTCCACAAGTTTTAAATTCATAATTTTTTCTTCTAGCCCGGTTGATTGATTGATTGATTGATTGATTGATTTTAACGATGTCTCAACCCGTACATGGTAATTTTATGCCAAGCGGTTAGAGAATCACGTTTATATTTACGTTTGAGGTGTAGTCGTTTTATAAGAGTTTTCTTTGTATACGGTCTGATCGAATTAATGAAAAGAACTTTTGAACCATAGATAGGATTTTAACTACAACAGGTTCGAGTCAGTGAGGAACTAAGAGAAATGGCAATGAAGTTTCCAGACTTTTTTTTGTACAGACATTTAAAATTGACATAGACACTTGAAAATTCACTATGTTATTGCTATACATCCTATAAGATGACTTAACAATATTTATGATTTCAGGTTCAAATGAACAGCTACAGCAGCAATTGGAATACACCCTACTGAAGCTTGATTGTCACAGCTGGTGCATTTTAAAAATTCAATCTCGATGTGAGGACACTTTAGAAGAACGATATGCAATAAAATTCTGTTTTAAACTAGGAAAAAAAAATGCCACAGAAACATATGGAATGCTTCAGACTGCTTTTCGTCCATCTTGCATGTAGCGAGCATGAGTTTTTGAGTGGCATAAGAGATTCAAGGAAGGCAGGGAGTCTGTGATGGATGATGAGAAGTGTGGGAGGAGTAAGGAAGTCAATACACCAGAGTTGATTGACCAAAGGGTTAGGGTTAGGGTTACTATGTTGAGGTTTTAAGGGAGTTCAGGAAGAGATTCCTAGGGAAGAGGCCAGCACTCTTTAAATCGGGTCAGTGCACCAGTCCACAGCTCCATCCTAGTCACAGACTATTTGACCAAGATGGGCATCAAAACACTGCCTCAACTTCCGTATAGTCCAGACCTTGCTCCCTGTGACTTTTGGTTATTCCCTAAGCTCAGAGGCAATCGTTATGAGACAATTGGGGAGATGAAAGAGGCTGTGACGAAGGTCGTTGACGCGCTCACACATGAGGACTTCCATGGAGCCTTCCAGAAGTTTTTGGAACTGTACAACAAATGCATTGCAGCCGGAGGAGATTACTCCGAAGGGGAATAGAGTTTCATGTGTGTACTATGAATACAAGTGCGCATACGAAAAAAAGTCTGGAAACTTATTTAATGATCCACGTACTCCCCACTCCCAAAAGATCCAGACTTAGAATCTTACTACCATATTCAGTTTTTGTGTCTTACCCAGAGCAACCAAATTTCTGATGGATTTTAACCCCGTTCTACATGGGATGCAGTCGGCATATTCAAATCCCCGCGAACAAAAAATTATACACACCTAAATTTAATAATTTAAACAATCGAAATTGCACGTTTTAAACAAATACTTGTCCTTTTTTTACTTGAGTAGTTTAGCAGTGTGAAAAATAATGAATTTTTACATAATGGCTTTTTAAAAAATGTAATAAGTACTTGCTGATTAAAATACTATTTATCTAAGGTAATTAAGTTTGTTATTGTGTCCTTTTGTTGTAAAGTTTTCCAAACATAATTATCCATCTATATTGATGGATTTCTATATT
The DNA here is from genome assembly GCA_963585895.1 of Sepioteuthis lessoniana. Taxonomy (NCBI): domain Eukaryota; kingdom Metazoa; phylum Mollusca; class Cephalopoda; order Myopsida; family Loliginidae; genus Sepioteuthis; species Sepioteuthis lessoniana. The sequence goes on along the minus strand of OY757912.1, from coordinate 120,243,303 downwards.
TCATTCGATGTTTGATCATTTTTTCATGATTTTTTTCAATTCTACTGAATTTAGCGTTTCTTTTAAATTAATTAACAGGCAAGTTGTTCTACCCTGAGAAATTTATTATGATCAATATTTTTTGATTTCGCATCAATTGTTATTCCCTCTGAAATTGAAAGGCCCAGTCGGTTGGGGTTGCAGAGAGGTTAGACCCCGCAGAGTGTCCGGGGAATGACATTAAACAATCTGAGGTGAGGTTCCAGTAATGTTTGAACTTTGGGAAATGTGGAGTACCCCTTCATAGTCATTGCTCCCAGTTCCTCTCTGACCCGGAGTGGTAGCACCTGACAGAGTCCTATCTATGGGTCAAATAGAACTGTTTGACATTATAACTAAGTGCAATTAAATTATTGATGCTAAACTGAATTTTTGAAATAGAACCGTTTGATTATTTAACAGTGAACAAACAAATGACTGATATTTAATTGAACTGTTAGTTTGAGATAGCAATACTTGAAACATTTAACCGTCTGCAAGCAAATGATTGATCGTAAATGGAATTCTTCCTGTTCGATTGAAGTTGTGAGTCCATTTAATTATGTGCAGAGAAAATGAGCTCAGCCTCATTTAAAAATGTTACCAAGAAAATGTATTTAGAAATTATATATTTATTACATATGTATAAAAATATATTTGGCATAAAATAACCTACTATGTTTGATATGCCATTTAATAAAATCAAACTAAAATGACATGGAAAGTCATTTCTGATTTATCAATATATTTTTTGAAAATTGATGATGTATTTTTCTTGATTGATTAATTGATTGACTCATTTATGTCAAACCTTCAGAGGTTATTTAAAGACTAGTGGTTAAGTATACGTTTATATTAACATTTCTTGTATAGTTCCTTAAAGGATATTTTTACACGTTTATAGGATATAAAGTATTCTTTCCTACCTGGTACAATTTATAAACTGATTAATTTGATTCACAGATGGGACTTTAACAGCGACTACTACTCTAAGTCAGAGTGGAACTGGGAGTAATGGCAATAGAGTTGTACTCGACCATCGACAAGTCTCCAGAACTAGACCCTCACCACAGGTTTCAGTTTTGTGTCTCAATAAGAATATACTTTTTTCAAGGGCGAAGTCTTATCCTCTGCAAAGGATACTGTCTGTATTTATCAACCCCTCCGTACAGGCAGGATGTGACTCAAGGTCAATTTTTAAGCGGAGTTTGACAGGTTTCAATTCAGAGTTTTCCTTCCCCAAGGTCAGTTGTCTAGCCAAAGCTGAAGAATGCAGTCTGACCTACTATTTATCCATAGCTGGAGGGAGAATAATAGGAGTCATACCTTTGCTTAGGATATTAGTGCTATGTGAAATACAAACAGTTTCATCCATGATTTGAACTATTGTCGCTGTGCTCCTTTCCAACGAATGGATACCGTAAGTAAATTCTCGGCATCACCGACAAGGTAGGATGGATTTACGATTCCATATATATATATATATATATATATGTGTGTGTGTGTGTGTGTGTGTTTGGGTTAGATTTCTTCGTTACGTATTTGATTAAACAATATAGACATCCTCTGTTTTCACATTTTTGTATTTATCCTTACGCGTCACCGCATCAATGTTATGGTATCCGGCGGTAAAGAACTAGGTAACCAATTAACTATAGGAGGTTTATTAACCAATTACCGCCGGATATCGTAAAACCGATGCGCCGAACTCGAAAAGACAAATATTGTTTAATCTTTTATGAATATTTTTCCATGACCTTATCAGATCAAATACGAAATGGAAATAAAATAATTTTTACACATTCGCAACCAGACAAAAAAAACAACAACAAAAAAAAACAAGCTTTTTTCTCCTATGTATTAAAGCTAGCTTAAACCTTCAAGTAACAATAGGTCGCAAGAATTAGGACAAGTAATAACTACATCTGGAGTCATCCTTCTTCAGATTTATTTGCTGTGTGTGTTTTATTTACTTGAGACCTTACTAGGAATATCTAAATTTGATATTCTATTTTTGAATATTTTATTTGTCCTGATTGGAATTTTTCCCTATTACAGATTTGCAGGATTGAATAATATTATATATATATATATATATCCAATGCTAACCTTTTCGTCTAGTAATAATTTTCTCAACTGCAGAACTCAGACCTTCACAAAGGTCTACAAGACGTGGGGGCTAATGAGACTTAGAGTTGCTCGGAGACTCATGACGCGTTGCTACTTTGGTAGTGAGGGTGGAAAAGCAAGAAACCCCTTATCCTCCCTATCAATACTGTTCTTCTAAAAAGATCGCTTTTGAAATAAATAACCCACGAAGGCTGATATGACATTAAAGAAAGAAGGAAGAAAATTCATACTCGTCCTTTTCATAGATTGGTTTACCTACTATTTTCTCCATAGTTGAAGGGGTGGGTGGAGAAAAGATGTTTCCGTGATTTTTCGAGGTCATTGCTATAAAAAGAACGCAAAAAAGCTTCGCATGGACTATGAAACCGGCATGCTAATTACAATTTGTTGTTGAATCTCAATAATTTACACACACATACACACACACACACACACATCCTCTGATGATGACAGAAGGCTGAAAGTGGTAATTTATAAATTTATATTGTAACTTTTTACGCACCGTATAGGATTATGTCCTTTCGTTCCTAACACACACACACACACACACACACACACACACACACACACACACACACACACACACACACACACATCCTCTAATGATGACAAAAGGCTGAAAGTGGTCACTTATAAATTTATATCGTAACTTTTTACGCAACGTATAAGATTCTGTTCTTTCGTTCCTAACACACACACACACACGCGCGCGCGCGCGCACACACACACACACACATATATATATATATATATATTCCATAATACTCTTACTTCTTCGTACTAATGCAAACACCCAAATACAAAGAACGATATATATATATATATATATATATATATATATATATATATATATATATATATATATATATATCGTTCTTTGTATTTGGGTGTTTGCATTAGTACGAAAAAGTAAGAGTATTATGGAACTTTTGAAATGTTTCAGGTTGAGAAAACTTTTCGATACCTGGAATGAAACTCTACATCCTTCCTGTCACGTGATGACTGAACGCTATTTTGTTTTTACGCCTCTATTCGTGTGTACTTCCTTTATATTTTCATAAAAAAAAACAAAGAAATAGTTTAATTCCTTCCTTTTTATTCTTAGACGACTCTTCAAGTTGCTTCAAACAAAAGTCTCGAGCCAGAGTTTCCACATTATTCACAATCGAACCACCTGCACCAGCATTTTAAATAAATCATTAAAAAATGTCGGTTTTTATTTTTATGCATTTTATTCATTCATTTTTTTTTTCATTAAAAATATTTATCTATTAATTAATCAAGCTGTTTGCTTCATTCCCCAATATTTTAAGACTTTAAAATCCTCGAGGGAGGTTTTATGGAGATGTCGAAATCGCAACCGAGAGGTAGAATAAAGTCAATCAAATCGACGAAGAAAATGGCGAATTCTTAGCAGGCGATAAAAAACATGAAATAAGTGAAGGTAAACAATTATTGCACGAAACAAAGAAACCATTGGAGACAAAAAAAAAAAAAAAAGAAAGGAGAGGAAGAAAATGGAACTTTTGCGATGAATTTGCGCCAAAATAAAAAAAAGAGGTGTTTTTATAAAAAAGTGAAGATGCCAAATTATTAATCAGTGTTTATGATCTTAACAAAGATAATTATTTATGAAAAATACTAAAAAAATGATAATCAAAATGATACTTGCTTAAACTCATTGAAAAAGAACCCGAAGAGACAAAAGAAGAATTCACAAAAAAGAGGGGGGGACAGAGAAATAAAGAGAGAGAGAGAGAGAGAGTGAGAGAGAGAGAAATTGTAAATTCCCGTATAAATTTACATAAAGAGACTAACGAATATTTGACAAAAGGAAATGATAAAATTGAAAGAGAGAGGGATAGAGACAGAGACAGAGACAGAGAGAAAGAAATAAAATTTTTAGTAAATTCACGTATAAATTTACATAAAGACACGTAAGAAGTTTTCACAAAAGAAAAATGAAGAAAACTAAAAGAAAGAAAGAAAGAGAGAGAGGGGGGGCAGATAGGGTGTGTGTGTGTGTGTGTGCGTGTGTGTGTGAGGGAGAAAGAAAATAGTAAATCAACGTATAAATTTTCAAGTGGATGTCCTCCTTGTGACGTAAATGTTGGACTGTGGAATCTTGATAAACGAGTTCGAACTCTAGTTGCACTATTAAGTTCGCTTTTGGACAAATCCCCTTGCAAAAGATATGAAGCCTCTTCTCCTTCCAGCTATGGGTTAAATAGTACAACAACTGATCTTCTAGAAGGATGGATTTAGCATTAAATAACCCAATAAGGTTGATATACCATTAAAGAAACAAACATTAATTGTTGATTTATTGTTTGGGTTTTACGGCATATCAACCTTTGTAGGTTATTTAATGCCAAATACATTTTATACAAATAATCAGTTCTATTTCAAACAATTAAGTTTAGCATGAGTACACAGTTTAATAGTTAAAAACATATCTATTTCAAGCTATTCAGTTTTGTCCTCTCACAGTTAAATGTTAAAATTGTTCTTTTTCAGACAATTCAGTTTGGCATAAGTACAATTTCAGTGTCAAAAACAGTTCAATTTCAAATAATCCAGTTTAGCATAAGTACGAAGTTTAGTTCTATTTGACCCACAGATCGCAACCTATGAGGTGCTACCAATCCGGGCCCGAGTGGACCTTGGAGCGATGGCAGTGAAGATGTACTCTGCATTCCCCAAAGCTGCAGCATTTCTAGAACCTCACCATCAGATTTTAGTGTCATATCCGGGACACTCGTTTTGTGGTGAGGTGGGGGTTCTTACTCTTCTCCAGAGAAGCAGTCGGAATATTCTACAGCCCTAGCCGACTGGGCAAAAACATAAATTTACATAAAGAGACAAAAAGAAGATTTCAGGAAAAAAGGAAGAAAATTGAAAGAGAGAGAGAGAGAGAGAGAGAGAGTATTAAATTTACTTGATAATAATAATAATAATAATACTGATACCATACAAACAAATGGTATATGCGCAACCCGGCGCCTGTCCTAGAAAATAACTCGCATAACTCCTATGGGTCTTTAACGTAAAAACGGATCACCTAATCCCGGCCAGAAGACCAGACCTCATAATAATCAACAAAAGAAAGAGATTCTGCAAAATTGTTGACTTTGCTGTCTCGGCGGACCACAGAATAAATCCGAAGGAAAGTGAAAAGAAGGATCAGTACCTCGACCTTGCTAGAGAATTGAAAAAGGTGTGGAACATGAAAGTAACGATTGTGCCAATTGTGTTTGGTGCATTAGGCACAGTAACTAAAGGATTATTAAAAGGCCTGGAGGACTTGGAAGTTGGTGGACGGGTAGAGACTATCCAAACGATAACATTGCTAAGAACGGCCAGACTCCTGAGACGAGTCCTGGAGACTTGAGAAGACTTGCTGTCACTCAAACTCCAGTGAAAAACCATCAGCTAACAGTGATGTGTAAAACTCTAGAGGAGATAATAATAATGAAGGATAAAAGTAGATAACATGAAGAAAGGTAACAGTTGCAAATGATGTAGCGGCTGAGATGAAACAGTTAATCGCATAATAAGCAATATTAGTCTCTGCCTCCTACCAGACAGGACTTGACACCAGATCAATAACCCGAAGGTCAATTATAGAAGGATTTAAGGGAGGGGATGGTCGGGCATAAGCCGAACCTGGTGTACTGCTCGACTTTGCTGGTCTTCGGTTCACTAACAGCAATGTGAGCCATCTGGCCTTGCTGGATTTGAACTCACGATTCTTCGCTACTCCCCCATACATGGCCAGCCAGAATCGGGGATCATTTGCCTTCGAATTTATCATTGACCTTGATGCCTCATTTGACACAAATGTCAGACAGCCCAGCTAAAACGCTGGTAATGAGGATTATATAGGTACATTAACAAGGGGAAAGAAAGTCTCATCACTGAAGCTAGTATCAGTAATGGCAACCTTACAAGAAACAGAAACACTACAAACATCAGAAAACAAAATGGGAAGAAAAACAACTGAACGGATACTTCATGTGTCAAACAGGTGGCATTATACGCGAGAACATGGTTAAGAAAAAGAAACTTCAGAAGAAAAATTGGATATCTTTTAAAAGTAGCCCTAAATTATTACATAAGGACGATTTATATTAAACACTTACATCCATAGCAGCCAAAATCTACAATGCCCTACTACGAAACCGCATAGAACCCAAAATAGGCAACATCCTTAGGAAAAACCAAAACGGCTTCCGGAGAAATAGATCCACAACCTCACAAATACTGACCATCCGTAGAATCCTTGAAGGCTATCGGACAAAAAACTTACAGGCGACATTACTATTTGTCGACTTTACCAAAGCCTTCGATTCCATACACAGAGGGAAGATGGAGCAAATCCTACTAGCATACGGCCTACCAAAAGAAACAGTAGCAGCGATAATGATTCTCTATAGAAACACCAAAGTGAAAGTACGTTCACCAGATGGAGACACGGAATACTTTGACATTGTTGCAGGAGTACTACAAGGAGACACACTAGCCCCGTACCTCTTTATCATCTGTCTAGACTATGTGCTTAGGACTTCGATCGACAAAATCAGAGAAAATGGCTTCGAGCTGACTAAGAGAAGAAGCAAAAGGTACCCCGCAAAAACAATCACGGACGCCGACTACGCTGATGACTTGGCGTTACTAGCGAATACGCCTAATCAAGCAGAGACACTACTGCAGGGTCTGGAACGAGCCGCAGCTGGCATTGGCCTCCATGTCAATGCAAACAAAACTGAATATATGTGTTACAACCAAACGGTCAACATTGACACACTAGACGGAGCCTCTCTGAAACTAGTAGACAAATTCACCTACCTAGGAAGTAGCGTCTCATCAACAGAAAAAGACATCGACACACGACTGACGAAGGTATGGACAGCTATCGATAGGCTCTCGATCATATGGAAGTCGGACCTAACTGATAAAACGAAACGCAGTTTCTTCCAGGCAGCGGTTGTGTCGATACTGCTATATGGATGCACCACATGGACGCTAACGAAGCGGCTGGAGAGGAAACTAGACGGAAATTACACAAGAATGTTGAGAGCAGTATTAAACAAGTCCTGGCGACAACACCCCACGAGACTCCAACTATACGGACACTTGCCCCCCATCACGAAAACTATACAAGTCAAACGAACCAGACACGCGGGACACTGCTGGAGAAGCAAGGACGAGCTCATAAGCGATGTACTCCTGTGGACCCCCACATATGGATGTGCAAAAGTAGGACGACCAGCAACTATGTGAGGACACAGGATGTAACCCTGAAGACCTGCCGGAGGCGATGAATGATAGGGAGAAATGGCGAGAGAGGGTCAGGGATATCCGCGCTGGCGGCGCGACATGATGATGATGATGATATTAAAGTGAAAATTGTTAATATTCTACAGAATAGCAAGTTTAGGTTATGTGAAGACAGATGAAACTGGCGATCGCATATTAAGCGAATGTAGCAAACTAGCATAAAAAACTGCAAGACTAGGGACGACTGGGTGGGAAATATGATCCACTGGTAATTGTGCAAGAGATTAAAACTTGACCATACTAGCAAATGGTATACGTATAGACAAGAATTTGATCTAGAGGGTGATGTTATGTTGTCGTGATGAATAGAAGAACCACCACACTGGGTTATAAAAATATAACTCTCTTTATTCTTATTGGATTCAAAGCTTCCGTGGTGTGGGAGAGAGAGAGAGGGGGAAACGAATGGAGACTGCTATATTGACGCATAACTTCTCTTTCTCTTGACCATAACACGATGTGCTATCTTCAAGGCCACAATCAGCACTTCTGCTTTCAGCTAGGGGTACCCAACCAGAGGCTCGCTGTGGCCGCTATGTGAGACGCTGCCCTAGCTGGGTGCCCAGCCACTCGCTCGCGCTTCTGTGACCGCAAGCTGAGACTAAGACTGAGACTCACTCTGCCCGTATCTCACGAGGGCATCTGCATATATCATTTCATAAAACCTACTCATTTCTGCTCAACCACGTGACTGCTTCCATTTATTTTCGCAAGTGCGTCCTGTACAGAGAATCTCTGATAGACGGCTAGGTCAAGGGTCAGTGTGCAACATTGAGACGCATAGTATTCTCCGAAATTTTGAGTTACAGAGGGATCAACTAATTCTGTCCAGAAGACCAGACTTAGTCAAAATTAATAAGAATAAAGAGCTTTCCATCTAACTGATGCGAGCAAAATTGTCGAAAAATGCGAAAAATTGTCGAAAAATGCGAAAAATTGTCGACTTTGCTGTCCCAGCTGACCACAGAATAAAACTAACAACAGTGAAAACAAAAGAAAGCAAAAATACTGACAAATACTTGGACATTGTGAGCGAAATGAAACAACAGAGATATTAATTTTTGTTGATACCCATTGAGCAGTCTCCAAAGTTTATGAAAAAAGACTAGCTCTATTGGAAATCAAAGGAAGATTCATAACCATCCAGTCCCAGGATGGTTAAGTTCGGCTTGACTACTTAAAAGATTTCTTGAGACTTGAGAAGACTTGGTGACACTCAGACTCCAGTGTAATACTACCAATTAACTCACGAATAGTATAATATCAACGGGAGAATAGACAAGGCTCAACAAAATAGCAAATGTAGACGATGCGGTGACAGAGACGAAACGATCAATCGCATAATAAACGAATGCAGCAAATTAGCACAGAAGGAGTATAAGGCGACACACGACAGTGTCGGCAAGGTGATCCACTGGAAAATGTGCAAGGAATGTGAATTTGACCACACTAACAAATGGTATATGCACAACCCAGCACCTGCCCTTGAAAATGACACACATAACCTCCTATGGGACATTAATAACGGATCACCAAATCTCGGCCAGGAAACCAGACCTTATAATAATCAAGTAAAAAAAACGAAAATCAGCAAAATTGTCGACTTTGCTGTCCCAGCTGACCACAGAATAAAACTGAAAAAATGTGAAAAGAAGGATAAGTACATCGACCTTGCTAGTGAATTGAAGAAGCTATGGAACATGAAAGTGACGATTGTACCAATTGTGATTGGTGCCTTTGGCACGATAACTAAAAGATTATTAAAAGGCCTGGCGGACTTGGAAGTTGGCGAACGGGTAGAGACTATCCAAATGACAGCATTACTGAGAACGGCCAGAATACTGAGAAGAGTCCTGGAGACTTGAGGAGACTTGCTGTCACTCAAACTCCAGTGAAAAACTACCAGCTAATACTGATGTGAAAAACTCTAAAGGAGTAAATAATAAAATAATAATGATAGTTCCCATATTGTGGACTTTGACGTCCCAGCGGACCATTGTGTGAAAATAAAAGAAAGCGAACAGAGATACAAGCACTTTGACCAAAACAAAAATTAGTAAGTCGTGAAACATGAAAATGACGGTGATACTAATCGTCATTGTCACACTTGGAACGATCCCCAAAGGTTTAGAAAGGGTACTGGATGACTTAGAATTCGGAGGACGAATCAAGACTATAGAAACCACAGCATTATGGAGATCGGCTAGAATACTGAGAAGAGTCCTGGAGACCTAAGGAGACTTGCTGACACTTTCACTCCTGCTAAAGACTACCACTTATTGCTGGAGTGAAAAACTCACAAGGCGTATAATAATAATAATAATAATAATAATAATAATAATAATAATAATAATAATAATAATAATAATAATAATAATAATAACGCATGAGGCCAAGGTATGTCTGTGAGAAGAATACTTGTATGAGAAAATGAATTGCCATTAATTTTTGCCAAGAACTTGTCCATATTAACCAATGCAAAATTTTGAGTAAATATGCCTCAGAAGAATTGTAAATGTACTTCATGTAAAGAGAGAGAGAGAGAGAGAGAGAGAAACAGACGGACAGCAACAGAGAGAGAGGGAGAGAGAGAGAGAGAGTGTGTGTGTGTGTGTGAAACTGACGGACAGCAACAGAGAGACAGAGAGAGAGAGAAAGTGAGAGGGAGAAAAACAGACGGACAGCAACAGAGACATAGATAGAAAGAGAGAGTGAGAGAAACAGACGGACAGCAACAGAGAGAGAGAGAAAGAGAGAGAGAGAGAGAGAGAATGTTTGGTGGATGAAGAGAAAGTAACTAATCAGTAAACCACATGAGCAGATGTGGCAGATGGGTATAAAAGTATTTCCGAATAAAAACGACTAGGTGGAAAGGTGATCCGCTGATAACTGTGCAAACAATCAATCTTTGCTCATCCAAACAGATGATCAGACCCGATCAAGAAAAGCAATTCTTAACTTATAGACTTTGTCGTTCCATTAAATCACAGAAAATAAAGAACACAAAACAATAGGGCAAATACCTGATCCTTGATAGAGATCTAAAAAATGTTGTGGAATAGCAAGGCGAATCATAGATGAAATCCATTGAACAATCACAAAGAACTTGGTAAACAAAACGGAAGAACTGAAAATCCGAAGAAGACCATCGAGACCACAGACTGTCCATCAGAATACTGAGAAGAATCCAGGAGAGTCGTGGATACTTGTGGTCAGTTCAATGATAACCACCAGTTACACATAGTAATTTAAATTCGAAAAAGACTTTCTAAAATATCGCGGAAAAGTAAAGTTTTCTATTCGATAAGTATGAATGAATAATATACAATATATTGATTTATACGTTGTGGCGAGTCCACGTGGTCTTGTGGATAACGTCCCTGACTATATCATCGTAATGAGTTAGAAATGCATTTAATTCATTTGTAAACGTTTAATTGATTGATTTAAACCGGATGGCAAACCTGCTTTGGATTATTTAATGCCAAAATATTAGACGATCGAATTTATTTTATCTCAATATTTACATTTTTGTGTTCTTGTTTCTTAAGAGATTTTTTGCATTCGCTCCAGTGGAATATGAATATTTCTTCAACAGATCTACTTGAACCAGATATTTAACCCTAACGCATTATAAAACTGATTATGAGTGGACTTTGGAATAATGGCAGTGATGCAGTAAAAATGATACTGATAGTCTATGAGTATCAGCAATTATTTTTGTTGAGGTGCCCGTGGTATAATGGTTATCGTCGTAGGAAATTGACACAGCGACACGAGTTCAAATCCTGGACGAGGTTGATTGCATTTCACATAGCACTAATACCCTTGGGAAAGGTATGAATCCAATTATTCTCCCCCCCCCAAGCTATGGGTAAATAGTAGGACAGACTGGTTCTTCAACCTTGGTGAGGCAACTAGTCTAGGAGAAGGAAAACTCTGAATTCAAACCTATTAAACTCCGCTTAAAAATTTGACCTTGTGTCATATCCCGCCCGAGCGGAGGGGTTGGGTAAATAGGATAAACAATTATTAAAAGGTTTTTAAAGGTTTCTATTGTTAAAATTCGAAAGATAATCTTTTATATATTTTCAATGGAAAATTAGTTCTACAATTCAACTCTAATGAAAATTTGTGGTCAAAAAGAAAAATAGGTTTAACTTATTTCTTTAAGTTTTTTGTTCAGCGAGAAGTTTTCATCATTAGAAATTCCTTTTCTGTGGATTTAAAAAAAATCTTATAGACTTTTCATCTGGGTAGTATATATATATATATATATATATATATATATATATATATATATATATATATGAGGACGACACAGGATCTTATAAATGAGCTTGTTCCTAGCCTATTTGTTCATATATAAGGCTCCAATTAATATAGCAATCAGTGTTTTTAGGCCTCGACTTTTTTTATTTAGAAGATATTGATGTTTAATTATTTTGTTATGTTGTTTAAGAGATATATCTTTATCTGTTGGTATAGCTAAATCCATTATCTTCAGCAGCAGCATGGCTCACTGACAACAGGGATTCCTTTGATTATCACTTGCTAACGGTCCCTGTCGGTTCGCACAAAGTAGGTCCACTAAACAGTACCATTCATTACCACAGAGCTGATGAATGTATTTTTTGCTGGTTGCCAAATACTGCTGTGTTCACGAGCAGGAGAACTTTGGATAACTTCTTCCTTATTTTACTAGCATTGTCCAGCATGTACTGCGAGATATTCTTTGATAATTTGCAAGATGGAAGGTAAATTTGATTCCTTCGAAGTTGATAAGATTTGTTCCAAACTCTCAGAATCCTAAAGTCATTTCCATCTTGCCTCTTCTCCGACCATTTGTTTCTTTGTTTATTTGTGTTTAATGGCATATCAACCTTTGTAGGTTATTTAATGCCGAATCCATTTTTATACAAATGAGCAGTTCTATCTTAAACAATTTGGTTTAGCACAAATACACAGTTTAATTGTTAAAAACATTTCTATTTCAAGCTATTCAGTTATGTCAAACAGATGTTATTCAAACAATTTAGTTTAGTATTAGTATAGTTTTTTTGTGTACACACAGTTAAATGTCAAAACAGTTCTATTTCGAACAAATCAGTTTAGCATGAGTACGCAGTTTAAATATCAAGAGTTCTATTTCAAATAATTAAGTTTAGCATAAGTACGCAGTTTATTTCTCTTTGACTCATAGAAAGGGCTCTATAAGCTGTTACCACTCAGGGCAAGAGTGGATCGGGAATCGATGGCAATGAAGGAGGGCTATGCATTCCCCAAAGCTCCAATATTACTGGGACCTCACCATCGGATAATCTAGTGTCATATCTAGGATACTCGTTGTGGGAGACATCTTACTTCTCTGCAGAGGTGCAATCGGTGTATTCTGTAGCTATAGCCGACTGGGCAACCGAGCGTTTCATTGGAATCCAAGTGACGTAATTATACAGTTGTACTGGTCCCTTAATGATTTTTCATAATTGTACCTTGTTATTCGTGATTTTTAGTGATAAACTCATTTATGAGATCCCGTGTCGCCCTCATATATATATATATATATATATACTACCCAGATGAAAAGTCTATAAGATTTTTTTTAAATCCACAGAAAAGGAATTTCTAATGATGAAAACTTCTCGCTGAACAAAAAATTTAAAGAAATAAGTTAAAGCTATTTTTCTTTTTGACCACAGATTTTCATTAGAGTTGAATTGTAGAACTAATTTTCCATTGAAAATATATAAAAGATTATCTTACTGTCATCCGTAGTAAAATAAAGAGTTTGTTACAAAACTTTAAAGACAGGGAAAATTTTCCAAATAATTTATTTTTCTAAACTTTCAGTTATTCATACATTCATTTAGCCTGGTCGTAAGCGATCTTAAAGTTTGTTAGTTTTGTTTCAAATAAAAATGGAATTTATTTTTAGATCAGGCAGATATATCGGTTAGTTCTATCGAAGTTCTGTAAAACTCCCAACAAGATGTAAAAGATATTTTCCTAATTTAAAAAAAAAATGAAAAAGGTCATTTTTAATATTTGTTTGATAGACTTTAACGCCAGGTTTTTTTTTGTTTTTGTTTTTTAAGTGGAAGAGATCACTATATACAATGCTGATGAGAACTAATAAGGTCGAAATCGCTGTCCAGTTGTTCCGTATATCACACACTGTGCTTGCCGGATTTTCTGGTCATGATAATTCAATTCATAACATAATTCCTCTATTTAAAAAATTTAAAAAAATGTATATCTGTTTTCTTGCCCATGAAGTTATGATCACGTGGATGTGTATTTCTAGTCTTCTTGGGAAGAAATAGCCCTGGAGGTGACCTTGTCCTCAATATGAGTACGGGTGTAACTACAAAACACATCAGGTTAATTGGCTAATCATTTACCATAATTTGTTAATTCAGCCTCGCTTGTGTTTGATGTGGACCAGTAGCTCAGTGGTAGTTTCGGTTCTGCTTTCTGTGGTCACTGGCTCGATTTCCATTTGGGGAGGGGAGATAACAGTATACACTGCTGATGAGACCTAATAAGGTCGAAGCAGCGGTTCAGTGGTTTCGTATGTCACACACAATGTTTGCCGGATTTTCTGGTTATGGTAATTCAATTTATAATATAATTTCTCTATTTAAGAAAAAATAAAAATTGCATATAAATCTGAATCATTTTTAAACAGATCCATTCCAGCCATTGATAGGAGCCAAAAGTTACTTACACTTTGAGTCAGAGAAGACCTTGTAGCAACAGAAATAGGGGGGTACTCTACATTCCCCAGATCTCTAAGAGATACCGTCAGAACATGCACAGTCGCACAACATAGCAGTATTACGATGTTGAACCTCACTAACTGGTAAAATCCTACCTCATGTTCTTTTAACAGCTAAATTGATCAACCAAAATCTTAAAACAAAAAACGAATTTATTCAAGGCAGGTAATCGATTCATTAAAACTACATTTGAGTTTAAAGTTTTGAATTTCATTGGTTTGGTTTGGTTTCTTTGTTTTTAATGGCATATCAACCTTTGTAGGTTATTTAATGCCAATGGTATTCTCCTAGAATAGTAGTGGTATTATTTAACCCATAGCTGGGAGGATAAGGGGGTTCATACCTTTCCCAAGGGTATTTGCGCGAAAGTGAACGTAATAGCGAGACTGCAGTACGAACTCACTAACTACGATTCCGCAGTCCATCGCTTTAACCATTACACCACGATGACACGTACCTTGAATTTCATTGTAGTTCATGCCAAATCTATTTCACGCAAAAGTAAAGGAAAATGTTCACAGAAAAAAAAAATGTTCATTTTGATTATCAAGTTTTTTTGTTTATTTTAGGACGAAGCAGCGAATACTTTTTAAAACTTTCATCATAAAAATTCTCATATATATAAATAAATGAATTAACTAATAAATAAAGAAAAGAAATATGATATAGTTGGGTTTTCAAGTTATGTGTGTTTAGTTTTTGAAAAAAATTATGATTCAGGATTATTTTATTTGTTTTCTTTTTAAATTATTTTCGTGTTTTGATTATCGACAGGAAAGTTTAATAATTTCGCATGAATCCACTCAATAATTTCCCGCCAAGATCTCGAAAAGCGTTCATGATTGGCGAGGATGCAATCGCAGCGCCTGTACACAGCGGCCAATCCGGTCGATGATCGTTCATCAATTTGACTCTCTAAACGATTGCAGAAAATTATTAAAGAAATAAAGTTTCCTTTTCTTTTTTTTCTTTTTTTTTTTTCTCTTTTTTACAGTTGTGAAAAGACAGAAATAATGAATATCTTTTGTGAAAAAAAAAAAAAAAAAGCAAAAGAAAAGAGCAGATGCCAAAGTGTTTTCCTCCCTAAAATTTCAAAGGTTAACTTTTAAACTTTTAATTTTTTTTCCCATTGTTTGTACACTTATTACGATTATCATTACAATTGCTCTGCGTCTTAGCATTGTCAATAATATTGCCGGTATCAGAAGCTGTATCTTAAAAAAAGAACTATTGACATTGTTATTGTTCTGTACAGTAATTTTCAGCATAATAGAGATAAAACTTTTTTAACTCCTCATCGTCTTCCTTTTCATCATCATCATCATCATCGTCAGAAGCCATCATCAGCATCGGCATGAAACCACTGAAGACAAAACCTTCTTCTTCTTCTTCTTCTTCTTCTTCTTCTTCTTCTTATTATTATTATTATTATTATTATTATTATTATTATTTACTCATAAGAGTTTTTCACATCAGTGTTAGCTGATAGTTTTTAACTGGAGTTTGAGTGACAGCATGTCACATCAAGTTTCCAGGACTCGTCTTACTGTCCGTCCTCAGCAATGCTGTCATTTGGATAGTCTCTACCCGTCCGCCAACTTCAAAGTCCTCCAGGCCTTTTAATAATCCTTTAGTTATTGTGCCTAACGCACCAATCAAAATTGGCACAATAGTTACTTTCCTGTTCCACAGCTTTTTCAATTCTCTAGCAAGGTCGAGGTACTCATCCTTCTTTTCACTTTCCTTCAGATTTATTCTGTGGTCCGCCGGGACAGCAAAGTCGACAATTTTGTAGATTCTTTTTTTCTTTTTTTGATTATTATGAGGTCTGGTCTTCTGGCCGTGATTAAGGGATCCGTTTGTATGTTAAAGTCACATAGGAGTTAATGCGAGTCATTTTCTAGGACAGGTGCCGGGTTGTGTATATACCATTTGTTAGTATGGTCGAATTTAAATTTCTTACACATTTCCCAGTGGATCACCTTGCCGACCACGTCGTGTCTCGCCTTGTACTCCTTCTCTGCTAATTTGCTACATTCGCTTATGCTGTGATAGATCGTTTCGTCTCTGTCACCGCATAGCCTACATTTACTGTTTTGTTGCGTCTCATCTATTCTTGCTTTGATATGATTGGTTCTTATGGCGTTGTCCTGTGCTGCTATTAGGAAGGATTCCGTTTCTCTCTTAACGTTTCTTTTTCTTCGCCAGGTTCAGGTTTTCTGGTGTGAAATGTTGTTTATTAGACGTTTAAAGCGGCCATAGTGTTGTTTTTCTTCCCATTTTTGTTTCCTAGTTGTTGTCATTCTTTCGTGTATCGTGTTGTCCGTATCGTTTCTGATGGTTGTAATTAGTCCTCGTTCGTGATTTTCTATGTAGTCTTCGAGCCGTTGTTGGATGCGTCAACGATGTCTTCTATGCTGGCAAGTCCTCTTCTGCCTTGTTTTCTTGATACATATAGTCTGTCAACGTCGTCTCTGGGGTGTAATGCCTTATGCATGGTCATTAATTTTCTTGTTCTTTGGTCAATTTGTTGAAGTTCCTCTCGGGTCCACTTGAGAAAGGGTCCCGAATATCTGACTAGTGGCACAGCCCAAGTATTTATTCCTTTGATGAGGTTTCTGCTGGAGAGTTTTATCTCGAGTAGTTTTCGCGTTCTCCTGAGATATTCTTTTCGGTTCGTGTCTTTCATTTGCACTTGTTTGATGGTGTCAGCCTCCAAGATGCCCAAATATATGTAGGTTTTATTTTCTTCGAGCGTCCTAATTCTGTCGTGATTTGGTAGTTCCATTCTGTCAGTCATATGTCGTTTGCCACTTTTCATGACGAGCATGGCACATTTTTCTATGCCAAATTCCATTCCTATGTCCTGACTGTATATTCTAATTATGAGTATGAGAGTTTCCAGTTCTTTTTCATTTTTTGCAAATAATTTAATGTCATCCATGTACATTAGGTGGTTGATATTCTCTTGTGATCTGCTGAGTTTGTATCCGGCTGCGCATTTTCTGAGGATGTGGTTCAGTGGCATCATGGTTATTATCAATAGTAAGGGCGATAGTGCATCTCCTTGGAAAATGCCTCTTTGTATCTTTGTTTCAGCTATGCTTCTTCCTCCTGCTGTCAGCTGCACTCTCCAGGTTTTCATGGTCTGTTCGATGAAGTTTATGAATTCATGTGATATTTTGTACATTTTGAGACGATATAGTATCCAGTTTTGTGGGACCATATCATATGCCTTTTTGTAGTCAATCCAGGCCATAGCTAGATTTTTCCGTCTTGTCTTGCTCTAATTTGGGATGTGTTGATCTATGTAGAGTAATTCTGCTGTGCCTCTGGATCCTTTGCGGCATCCTTTCTGTTCGTCAGGAAATAATCTGCGGCTTGTTAGCGAGTAGTAAATCTTTTCCCTTATTTGTGCTGTTAGTATTTTCCACATAATTGGTAGGCAGATTATTGGTCTGCAATTGTTTGGGGAAGTTCATTTACTGGAGTCCTTTTGGATTAATGTAGTCTTTCCTTTGGTCATCCATTCGGGTACTTGCGCGTCTTGTAAGCATCTGTTCATTTCTAGTGCTAGTCATCCGTGAATGGAGGTGAATTTCTTAAACCAGAAGCCATGTATTCCATCATGGCCTGGCGCTTTCCAGTTTGATATTCTTTTTAGTGTTGTTTTGAGTAAGTCGACGTGTATTTCCATTTTGGGGCCTTCTTCAAGTCCGTCTAGCTCTCTTGTATTATTGTTTATCCATTCAGGATTTTCGTTATGTTTCTTTGGTTCCCATATTTTCGTCCAAAATCGTTCGGTTTCTTTTGCATCCGGTTGTTCGTACGTTTTCTTGTCACTCCCTTCCAATTGTTGATAGGATTTTCTTTCGTTGTTTTGGAATGTCCTGTTTTGTTGGTATTGTTTTACCCTTTGTCGATATCTCTTCAATCTACCTTCTTCGGCAAGTACTTTCTGGTTTATTTCCTCAAGTTGTACTGTTATTTTCCCCCATGTTGCCTGTTTCTTCTCCCCCACCCCGCTTATTTCAGCGCTTTTCTTTCTTATCATTCGGTCTTGTTTTCGTATTCTTTTTTATTTGCGATTCCAGTCTAATTTCCCATCCCGGTTTTTGCTGTTTCTTCGTGCTTTTTGAGGGGATCCCAATATTCCCAAGAACTAATTTTTCTCCTGCATAGATTAATTCATTTAACTCAGTTATATTATTCGTTGGTATGTAAGGTAGTATGTGATTTATTTTATTCGTTTCTATCTTAAGTGTTTTCCATTCTATGTTTCTTCATGAAGGTAGAATAGTCTTTTCACTACTCATGATTCTCTTTCCATTTTCTAGATTTACCTTTTGTTCTTGTGATTGTGTTTCTTCCTGGTTGCTTGGTAGTGTATCATTTGGGAGTGTGGTGTTTTCATTCGTCGAGGTTTGCGGTTCTTTTTCGTTGGATTGTTTTTGTTTGAAACCACTTGGTGTGTCTGACACTGTGTTATAGTTTTGTTTCTGTGTTTTTTGATGGATTTCTAGTAATTCTTGGTCAGAAAATCAGCCCTTCAATATTGTCCTAACTTGCTCCGCTAACCTTTGGCTAGTTGTCTGAAATGTCAAACATTCTTGCCAGATCTCTATCATTCTTTTCCTGTATCTTCTTTGTGAAGGGTTGCTCCTGAAATAGCATTCGAGCGCAAGTTGGTTCTCTTCCCTAGTCCATGTTCTGCGGTTAGGTCTCTGTTCGTTCTGGTTTGTTACGTCGTCGTTTATGTATCTGAAAAAAGAGCAGCCAACATTCATAGGATGACAATCGGTTCCCCCATGTTGCTATCAGGAGAGCACCTGCCGATCATGACACCCAGGCATGTTGCCTGGGTCCCACGTTGTGTAATATTGTGATTTGACATTTTTATCAGGAATGGTATAATGTGGCTATACTAGGCCCAGGGTTTTTTTTATGATTTGCGCACCAGACCCAGATGTGACCACGAACAATCAGTGACTGTTCATAAACAGCAGGTCACAAAAACAAAAAAAAAATTCTGTTAGTAAATATGAACCTAAGTTTTAACTTAGTTAAAGTCCGTTGATCTACTTTTTTTGTTTCCGCCTAGCAACTGAGGTGGACGGCCTGAACGACTTTTTCCAGGTTAATGGGAATATCTAATACTTATACATTTAAGTGTGGTGGTGATAATTTTTCAAGTGAGATTTCTGAAGATATAGACAAATACGGAGCTATAACGCCTATCAATTGGAAAATCGTCAATAGGGAGGGTGACGAAGTAAATTTAAACAATTCTTCAGTTAGCTCGAGATAGTTCCACCTGATAAAAACATTTAGCTGATTTGAGAAATCAAAATCCTTCAATTAAAATATAACAAACATTCACCAACAGATTTTACTAGTCATAGAAAATGCAGTGTTTATTTTTTTTTAAAGAAAATCGCACAAACCTCTACCCAACGAGCATTTCCTGAAATTGTTAAGTTTTTGTATATATCCAGATATTTCTGAAGCTTTTATAATCATTCCTAACGTTTACATGACACCTGATTCTAGAAGATTCCATTCGAAAAATTCTTTTTGCGTTTGGTTCGGTTGTTTGTTTTTGGGGGAGGGGGCATTAATTTGAGATAACTGGGAGTGTTTGAACGTGTGGGGAAAAGATTCTATAGTAATTTATGCTGAATTTCTGAGTTTGACGCGGTATCAGTATTTGCTGATGGTTTTTTACTGGAGTTTCAGTGAGAGCAAGTCTCCTCGAGTCTCCAGGACTCATCTCAGGATTCTGGCCGTCCTCAGCAATGTTGTTGTTTGGATAGTCTCTACCCGTCCGCCAACTTCCAAGTCCTCCAGGCCTTTTAATAATCCTTTAGTTACTGTACCTAACGCACAATCACAATTGGTACAATCGTTACTTTCATGTTCCACAGCTTTTTTCAATTCTATAGCAAGGTCGAGGTACTTATCCTTCTTTTCACTTTCCTTCAGATTTATTCTGTGGTCCACCGGGACAGCAAAGTCGACAATTTTGCAGATTCTCTGTCTTTTTTTTTTTTTTTTTTGTTGATTATTATGAGGTCTGGTCTTCTGACCTGGGTTTGGTGATCCGTTTGTATGTTAAAGTCCCTTTGGAGTTTATGCGTGGTATTTTCTAGGACAGGTGCTGGGTTGTGCATATACCATTTGTTAGTATGGTGGAATTTAAATTTCTTACACATTTCCCAGTGAATCACCTTACCGAGTTTGAATGACAGCAAGTCTTCTCAAGTCTTAAGGACTCTTCTCAGTATTCTGGCCGATCTCAATAATACTGTCATTTGGATTGTCTCCACTTGTTCTCCAACTTCCAAGTCCTCCAGTCCATTTACTAATCCTTTAGTTACTGTACCGAAAGCACCAATCACAAATGGTATAATTGTTACCTCCAAGTTCCATAATATTTTCAATTCCCTAACAAGGTCGAGGTGCTTATCTCTCTTTTCACATTCTTTCTGTTTCATTCTGTGGTCAGCCGGGACAGCAAAGTCGACAATTTTGCAAATTCTCTTTTTTTTTGTTGATTATTATAAGGTCTTGTCTTCTGTCCAAAAATTAAGTGATCTGTTTGTATGTCAAAGTCCCGTAGGAGATTATGCGTGTCATTTTCTAGGTCAGATGCTGGGTTGTACCAATACCATTTGTTCGTATGGTCAAGTTTAAATTTTTTACACATTTCCCCGTGGATCATTATTATTATTATTATTATTATTATTATTATTTTACTTATTAGAGTTTTCAACACATCAGTTTTAGCTGATGGTTTTTCCCTGCTGTCTGAGTGACAGCAAGTCTCCTCAAGTCTCCAGGACTCGTCTCAGGACTCTGGTTGTTCTCAGCAATGCTGTAATTTGGATAGTCTCTACCCGTCCGCCAACTTCCAAGTCCTCCAGGCCTTATCATAATCCTTTAGTTATTGTGCCAAAAGCACCAATCACAATTGGCACAATCGTTACTTTCATGTTCCACACCTTTTTCAATTCTCTAGCAAGGTCAAGGTACTTATCCTTCTTTTCATTTTCCTTCAGATTTATTCTGTGGTCTGCCGGGACAGCAAAATCAACAATTTTTCAAATTCTTTTTTTTTTGTTGATTATTATTATTATTAATTTATTATTATTATTAGTATTATTATTATTATTATTATTTAGTTGTTGTTTTTATTGTTGTTATTGTTTTTGTTTTTGATAAGATTATTTATCATAATAACATTTTCACACTCTTCATCATTTCTTTCATTGTCGTTATTCATTTTTTTGGGTGGTAATTGTTAATCTGGTTGATTCAAGTTGGGCAGTCATTTTGGATTTCTTCTTTTAATTCTCAATCAATATTAACTCACTGATCATATTTCCGAATGCTACTTACCGTGGTGACATTGTTTTAAAAAGATCAAATTGAGATTAAATGAACAGAAAAATTCGAACAATGGCCGTCCTTGAAATACACTTTCTTTTTGCGGCTGCCGAATCGATTAGGTTTTGAAATAAATTTCCGCTTCCCATGGTCAAAAGTAAAGAAAAGACGAATTATACGAGTCGTGTTAAGAAAAAAACAAAAACAAAAAACAACAACAACCAAACAAATAAACAAAAACTATCATCAGTCGGAGTGCTTATGAGAAATGACGTGTTCTGTGTCTCTTTTCTCAAACAGTTCAAACTTATGAAAGTTGAACACGGATTTTCATCGTCAACAAAGAAACAACAACCACGATAATAATAATAATAACAATAATAATAATAATAATAATGATAATAACTCCTTGTAGTGACAAGCAAGTAAATTTCAAAAAGAAGTCAAACTGTTAAACTGAGAAAAAATTTCCCATCATAGTCTAAAAGAATAAAGAAATAAAAATAAAACTTAGAATTTAACTTTATAATTCAAAATAACAACAGCCATTTCTTTGTTTTGTAAAAGATGTAAAAAAAAAAATTAAAAACCAAAACAAAAATTTAAAAAAAAGCTGCAAAAAAAGCAATAGTTTAATAAGATAAATTAAAAGTCGTAATCAGCATCTTGAAAAAAAAAGTTTAACATGAATAAAAATTTAGTGAAATACTTTTTAAGGCTTCAAACTTTTGACAGGTGCAAAATTTAAAAGAAGTTTAAAACAAATTTTATTCAATAATCAAATGAAGAAAAGTTAAGCAATAATTGTCTTGTTCCATTCAGAAATGGGTGACTACTCTAGGTACTGTAAACAATCTGAATACAAGACTGAACAAAGCTTACAATGTTTTTAGACGTATTTTTTTCTTCTAAGTACTGATTATAAGCACATCAAATTATAAACACATTAATCTCAAATTAAAAAAGAATTAAATTTCAAATTTAAATCCACCCTGTTTTATAATATTTAAAAATTATACGTATGACTGTGTGTTAAGAAAGAAAAAAAAAACCTTAAGAAAAAATGACACCAAATTGTAAAAATTGACATGATTCCCTAAACTCTAAAATAAAAAAAAAACAAACAAACGTGATAATAATAATAGAGGACTGATCACGGCCATCAGAAACAATACTGACAAAATGATAGATAACAGAATGACAAAAACTAGAAAACAAAAATGGGAAGAAAAACAACTCCATGGGTGTTTTAAACGACTAATAAACAACATCTCACATGACAGAACCTGGATATGACTCAGAAAAAGAAACTTTAAGAGAGAAACAGAATCTCTCCAAATGACAGTACAAAACAGCGCCATAAGAACCAATCATATCGAGGCGAGGATAGATAAGACGCAACAAAATAGCAAATGTAGACTCTGTGGTGACAGAGATGAAACCATCAATCACATAATAAGCGAATGCGGCAAACTAACACAGGAGGAGTACAAGGTGAGACACGACTTGGTAGACAAGGTGATCTACTGGGAAATGTGCAAATTTAAATTTGACCATGCCAACAAATGGTATATGCACAACCCAGCACCTGTCCTTGAAAATGACTCATACAAACTCCTATGAGACATTAATATACGAACGGATCACCTAATCTCGGCCAGAAGACCAGACCTTATAATAATCAACAACAAAAAAAAAAAAATCTGCAAAATTGTCGACTTTGCTGTCCCGGCTGACCGCAGAATAAAACAGAAAGAATAGACCGGTTTCCTAAGAACTTGGGCTCAATTTGTGACGTGCAGGGGAAGAGATTCCATCAGGACCTGAAAGCGATAGAAACTAGGTATCAGGGTTGCTGGGACGCAATAATAATAATAATAATAATAATAATAATAATAATAACTCTTTGTAGTGACAAACATTATTATTATTATTGGGACAAAATCGATTACATTTTTGTGGCATTATCAGCTAATTTTTGTCAACACATATCATCCTAAATATGATTTTTTAAGAGAAAAAATGTTTTGCCAACAACATATATTGATTACCTGATAGAAACATCAGTTACTGTAAACTGAATGGTGGGCATTGATAAAGGTAAGTACTCGTACATTGCGTGTTGCTTCACTATTGTTCAAACTTCAGGGCTTGAACTTCTGTTTCTTCGAACTCCTGGAATGCTCAGCGGCAGGGTGGTCTCTCCAACGAAAATGGGTGATGATTCCAACGAAATCAGGGTGGTGATTCCAACGAAAATATCACGCCGGCATCGGACTAGTTTTGCAATCGATCGGCTGAGCTGAAGGGTCACCTTACGTTGTACTTATTCGACTGGAGAAAAAATGTTTCTTTTGATGCTTAAGATATTAATTATAAGATTTTCCGTACGTTTAACATTTGATCGGCTGAGCGAGTTTGTGTCGTGTGTACATTCTGTGTATATTTATGAATACTAGAAAGAGAACATTTTCGATGAGTTTTTAAAGCAACGGTTATCATTGCAGGAAAGAAACTGGTCGACAGGGCTTCAAATACTTGACGAGCTTGTTTGCATTTCACACGGTGCTAATATTCTTGAGAAGGGGATAAATTAATCTATTCTACTCCCAGCAATAAGTAAACAATAAAGTATACGAAGCTCTTTAGCCTTGGTCTTGGAGAAGTAATGAAATCTTAATTCCGACCAGCTCTCCTCCACTTAAATATTGACCTTGTTTTACATCCAGACCGTGGGAAGGGGTCTGAGTATATTTAGTTATTTACTAAGCTTAGTTTAGATGTGGCACAATGCAAAAAGTATGGGGACTTTGTGAGAATCAAACTCATCAGCCATTCTGCTGATGTAGGTTTGGTTTCTTTGTTTAATGGCATATCAACTTTTGTAGGTTTTTTAATGCCAAAGCCATTCTCCTAAAAGAATAGTAGTGGTACTATTTAACCCATAGCTGGGAGGATAAGGGGGTTCATACATTTCCCAAGGGTATTTGCCCGAAAGTGAACGTAATAGCGTGACTGGAGTACGAACCCGCTTACTAAGATTTGGCAGTACATCGCTTTAACCATTACACCACGAGGACACCCACTGCTAATCTAGCTTGCTAATTATGATACCATATACATGTAAGAGAACATTATGTGGAATAAAGTGTATTTTTCTTAAAACAGCCCGCTGCAGCGAGCTCACAGTTTACAGTCAATATGAGAGTTATATCCCTTTTCAGACAAATTTTTAACTATAATATTTGTATGTATTTATATATTTAGGCATTTAAAAAGTTCATTTTTCTTCCTTTGCTCAAGTGAATAGTCACACAGAAAAAACAAAATGAATTATGCAGTAATATTAATTTAAAAAAAACAAAAACTTTCTGTTTCAATTGTCATCATCCAATGTATTTCATTCTACAGCCAAAATCTTTAGAGCCCCAGGCTTGACGTTTGAAATTTCATGATCACCCGTTTCCGCGGACACAGGGTGAACACCACTTGCCTTTTGCTCTCTGCACTCATTTAACGCCGGAATACCGACTGAATACAAAACGGAACGGAGTCGAAATAAAACAAAAAGGCGGTTGAAGTTTTGTTACGTAAAGTCTCCCTTTTGTCTGCATTTCCGTTAGCTTTTGTTTTCCTGCTCGTAGCAATGGCGGCAAATTTCAAGTCTACAGACACTTTGCGATTTTTTTCAAAGTCAAACAATGCAAGAAAAAAGCCAAAAAGTCTAGTTATGAACATAATGTAACGCTTTAAAAGAGTTTTGTAATTTGATAACTAGCGTCATGTTATGTTGTATCTCATCATAATAAGCGTAAAATTCTGAAGGTTATACACACACACACACACACACACACATATA
Organism: Sepioteuthis lessoniana; assembly: GCA_963585895.1. Classification (NCBI taxonomy): domain Eukaryota; kingdom Metazoa; phylum Mollusca; class Cephalopoda; order Myopsida; family Loliginidae; genus Sepioteuthis; species Sepioteuthis lessoniana. Next base: position 120,217,791 of record OY757912.1, on the reverse strand, counting down.
TATATATATATATATATATATATGTATATATATATTATCATCATCATCAAATTACATTGACAGCATGGAGTACCCTGACTCTATTTCTCTCGCTATATATCCCTAGATTGCAACGTTCCAGGAAGGTCCTCTAGTTTTCCTCTTCTGTTCAAACAGAGCTGACCAATGTAAATTCGGGTTTGGTTGGTTGGTTGGTTGGTTGGTTAGTTGGGTGGTTGATAGGTTGGTTATCATGTTTTACGGCATATCAACACTTTTCGTGTCATTTCAAGTCATTTCATGTTTTTGTTTGATTTTATCAACTATTGTAGATTATTTAATGCCAAATCCATTTTCATACATAGTTCTATTTTTTAAAAATTAACCAAAGTACACAAATTAGTTCTATTTGACCCATTTTCAAATAATTCATTTTAGCATAAGTACACAGTTTAAATGTCAAAACTGTTCTATTACAAACAAGCAAGTTTAACTTGAGTACACAGTTTAAATGTAAAAACACCACTATTTCAAACATGTCAGTTTGCATAACTACACTGTTTAGTTCTATTTGACCCATAGATAGGACCATATCAGGTGCTACCACTCCAGGTCAGAGTGGACCTGGGTGCGATGGCAAGGAAGGGGTACTACAGATTTCCCAGAGCTCTAGTGTTACAGCAACCTCCCCATCAGATTGTTTAGTGTCATATTTCAGGACACTCGTTGGAGGAGTCTTATTCCTCTGCAAAGATGAAGTGTATTCTATAGCCCCAGCCGACTGGGCCATACATGTCTTTGCTAGTCAGCCAGCACTGGTACGTTCATGTGTAGGAATCCATAAGAGAAAGTCGCTTATGGGTTCGTCTTTGCTTCTCCATCAGTGTCCCGTATGTATTTTCCCTGTTACATGGATGGTTTGTGAGATAGGAGGCCTAACAGTTGCTATTTTGCCGGGAATTGCTTTGAAGATTACTTCCATCCTTATGTTGTTTCCATCAAGCCTTTTCTCCATGCATTTAATTAGCATCCATGTGGTGCATCCATACCGTAGTATAGACACAGCTACTGCTTAGAATACATCTTATTTTATTTTATCAATTAGATCAGACTTCTACATGATCAATAACCTGTCAATGATATTCCATGGCTTCATTAGGTGTATGTTGACATCACTTTAATTAGATGAGATGTTGCTGCCGAGGGATGTTAACTAGTCGATTAATTTTAGAAGCTTATCACATAAACTGGAGATTGCTCCTTCACGTAAAATCTATTTTATTTGCTATCACATAGAAGCCGATGTTTCTTCTGCTTGCTATAGGTTTGGCTGTTGAGATACTGCTTGGGTTGGTGCATTGGCATAAAGCGCTAGATCATCTGCATAGTCTGCGTCAGTCATAGTTTCTACTTCTTGTTTTCTTTTTATGTAAAACATTTTTCTTTTATTAACTCTATTGACGTTTGAAGAACGTAGTCTTGGTAGATTATCAATAGATATGGTATAAATGTATCTCCTTACGGTATTCCAGAAACAATGTCGAAAAGGTCAGTGTTTCACTCAGGTGAATGAACCATTGCTTTTTTGGTTTTATAACGCATCATTATACCGATAACAGTTTCTTTTGTGAGATCCCATACAAGGAGTATATGCGCAATTTTTCCTCTGTGCATGGAATCGAATGACTTAGAGAAATCTCCAAACAATAGTGTTACCTCCAGATTCATTACCCGTACTCCTTCGATGATTTAATGGATTGTCTGAATCTGTCATGTCGATGATCGATTTCTTCGAAGCCCTTTCCGATTTTTCTCAATTTCAGGTCGGATCTGATGAAGAAGCAGGGCAGCATATACCTTGGCAGTTATAGCTGTAATAATTATACCTCAGTAGTTTTAGTGATTCCATGATGTAGCCTTTAATTCATTTCTCTGTGGTTTTTGTTTATAGACTGTGTGGCATAATCAGGTAGCGTTTCATCGAGGCCAGCAACTTTTCTCTTTTTGATGTCTTGTTCGTAAGTAAATTCTTTGGATACGTTTGTCAGCGATTTAAGCAGGGTTTCCAAGAAGATTCTTGAAATGTTCTTTCCACTTCCGAAGTATTTCTTGTTTGCTGGCGGCTTTTCTTTTTTTTTTTACTTTGGAAGTGATTTTTCTTCCGCTCACGTCATTTACTGTCTGCCATGCTAACAGCAACAATGTATTTTTTCTCATTTCACTTAACGACGCACAAGTCCCTATGAATGATAAAAATCAGAAACATTGTTAATTTATTTTCCCTCCAGCTAGTCTAGGAGAAGGAAAACTCTGAATTAGAACCTGTTAAACTCCGCTTAAAAATTGACCTTGTGTCATTTCCTGCCTGAGCGGAGGTGTTGGAACAAAGGAGGTGCCCGTGGTGTAATGGTTATCGTCATAGAAAATGGACGTGGCAATCCGACTGCATTTCACATAGCACTAATACCCTTGGGAAAGATATGAATCCAATTACTCTCCCTCCAGCTATGGATAAATTGAAAGGCAGACTGGGTTCTTCAGCCTTGGTGAGGCAACTTGTCTAGGAGGAGGAAAACTCTGAATATGGTTAAATGTTTCTGTTAGCAAATAATCAAAAGAATAAAATCATTCTCTGAAGACATTGTTTTCTCCTTTTTGAACATATTGTTTTATATATGTATATATATGATCTTAACTCCCTACAGGAGTAACTAAAATCAACATTGTCGATTTCAAAAACTTAAACTATAAACACAATGATTCTATTTTCAACAAGGAATTTATGTAAGGACTACTCACTAAGCCCACTGATACGAACATGAGTGACTTTTCTTTAACTAACTGCATTTAAAACTTTGTTCAGTACTAACAGCAGTATCCTGTCATCTTCTGATAAATGTGGTCGTATTGTCATCTTGGATTCAACTCGTTATAAAAACAAAATAATTGAATCATTCCATGACAAAAACACAGACGAACAAATTTCTTTAAAAACCATGAATACAACTTGTCTTCCTTAATTTACTGTCACCCCACAATCCATTATATATGATCTTTAAAAAAAACCATAAACATGGAATTCCTCTACCACCAACTATATCTGGAATTTGATCTGCCCCCAATAAGTCCGTAATATCTTTTATTAAAATGTTAATCCCTCTTTTAGGCACAATTAGAATTCGGCACATCAAGAACTCCGTTGATTTACTCGGCAAAATCAATAATTTAAACATGAAAAACAAATTTCTAGCCAGTCTTGACATAAAATCTTTATAGGCCAATATTTCAGTTAAAGATATATAGATCATTTAGACAGTCACTTCAAGTAAACAAACATTACATTTCTTTTACATATTCACATTGAAATTTACTCATTATTCACGAAATATTGCTTTTTTTCAATATTACACTATTCTTATAAACATAGTTTTTTCCCCTATGGTTTCGCTTCTCAGTGGGGTCTTTGCATGCCTTGTGCTTGAACTTCAAGAATTTGGTCACTTAATATTTATTATACCTAAAATTCTAACTATTTCCGTTATAGAAATGATATATTACGCATAAATTCGCGGATTAACGACACAACAAAAAGCAGGGATAGTTTAAATAAAATTGAACCTATCACAGATATTTCTTATGAACTCGGCAATAATATCAGTTAACTTTCTAGGATATTTTCCAATAAATAATAAGAATAAACAAGAACTTAAGATTCATCACAAATCTACTAATAAAAAATGATCATATACATTTTTTACATGTATGTACATTTTTTGTTTATGAATATTTACACACACACACACACACGCACACACACACACATATATATATATATATATATATATATATTATAAGAGTGTTGGTCGTCAGTAAATCACTTTGTGGTTATGTTTCGAACCAAATGCAATATAATATGGAGAGTGCTCAATATCTAGGATAGAGCTATTATATAATGATAATAGATAAATAAATATATATTAGATATATATATATATATATATATATATATATATATATATATATATATTTAATCCATGGAAAATATTCTGCGACCCTAGGTATCTTGAAGTTTATAAAACAACATTCATCAGGCAGATAAGAATATGGAATGAATTGAAAATCGAAAATGCGACAAAATACCGTCAAAAACCGTTAGGATTTTGTTAGTGTGTGGTTGTGTGTGAGTGTATGTGGGTGTGTGCGTATGTGTGTATGTGTTATAGTTACGTGTGGGTGGGTGTTTTTAGGTTAAATAAGGCCAGGAACGTAAAGCTTTGGGTTTAGCGGAAATAGATTCAAGTGTATATTAATTCGTTACATTATTTCTTTAGGTGACTATAGCTATGGAACAAAACACTATCACTGCATGTCGGGGAGAATGAATAAGTGTTTGATTTGTAAGCGTGCATGAATTGTTGTGCTATGGTAGGCAAGAATCACAGTGGGTATAAGTAACGTTATATTGTGCTGTAATATGTTGGTGTAATATTTAGGGGAGGGAATTGTATAATAATAATAATAATAATAAATGAGATATTGCGTAAATATTGTATACTCTGGATCACATAGGTGGTATGTATGTAATGAAATAATGATGGGGTTAAATAATAGTTTATGTGTTAAATAATAAGTATATGCGTAATAGATTGTATTAATGTGATGCTAATAATATTATTATAATAAATAAATGAATGAAATATTGCGCAAATATTACATACTGTGGGTCTCATAGGTGGTATTTGCGTAATAAAATAATTATAAAGGGGTTAAATAATAGTTGGTTTGTTGTTTTATTAACTTCAAGAAACCTAAGGTCGCAGAATATTTTCCATGGATTATATATATATATATATATATATATATATATATATATATATATTTATTCATTATCATTACTATTATATTATATTATATATATATATATATATATAATTTTCGACTCTAGATAATGGCTATTACTCAGGGCTCATATTTATTTCATAATTTACATTATTTATAATTTAGAATATAAGAAGAAAGTAACCATCCGTCTACATTTTTTCTTAAAGGAATTCATCAAATCTCTCTGCAACTTTCACAGCTGATATTATGCGACTAACCATTCTACGAAAACTAAAACAATATTTTCTTTTTCTCGGGTAATGTTCAAAACAAATTTATTTGATCCATTTTAAGCGTCTATCTTGGTCACCATAAGAATTTTTGTTCTTAACCGCTCAATGTCTGTGTTATAAAGCCTAAAATCCCCCCACACAGATACACACAAAGCAGACATAAGCAGACAACAAACGTGGATGGGACTAAAATTTTGGAGGCCAGATATCATATAATTAAATTATTTCGTATATTATCGTAACTGAAAGAAAAATACATTTATCGTCAAAATTTAGCAGTCAAGTTGATGTAGGAATATATTCTATGAAAAATAGATTTTAAAATTTTTTTTATATAAATATTAGCTGAATACACTCAACCCAATTGGTTGGGGTTGTATGATCCGACAACTGCATTTCTGCTGACCCTCAACAAGTGTTTTGAATATATCACTAAACCACCTGATGGTGAGTCCCCAGTCTTGGAACTTTGGGGAAAGTGGAGTAGCTGTTTATTGCCATTATTCCCAGGTCCACTCAGTCCTGGCATAGTAGTATTTTTCAGGATCCCCTCTAAGGGTAAAAAAGAACTGTTTAATCATTTATTAGACTTGAAATCATTTAACTGTATGCAAACGAATAAATAATGTTAAATAGAATTACTTGTGTCAGCAATACTTGAAACCATTTAAAATATTGTGAACAAACGAGCTCTGGCTAATTCAAAAAATGTCACCAACAAACTATTTTTAAGTATATATATATATATATATCAACAGGAATTGACATTAAATAGCCTACACCGGTTGATATGTCGTAAAACACAACCGACAAACCAATAAATGAACACACAAAGATATATATAAGTAGGAAAGATCAATTATTTATTACAAATGGATCCGTGAACCCATTATGGTTTCCTTATAATAGCTGTCCATGATAATATAAATTTCTATTTACGAAACAGTGAAGACATAGGATCACCTCCATTGTTTGCTAATTGACTCCTAATAGATGGTGACACTAAAGACTAGTCATCGCAAGAGAGCCTAGTATAAAAGAAAATGAAGCACAGTCTTCATGTTCTTTTTCACTTACTAAATAATCATAAATTTCAAGGAACCAACACTATCCAACTAAAATTCCTCACAATAATATTCTAACTCGCATATTTTACTTATCTTCATCATACTAAGAATTTGGAAGACTTAAAATAATCATTTAGATTTTTGAATAGAACATGATTTATTCCTCTATACAATTTTTGAGCGTGTAGAATAGAAATCTCGCTATGAAATAATCTTTTGCTGGATTAGAGCTATTTGTAAAATTTGCCTAATATTCTCCAATGTGGATTTGATTCAGGGCCAAGAAATTTTAGACCTATCCGAACTCGCTGGATCATCGACGTTCTCCGGCAACCCGAGCGAAATTTCTTCGACCATTTGGTTATTGTAATACGATCAACTGTATCTTCACCTTTCGCACAAAAAACGTTTTGGTAATTTCCGTGACTTGACATGCTCCGATCACGTGAAATATACCCTGCAAAAGAACCAAAACTTTTGACTTTCCCGAGAGAACTTACAAGGTGCAGAAGCAAAATTCGGAATATTCTAGTATAAAATTAAACGACTCTGTTATAAAACAGGATTAATCCTGATTTTAAAAAATAAACATACAAAACCGGTAATCTACTCAGTATGTCCGCCATTTTTTTTCAACTATTGTATCAACACGCCTTCGAAATGATATGTGTGTAATATAATGATCGAGGGATTTCGTTTTATGCCTGTGGGTTTAGTTAGGCTGAGAACCTTTCGGCTCAGTGCATGGGTTACTTCGGTGCAACATTAACACAGGTGTTCACGCGCGTGCGTGCGCGGAGTGGACGTGTCACTCAGAGATGTCACAATAGCCCTGATGGGAAACGGGGCTAGCAAGTGCGAATGACGTCACGCAACGGAAGCGCGTGGAGGATTTTGAGGATTTTGAAAAACTCAGTTAGTGGAGTTGAGACCTGCCTCGGGAGAAGACGGTTGGCTTTAGCTTGCTCGCCGAAGCCAGGCCAGTGGCCTTTGTGGCGGGTGCCACACGTGTTGGGGGCGGGCAGATGAAAACGCCAGAATAGAAAGAATGTGTATCTCTCTCCTTATGTCAAAGAATCTTTAAACTCAAAGGTAATAAAAAGTTTCGTACCTGAACTAAGAAGTCGTAAGTGTTTTTCGTGTTTCGAGATCCTATGTTCTATGTATATATATGAACATTTTATGTCCATTTTACACATATTCATGTATGGGTAAGTATATGGTTGCCTTCAAAAGTAAATCCTTCAGACATTTTTATTCCATTCCTCCCCAATAGCAGACTTAAGCGAACCAAAATTTGAATGGGTAGTTGCATTTGTTTTGTTTTCTAAAACACCCCAAATAGCGTAATCAAGGAGGTTAAGGAGTGGGCTTTATAGAGGCCATAAAGAAAATCCAATTATTTTGGAAAGTTTTTTGCTTGGTTTCGGCGTTAGGCAAATCATAGATTATTTGTCATTTCTTTTCATGCTCACTTATATTGACCCGATTTTAATGAAAAAGGGCTTGAATAATTGAGATAATCCGGAAAATTTAGATTTATCACTTTTTTTTTCAAAAATTGGGCTAATCAGTCTAAAAAACGTTTTAAACATCACACCATATTTTGTATCCACACTCTGTAGTATAAAAGAAAAGAACACGAAGATCTCTACTAATGATAAACTGAATTACTTGAAATATAAATGTTTTGAAACTGAAACTGTACTTACGCTTAATTGAATTGTTCGGAATAGAACTGTTTTAACATTTAACTGTGTAAACAAAAACTATACTTATGCTAAACTGAATTTCTAGAATAAGAACTGTTTGACTAAACTAAATAGCTTGGAATAGAAATGTTTTTGACAATTAAACTGTGTACTTATGTTTAACTGAATTGTTTAAAACAGAACTGTTTATTTGTATAAAAATGGATTTGGTATTAAATAACCTACAAAGGTTGATATGCCATTAAACCCAAACAACCAAACAAACCAACCCAAACGAAGACATAGTTCTCTTTTTCGTAGTATACTCAAGATGCTAGGGTGGTTTCTTGTCCCTTCAGAAAGATATAGAGTTCCTAGTACATTCCAGTCACTTTTAATATATTGCAGTGCACAACGCAATATGCAAAGCTATTAGGTTACTTTCTTAAATTTTCAGTAATATCTAAGCCTCTTTCAAAACATCATGTAATATAATAGCCAAGGTATTTCGTTTTATGCCTTTGGGTTTAGTTAGGCTGAGAACCTTTCGGCTCAGCATATGGGTTAGTTAGGTGCAAACTTGAGCGCATGTGTTAACGCGCGTGCGGGGAGGATGTGTCGTTCACAAATGTCAAAATAAAAATCCCAGATAGAAAGGTTGACCAGTGGATGTGAATGACGTCATGCACCGAAAGCGCGCGCGGAGGATTTTGGGGATTTTGAAAAAGTCAATTTGTTGAGTCTTGCCGTCTGAAGAAGAAGGGTGACTTTCGCTTGCTCACCGAGGCCTTGTGGCAGGTGCCACACGTGTTGGGGGGAGGGGCAGATGGAAAAGCCAGAATAGAAAGAATGTGTATCTCTCTCCTTATGTCGGAAAACCCCTAAACTCAATGGTAATAAAAAGTTTCGTACCTGATCTAAGAAGTGGTAAGTGTTTTTCGTGTTTCGGGATCTCTATGTTCTTTGTATATATGTTACGAACATTCTATGTACGTTTCCCATATCCGTATCATGGGTATGGTACAATCACAAATGATAGATAAATTTTACAGACATCCTCCACTCATTTTGTATTACTGTACATTTTACATTTTTCTTAAGAAGAGGCAGGAAGAGTTTACGAATTCTCGAGACGTAATGGTTAACGTGCTGAACTGTGGCCTTGAAGTAAGCGAGTTCAAACTCAACTCGAAGTATTTCGATCACTATATGGGTAATACTTTTTGGGAAAGACTTGGATCTCTTATAACTGAAAGTAAAGTTGGTGACCTTTGTCGAGGGTGACCCGAAGGCTCCCTTTTCAATAGCTACTACACTGATGTGTTGGGGAGGGCGCTACTCCATTCCCTGGATTGCTATACTTTACCCTTGATCCACACCTTATAATGTTCAGTGTTAAGCAAGGTGGAATCAAGTACCATTTTTTAAGTCTTTGGTATGACTCGACCTAGGATTGAACCCCGGTCTCCCGGACCATTGGTGAACACTCTACTCATTAGACCAATCATTGCTGCTCTTCAACAAGGATGGTTTGGTTTGGTTTCTTTGTTTAATGACATATCAACCTTTTCAGGTTATTTAATGCCAAAGCCATTCTCCTAGAAGAACAGTAGTGGTACTATTTAACCCATAGCTGGGAGGATAAGGGGTTTCATACCTTTCTTAAGGGTATTTGCCCGAAAGTGAACGTAATAGCGTGACTGGAGTATGAAATAGCTTACTTTGATTCCGCAGTCCATCGCTTTAACCATTACACCACGAGGACACCGCCCCTCAACGAGGATGGATTTGGCATTAAGTATCACAAGAAGGTTGATATGCCATTAAAGAAAGAAAACAAACATGTTTAATTTTCTTACAGTTGAAAAAAAAGAAGTTGAATATTTAGTATATAAATTTACTGCACAAATTCTTTTTGTCGAATAAAAAATCTGCAAACATTATAAAAGTGCTTGGAAAGAAAGTAAAATAAATCTTTTCTATTCATGCACAAATCGTTCGTCGTGGTTACGAAATAAAAGCTGGACTGTTGGTTTCTTAATTTAAACTCTCGGCGTTTTTGTCTCTTCGTAAAGGATTTTTTTTCTTTTCATTTGTTTTGTTTCTTTGAAAGAGTGGTGGAATCTGTTTTTTTTTTTTCTTTTTCTCTTATTTCTTTTTAGCATGATTTTTTTTTATTTCATAAGAACTGATGATTTCGGAATTAAACAGAAGTTTTGCTTGAGAATCGAAGTTTTTGTTCGACCCTCTTTTGTTTCATCGAGCAGCGAACCAACAGAGCTCTGTTTACCCCTGACTGGGAATCATGACTACCCGTTTTCTTTAACGTTCTCACTTAGACTTAAGAATAAAGTTTAAGAATGAGGAGAGTGAAAAATCAAGTATCTGGGAAGAACGAAAACAAAAACAAAAAAAAAAAAAACGGTATTAAAAATATGACAAGAAAAGGATTTAATTATAGAACCTGTTTTATTTTTATTTCTTTGCCAATAAAGGCCTATCAGTGTTTGGAATCAGATAGGCACGACACCGACTGATAAATCGTTTTCCTTATTTTGTTTCCTGCCATGTGAAAAATACCAGATATTTATATTCAGTAGGTCTGCAGCATTTGTATATCAAGAGATTTTTTGAAATATCTCCTCTGTTTTATCTATCGTTGTGTTTGTCGTTCTTTCTACTTATTTTTCACGCAATTTAACCAACCCTGGTGTCTAGGCAACTTATTTTAGGCTCCCACCCATCACTGCTGATAAAGAAAGTTAATTCTTTTTTAGTGGAATTTTATCTTGCAGTAAATTATTCTGTTCAGGTAGACATCTAAGGCGTTTTCATTGGTCTTGTTTTTAAGTTGATTGGTTTAATGGTTTAATGGTGTTTGATGACATTTCAACATCAGTAGATATTTTGGTTTGGTTTGGTTTAATGGCATATCAACCATTGTTGGTTATTTAACGCAAAATCTTCTTTATGCATATATATTTAATATATATGATTTGTAAACACATTTTGTAAACACATACAGTTAAATGACATAACAGTTCTATTTATAACAATTCAATTTAGCGTAAGTCAACAAACTTAAACGGTTCCAAGTATTGCTATCTATCACAAGCAGTTCAATTAAACATGAGTGATTTGTTTACACAAAGTTAAATGATCAAACAGTTCTCTTTTAAACAATTCAATTTAGCATACGTCATTTGTTTGCATTCAGTTTAACTTGATCCTTAACTTATAATGCTGAGTGTTAAGCAAGGAGGCATTTAGTACCATTATTTGGTTTTTTTGGGAAGACTCGACCTGGAATTGTACCCCTGTCTACCGAACCATTGTGTGTGTGTGTGTGTGTGTATATATATATATATATATATATATATATATATATATATATATATATATATATATATGTTTGTGTGTGTATATACAAACCAGAAAAATATCAAATTATGAACATGAAATCCATTACTTTCAGTTTCCTGTGGTTTACAAATCACTAGATGTAAAATAAGAATAGCGGCCAATTAATTGCAATTATAATGTGGTGTAACATGGAAGTACTCGAGACAGTTACACGGTTAAAAGAAAATTTTTTTGTTTGGTACTAAACGTACACAAATCACATTATTATGACATAGAATTTTCTTCAACAAATATTCATTTAAGGTGAAGAGAGATGCTGGTTATTGTCAGGCCAATTTAGGTATTAGAAGTTCCTAAGTTATTTTTAGGGACCCATAGAACAATTACGCTTTTTTCTCGCCTTACACACCTTTTCGTTGATCTTAGTGCCATCTCCTTGCCATGAATGAATGTGTATTTTTTAAGCCAGCAAGAGTTTTAAAGTCATTGACACGAATTGGACACATAAGAGATAGTCTTCCAGTTTCTCTGGATTTCATTATCTCTTTTAAGCTCAACCGCTGATTTGCATTCTTTTCTATAGCTGTAATAGGTAGAGTTGCAAGTGGTCGCTACTTGATTATCAGACTGTGTGCTCTTTTCGTAAATGGCTTTTCATTCAAACTTTACTATATATATATATATATATATATATATATATATATATATATATATATATATGTGTGTGTGTGTGTGTGTGTGTGTCTATGTGAGTGTCTGTGGAAATTACAGCAATAGCAACCCATTTCCATGCACACGTCTCCCTTTTCTTTTGGGAAAATCATTCAATTGCACAGCTGCGTTACAAAAGATATTTGTTTACAAAATATTCCTGCTTATAACACACCTAAACGTTATCTCTTGATCCCTTGGAATCGTGTTTCTTATTTTCGTGTTTTTTTATTTTCTACCAGTGTACATAGCATGCTTTATTATTGTTATTATTATTATTATTATTATTATTATATAAAGCAATATCGTCTATTAGTACGTACTTACCAACCTTTCCACATAAACAAGACGTGACGCGGAGTCTATTTTTTTCAGATTTTAACAGGTTTGAATTCAGAGCTTTCCTTCTCCTAGACTGGCTGCCAAACAAATTTTAAAGAACCCAGTTTTTCCTAATATTTCCTTATAGCTGGAGGGATAATAATGGGATTAATATCTTTCTCAAAGGTACTAGCGTTATGTGATATGCCATCAGCCTTGTATAGGATTTGAACTCGGGTCGCCGTGTCCCTTGCTTTCAATGATAACCATTGCACCACTGACGCTCATTATCAGTACACACGCAGACACACACACACACAGACACACGCACACACAGTTACACACACTTATGTATATCATAACCCAAAGATGATAGGATTGTCTTATTTCTATGGGAAACTAATACAGTAAAAATGGGTGTTATTAGATATCATTCATTACCAAACTCTTTTGCATGGAAAATGTGTAAACAAAATTAGAAATATGTAGCAATTAAAAAAACAATGCTCTCTTTTAATTAAGGAGTTTTGCTACCTGGTAGTCGCGATTATTATTTTATTCCTAATGTGTTTTTATACCAATATTTTTCATTTGAGTCTGAGTGGCAGTAAATCTTACCTGATCTCTCGGACTTTTCTCAGTATTTTAGTTGATTTTTACAATGCTGATGTCTGGATAGTCCCAGATTCTCCTCTCATATCATGTTCACACAGTTTTTTTTATCAGGCTTTTGGGGTCCTTTTCAATGGCTAAATCTAAAATTAGTCTCATAGTCATTTTTATGTTCCAAAAAGTTTGCAGTTGACGGGAAAAATCTTGGTGCTTGTTGAATTTTTCACTATTTCATTTTTACAACGACGGTAAAATTAGCTGTAAGACAAGTCCTTTTTTTCGTATTAATAATGGTCTTCTGGTCGGGATTGTGTAATCCCTTCGCATACTAAAAGTCTCAATCAATTTTACGCTACTTGTTTTCTTCAACAGATTCTGATTTATGCATATGCCATTTGTAAGCAGGCTCAAACTTTAGGTTCTTGCACAATTCCTAGTGGATCAACTATCTCAGCCTGTCTTAACTCCTTGTGTATTCTCTTTGCATCAGTTTGCAGCATTCAGTTCTTGTATTTAACTGTTTAATCTCATCATCACATAACCTACACTTGCAATTGTGTGTTTTACCACTTTTACTCTGATAGAATTAGTTCAAATAGTATTAGTTTGTTCTATTATAAAAATAAATTCAGTTTCTTTCTGGATGTTTCTCTTTCGAAGCCGAATCCAGGTCATCTGTTGTGCATTTCATTTTGTGGTTTCTTGAAGTGTTCATACGGTTTAATTTCCTACGAGACGTATTTTCTACCCAAAGGTTTAAGCTGTAAATTCTACACGAGGAAAATATAATTGAATTTTTCTGCGGCCACATTCGGGACAAATGTAAGATATTTTTTCTATAATCTAAACTAATGTGTCTTACTTCGTTAGAGAGAAATATCCATGGGAATGTGTACTTGTTTATATATTGTTTCTATTAACGTGTGTTTATTTTCGCCGCAAGCTTTTTACGTTTTGTGTGAATATTTCTGACTGCTTGCTCTATAAATATTCTGTAAATTTTGAGTTTTAAGATATAAGGTAAACTATATGAATTCTTACGTTTAGTTAGTACGAACCGAGGAAATGTTAAATAAAAGTTATATTTAGGTTGAATTTAACTGCTACTAACTCTAATATATTGAAGCGTATTATACACAAAAATTTTTCTCCAGAATGTTTAAAGTTCAAACATAGGGGTAAGTGTTATAAATGAGCGTGTATTCAACGCAATTGATAAGTATTAAAATTTGCGTTTCCAAGATTTATTATTATTATTACTATTGCAAGTTTTAACCACCCGTTTCTTTCATTGGAATCTGAGTGACAGCAAGTCTCCTTAGGCCTCCACTACCCTTCTCAATATTCTGACCAATCTCACCAATCATTATTTACTCCTGTGAGAGTATTTCACACCAGCGTAAGCTGATATTATCTCACTGGAGTGTGAGTGACCGCAAGTCTTCTCAAGTTTCCTGGACTCTTCTCAGTATTCTAGCAGATCTTACTCATGCTGATGTTTGGATGGGCACCATTCGTCTTCTAATTTCCATGTCCTCCAGTCTCTGTGCCAATCCTTTGGTGACTGTTCCGAGCACACCAATTATAATTGATATTACAGTCAGTTTCATGTTCCATATTTTTTCATTTCTCGAGCAAGGTTTAGATACTTATCTCTTTTTTCGCTTTCCTTCAGTTTTAGCCAGTAGTCAGTCGGGATAGCCAAGTACACTATTCGGTAGGTTCTCTTTTTTTTCTTTTTTCTTTTTGTTGTCTGGTCGTCTGGCCGGTGATTTGTTTGTATCTCAAAATCCCTGAGAAGTTTTTGTCACATTTTCCTGTACAGTGTCAAGGTTGTGCATATTCCATTTGTTCATATAGTTAAATTACCACTACTATTATTATTATTATCATTATTATTATTATTATTATTATTATTATTATTATTATTATTATTATTATTCTCCTTTGAAAGTTTTTCACCCTAGCGTTAGCCGAGGGTTTTCTCTAGAGTTTGAGAGACAGAAAATTTCTTCAAGACTCCTGGACTCTTCTCAGTATTCTGGCCGATCTTAATAATACTGTAATTTTATTGTCTCCACTTGCCCTCTTATTTACAAGTTTTCCTGTCCCTTTATTAATCCTAGAGCACGAATTAAAATTACTATCACCATCGCCTTCGTGTTCTACAGTTGTTTTTAGTTCACTTGCAAGGTCTAGATATTCATCCCCCTTTTCGCTTTCTTTCAGTTTTATTCTGTGGTCTGTTGAGACGGCAAGGTCCATTAGTCAGCAGCTTCTTTTTTCCTTTTTTTTTGTTGATTATCTCTAGGTCGTCTCACCGAGATTTAGTGATCTTTTTTATCTCGAAATCTCAGAGAACTGTGTGCGTCTCATAGTTCAGTACGAATTCTGGGTTGAACATTTACCATTTGTTCGTTATTATAATTATTTATCTCCTTGTGAGTTTTTCATACCAACACTATCTGGTGGTCTTTCACTGAGTTTAAGTGACAGCACATTTTCTCAGGTGTTCAGGACTTTCCCCAGTATTGTAGATGATCTTAACAATTCTGTGGTCTGCATGTTGTCTGTTCTTCCTCGGATCTCTTTTTACTCTAATCTCCTTAACTTGTCTTTGGAAACTGTTCCAAGTGGATTACCGTCACTTTCATGTTTCGTTCATTTATTTGATTCCTGGCAACAACCAACTATTTCGCTATAATTTCATTTAATTCAGTTTCTGTTGGAACGACAAAATCTACAAATATACAAGTGTTTTTTTTCTTCTTAATTAATACTAGATCTTCTGCCCAAGATTAGGGGATCCTCTTGGATCTCAAAATTTCAAAGAATTTTATGCGTCTCATTCTGGTTTAAGCAAATACCATTCGCTAGTATGGTCATATTCAGTTTTTTTGCACACTTTCTACTGAATCGCCTTTCCCACCCAGTCATGTCTTATCTTGAACTCTTTTTGCGCTAATTTACTGCATTAGCTTATTATATAATTAATCGTTTCGTCTCTATCATCATATAAATTGCACTTGCTATTTTGTTGTTTCTTATGTATTTTTGCTTTAATATATTTGGTTGGTATAGTGTTATTTTATGCTGCTATTAGAAGAAATTCAGTTCCCATTGCGACATTTCTCTAACGTAGCTATATCCACATCCTCTTATGTGCAATCATGTCCGGTTTTCTCTTGAAATAAATAAACAGATGCATTTTTAACCATTTCTACTTCCTTGTTTTTGTTTTTCTATCTATACATATGTTGCCATTGTTTCAATTGGAGGATGTAATTATTGTTTCTTTGTTCTTCATAATATAGTCCTTAAGGCTTTGTATCGTTGTATCTACGCAGTCCTCAAGGGTATCAGATATTTTTCTCCTTTACTTGACCCTTACCCATGTCTATATCATCTCTTGAATGTAAGCCTGTTTATATAGTAATCAATTTTCTTATCATTTGGTCCATTTTTGAATTTTATTCATTACTGTCTTATTTTGGTCCTGCATTAACAGACACATTCAGCATGGTGATGTTGACAGTTGGGATAAATTCTTATAATTTATCTACTCTTTCGGTTTTCTAACGACTTTTCCCTGTCTGGATACTTTAGGGATGATAATGTGGTCTACTTTTTTCTCATGATTTTTATTATTAATTCTACATTTTCGCTGTTTTCTTGTGTTAATATTGATGTTTTTCTGAGTTCAGTGGTAATTTGGTTTTCAATATTTTGAGTGTCAATTCGTTTAGGGAGCTCTCTTTGAGTATTTTCTTCACGATCTATATGTTCAAATATTTCTGGTATCTCAAGGTTAGTCAACCAGCCTTTTCTTAAAATCAACATGGCTAAGTTGGCAAGACTTTAACTTTGCGCATTTTATAAAGCGGATTCTGTTCAGATTTCTGTCATTTATTTCCTGTACCCTCTATGCGTACAAGTGCTTTTAAAAAGACAGTCGATTACTTTTTATGGTATTTTCTAGTCCATTTTTCCTTTGTTTTTTTAAACAAAAATAAGAACATCCAGCATTCGCAGGATACTACCGTGTCTCCAATGTTATCAAAAAAGAGAGTTCCTGCCGATCATGACACCCAGACAAACCATCGTGGACCCACGTTTATTTAGATTTGAATTTGTCACACGTGGTGCATTCAATAAGTTTTTTGTACAGGCATTTAAAATTGTCGTAGACACTTGAAAATTCACTATGGTATTGCTATACATCTTTTGAGATGACTGACCATTTTTTATGATTTCAACTTCAAATGAACAGCTACAGCAGCAATTGGAATGCTCCCTACTAATGCCTGATTGGTACATCTGGTGAATTTCAAAAATGCAATCTGGACGTGAGGAAGAACGATATGCAATAAAATTCTGTTTCAAACTTGGAAAAAATGCCACAGAAACGTATTGAATGCTTCAGGCTGCTTTTCGACCATCTTGCATGAATCGGGCATCAGTTTTCGAGTGGTATAAGAGATTCAAGGAAGGCAAGTAGTCTGTGAGGGATTATGAGAGGTGTGGGAGGAGTAAGGAAGTCAATACACCAGAATTGATTGACCTGAGAGTTATGGTTAGGATTACTATGTTGAGGTTTTAAGAGAGTTCGGGAAAAGATTCCGTCGGAAGAGGTCAGCACTCTTCAAATCGGGTCAGTGGCATTTCCACCAGGCAATGCACCAGTCCACGAGTCCATCCTTATCACAGACTATTTGACTAAGATGGGCATCAAGACAGTTCCTCACCCTCCCTATAGTCCAGACCTTGCTCCCTGTGACTTTAGGTTATTCCTTAAGCTCAGAGGCTGTCGTTATGAGAGAATTGAGGGGATGCAAGAGACTGTGACGAAGGACACTGACACGCTCACACAAGAGGACTTCCCTGAGGCCTTCCAGAATTTGTTTTAACGGTACAACAAGTGCATTGCAGCCGGAGGAGAATACTTCGAAGGGGACTAGAGTTTCATGAGTGTACTATCAATAAAAGTGCCGATAAGGAAAAAGTCTGGAAACTTATCGTATGCACCTCGTATTTCAACAGTAGCGGCCAAGATTTACAATGCTCTGTTACTCAACTGAACTTGAAATTGAGAAAGTTCTTAGGAAGGACCAAAGTGACTTTTGAAGAAATCGATCCACGACTTCACATATTTTGACAACCAATAGAATTTTAGAAGGGGTTCGTGCAAAAAATCCTTGAGGTGATGCTATTGTTTGTAGACTTCTCCAATGCATTTGACTCCATACACAGTGGGAAGATGGAACAAATACGTCGCAGCCATAATGATGTTCCATGAAAACACAAAAGTAAAAGTTCGCTCACCAGATGGAGATACAGACTTTGTTATAGTCGCAGGTATTCTGTGTTATATAGTGACCCTCGACCGAGCCGTCAATCGAGAGATGCACCAGTGTAAATGCGTGGAATAATGGTAGAAGCAGGTAGACGTAGATAATAATATAACTAGGTGCCCGGGCGGCTCGAGTCAGTTGGAGACAGGATGTCTAAGTGAGAACCAGCTGTAGATTGAGGGCCTTGGGCCCTCAGTGACCCCCGGTTGAGCAACCCAAGCTAAGATGCGAAAGAAGTCGAGAGAAGAACTTGGGTCAATATAGCAGTCCGTCCTTGTCTCCCCTTATTTCTCACACACAACTAACATCACCCTTTCGAGAATAAAGTGTGAGATTTATATTTTTATAAAGAAGTGTATTCGTTCGTTATTGAAGTCGTCATTATCAGTTGATTATGTTCCCGTGTATATTTGTATACGTGCAGTTGTATTATGGATATACAACATTCTGCAAGGGAACACATTAGCCCCATAACTGAACAGACAACGTACAGACCACATAATTTTTAAGGTCATCTACAATCCTAGGAAAAGTCCTGGATACCTGAGAAAATGTGCTGTCACTTAAACGATTACGGACGCGGATTTCGCTGATGACATGACGCTTCAGGCAAATACACCCGCCCAGGCCGAATCCTTGCTGCATAGTCTGGAACATGCAGCAGCTGGAATATGTCTCCATATGAACGCAGTTCATGTCTTTTATCAAAGAGGCCACATCTCCACACTAAATGGTAGATCTTTGAAACTTGTTGAAAAATTCACCTACATCGGAAGCAGCATCTCATCTATCGAAAATTATATCAATATGCGACTAGCGAAACATTGACAGATATCGATAGACTATTGGTCATATGAAAGTCAGAACTATCTGATAGAATAAAACAAATTTTTTCCCAAGCAGCGGTCGTGTCAATACTACTATATGGAAGCACTTCATGGTGCTTACTAAGCGTATTGTAAAAAAAGTTTAACGGCAATTGCACAATAATGTTATGAGCTGTATTGAACAAATACTGGTAGCAACATCCCACAAAACACCTACCTCTCATCTCAAAACGGATCCAAATGAGACAAACAAGACCCGCAGAACACTGCTGGAAATGTAAGGAGAAACACATAAGTGACGTTCTTCCATGGATCCCTTCACATGGACGAGCTAGGGTTAAGCGACCTGCTAGAACCTATCTACAACAGCTTTGTACTGATATAGGATGCAGCCTAGAAGACCAACTGAGAGCCATGGACTATAGAGACGAGTGGCAAAAGAGGAAATCTGCACTTGCAGCCCGACATGATAATGATGATGATAATGATGATAAGCCTGGGACTGAGTAATATTTGAGCGCCTCTACAGATGTCATATAGTGCATTTTTAACAAAGAGAACAAGCCACATAAAATTCGTAAAAAAGGAAAAATTAGTTATTATCGTTATTATTATTATTATTATTTGATGCAGAAATAATTTACATATAGATTGGCACTTCCGCTTGAATACCAGATCAAGCTAGAGCCATCAATCCTCTTGCAATTGGAGGAAACATAGAGATCTGTGAACGGAAATCCTTTGAGATCACTTGAGTAAACAGAAGAAAGAAGAAAGTAAAAAGAACGAAATACATAACTAAATAAATAAATAAATAAAGCTAGGCAAAAAGCAGTTGGGAAATCAACTTAAAAAATTCGAGAATTAAAAAAAAACTATGCTCAGATATTTTACATAAAGATAGATAGATAGATAGGTAGATAGTAAATCTGATTAATACCTTAAAAAAAACGGCTCATTAGTCCAGTGGGTAGAGTGTTCGCCAGTGATCTGGGAGACCTGGGTTCAATCCCAGGTCGCGTCATATCAAAGATTTTAAAAATGGTACTTGATACCTCCTTGCTTAACACTCAGCAATATAAGGTACGTATCGAGAGTAAAGAGGAGCAATTCAGGGAAAGGAATAGCGCTCTCTCCTAAACCTCGGGGTAGTAGCTATTGAAAAGGGAGCCTTCTGGTCGCCCTCGACCACGGTCACCAAGATTACTTTTCTTATTACGTTTAAAAAACGCAGGGATATATTTGGATATCTGTTAGATCATTGTTCTTTTGGGAAAGAAAAGGGAAAAATAGTAAATTGACATATATTTACCAAATGTTGAATTATTATTCGCATTGCCGTAAAAAAGGGATTTCTCATGGCTCACGTTTGACCAGGTTGCAGTCTCATAAGGTAAATTGGAAAATCATTATTATCATTATTATTATTATTATTATTATTATTATTATTTTACTCTTTGAGAGTTTTAAACTCCAGCGTAAACTAATGGTTTCTTACTGGAGTTTGAATTACAATAAGTCTCCTCAAGTCTCCAGGACTCTTCTCAGTATTCTGACCAGTGGTAATAATGCGGTAGTTTGAATGTTTTACACCTATGCTCTAATTTCCAAGCTCTCCATACCCTATACCAATCTATAGTGACAGTACTAAGTGCATCAATCACAATCGGTATCACCGTCACTTTTAGGTTAGTTTTTTTTCAATTCTCGAGTTCGTGCAATGTACTTCCATCTCTTTTCACGTTCTCTCAGTTTTACCGTGTGGTCAGCCGGAACGCCAATGTACACTATTCAGCTGGCTCTCTTTTTTTTTTTTACTTACTATCACTGTCTGGTCGTCTGGTCGGTATTTAGAGATCCTTTCTTATCTCAAAAGCCCAGAGAATTTTGTGCGTCGCAAGTTTCCTGGACAGATTCTGGGTTGTGCGTATATCATTTGTTCATATGGTGAAATTTAAACTTCTTGCACAATTCCCAGTGGATCATCTTCCCCATCCAGTTGGGGTTAGTCTTATCCTCTTTTTGCGCTAACTTACTGCATTCACTTATTATGTGATTGATCGTTTCATTGTTGCTTTAATATAATTGTTCCATAGGGCTGTTAGAAAAGATTCAATTTCTCTCTTAAGGTTTTTACTTTCTTAGCTTTGTTCAGGTCTTCTCATGGGTACTTCATCGGTTTGTCACTTGAAATAACTATGTAGATGTTTTTCTTCCTATTTCTACTTTCTAATTTTTGTAGTTCTGTTTCTTGGTATGCTGTCACTGCTGTTTAATGGCCGCTGTAATTAATATTTCTTTCCTATTCTTAACAAAATCTTCCAGCCCTTGTATCGATGCATAAATTCAAACTTCAATGCTAGTGAGTCCTCTACCTCATTCTATTCTTGACATATTCATTCTATTCTTCTCCCGGATTTAAAGCATTGTGCATAGTCATCAGCTTTGTTGTCCCTTGATTCATTTTTCTGAATTCCATTCTATCCCATTTGAAGAATGGTCACGAGTAGGATATCCCAGGTGCTCATTTCTTTGATGAGATTTGTGTTGCAGAACATGTGTTGTATAACATATGACATGGATTTTCGGTTCGTTCCTGGTGACCCCGTGTGCTTTGGTTAAGCTGTCACATTTTGATTTGTTAACAGGAAGATGAGAGCGCGTCAGGGCAATCAGGTCGAACAGGTGGGTAACCGGAAGGAGACAACGTAATGAGAACCACGCTGTCAGATTTACACAGAGTGCAGAGAATCGGAGTCGAGTGTGTGACACGCAGTCGATCAGGTCGTCTCTGACGAGCTTGCGAGGGGGTGCTAGCGTTGGAACCCCCTGGCTTCCGGAAGAAGATATGGGAAGAAGAAATCCTCTTTCTGAGTATATATCTCTCCATCTACGAGGATCATTAAATAAGTTTCCAGACTTTTTCCGTATGGACACTTTTATTGATAGTATACGCTTGAAACTCTAGTCCGCTTCGAAGTAATCTCCCCCGGCTGCAATACACTTGTTGTACCGTAACAACAACTTCTGAAAGGCCCCTGGGAAGTCCTCTTGTGTGAGCGTGTCAATGACCTTCGTCACAGCCTCTTTCATCGCCTCAATTGTCTCATAACGACAGCCTCTGTGCTTAGGGAATAACCAAAAGTCACAAGGAGCAAGTTCTGGAGGATAGGGAGGGTGAGGAACTGTCTTGATGCCCATCTTGGTCAAATAGTCTGTGACAAGGATAGAGTTGAGGACTGGTGCATTGTCCAGGTGGAAATGCCACTGACCCGATTTGAAGAGTGCTGGCCTCTTCCGACGGAATCTCTTCCTGAACCCCCTTAAAATCTCAACGTAGAAACCCTAACCCTTTGGCCAATCAACTCTGATGTATTGACTTCCTTACTCCTCCCACACCTCTAATAATCCCTCACAGACTCCCTGCCTTCTTTGAATCTTTTATGCCACTCAAAAACTGATGCTCGATTCATGCAAGATGGTCGAAAAGCAGTCTGCAGCTTTCCATACGTTTCTGTGGCATTTTTTCCGAGTTTAAAACAGATATCGTTCTTCTAAAGTGTCCTCGCGTCCAGATTGCATTTTTGAAACTCTCCAGATGTTACAATCAGGCTTTAGTAGGGTGTATTCCAATTCCTGCTGTAGCAGTTCATTTGAACTTGAAATCATAAAAACCTATTGAAAGCACCACGTATCTCTCAAACAACAACAACAGTGGGCCTTTTCGTGAATAACATGGGAGATATATATTCATAAAGAAGTGTTTCTGTCGTTCATTGAAATTCGTAAATTATGTTTATGTTTCCGCTTGTATTTGTATGAGAATATACAACACTTGGTTTCCAGTAGCTTATTGGTTAATCTGAGTTTTCTAATTCTTTTATTTATCTGTTTGTTTGATTGGGTCCGATTCCAATATTTCCAAGTACTTAAAATTTTCTTTTTCTGCTAAAGTTCTCTTTCCAATTTTGGCAGTTCTATTCCTTTCGCACGCACTTAAAACGTCTATTGATAAAATGAAAGACAACGGTTTCAAGCTGACAAAAGAAAGAAGTACGTGGACTACGATGAAATAGCACTTCTGGTGAATGCACCCACCCAAGTCGAATCCCTGCTACATAGTCTGGAAAGAGCAGATGCAGGTATAGGATTCCATGTCAATGCAGACAACACGGAATGCATGTGTTTTAATCAAAGACAAGTTGTCTCCCTTTAGTCGAGGGTGACCTGAAGGCTCCCTTTTCAATAGCTACTACACAGAGGTGAAGTGGGCGCGCTTCTCTTTTCCCTGGGTTGCTTCACTTTATCCTTGATACGTACCTTATATTGCTGAGTGTTAAGCAAGGAGATATCAGTACCATTTTAAAAATCTTTTGTATGACGCGACCTGGGATTGAATTCAGGTCTCCCGGATCATTGGCGAACACTCTACTAACATTGACAAGTTCACATACCTAGGAAGCAGTGTCTCATCAACCGAGACAGATATCAACACACGACTAGCAAAGGCATGGACAGCTATCGATAAGCTATTGGTCATATGGAAGTCACACCAGACCGATAAAATAAAACGCAGTTTTTTCCAAGCAGTGCTCGTGTCGATACTGCTATATGGATGCATTACATGAACGCTAACTAAAACGAACGGAGAAAAAGACTGACGGTAATTTAACAAGAATACTTTGAGCAATATTGAACAAGTCCTGGAGGCAGCGCCCCACAAAGCATCGGCTGCACGGCCACCTACCACCCATCACAAAAACTATCCAGTTTTGATGAACCAGACATGCGATACACTGCTGGAGAAGTAGGGACGAGCTCATAAGCGACTTACTCCAGTGAACCCCTTCATATGGACGAGCAAAGTCAGGACGACCAGCAAGAACCTATGTACAATAGCTCTGTGCCGATACTGGATGTAGCCGTGAAGACCTAGAGAAGGGTGGCAGGAGAGGGTCGGGGAGATCCGCGCTGGCTGTGTGACATGAGGATGATGATTCCTTTCGCTGTTTCTATTATCACCTTTTTTCATTATAAGAATGGTACATTTTTCTCTGTCGAATTCTATCGCTATCATTCTGTATATTCTTATCGGTTGTATCAAAGTCCCCAGTACTTCATTTTTTTGCAAACAGCTTGATGACGTCCATATTCCAAAGGAGTTTTTTTTTATTTTGAGTTTGTAAATTTGTCGCCCCTAGTGCTCTTCCAATGTAGGTAATTAAGTGATTTCATTGCATCGACAAAATCAGAGAAAATGGCTTCGAGCTGACAAAGAAAAGAAGCAGAAGGTACCCCGCAAAAACAATTCCCGACGCCGACTACGCCGATGACATAGCGTTACTGGCGAATACGCCAAACCAAGCCGAGACACTACTGCATAGTTTGGAACGAGCTGCCGCAGGCATTGGCCTCCATGTCAATGCACACAAAACTGAATATATGTGTTACAACCAAACAGGTAACATTACCATACAAGACGGAGCCACTCTAAAACTAGTTGACAAATTTACCTACCTAGGAAGTAGCGTTTCATCAACCGAAAAAGACATCGACACACGACTAACGAAAGCATAGACAGCTATCGATAGGCTCTCGATCATATGGAAATCAGACCTGACCGATAAGATGAAACGCAATTTCTTCCAGGCAGCGGATGTATCGATACTACTATATGGATGCACTACTTGGATTGCTGAAGAAGAAACTAGACGGCAATTACACAAGAATGTTGAGAGCAATATTGACCAAGTCCTGGCGACAACACCCCACAAGACACCAACTATACGGCTAGCTGCCTCCCATCACGAAAACTATACAAGTTAGACGAACCAGACACGCAGGACACTGCTGGAGAAGCAGGGACGAGCTCATCAGGGATGTACTCCTATGGACCCCCGCATATGGCCAAGCAAAAGCAGGATGACCAGCTCGAACATACATACAGCAGTTATGTGAGGATACGGGATGTAACCCTGAAGACCTGCCAAAAGTGATGAATGATGGGGAGAAGTGGCGAGAGAGGGTCAGGGATATCTGTGCTGGCGGCACAACATGATGATGATGAGGATGATAAATTGTAGTGGCAAAAGCTAATTTTCATGGAAGATGCATATGAACTAATTACTGAGATGCTTAATTGCATCAATTATTTCATTTTCTAGATTGGTCGGGCTGCGAGTTTTTCAGTTAGCCGTTAATTTAGCTAAAATCTTTGAGCAGAAATCTTTGAGCGGAAATGTAAGTCAAATTGATATGCTCAAGTGAATGCATCTCGCCCAGTATATGGGACTTGTCGATTCTATACAGGAAGACCAAATGTAAACAAAACGATTCATGTCTTGTCACAAGTTTGATTGAGTAAATAAAAAACATGGTAATATATTTGTGGATACGTGTGGGATGACGCAATAATTTAGTGAGATAACATCACACTACCGATATCCGGAATTTAAATACGTAAAAATTAGCGCATTTTGAAAATGCTGACAATTGTCAGTTAGAAGTTGGAAGCAGTTGAAGTTGTCAGTTGGGGTGAGACGATGGTCGGGTCCGAAAGGTAACTATTTGTGTCTCTGTTCATTGACCCTTACAGATTTTCTCTCTCGCATGTTACTATAAGTAGTCTGAACATCGAACAGTATCTATGGTTAATAAACCGACTATTTTCTATAAAAGTATTGGACATATTTTACCCTTACACCAAAACGTTCCTATAAATGATTGTTAATTGTTGATGTCTAGTCATTTAGTTGTCAACACCATGGCAACTTTGTTCCAACGAATCAATCCCACAATTAGAAGTCCCGGATGAATTGTGCAATTCGCTATCTGTGGATCTTTCAAACACAACGTGGACACAGTGGGGATTCACAAATGAATTTGATGCCCTTACCAGGATAAGACCCAAATAAAAGTACAATGAGATCTATAGTATCACATTTTGTGCTGTTACCTGTATAAGACCAATTATCATTATTACATTAGGTACCACAAATGTTATCGTGTACAACGGTATTACATTTGGCGCTGGTATCCGGAACCGTGCAACGAATGTATTACAAATTGTAACCGTCCCTTCAAGCAAATTAATATATTTAGTACCATACCGCACTATAGTGTCACTGGCCTCTTTGGATTTCACATTTACGAAAGTTCTTCCTCTAGCTGTTAATCAACTTTCCGATTTTTCATGAAACATATGACTTGGATGAAATTTTTGACTTTGTGTGATATTTTGTAGATACAATAAATCATGTCTGTGAGGCCATATCTTATACGTTTTTGTGGTCAATCTATGCCACGGCTAAAGTTTCTATTTTGTTTTTGTCTCTTGTGGGGGAGGGGGTGCAGATTTATTTATCGTAGATCTCTTGTTTCTGTTGTTCCCCTGTGATATAATTTCTTTTCTTCCGGACATAGTCCTTGGTATTAGAGCGAGTAATAGATCTCTTCTTTTATTTGATCGGGATTTTCTACATCGTAATTAGACACATTAACGGTCTATAATTGATAGGTTTGGTTCTTTTCTGGGGGGTCTTTCTGGATCAGGGTCATTTACGATTGAGTCATCTGTTCGGGTATTCTTTCATCTTGTTGGCATTTACACAGTCGTAGAGCCAGTACGTCATCAATTGACGTAAATCTTTAAAACCAGAATCCATGTATACCATCATGGCCCGACGTTTTCTAATTTGGCTCTGTCTTGATGGATTATCCAAGTCCAACTGTATTTCCGCTCAAGGCCTTTTTCGAATATTTGTAATTCTTTTTCATGTTAATCATCCATTAGGTTTTTTCTTATGTTCTTCCTGTTCCAATATTTTTGCACTGAATTATTTTGTTTCCTTTGTATCCGTCTATTGGTTGGTTGGTTGGTTGGTTGGTTTGGTTTTATGGCATATCAACCTTTGTAGGGTATTTAACACTAAATCCATTTTATATAAATAATCAGTTCTATTTCAAACAATTCGGTTTAGCATAAGTACACAGTTTAATTGTCAAAAACATTTCTATTTCAAGCTATTCAGTTCATTCAAAAAGTTCCAATTCACCTAATTCAGTTTAGTATATGAACAGACTTTGTTTACACACAGTTAAATGTTAAAACAGTTCTATATCAAACAATTCAGTTTAGTGTAAGTACAGTTTCAAAGTCAAAAACAGTTCCATTTCAATTATCGTAGATCTCTTGTTTCTGTTGTTCCCCTGTGATATAATTTCTTTTCTTCCGGACATAGTCCTTGGTATTCTTTTGATTGATTGACCCTGCCTTTTGAGTCTTGTTTCTTTGACCAAAATCCTCTTTAATTTATTTTTGTTTGTTTGTTTTTTTTTTTCATTCAAATAAATTTTGTTTGTTTTTTTCATTCAAATAATTCTTGGTGAGTTTTTTCTTCCCAAGCACGTTCACTTGTTACTGCAGATTCGTTTTCTGTCTTTCTTGTCTACTTTCCCATACAGGTTTTGTAATTTTGTTCAGTTTCTTTGGGCGAATATTGATTCTATCACAAACTTGTTTAATTCTGTGTTTTTACTTGTTGCGATATTTGTTAAGAATTCTTTTAGCTTTTCGGTTTCTTCCTTCACTTTTTCCAGTCTTGGTTCCTAAGGAATGGTAATGAGGTTTTCTTTTCAGTCAAGATTTTCTTTAATAACACTTCATTTATTTAGTATCTGTTAGGGTTAGATTTATAGGTAAAAAAAAACTAATCCTTTTATATACTTGAAAAGATTTGACCCTAAGCAAACAAATCATCAATATTAAATAGAATTATTTGTGTTAGCAACATTTGAAACGATTTAACTCTGCATACTAATGAGCTCTCACTTATTTAAAGATGAAGTTACCTAAAAAGTATTCACATACAAAACACACTCTCTCACAAAAACACACACCCACACACATATATATATATATATATATATATATATATCCACGACGATTTGGCACCTAACCTACAGCCATTTAACTGTGTGCAAACAAATGATTGATATAAGATAGAATTATTAACATTGGATAACAATACTTGAAAACTTAAAAGTCTGTGGAAACAAATGAGTCCTGGCTCGTTAAAAATTTACCTTTAAACTATTCGCTCAATAATTATATATATATATATATATATATATATATCATCATCATCATCATATCGTGCTGGCAGCACGGATATCCCTGACCCTCTCTCGCCACTCCTCCCTATCGTTCATCGCCCTAGGTAGGTCTTCAGGACAACAACCTGTATCCTCACATAGCTGCTGAATGTACGTTCGTGCTGGTCGTCCTGCTTTTGCGCGGCCATGTGTGGGGATCCATAAGAGTACATCTCTTATGAGTTCATCTCTGCTTCTCCAGCAATGTCCTGCATGTCTGGTTCGTCTAACTTGAATAGTTTTCGTGATAGGGGGCAGGTGGCCGTACAGTTGGTGTCTTGTGGGGTGTTGCTGCCAGGACTTGTTCAGGATTGCACGCAGCATTCTTGTGTAATTGCCATCTAGTTTCGTCTCCAGCCGTTTTGTTAGCGTCCATGTAGTGCATCCATATAGCAGTATCGATGTGACCGCTGCCTGGAAGAAACTGCGTTTCATTTTATCGGTTAGGTCTGATTTCCATATAGTCGATAGCCTATTGATAGCTGTCCATGCTTTCGTTAACCTCGTTTCGATGTCCTTTTCGGTTGATTCGACGCTGCTTCCTAGGTACGTGAATTTGTCTACTAGTTTAAGAGGGGTTCCTTCTAGAGTGGAGATGTCCCCCGTTTGGTTATAGCACATATATTCCGTTTTGTGTGCATTAACATGGAGGCCTATGCTTGCTGCTGCTCGTTCCAAACTATGCAGAAGTGTTTCGGCTTGGTCAGGTGTATTTGCCAGTATCGCTATGTCATCGGCGTAGTCGGCGTCGGTAATTGTTGTTGCGGGGTATCTTCTGCTTCTTTTCTTCGTCAGTTCGAAGCCATTCTCTTTTTGATTTTGTCAATCGATGTTCTAAGTACGTAGTCTAGACAAATGATAAAGAGGTACGGAGCCAGCGTGCCCCTTGTAGTACTCCTGCTACAATGTCGAAGTATTCTGTGTCTCCATCTGGTGATCGTACTTTTACTTTAGTGTTTCTATAGAGAATCGTTATTGCCGCTACGGTTTCTTTAGGTATGCCGTACGCTAGTAGGATTTGTTCCATCTTTCCTCTGTGGATGGAGTCGAAAGCCTTGGTAAAGTCGACAAATATTAATGTCGCTTGTAGGTTCTTTGCCCGTACACCTTCAAGGATTCTGCGGATGGTTAATATTTGTGAGGTCGTAGATCTATTTCTTCGGAAGCCATTTTGGTTTTTTCTAAGTATGTTGTCGATTTTGGGTTCTATTCGGTTTCGTAGTAGGGCATTGTAGATTTTGGCAGCTATGGATGTAAGTGTTATGCCTCGGTAGTTTTTGGCTAATCCGAGGTCCCCCTTTTTAGGGAAGGGGAGTATGCATCCCTTCATCCATCTATCTATCGGATTTTGATTGTATACTGCGTTGCAGTGTCGGAGCAGTATGTCGTCGAATTGTCTGGTCTTCCATACTTCCGGGGGAATTTCGTCCAGCCCTGCAGCTTTCCTATTTTTAATTTTTCTGAGAACCGAGTCGAGTTCTTCTTGTGTGAACGGTCCAAGTTTAATGTCTAATTGTTTGCTAATTATTCTGGTGATTGGTTCATGCGTTATTTTTGGTGGGTTTCAAGTAAGTTTTCGAAGTGCAGTTTCCACAGTTTTATTCTTTCTTGTTGGTTTGCTGCTTTAAGTTTTGCTTTGGCTGTGTTCTTTCTTCTGCTCACTTCGTTTATTGTTTGCCAGGCAATTCTAGATTGTCTATCTTCCACCGAGTCTCTAATCTTATCTATCTGATTTTGAATGTATTCTGTCTGTTCCTTTATATATATGCCTGCTAATTGATATTGTGCTGTTTTTAGTTTTAAGGCATTTGTGTTTGTTGGGTTTTTTCGATAGTTTTTGGAGGCTGTTTTCACTAGTGCACGTTTTTCTCTCACCGCTAAAGTTTCCCATGGGACTCTATATTTAGTTTTAAGTTTTGTTGGAATGTATTTTGCTGCTGCCTCGAGGTGTGCATTGACGAAATTTTCGTATTCGTCGTTTGGTGTACTTTTTTCCGTCTTTTCTTGTAGTGTTTCGAATCTGTTTCTTAATTCTAATACGTATTTATCTCTTACAAATTTGTTGTTTAATAGGGCCCAGTCATAGTGTTTGGTGGTCGCTGTTCGTTTGGCGTTTTTTTCGTAGGCTTAACCGTATTTTCGCCGTGACTATTCGGTGATCGGTGGACACACCCTCAAAAGAGGAGTATGCCTCGCAATTCAATGCACTATTCTTCCATTTCTTGTTTATAAGGACGTAGTCTATCTGTGCTTTAGTATTGTTTGCGTACGTGTATGTCCATAGTTTGCCCTCTCTTTTTTGGTAGTTTGTATTGAGGCATGCTAATCTATTTTCTATCATGAAATCTGTTAGATGTTGCCCATTTCTATTTGACGTGTTGTGGAGGCTGTATTTGTTGTTTCGGTTTTTCCCGATTTGTGCATTCATGTCTCCGCCAATGACTAACATGTTGTGTTTCGGGATGCTACGCACTAATGAGGATAACTCATCGTAGAAGGTGACTATTTCATTTTCTTCACTAACATTGGTGGGGCTGTAGCATGAGATGATTGTTGCTCTGGGGTTTCCGTTAAATGTAGCTGCCATCATTCTAGGTTGTATTTTCTCAACGCTATTAAGCGTTTTTAGTGCTCTAGGTCCTATAAGTAATCCTACCCCTCCTACTGCGGCGTTGACAGAGTTTTTCCATGCGGATACAGTGGCGAGCGACCAGCCATTGCCAGTTTCGTGATATTTGATATCTTCTGTGTGCGTGTATCTGTGTTCTTGTATGCATATTATGTCTATCTTATGTTCTTCGGCCGATGCGATTAGCTCTGGGAGTTGTCCTATTCTATTTAAGGTTCTTACGTTAAATGTGGCTATTTGTAGTGTTTGCTTGCATTTTAGTAGTTTTGATTGTTTGAGCTCTGTAGCTGATTTTTCGAACACCGAGGCCAGGGCTCCAACCTCAGCAGGACGCGCCCTTTTTTTACCCGCGCGAAGAGCGATGCGGTTTGAAAAAATGTTGTAGGTCTAAAGCGAGAAACAAATATATTAAAATGAGTAGGTCCACGAAGAGATTTATATTTTTTTAGGATTGATTTATTCATTTTGTTCTTACATACGTGTATATTTCCAGCTTGTTGCTTTTGTCAGAGAACATATATGGCACAAGGCCTTGTTAATGGGGTAATCAATGTGACTTGAACTCACTCGTGTTTGCAGCTTGAATGGCTTTCAGTTGGCTCTGGGTTTATATGGAGGTCACTCCTGTCTTTTTCTCAGAGTGTGTTTACCCCTAACTGGTCTTTGATATAGGATATGTTTTTTCGTGTGTGTGTTTGTGTGTTTGTGTGAGTTTATGCGTGTGTATTTCGGATTTCACTTACTGTTATTTTTCTTCTGTGTGCGTGTGTGAGTGTGTATCTTGAGATTATTTTGTGTAGTGTGGTTTGAAATTTACTGGTAATTGTTTTTTTTTTATTATTAATAATACACCCCAAAATAAAATTTACAATGGAACGCAGCTCAAAAGAACTACCATTCTTCGACATCCCTATAAAAAAAATTGAATGGCCAAATCATCGCAGATATCTACCAGAAACCCACAGACACACGTCAATAACTCCACTTCAAAATCCACCGCCTCAAAAAACTATAAAATCGACCCCTTACACTTTAGCACGTAGAATACACACAATAATCACGGATAAAACTCTTTAAAAAATCACCTAAAAGAACTACACACAACCCTACACCAGAGAAGATACTCAATACACTCATAAATAAGGGATTTGAATTAATAGAAAAAGTACCACAAAGAGAATTAAGGAACCCGAAAAAGCACGAGAAACTCCTAGCATACGTCGCAACCTACAATAAAAACAACCCAGAACTATCAAAGAAATAATATGAAATCTAGAAGAACTTAAAAACAATGACATTTAAAATATGTGTGTGTGCGCGTGTGTGTGTGTGTGTGTGTGAAGATGATTTGGCATTAAATTACCCACTAGGGTGGATATGCTATAAAGCATAACCAAACCAACTCAAGCAAACTTTTGTCTGAATGTCACTTTTGCTTCTCAGTAGTCTTACAATGGTTTTAATAGTGCTGAGGTCTAGACATTCTTAATTCTTCCAGATTTCTGGTTTCGTTCCTCTCTTTTCTCAGTACTTCGTGATTTTTTCAAGAGCTGCGACTCTGGTATCACTGTCACCATAATCTTCCTCGGGTATTTCATTTGTCTATTATTATTATTATTATTATTGTTTTGTTGTTGTTGTTGTAATTTTTGTTGATGTTGTTTATGATTGTAATAGTGATATTATGGTGGTGTTTCTTTTGCCCTTCCTGTTTCCATGCTGAATAGCCGTGGTCCTGAGATGGTATGGAGGAGACGTCAGCTGACTGACAGTATTTTCCGTAGTATGGAGGCTATTCCGAGTCGACTGATCTTCTGGACACCACAGCATTCGTGCCGTCTGGGAAGCTGTTGCGTTCTGGTTAGTGAACGCTTGTAATATTAAATAAAGGACAAACCACGATACGAGAGGAAATGGAGATATATTCTCAAGAAAAGGTATATATTAATACAATAGAGAGACTTAGTAGACAAGAACATAGGATTAGAGAATACAGAATAAATATATAATCCAATGATAATATTGGCTTCCATTATTACGGTAGCAAGTAAGGTGATCTTGTGCGATCTCCAGTCTCCAACGCGCTAATTCTATTCCTATAAGAAGCTGCTCTTCACCTTCTAGTTTGCCTGGTATAAGTAGCTACTGCTATATATGGCAGATGGACTAGTTCATTGAGTAGAGAAAGGTGGGTGATACCCAACAGAAGCACATTTTGAACTTTTCCTCTTTCCTTTAGCTGGACGTCGAGGAGTTCCTATGTCAAGTCATGTCTCTATACCCAACATCCTGTTAATTTGTCATCATTATTTAAATTTTTGTGAATGTTTCTCTTCAGCATTAACTGGTGGTTATCACAAACATCAGAGTGACAGAAAGTTTCCTCAGATTTCCTCGACCCATCTCAATATTCTAGCCAATCTCAACTGTGTTGAGTTCTAAACAAACTCAATCCTTCTTCGGATTCAACGCTATCTTGGTCTTTTGATAGGGTCTCCAAGAGTTCTATCGATGAGACTTATCTCCATGGTTTTTATTTTCAATGTCTTCATGTGACTCTCTGTAATTTATCCTAATTTTTATTCGGGGATATGTTCGAATATCAATTTGTTTGAGGTTGCAAGTTCAGGTATTTTGGTTGACTTAAACTAGATCTGCTGGGATTTTATAACTACGCTCCGTATGAGCAAGATGTGACACAAGGTCAGTTTTAAGCTGAATTTAATAGGTTTTTATTCAAAGTTTTTTTTCTCCTATACTGTTTGTGATACCATGATTAAAGAGCCCCGTCTGCCTTACTATTTACCTATAGCTTGAGAAAGAAGAATCAGATTCAAACCCTTCCTAAAAGCATTTGTGCTATATGAAATGCAAACAGTTTCGTGCAGGTTTTGAACTTGTGTCTATTAGTGTTTATTTTCTATGACGATAATCGTTACACCAAGAAGGCTTTCTTGGGATTTTTTGCTGACCGTTTTCGTCTCAAAATCCCAAAGAATTTTGAGTCTTCTTCTTAATGAATCCTCTTGGTTTCTGCCGATACAATTCCTCGGTATCATCAAATTTGAGTCTTTTGCACAGTTCCCAGGGAATATCTTTCCCCATCAAATCTCGCCTGCTCTTGTACAAGTTCTGAGCCATTTTAGCTGTATGCGCTTATTTCGTAATTAATAGTCTCAACTCTCATAAGGATCCGGAGATTCAATTTTTCGCTTTTTTTCAAGTTATTTGTCTTAAGTGGCGCAAATCGGGTCTTCTAAGCAGAAATGTTCTATCCATTACAATCTGAACATCCCAGATAATTTTTGCCGAATTCTCTAGGAGAGGGAGTCACTGTGGCGCAGGGGTTAACGCGCTTGTTAGTGACATCGTACTAAGCGAATTCGAACTCCAGACGTTTTAATACGTTCACGTTCACATTAATACACTTAGGAAAGATATGAACTTGCATATCCATTCAACTAAGGGTTAAATAGTACCATTTCATTTGCAAAATGGCTTTGACATTAAGTAATCCACGATGATTGACATACCATTATACAAAGAAGCCAAAATAATTTCCCAGAGTAGATTCTGGATTGTTAATATACCTACCTAATTGATTCTCGTCGAAAACGACTAAATACATAACAACCCGATTGTACTTACACTTGTTCCTCTTTGACAGTGCGCTACATTCTCTTATTGGGCAGTTTAATGTTTCATTTTTCATTCTCTCTCTCTCTCTCTCTCTTTCTTTCTTTCTCTCTTTTCCTCTCTCCTTTGACCTAGTCGGCTAGGCTTGTAGAATACACCGACTGCTTCTCAGAAGAGGAGTAAGACACCCCTCAACACAGCAAGTGTCCTGGATACAATATTAAACAATCCGATTGTGAAGTTCCAGTAATGCTGGGGCTTTAGGGAAAGCAGAGTACCCTTTCATTGCCATCCCTCCCGGGTCCACTCTGGTCCGGAATTGTTGCACCTAATAGCGTCCTATATATGAGTTAAATAGAACTAAACACTGTACTTATGATAAACAGAATTGTTTGAAATAGAACTGTTTTTGTATGCTAAACTGAATTCTTAAAAATAAAACTATTTTTGACATGGAACCTGTGTACTTATGCTAAACTGGATTGTTTGAAATAGAACTGTTTTGACATTTACCTTCGTGTGAACAAAAAAAGTATACGAAATTGAATTGCTTGAAAATTATCAAAATGACTTAATTTGGCGTTAAATGACCCGAAAAGGGTTGATATGTCGTAAAATAAAACAAGAAACCCACCAACAAAGAAACCCAAACAATTTACCAGAGCAGATAATGGATTGTACTTATGCCGATTGTCAAAGGAAAGTCACCTGCTTAATTCCAGGTAAAAACGACTTAATACATTTACAACCTAGTCGTACTTACACTTATTCTCCTTTGTTGACAGTGCCATGTATTCTATTATTGGGTAGTTTATTGGTTCCTCTCTCCCTCTCCTCCTCCTTCTCTCTCCTCCCTCTCTCTCTCTCTCTCTCTCTCTCTCTCTCTCTCTCTCTTTCACTCACCCGTTCCCTTTTCATATCTTATACTTGACACTCTTGCGAGTTCTTAGGCGCCTCTGGTGGTGTAATGGTTAGCAAGCTGGACTAGCAAACCTACACGAGTGAGTTCGAGTCTCATTGGGTGCCCCTTTCATATGGCCTTGTGCCACATCTAAGCAAAAAGCTTAGTAAATTACCACTCTTGCGAGTTCTATCTGCTTTAGATTATCATAAATTGTTCTGATGACATCATTTTGAGCAGCAATTAACAGTGATTCACTTTCACATTTTAGGTTTGAGCTATCGTTCTCACTATTATATCGCTTTGCAAGTTTCTTCTCCCCAGTAGTAACTGGGAGACTTCACTAAAGTCGTTGGTTGGTTGATTGGTTGGTTGGGTTTTATGGCAAATCAACCTTTGTAAGTTAAATCCATTTTTATGAAAATAGTTCTATTTCAATCAATTTAGTTCGGGACAAGAACGCAGTTTAAATGTAAGTTTAATTGTGAAAAAAAAATCTATTTCAAGCTATTCAGCTTAGCAGTTCTAATACAGTTAATTCAGT
Organism: Sepioteuthis lessoniana; assembly: GCA_963585895.1. Classification (NCBI taxonomy): domain Eukaryota; kingdom Metazoa; phylum Mollusca; class Cephalopoda; order Myopsida; family Loliginidae; genus Sepioteuthis; species Sepioteuthis lessoniana. Next base: position 120,181,892 of record OY757912.1, on the reverse strand, counting down.
TTAGCATAAGAACAGATTTTGTTTATATGTCAAAATAGTTTTATATGAAACAAATCAGTTTAGTGCAAGTACAGTTTCAATGTCGAAAAACAGTTCAATTTCAAATAATTCAGTTTAGCATAAGAACAGATTTTGTTTATATGTCAAAATAGTTTTATATGAAACAAATCAGTTTAGTGCAAGTACAGTTTCAATGTCGAAAAACAGTTCAATTTCAAATAATTCAGTTTAGCATAAGCACGCAGTTTAAATGTAAGTTGGGTTTAATTGTCAAAAACATTTCTATTTTAAGATATTCAATTTAGTCAAACAATTCAGTTTAGCATAAGTATGCTGTTAGTTCTATTTGACCCATAGATAGGACCCTAATCAGATGCTACCACTCCTCGCCAGAGTGGACCTAGAAGCGATGGCAATAAAGGGGTACTCCACATTCCTCATCATCATGTTTAGTGTCATATCCAGGACACTTGTTGAGGTGGGGATCTTACCCCTCTGCAGAAAAGCATTTGGTGTATTCTACAGCCCTAGCCGACTGGGCAACTAAAGCCTTTTCAGTTTTTCAGGACTTGCCTTAGTATTTTCCTTTATCTCAGAAGGGTTGGACGGTCGCAGCTCCACCTCACATCTCCAATTCCCCAATATAATTTTCCAGTGTTCTGAGGATTGGATTATTATAGAAATATTTTTGTATCTGCTCAGAATATTAAAGAATATCTGTTTTCATAGCTGATAAAATACCATGAAAGATAAAAACAATTAATGTTTATTATCTAAGAAAGGAAAGAAGTTAAATGAAAAAACATGAAGGAAGCATGAAAAATAAGAAAGATTATTCTTCTTCTTCTTCTTCTTCTTCTTCTTCTTCTTCTTCTTCTTCTTCTTCTTCTTCTTCTTCTTATAATTATTATTATTATTATTATTATTATTATTATTATTATTATTATTATGTAATTTCCGTCTCTCTTTTTTCTGCCCATTTTAAATGTTTGTGTTGTCACGTGATTGAGTGTACGGAAATCAGTCTGGAGTTTCGTCACGAAAATTAGTCCCGTCTGTTTATCAAGACATCAAATGGCAGGACAAATGAAAAAAAAAATGATAATAATAATATTACAAGAAAAAAAAATAAATAAAAGAAAGAAATATAAAAGAAATAATAGAAGAGAAATTCATATCGTTAAACGGGATACGTAAGCAGAAACTCACTCGAGAATGATATTGAGAAAATAAATAAAAAAAAAGAAAAGAAAAAAAAAAGGAAAAATGAAAGTGATGATAGTTCTTTAATTCTGTTATTTCTTGTTTTTATATAAAATTGCTGATCTATGAGAGCCTGAAATGTATAAATTTCTGTCTAAATGTAAACACACACACACACACACACACACACACACACACACACACACACACACACACACACACACACACACTCCATATATATATATATATATATATATATATATATATATATATATTCATATATATATATATAAAACACACACATGTGTATATATATATATATGTATATATACCTGTGTGTGTGTTTGATATTTATATATAAGCATTTGATTTTTCTCGCATATATATATATATATATATATATATATATATATATATATATATATATGCGAGAAAAATAAAATGCTTTAATGAATAGGTCCAAAAGGGAATTTATTTTCAACTTATTCATTTCTCTTCAACACATGTTTCTAGTATTTTACATTGTCTTCAGGAAGTGATAATGTCTTCACACAACATTTTCCCCAATTTAGCTCTGTTGAGCGAAGCCGAAACCGGTCAGTTAGCTTATCACGTTTATTTTATATTTTTTTTCCTTTTTATGCTTTTAGTTCCATCATGAATAAAACTTTGGGTCTTTTTATTGCTTCAATATATATATATATACATATATATATATATATATATATATATATATGTGTGTGTGTGTGTGTGTGTGTGTGTGTGTGTGTGTGTGTGTGTGTGTGTGTGTGTGTGTGTGTGCGATTGTCTTTAAAAAATCATCATTCTTATTTTCCCCATAAAACTGTTGAAGCTTTTAGAATATGATAATCCAAGCATGAAAATGTTTATCAGTATCACGATATTTAAATTATGCGATAAACTAAAAACCTCCCATACTACTGAGTTTCACGCTCTTGATCTGCAGGTAATTTCATGTCCACAAGGCTGAAGTCCATTTAATTCTAATCAAATCATCTTCAGGCATATTGAATTTCTCTCTTCCCTCACTCCCTCCTCTTCTTCAATATATAAATACACACACACACACACAATATATATATATATATATATATATATATATATATATATATATATATATACCTTCCAATTAGATTAAACTCACACTAAACAAACACGAAAACCAATAGTTCCCCTTGAGGATGACCAGAGACATGGTTGAAAGTGCTTGGGTAAAAGATATGCGACATTTGCTCCAACGTCTTGATCCCAACAAAGGAAAGAAAAGAAGATTTGAACGTCTACGTATGAAGATCATAAGGAAAAATATTCCGTGGTCTACAACAAAGCCTGTTTGAACAATGATTTTCTACCAAAAAAACACAGTATTCAATTATATATTAGTGTGTATGTGTGCAAAAAAATATGCGTATATCTAGAAAAAGACGTTCTTTGAGTAATGCCTATATTTGTAAAAAAAGTTGGACGAGACGGTTTTCATTTAACATGGCAATAATAACTTTACGAAAAACATAAATTTAACTATTCTCACAGCTACGGATAAAAAGTAAAATAACTTAGGTCTTTAACTTTAGTATGGCAACTATACTAAGTGAAAGAACTGTTTGATTTCAAACAAGTTATACGCGATTTAAAATTTCAACTAGTGTAACATCCTGCTAAAGAAATATACAAATATTCATGTAACTATACAGATACGAGAAAAAAGTTTTAAAGCCGATGATTTATTCATACTTGTATAATTTATCA
>OY757912.1:120153919-120176419 GCA_963585895.1 Sepioteuthis lessoniana | reverse complement strand
TCCATCAGTATCCCACGCATCTTGTTCGTCTGATTTGGATCGTTTTTGATATTGGAGGTAGATGGCCCTACAGCAGCTGTTAGTGAGATGTTGCTTCCAAGATTTGTTTAATATAACTCGTAGCATTCTTGTGCAATTGATATTAAGCTTTTTCTCTATACGCTTAATCAGGGTCCATGTGGTGCATCCATATATTAGTTTGAACATAACCGCTATATACTAAATCATTATCATCAAGTTTTGCTGATAGCACGAAGATCCTTTGACACCCCCTCTCTCTCTCTTTATATATATATATATATATATATAATTTTATTGCCATTCATTCCAATTGTCCATCTCTCCTTGTAGGTCCTCTTGACAGCATCCTGTATCCGTACAAAGCTGATGCATTCTGATCGGCCAACTCTGGCATGCCCTTGTCTTAGACTCCATAAAAGAATGTCATTAATGATATCTTCAGGCTGCTGCCAGAAATTGTTCTAAAAACATATAACTTACTTGTGTATTGTCCATAAGTCGGTATGTGCACAGGGAAGAAGTAGACTACAACTGACAGGTTGTCGATTATATAAAACTGTAATTTCTTCAAAGCGATATCAGTAGGACTGAATGGATGCACACCACCTAGAATCTACCAAAAAAGCAAGTATAAATATGGATTTGTTTATATCATCTAAAATATTAACTGTTATTTTAATATATAATATTCATAATATAATAATATCCTCAGTGATTGATAAAATTATGTTGAGAATCGCTGGACAGAATTCGAGTTTTGACAAATCTCTACGTTAATGAATAATTCTTTAAGTGATCAAATATATGGGAGGAAGAAAGAAACGAAACAAAGACGACAATAATGTTGCTCATCGGTCGATTTGTTTATTTCAGACCAGACTGATATTTTCTGACTTATGTCCTTTCGTAGGTTGACATTTCAAAATGGAGACAAAGAATCCATTTAGTGATGAGGGATCGAAAAAGGAAAGAAGTCTATGAAGAAAGTAATATCACAATATGATAAGCTGGAGATTAAGAAAGAAAGAAAGAAAGAAAGAAAGAAAGAAAGATGGTAAATAGAAAGAAAGAAAGAAAGAAAAATGTAAGTAAGAAAGAAAGAAAGAAAGAAAGAAAAAAAGAAAGAAAGAAAGAAAGAACGAAGAATATAATGACTAAAGAAAAGAATAAAACAATATTATAAGCTAGAGATTAAGAAAGAAAGAAAGAAAGATGGTAAACAGAAAATAAGAAAGAAAGAAAGAAAGAAAAAAGAAAGAAAGAAAGAAAGAAAAACGTAAGAAAGAAAGAGAGAACGAAGAATATAATGAATGAAGTAAGGAATAAAACAATATGATAAACTTGAGATTAAGAAAGAAAGAAAGAAAGAAAGAAAGAAAGAAAGATTAAAAATAACATGTGGCAAAGAAAGAAAGAAATATGAAAAATAACGTGCGGCAAAGAAAAAAGAAAGAACGAACGAAAGAAAGAAAGAAAGAAAGAAAGAAAACGGTAAACAGCAAGTAAAAAAAGAAAGAAAAATGTAAGGATGAAAGAAAGAACGAAGAATAGACGGAATAATTAAAAAGAAAAAGAAAATAAAAAGAGAGTGAGAAAAAAGAGAAAAGAAAGAAATAAGACTCAATGAACAATGAAGGAAAAAGAACCCAAAAAAAAGGAAAAAAATAACGAAAGGCAGAAAGAATGTATAGGAATAAAAGAAAAAAGAAAGTAAAAAAGAAAGAATGAAATCAAAATGAATTAAAAGGATTAAAAAAAAAATAAAAAAGACAAACAAAATAAAGCGGAGAAAATGAAAACAAAAAAAAAATGGAAAAAGAACGAAAGGAGAAAGAAAAGAATTAAAAGAGATAAAAAAAAGTTAAAATAAAAAAAGAAGTAAACTGAAAAACAAAACGTGGGAAAAATGTCGTTAAAAGAAAGAAAGAAAGAAAGAAAGAAAGAAAGAAAGAAAGAAAGGAATCAACGATAGAGAAAAGGAATGAAAGTGTAAAAAAAGAGAGAAAAATAGAAAAAAGAAAAAAAAAGGAATAAAGAACAAAGGCATAAAAAGAGCGAGAAAAACTAATACCGAAAGACAGAGAGAAACACAAAGAAACCAGAGAGGATAACAACAAAGGGGAAAAAAAAGAGAAAAGAAGAAAGAATGAAATCAAAAGGAAACAAAAAAGGAGACAGAAAAAAAGCAATGAAAAAGAAAGACAAAGAAAGAAAAATAGTGAAATGAATAAAGGGAAATAATCAAGAAACTTAAAGAAAGAAGGAAAGAATAGAATCATATGAAATAGGAATGTATAAAAACTTCGGTGAGAGTAAATAAAGGTTTTATTTGGTTCTGAAAAACACACTTTTTTGCAGTGAATCTTTTAAGATAAAGAAATTATTAAAAAGAATGAGAAAAACTAAAGAAAGAAGAATATGAAAAAAATAATAAAAAGGAAAGAATGAAAATTAAAAATAAAACAAAAAAATTTAGATTACAAAGAAAAAATACAAAGAAAGAAAATAGGAAATAAAGAAAAATAAAAAAAAATGATTGAAAGAAATAAAAGTATTTGATGAAAATGAAGAAACAAATAAACGATAAGGAAAGAAAAATGAAAACAAGAAAAATAGGCAAAAAAAAAATGAGTTGTTATGAATGAATAAGAAAAATAAATTAGAGAAAAAAAAAAGAAAGGAAATAGACAGAAAAGAAGAAAAAACAGAAAATACAAATAAAAGAATAAAATGAAAATTATATTCGATAAAACGAGAGGAATGAAGAAAAGTAGAAAGAAAAGGGAATAAAGGAAAAAAAGAACTATAGAAAGAAAGAAAGAACCTATCTAGAATGAAAAAAACATGTAAGACGAATTCAAAAATAGAAGGAAAAAGAAATAAAGGGAAAAAAGAACGTTAGAAAGAAAAAAAGAAAGAAAGAAAGAAAGAAAGAAAGAACCTTTTAAGAATGAAAAAAAAACATTTAGGAAGTATACAAAAATAGAAAGAAAAAGAAAAAAAAAGAATGCAATCAAAATGAAATAAAAGGATTGAAAAAATAATAAAAAGACAAAAAAAATAGAAATAAAAAATGAGTGAAAAAAATAAAAGTATTGAATGAAAACAAAGATACATATAAAAATAATGTGAAATACAGTAAAATGAAAATTATATCTGATAAAACGAAAGAAAGGAAGAAAAGTAGAAAGAAAAAAGGAACAAGGGAAAAAAAAAGAACAATAGCAAGAAGAAAGAAAGAAAGAAAGAAAGAAAGAACCTATTAAGAATGAAAAAGTATTTAAGAATTATACAAAAATAGAAGGAAAAAGAAATAAAAGAAAAAAATAACATTAAAAAGAAAGAAAGAAAGAAAGAAAGAAAGAAAGAAAGAAAGAAAGAAAGAAGACAAGAACAGAAAAGAAAAGAAAGGAAACTAATAATGGAAAAATAAAGAATAAAAAGTTTAAGAAGAATATAAAAATAAGAAAAACAGAGGAAATCTGGAAACATTAAAAACAAGATAAAATTTCAAAAAGTGTCTGAAAACGCAAGAAAGAAATGAAGAAAGAGAATGAACCAAAAAAAGAAAAGAAATAATGAATTGATGAATGAATAAAATAGAAAAAATATGATAGAAAAAGAAAGCGTGAACAAAAGAGAAATAGAAAGAAAAAAATTAACAAAAAGAAAGAGTCTGAAAAGAAAAATGCAAAGAACAATATCAATAAAAGGACAAGAAAAACAAAATAAAGAAAATAAAGAAAGGAAGAAAATGAACCATACTTTCAATAAAAAGATTCTAGAAAATAAAAATAAAAAAGAAAGATATTTAAGAATACAAAAATACGGAAGGACTGAAGGAACACAACAACATCAAGAATTTGAGAGTGTCTTTCAAAACCATTCACGAAAGGATACAAACTTTGCTGAAGTAAAGGCTGTGAGCATACATATATATATATATATATATATATATATATATGGAGAGAGAGAGAGAGAGAGGGAGAGAGAGAGAGAGAGAGAGAGTGAGTGAGTGAGTGTGTGTGTGTGTGTGTGTGTGGAAACAACCATAAAACAAAATAAATAAATAACAGAAAAATGGTCGTGCATTGACAGAAAGGAAAATCGAAGATGAACTTGCTTTTTTCGACACGAGATCCCGCCGAGTGACGTCAAAGAATATCCGGTTTATCCAGAGCATGACCATAGTCACATACGAGCGTCTGTTCTTTATGATATTAAGGTTTCTTGTTTAATATTACGCTCCGGTGTTTAACGTGTTTGTTGCGGCATTGAGACGGTTAGTTAAAAAAATAAAAAATAAAAAATAAAAGAAAGGTAAGTGTATTTCACACTAACACGAAAATACGTGGCACCCCGAAATTTACCCAATATGCACATGCTTTGCAAATAGCAGCAAGCAAATTAAATAAATTTGACAACCGTAGTTGAGGGCAACCAGAAGGCTCCCTTTTAAATAGCTACTTCACCGAGGTGTAGAGGAGGGCGCTATTCCTTCCCCTGGATTGCTCCACTTTACCTTTGATACGTATCTTTTCATGCTGAGTGTTAAGTAAGGAGGTATCAAGTAATTTTAAAAATCTTTGGTGTGACGCGACCGGGGACTGAACCTACGTCTCCCGGACCATTAGCGAACACGGTTAAAGAATGTGTATTACGAGGAGGTTAAAAAAATACAATATTTCTTAAATTTTTTGAAGTTATCTCAAAAATAGTAGCACAAATTTAGCACAGTTTATCCGTTATCACGTTAATCATCAAAGTAATTTTAATAATTATTATGGATTGTTATTTCAAAATAAAAAAGAATGTCTTATATTTTGCCTTAAAGATTGCCATTATTACTTTGTTAGAAAGAATGATGAGTCATCTTGAAATTATGGAATTTAGAAAAATGGTTGACTGCAGATAAAAAGAATATTGATACTCGGTAATGTGAATTTAAATATTACCTCAATTAAAATTACGATAACTGAGAAGAGTGCTTACATTGACACAACCCGTTATTATTTTTTTTATTGATAGACTGGAAATCGCTTTATTCTTAGGTTAGAAATATTGAGCGTTATGGTGCTAACTCGAAACAGAAAGACACGTGATGTCAGATGGGATGCTAAATATACATACGTACACACACACACACACACACATATATATATATATATATATTTATATATTTATATATATATATATATGATTAAAGGCTCCCTGAAGAAAACAAGCAGCATGCTCTAAACTTAGGTAAGAACTAAATAAATATCTTTTAAAAATATATAAATCTCTTAGTGAACCTATTCATTTTGAATTTTTTTTTCTCTTTGAACCCACAAAAAATGACAAAAAAATGACTCACACACACACACACACACACACACACACACACACACACACACACACACACACATATATATATATATATATATATATATATATATAGAGAGAGAGAGAGAGAGAGAGAGATAGAAAGAGAGAAAGGAGAGAATGGTTAAAAACAAAAAGACTGAGACAGATGAAAAATAAAAATATACTGAGACAGTTACCTTGACAGAGCGACAAAGAGATAGATAGATAGATAGATAGATAGATAGATAGATTCCCGAACCGACTAGCAGCTACCAATTGAAAGTCATATATTTGTAGAATGTACCCTTTCTCGATTTGCAAATGCAACACAAAATGCAATCATTTTTATTAAACTAATGAAAATAAGAATAAAATGCGCAATTCTGACATTCCGTTTACAATCAACGTTGGCATTCTTATAAGTCAACAGTATTAGACTTACTGTAGACTAGCCGATGTACCTACACTTCGGAGTATCATTTTTTCTGATATAGGATACAAATTTTAAAGTTACAAAAAAAAAAACAACAAACATCGAGTGATTTCGTTTTTTCATAGAAATACCCTCACCTCAATTGTACCTGAGTGATGCTAAAGGAAAATTAAGCCCATTACCATACAATGAGATGGAGAGTTCCCGGGGTGTTGTGGTTATCGAACTGGACTAAGACGATGTAGTATGTGAATTCGATCTACAGTCACGCTTTAAAATACACTTTCGGACTAATACTCTTGGAAAAGTTACTGAAATCCCCTCCTTATCCCCTGAGCTCTTGGGTTACGTTGTACCACTACTGTTCAACAAGAAAGTCTTGAGCATTTGATAAATTACAAGGTTGTTATGCTATTAAACAAAGGAATGGTAATTTACAAAGCTCTTTGCTTCGATGTGTCACTAGGTCGAATGAAGGGGCGTCCAATAAAACTCGAACTCACTCGTGTAGGTTTGCAAGTCTAGCTTGCTAACCGTTACACCACCAAAACTTAACTAAAATAAACAAAACATTTATGCGCAGACGAATGGTTGTTAATGTGCTAGTTTTCGTTATACTCATTAAAAAACAATTCGTTCTTAGTTTCTCAGTTTGTATTTGGTTACTCTAACGCATGTCTCTTTATTAGAGGCGAATTTTTTTCAAGGCAATGAAAAAGCCGAATGTACGTTGCAAATTACAGGTTTTTATTTAAAAATTGTGCATTCTCATTAAAGCTATATTCAAAACAATAGCTCATATATATGAAAATAAAGACAAAATATTCCTAGTAACACGTTCAGATTTATCAAAACTATGCTTTTTAAAATTATAAAGAGAATTAGATATCACAGGCTTGTGGCAAACTTCATATTTAGTCCATTTAATACATTTTGAACGCTCAACATTCGTAATGATCTATTGGCAGTGATTTGCGACCTATAATAACTGAGGAAGGAATCCTGGTTGGTGAGTGGTACGTGACCCTGGTGGTCAAGTGACATGCAAAACTCCACTTTGACCCTTGGGCTAAACAAGCGGTCGAAGTGGCTAGATCTGATTAATCGACTGGTCATGTCAAGCCCTAACACCAATATAATATCTAAAAACAGTAGGTGTACGTCTATTTACCATCCGACTTTATTCAACAAATTGCTCTTATCGCAAACAAACACCAAACTCTTTTTATCATGTAGGTGCCAGAAGGTTGTGCCTGAAGATGAAATGCGAGTTGAGAAAAAAATAATCAAATTCATTCCTACTTATAATATGAATATGCCACCTGCCAATAGCTGTCTTCACCTTCCCTATGCGTATGTTAAAATCGCTTTCAGTAGAAAAAATATTGCTACCGAGGTATGCGAACTGGTTTACTAATATCAGAGACTTACTACTTAAAGTGGAAAGACGTTTCGGATCTCTCTAATAAAATGAAATGTGATTTCTTCTAAACTTTGATTGTGTTGGTACTACTGTATGAATGCACCACTTGGACTCTACTGAAAATCATGGAGAAGAAGCTAGATGGGAACTACTACGTGCTGTTTTGAAAAAGTCCTGGAAGTAGCATCCCACCAAACTGTTGCTGTACGACCACTTACCTCTCATCTCATTAACCATCCAAGTTGCTAGTGAAGTAAGAACGAACTCATCCGCAACATTCTCCAATTGACTCCCACTAATAGACACACAAGTATTAGCCGACCAGCAATGACTTGCATACATCAGATTTGCGATGACTCTTGATCCAATCTGTAGGATCTATCAGGAGCGATGGACACGGGCAGATCGTAAGAGACGGAAAAGAAACAATAAAATCAGATCGACTTGATTATGATGTTGATTAATACACAGAAAATTACATTCACAAAAATATAGATTTGTCTTTAAATATGCCACCAGGATTGATATGCCATTAAAAATAACAAATGATCTTTCGTATTGACAATTTCTCCTCATGTAAGCCGTTTGTGGTGTTAGCTTGCAGAAATATGTTCAAAAAGTCACATTTATTTACGTCGATGGAGCTACACATAATTTCTTTAATATCTTTTTTTTTCAAAGATAAAATAATATATCTATTTCCCAGGAGAAGTAGGCTTCTTACTTCATGACACCGAATCTTCAATTTTTTTTTTTCATTTTAATTTCATGGTAAGGTCATATTTCATTTATTCTTGTACGATTCATAAGCATTCATTTATTTGCAAATGTTTATAGTTTAAATTCGTGCAGCTATTAGATACATAATGTCAGTGAATATACGAAAAGGAATATGCATAGATTTGAAATATCTATAACCGCTAGCATATGTCGATAGAGAATTGAAAAAAGCTGAAATTATTCTCAGAAGCTGTATGAATAATGGAAAAATGTATTTTCCACAAGGCATGATAGATGAAAGGGAATGGAAAATGATGACAAACGATGTTTTAGACAATTCTATGACTATCAATCCAATATATATATATATATATATATATATATATATTATGAAGTCCTATCATAATATTTAAGGGGTATATAGTTACTTGATGACTTACCTCGCTATTCTTGGTTGGAGACATTTCATAACACTTGTCTGCAAACATTTGAGTAGTATATATATATATATGTATATATATATATATATATATATATATATATATATATATATATATATATGCACACACTTAGATACATATATAGATATATATATATAGATAGATGAAAGGTTTATTTGCTTTTATATAAGCGTATTTTGATTATATGCTGCTGAGTGCTAATGCAGTTTCTTCATCTATTGCACGTGAAGATTATATATATATATATATATATATATATATATATGTGTGTGTGTGTGTGTGTGTGTGTGTGTGTGTGTGTGTGTGTGTGTGTGTGTGTGTGTGTGTGTGTGTGAATTTGATGATAAAACTGACTGTTTATATCTATCTATTTATCAATCTATTTATATATTAGATAAATGAATATTATACCAAAAGAATTATATATCTTTGTCAATATGAAGAGTTGGCAAAAAATTAATACAACGCCGATATATAGATAAGAAATAAGATATATAGATTGAGAGCAACCCCGTATATTCTTATATGGATGTTTTTGGGTTTGTGTGTGGTCATATATATATATATATATATATATATATATGTGTGTGTGTGTGTGTGTGTGTGTGTGTGTTTGTCTTTGTACTTGTGGTGTTATATATGATGCATGCTTTATATTACTTATTAGACATTGAAAATAGTTTGGACAATAAAAAAGACGAGAAAAATCTTGAGAAAACTAATACATAAATAAATAGATGAATAAATTTGGAAAATAGAATATGAAAGCAAATCAAATAAATAAAAACAAACTTCATGATAAATGAAATTGGAAGGAAATACACCACGACAGAACAAAATTCAGAAAGAGTGCTGATAAGAAAACAGATTGCAATCACGAGTGTTGAGAAATTCATATATATATATATATATATATATGACCATTGTCTCCTCGGTCTTTCCTACCTTTTGATAGACTTACCATCTAAATAAAACGTCATGCCTAATCATCAGTTTTTCTCGCTAGACCTTCGTTTGCCAATTTCCTGTGTGTGTAGCGCCAGCTCTTTTGTTGTTGTGTCGATCGTTGGTATATTATTCACTGTGGTAAGATCTAAAGGCTGTTTCCCCTAACAATCATGATGAAGGATTTTTCGTTTTTTCCGTCCTTTTTTTCTTTTTTTCTTTTTTTTGTTGTTGTAGAGGGCAGAGGGAAGGGAAAGGGTTGAATCTCACGCCAACACAATAGATACGCCTCTTAGAATCTAGTCCTTTTGTTGTGCAAGTCACGGTAAGAACCAATTTCTTTCTGCAAATCGTTTCTTTAGAAGTTTGTAATTTTTGCCATTTCTAATGTGTAGCCTGTTTCCGGCTGTTGTATATATGATACTGTCATTTACTTACATCAATATCTATCTGTCTATCAATGACATTCCATTTAAATATACGTTTCCATATTTACATATTTACACACACACACACGCACACACACACACATATATATATATATATATATATAAACAACTCCGGATTTATTGTTTGAGATTTTTGATTGTCAGTCGAGCTAATTTAGGCTTGGCTCATCTGATGATGGAGGCCGTGAAACCTAGAAATGAGTGAAGCTTTTTTTTCTAGCAATATATTTTAGACTCTGATTTTTGCTTGTTATTTTCTTTCACTTCATAAATTTCATGTCAAAGAGTGTTATTTTACCTTTTAACATATTTTGGGTTTCATTGTTTAATGGCATATCAAATTTCGTGGGTTATTTAATGCTGAAACCATTCTTGTTAAAGAACAGTAGTGGTATATCTAACATACATCTGGGGTGAAAAGAGAGTTCATAACTTTCCCAGCGGTAATAGTCCCAAATTGAACGTAAAAGCGCAACTGGAGTTCATATATTTACATGTTCTCATCACTAACCCCGCTATATTTATATATATATATATAGCGGGGTTATTTATGAAAACATGTAATATATATATATTTATGAAAACATGTAATATATATATATATATATATATATATATATATATATATATATATAGGAATAAACCAAATCATAATTTAAGTTTAATGTTCTGGATAGTCAGGTCAACAAATTTAACAGTTGTTCACGATCGAAAACCACCTGATGGAGAACGGGCAGCTTAAAGTTGTGAGTTGAATTTATTTACCACTATATTTTAATAATGTAACACTTGCTCAACATTTTCTTTAACTTTACAGTCTTAGTTTAATCGTTTTACTACCATTTTAGATTTTATCTGACTGTGTGTCTTCATTTTAATTATATATATATATATATATATATGTATGTATATATCATTAACCTTTTTATAAAATTTAAAATTTATTTTGGATGTATGGTGACCCTCTCCAAATAGAGAAAAGAATACAGTTGTGTAATTGAAAATAATTTAGGCAGCTTTGAATTGCTTCCAGTGAGAAAAGAATTTTAAAAAATATTAGTGGAAATATCATCATATATTATTAAATTTAATGTTTATGCATTCCTCTTTAAAAAAAATCATTAGCCATAATTTCAAATATTACTAAATTAAAAAAAAGAAGGTGAATACTGAAAAAATACATACTGATGTTAGAAAGGGACAGTATCATCTATATATCGGTCAGAAATAGAGCACATTTTAGTTATGTCAAAAATTACTATTTAACACTAACAATTCTTTTCAACATCACTCGTTCGTTTGCAAACAGTTAACTTGTTCAAAGTATTGTTATGTATCAGTAACAATACAATTTGATGTCTGTCATTTTTTGAGACAATTCTAAATTATCAAGTATATCATAATTTAGCATAATTATTTTGTTTTCTCACAGCTTAAATGTTAAATAGTTCTATTTGATGCATAAATAGGAACCTATCAGTCGTTTCCACTCCGATTCAGAATAGACCTAGGAGCAATGTAAATGAAGGAGTACTCCGTATTACCCAAAGTTAAAGGTGGGGTCATACTCATCTGCTGAGATGCAGTCGGTTTATTCTATAACTTCAGCTGACAGGGCTGTTATATCTGTCTATCTATCTATATTTATATATATATTTACTAACCTACTATCTACCAGCATTCACGGTTACCAGAAAAAAAGAAAAAAAATGCCAGGAACTAGAGATAATAATATCTCGAATTACCACCCGGGGGAAAAATATCATAGGACAAAAAAGAAAAGGCCAACTTCGTCACACCAGTTGAAAAAAATCAAGAGATATGCAATCAGTTGGTCAAAAGAAAAATAAAAACCCAACGTAAATTGCAGCAATGCTGCAATTACCAAGATTGCTCAATACAAATTAGAGCCAATTATAAAAATTAAATTAAATCGCGAGTCGGACTTTTCCTACTAAAATTTAGTAGGAAAAATCCGACTCGCGATTTAATTTATATATATATATATATGGGCAGCATTTCTTCATTAATACAAATTTCGTTAAACATAATAGACATTTTCTGTCGATATATTTTCTTCTGGATTCGTTCGTATAGCCGTATTTCTTTATCGTATTCGGCGGGAAATGATTTATGTATTTTCCGTAGTTTTATATATCCCAAGTACTTTCTGCCCGACTTTGGGCCATCATCACGGGAGGATCTATTGAAAATTAATTCTGTTAGGTGTCGGTTGCATGTTTCTAACAGAATTAATTTTCAAACCAGTGATTATGAACTTAAATATCTTTAGCTACTGACACTATTTATTGAAACCCATTTAAAAGCAAACCCTATACACCCCAACGGCAAAGACGCTCTTACATAGTAGTAATATGCAAAAACAAAAGTAACATCACTTTTTAATAAATCCTCCCCTGGTGATGGCCCAAAGTCGAGCAGAAAGTACTAGGGATATATACAACTATGGAAAATACATAAATCAATTCCCACCGAGTACGATAGAAACAGTGCGGCAATACGAACGGATCCAGAAGAAAATATGTAGACAGAAATGTATGTTATGTTCGACGAAACATATATATATATATATATATATATATATATATATATAGGTGTGTGTGTGTGTGTATTCTTCAACATTTTCTCTTTGATTGTTACTCAGTGAGTTTTCTTCAAATCTAAGTTTTCTTTCTTTATGGAGATTGATATTTTCCCATTTGTATTAAATGTTCCTGTGAATGGTTTACGTGACGCTCTCCTCTGTAAAGCTGATCTTTTATCTTCTCATGCAGATGGCTGTAATTTTTATGTCGAATTTAGCGATTACCATTTCAAAAATCCACAGTAGTAAGCCAGTTATTTTCATAACTCGATATCCACCGGAAGTATCTTTTCATTCCTGCGTAGATTTTTTTTTTTTCTCATCTTTAAGTCGCATATTATGTTGCTAATCTTTTATATCTGCTTTTATTTAGTTATATCATGAAACTCCGGTAAAAAAAAATTTCCTCCAGAATATCGGTCTGTGATACACGTTCTCACCGTATTATCGAATTTCGTTCGGTTAATACGAATTTAATTTGAATCCTATGAATTCATAAATACCAAAATTTGTAACATTGATAATTCTTTATATAGATAATTGATTGATTTTAATGGCCTGTCAACCCGTCTGGGGATATAATATTGCATTCATTGTATGTTCATATTTACAACTGTTGTACAATTATTTCGCAAGATGTTTTTCCTACACTTTGAATAAATTTTTTTTTTAAAAGATCTATTTGACCCATAGATAGGACCTTAATAGTTATTCCCACTTCGGGTTAGAGTGGACTTTGAAGTTACCGCAATCAAGGACTATTCCACAGTCTCCAGATCTCCAGAACTAGCACTTTATCATTAGATGAATTTTAAAGTCATACCCAGGACTTACATTTTTTTGGTGGAGAGGGATTTTATTCTTCTGTTAAGTGTATAATAAAAATAATAATAATAATAATAAAAATTGTCGGCTTTGCTGTTCCGGCTGACCACAGAATAAAACTGAAAGAATATGAAAAGAAGGATAAATACCTCGTCCTTGCTAAAGAATTGAAAAAGAAACCGTGGAACATGAAAGTGACAATTATATCAATTGTGATTGGTGCTTTTGGTACAGTAACAAAAGGATTACTAAAGGGACTAGAGGACATGGAAGTTGGCAGACGAGTGGAGACCATCCAAACGACAAAATTACTGAGAACGCCCAGAATACTGAGAAGAGTCCTGGAGACTTGAGGAGACTTGCTGTCACTCAAACTCCAGTGAAAAACAATCTGCTAAAACTGATGAGAAAAACTATCAAGGAGTAAATAATAGTAATAATAAATGTGTGTGATATAGTTGGTTAGTTGGTTGGTTGGTTGATTGGTTGGTTTTATGGCGTGTAAAGTCTTTTTGGGTCATTCAACGCCGAATTAAGTCATTTTTGTAAAAGTTTTTAACAATTCAGTTTAGTACTTTTACAGTTTTTGTTTACACACAGTTAAATATAAAAACAGTTGTATTTTTAACAATTCAGTCGAATATAAGTACACCGTTTAGTTCTATTTGATCAATAGATTAGATATTATCGAGTGCTAACTCTTCAGGCCCTAGGGAATCTGGGAGCGATGGCAATAAAGTGGTACTCCGCATTCCCCAAAGTTCCAGTATAGCTGGATCCTTACCATCAGATTGTTATGGGTCATATCCAGGATATTCGTGGGAGGAGTCTTACCCCTCTGCCGAGATGCAGTTGGTGCATTCTGCAGCCCCAGTCGACTGGGCCAGTGGGAGTATGAATAATTCTGTATATGAGCATGACCTGTTGCATCTAGGCTCATGAAAGGAATCACAGGATATTTTGAAAATTTATTTTTTTTACACTTTTAACTTCTGAGCGTTCATCAGTTTCCTTTCATATTTATGCTTCGGGACCTCAGGCTGAAAAGTCTGTTTCAGTTGTGTGTGTAGCCAAGAGCAAATCACAACCAATGAATCATTCAGCTGTTCCGTTCATCTATAGCCCCATCATGCTCCCTGCTATTTCACAGTGCTTTTTTAAGGCAAACCCTAAGAGGCTTCCTGGCTACTTGCCATGATCCAAGATAAATTGCAGGGAATGAGTCGCCATTTTTTTCTCAAGTTACTCTGTCATCACTTCGCCTAGTCTATTTAACTGCTTACCTGTAACGTTAGATGTAAGGCATATCAATCAGATCTTATTACTTCCAATGCAGATCATTGGAAGAAAACATTTAAGCATTTTGTTGGGTTTGCTGATTTTACGGTATGTAAACCCTAGTCGGGTTATTTAATGGTTATTGGTTTCTTTGTTTAATGGCACATCAACCTTCGTAGGTTATTTAATCCCAAAACAATTCTTCTGCAAGAACATTAGTGATACTATTTAACCCATTGCTGAGAGGATAAGGGGGTTCATACCTTTCCCAAGGGTATTTGTCCGAAAGTGAACGTAATAGCGCGACTGGGATTCGAACTCGCTTAACTACGATTCTGCACTCTAGTGCTTAAACTATTACGCTGCGTTGACAACCCACATTTAATGCTTAAGCCAGGCTTTAGTCCCCAAAATCATAGAAAGAATCCTGAGTGATCTGGAAATTAGAGGAAGAATTAAAACCATCCAGACCACAGCACTGCTAAAATCAAGTCCTTGAGAACTGAAAAAAACTTGTAATCACTCACACTCGAGAAATTACCTGGTCAGCAGGGTTGGTGCTGTAGAATACACCGATTTCATCTCTGCAGAGAGGTAAGACCGCACCCCCCGCAAAGAGTGTCCTACATATGACACTAAATTATCTGTTGGTGAGGTTCCAGTAAGGCTGGAGCTTTGGAGAATGTGGAATACCCCTTCATTGACATCGCTCCCTGGCTCTCTCTGACCCGGAGTAGTAGCACCTGATAGGGTCCTATCTATGGGTCAAATAGAACGAAATTATGCTAAACATATTTGCTTGAAATAGAACTGTTTTGACATTTAAAATGCGTACTTCACTTAAGCTGCGTACTTAAACTAAACTGAAAATTTGAAATAGAACTGTTTTGACATTGAAACTGTACTTACGCTAAACTGAATATTTTGAAATAGAACAGTTTTGATATGTAACTATGTGTAAACAAAAAAACTATGCTTATACTAAACTGAATTGTTTGAAATAAAACTGTTTGATTAAATTTAATAGCTCGAAATAGAAATGTTTTTTGATAATTAAACTGTGTTCATGCTAAACGGAATTGTTTGAAATAGAACTGTTTTTGCATAAAAAGGGTTTAGTATTAAATAACTTACAAAGTTTGATATGCCATAAACCCAAACAAACAACAAACTGAATTGCTGGAAGAAATTGTGTACTTATGCTAAACTGAATTTTTATAAATGGAACTGTTTTTGTATTCTAAGCTGATTTGTTTGAAATAGAACTGTTTGACTAAACTGAAAAGCTTGAAATTGAAATGTTTTACTTATGCTAAACTGAATTGTTTGAAATAGAACTGTTTTTTGTATAAAACGGATTTGGTATTAAATAACCAACAAAGGTTGATATACCATAAAACTCAAACAAACCCAGGGAAAAAACTATTTGTTAAAACTGGCGTAAGAAACTCGCTTTCCCTCAAAAAATTACCAAACTGGAAAACTCCAGGCTTTGATGGTATTGATAAAAAATTGGTTTAAACATTAACATTTATCCATGACAGAGTGTAATATGATGGCCGAGGGATTTAATTTTATGGCTTTTGGTTTAGTTAGGCTGAGAACCTTTCGGCTCAGTGCATGGGTTACTTAGGAGCAACATTAAAGCAGGTGTTCACGCATGCGGGCGGAACAGACGTGTCACTCTGAGATGTCACAATAGCCCAGATGGGAAACGGTGCTAGAGAGTGCGAGTGACGTCACGCACCGGAAGCGCGCGGAGGATTTGGAGGATTTTGAAAAGGTCAGTAGAGTTGAAAACTAGACTCTGAACGGGAAGGGTCGACTGTCGCTGAGGCCAAACGAATTTGTGCGCTACGAGCGCCGCACAAGATTGGGGGCAGATGGAAAAGCCAGAATAGAAAGAATGAGTATCTCTCTCCTTATATCGAAGAACATTTAAACTCAAAGGTGATAAAAAGTTTCGTCCCTGAACTAAGAAGTCGTTAGTGTTTTTTTGTGTTTCAGGATACCTATGTTCTATGTATATATGTTATGAACATTATATGTACGTTTCACACATATCTGTATCATGGGTGTGGTACAAGAGTGGCTTTGCAATTGAGTAAATGCCAAAAGAAGAAGCAAGCAAAATAGAATGGACGACATAGAGAAAAATTTACAGACAAAAATATTCTTCAAAAAGGCACGATTTCCAAAGACTATAGACCGATAATGTATTTACTTATGATGTGGAAAATCCTGATCGCATAGATTAAAGAAAAAATCATTACGCAATTGTATGACTGCTTCCGAAATAACATGAAAGATGTCGGAAAGAACCAGCGAAATAGATGACGGGAATATCTTCTAGGAACCCAAAAGAAGAGGAAAAAGCTTGCCAAGGCATAGATTGACATATAAAGGCTTCGGATAGGATCCCAAAACTTAAATACTATAATGCCAAAAAATGTTGAAAGTATCCGATAAATTCAATACCTTCACGAAAGTCATGAAAAACTGGAAAGTGGAATTTGCTACAAGAGGACGAACCTGAACAAAAGTGAAAATCAAAAGAGGCATCTTTCAGGAAGACCCACTCTCGTAACTGCTATTTGTTATTACAATGATGCACCTCATTTACATAACTGAGAAATGCACGGTTGGACTAAAAATTTACAAAATTACAAGAAATATGGATGCAGTACTTGGACGCTAACTAAACGGCTGGAGAAGAAGCTAGACAGCAATTACACAAGAATGCTGCAAGCAATATTGAACAAGTCCTGGCGGCAACACCCAACAAGGCACCAACTATACGGTCACCAGTATCCCATCACGAAAACTATCCAAGTTAGACGAACCAGCCATGCAGGACACTGCTAGAGAAGCAGGGAGAGCTCATAAGTGATGTACTCTTATGGACCCCCACATATGGCAGAACAAAAGCAGGACGACCAGCTCGAACATACATACAGCAGCTATGTGAGGATACGGGAAGTAGCCCTGAAGACCTGCCAGAGTTGATGAATGATATGGAAAAGTGGCGAGAGAGGGTCAGGGATATCCGTACCTACGGCATGATGATGATGATGATGATATACGTGGAACACATCAACTTACTTGCAAAAAATAAAAACAACTAGAGACCCTGATAGAAATAATAATATAAAACCAGAATAGAGGAATAAAGTTTGGTTCTGAAAAATGTGTCATACTGATTATAAAAAGTGGGATAAGAGAAACAACGATAGGAAGAGAACTACCAAATAAGGAAATTATCAGAATGCTGAGAGAGAAGGAAAATGACAAGTAGTTGGGAAAATTGGAAGCGGGCACCATCAAATAAAGACTAAAGAAAGAAAAATTTTAAAAACTTCCTCAAAATAATAGAAAAAAACATCTGAAACCAAATTTCGCAAAATAAATCTCATCAAAAGAATACATTATAAAGAGCAGTTCAATTTTGTAAGATAGAGGGAACCATTCTTAAAAATGGGCAACAGAGGAAATCAGAGAATTTGACCTAAGGACAAGTAAATTCAAGACTAAACACAAAACATTGCACCTGAATAATGACATAAGCAGAATGTATGTCTCAAGAAAAGACGAAGGATTGATGCTTGCGTAGTTGCATTAATACAAAGAAACGAAGACAACATTTAGAAGAGCAAAGAAACACTAATTACTGCAAAGAGTGTCTACGTTAGCAAAATGAGAGCGAAGAGAATCATAAAGCAAGAAAATAAACATAGAAAGAAAAACAACTGTATGGATATGTCAATATATAAACTAGTGAGATTGATCACGAGAAAAACTGGACATGACAAAGAATGGAAAACTTCAAGATAGATATTTATTTACTTTTATTTGCACTTCAAAATAACGCCATCAACCAACTCGCCTGTTCTGATTCCGTTTGCCATAACCGGGTACAAGTGTTAAGTATTCCTGTATATTACTCGCCTGTAGTGAGGATTGCTGGACACATAGCGTAACGGTTATTGGCGTTGGTTCCCTGAGCTTCTAAGAAGACAATCATTAGAAGGTTACAGGTTCAATCCTCACTACAGGCGAGTAATATATAGGAATACTTAACACTTGTACCCGGTTATGGCAAACAGAATCAGAACAGGTGACCCCTGTGGTTTTAATAAAGGACGTAGTTCGAAGTACCGTGAAGGTTCCCGAGTTCGACAAACACCTGAAGAAGGCCTGAGTACATATCGGCCGAAACGTTGTGGAAATAACAATAAAGATGAAGACAATAGTCCGAAAAACCCTTATGATAAAAATCTTTTCATGTATTCTTATCAGATGATAATAATTCATATGATTTCCTATAATTTTTCCAATTCAATGATTATTAACGTTTTTCTTTTCCTACTGTGAAGTTAATCCAAATTTTTCTATCCAATAAGAATAATTCAAACGGTTATAAAACTCAAGACACGAACTATACGGCCACTTGCCTCCCATCACGAAAACTATACAAATTAGACGAACCAGACACGCAGGATACTACTGGAGAAGCAAGAACGAACTCATCGATGATGTACTCCTATAGACCCCCGCATATGGCTAAGCAAAAGCAGGACGACCAGCTCGAACATACATACAGCAGCTATGTGAGGATACGGGATGTAACCCTGAAGACCTGCCAAAAGCGATGAATGATAGGGAGAAGTGGCGAGAGAGGGTCAGGGATATCCATGCTGGCGGCACGACTTGATGATGATGATGATGATATATTCCTATCTGCTATAAACAATTCATGAAAATTTATATTCTTTCAAATAACTTTTCCTATTTGATACCAATTATTTATTTGCATGCATTAATGTGGTTTCACGTATTCTTTTCAATAAAAAATAATTTGAACACAGTTCTATGGTTTGAAATATTTTAATCTGGTACGAATAATTCATACACGATTATTTTCATTTTATTAATTATTCCTATTGAATAATAATAATAATTTGTTTGCAAACTGGTATATGGACCCCACCCCACTAAAGGGAAAAATAGAACATAACCTATCCATCATCATCTTAATAACCTCTGAAAAATATTGATCGACATTTGCTCAGGAATAAAAGATGCGCTACCCATATGTTAAAACATATCACCGAAATGAATTTTCATTTAAACATTTTAATCGCAAAGAAAAACACATAAGCCTCTGTTTTTCAAAAATAGTAAGATTTACTTCATTTTTTTTTAATGGCTACTGACTCATTTAGATTATATGTAGACCTTTAGTCTTCATCACATTATTGTAAACCATATATACACGTATATCATGTGTTTTTCAGAGGTATTACACGGGACGCTTCATTAGTGGGGTACAGACTATGTGGGCCAAGTTTAAGTCGAGATCAGCTTGTACAGCTGCAAAAGTCAATAAATAGTCTCGTATAGTATCGGATGATACTTGAGTATATATGAAAAGTGTGCCAGCGATGAGAACGCCTTCTTTTAAAATTGAAAAAAAAAATCTTGAAATCAGATGAAATAAACCTTCCATTTTTATCACACTCTATAAGTATAATGCTAAAATAAACAGGTACACTTTGTTCTTTTAGATTTAAAAAATTAAAATTCTTTAAAATGATTACTAAATCGTAGAAAATATTTCAATAAAATACGAGAGGTCAACTTGATGATTTTCAAAAAATATCTAGTTTTACATCAATGATCGCTTATTTAATCATTCCGCAGGATGGTATTGAAAATCATGCCAATAGGCTTCTTTTTCAGCTGGTATCAATAATAGTAAAAAAAAAAGAACATGATTTTCCTCCGATAGATGAGGACCAATAATCACCGAGTTCTCGTTTCAAGTACTGTTTAATTCCGAATGTTAAATTTGAAAAAAAAAGTACCTTTTCATCTGAGCTTCTACTGACATAACTATTATCACCGTAGGCAGTGAACTCAGAACTCGAGTTCAAATCCCGAACAAGGTTGTTGGGATTTCACATATTGCTAATACTCCTAGGAAAGCAATGAATCCAACTATAGTACTTCAAGCAAGTTGTAGTGCAGGTTGGACTCTTTAACCTTGGTGTAGCAACCAATGTCGGAGAACGAAATCTCTGAATTGGAACCAGATCTGATAAGATTGACTCTGCCAGGCTATTCTGTGTCTAAGTCACGCTACATGAGTTCCCCACCCACCACCAAATGTGATCATTTGTATGACTGAAGTAAAACAATTTCCATTCTCTCATATCAGCAGGGGTGTATTTAACTGAATCAATATGAAGAATAATGAAAAAGCTAAGAAAAAATAAAGAAAGAAAGAGAAAGAGGAATAAAGAGGAATTAGTAAGGAAAATGAGGCGGCAAAAGGACAACATAAAGACGATTAAATTCTAAAGATGATTAAAGAGCTTTCAAATAAAATATGATCGGGTTGAATGCACAAGGTTGAGTATGAGTGGGAGTGAATAGAAGGATCTGATTTCTGGGTTGGCCAACGAGATTTTTTTTTTTTTTGAGCCGAGATTAAAATGTCAGGACGGATCAACGCGCAGCACGAGATAAAACAGACTTTCAGCTCTAATTCGGGGGACTGGCATCCATCTGATCCACTCACAAACGGCAACTGTGACAAGCCAAATGAAGCTGACGCGAAATATGCGAGCTGAATTTTTTTCTTACATTGGTTTTGTCCGTAAATACTCTCAGCGGGAAATTCAGTCGCAGCCATTATGAGTACAGCACGTGACTGGGCCTAAACATTTACTGTGTCACAAATACTTAGTGTCGTTTGTTTATAACAATTATATATATAAGTGTGGGTGTGTTGCTTCATGTTTACAAAACTACATATATATATATATATATATATATATACCGAACTTCTTCGCCAAAAGCTGGATGTGATAAGAAGTCAATGTTTTAAGCGAAGAGAAGCTATATGTTTACATGTGCACACTATATTTAAGCAGGGATGCTGGAAATAAATTGATTTTCAGTATTAGCTAATGGATAGAGTGTTTGTCAATAGACCGGGAATCTTGGGTTTAATCCCAGGTCGAGTCATACCAAAGACTCAAAAAACAAAAAATGGTACTTGATACCTCTTTGCTAAAAACTCAGCACAATAAGGTACGTATCAAGGTTAAAGTGGATCAGCCCAGGGAATAGAGTAGCGCCTTTCCCTATACCTTGGTGTAGTTGCTATTGAAAAGAAGCCTTCGGGTCGCCCTTGACCACGGTCGCCAAATTACTCAATACATATGTATTTCTCCTACCCCACGACACGAGTAGTATGAAACACAAGTTCAATTTTTAAGCGAGGTCTATCAGGTTTTAGTTCAGAGTTGTCCTTCTCCAATACCAGTTATCATGTGAAAGGTTAACGACCTCAGTTTGCTCTAATATTTACCCATACCTGGAGGGATATTACTTGAATGCATACCTCTCCTGGGAACGTTAATAATTCTAATAAAAGAAAATGTTTTCTCTCTCTCACACTTTCACAACTCTGATAGACGCAGACTACGCCGAAGAGCTTCTTGAAAATATAGCCATTTAAGCCGAATCCCTACTGCATAGCGTGGACAAGCAGCAGGAGACATTAGCCTCTTGGCCTCTACATGAATGAAAAAAATGTTTTAAACTAGAAGGAGCTATCTCTTCTTTAAGTGGCAAGTCTCTAAAGTTGGTAGACTAGTTCACATACCTCGGCAGCAACATCTCATCTTCTGAAATCAATGTCAACATACGCCTAGTGAAGGCTTGAACCACTATTGAAAGGTTATCCATCATATGGAAATCTGATATATCTGATAAAATAAAGTGGTATTTCTCCAAAGTTGTGACAGAGTCAATACAACTACATGGATTCACCACATGGACAATGACGAAACGGATAGAGAAAAAGCTTGATAGGATCGACACAAGAGTGCTACGTACTGTTTTGAATAGATCTTGGAAGTAACCCCCCCCAAAAAAAACAGAAGTTGCATGACCTCATACCTCCCATCTCACAAACCATCAATGGG
>OY757912.1:120096419-120151419 GCA_963585895.1 Sepioteuthis lessoniana | reverse complement strand
TTATTGATGAGGTGTTGTATAGCCACATAATAACCATGACCATGATTAACTATACAAACACATAATACATAATCATAACAACACAACAAAGACGACGAGGGTCACAGTCTTTTAGAAAAATATACCACTCACTTAATTTGACAGGTTCGAAAGTGTTGTGTGTGTGAGAGGGAGTCGGAGACCGAAGAGAATTGCAACATATTGACCCCCGCTCTTATGCCCATCAGCGTTGTGTCTTTCTCGTTCTCCTGATGCTCAAACGGAGGCCCGGGGGCTCAGCTTTCTGTTTGCTTTCTCTACCACATCTTGTCACCATCTCATCTGATCTCCAACTCTGTCGGGGTTCCCGAGGGCCCCCTTCTGCCGAGTAGTAGCTTTCTCTACCACATCTTGTCTCTAACTCATCTGATATCCAACTCACTTACTTCCTGTTCTCACCGAGTTATATAATAGTTCAATTGCCCACTCAATCTTTAAATGGCATGTTTGATCGTCATCAAGCGGAAATAACTGTCATGCAGTTCACAGGTCACTCTCTTCGGGTGCATCAGTCTATGAGTGTACCATGGGATTTTACCTTGTCCCATTTTGTCACCCAAGCCCGCCTACGCGATTTCTTCTCATAACTGCCATCGGACTGTGTCACTTCCTTCCGGTGTATCACTTTGGAATGGCACGTTTGGCCGGGTCGGAGGTCAATATACAACAGAGGGTCAATTTGCAGTGGCCAACGTGTAGTTGGTTTAGAGTGGTCTCTTTTCTTTTAATCTTTATAGGGGTATGGTTTCCTCTTTTTTTATGAGAGGTTGAATTTGATTGAGATTGTTATTGGGATTTTCTTCTCACTGCGGTTGTTGGTCAGGGTTTGCCTGTTTTAAAGTTATACATCGGCGTATGGGGTTTTGGAACTTTTGTCAATTATCTTCTCGAGAGCAGATTTGGCTATTGCGACAACTTTGTGCTTTCTCTGGATTCCAATATGGTGCAGAATCCCGCAGGATACCATCATTTTGGTCAGAGTCATGGGGGTTAAAGTTTTAAGGAGATTAGTGATGAGAAAACTATGCCCTTTTTGGATTTTAATAGATGACTACGAGAATGGTGTTGGAATGGATGATGAATCTTTTCGAGTTGCTCGTTGAGATAATGTTAAAAGCCTTTGTCATAACGTAAGTTTCAGGATTGGGAGATATTTTTGGCCTTTTTTGTTCGTGTATACTGTTCCATACCCGTTTGTAATGTCATCTTTGGAGCCATCTTTGAATATATGTGACTAGTTCGAGTACTTTTCCCTGAAGTTGGAAAGTTTCCCATGAGGGATTAAGGGGTGGGGGTCCTTTTAGTGAGTTTACCTACATCGCGTATTACCAGGGAGGTGAGCTGAGTTGTATGGAATGATGGATGTTTGTGAGTGAGTGTTGAGCTTCTTTGTCTATAGTTTTCATGTGTAAGACAAAATGTTTTATTGGCTTTTCTTTTTGATTAAAGTGGGATGCACATTTTGAATTTAGGATGCAGTAGTGGGCCAGACAAGCAGGAAGATGGATTATTTTGGTATATTACTTGAGTACTGATTTTCCAATCTGAGATGGAGAGGTGGTTCTTGAGCCTTAAGAGGAGTCTTAGACATTCCTAGTGAATTGTGTAAAGAGGATTTTTGTACCAAGTCGATTCATTTATCTCCATTATTTCTAGAAGGATGAATCTGTTTTAAACCACTATAGTTTGATTTGAAAGGGTCGACACCTGCAGTCATTCTACACCAGATGATGAAGAGGCATCATCCATTTTGAATGGTGGAAGGTGTTCTGATTTTTCATTATTTAGCTTGAGGTTTGAGGTGCCTATTTTAGAAATAGGTAGATGAATTGGAGATCTTTGTTAGCTTTGTTTTGTAGGTGGTTTTCTATTTTTGGGAGGAGCCGCCTGTTTGAGAGGTTGAATTTGTACGTATTTTCTCTTTGATTATTTCATTGGATTTATTTTTATTTGTAATGATTGCTTTTTGGTCGATTTTGAGTTTGAAGTTCAGCTGAGTGTACGTTTTTCAGTTGCTCCTGAAATTTTGCCAATCATTGGGTTTCAACTGGATCAGTCTCTCCACCTGAGATCTGTATTTGCTCTCTTGATTGCTATTTCTGATTGGCTCAACCCTTTTTGCAATATAGGCTTAAGTGCTCTCTCCCGTGTTGGACCCAAAAACTTTCTTAGCTTCCAAAAAGCTCACGTTTTTCGAGTACTTCCCCTTTTTATAAATGTCGTGAGATTATGAGTAAGCCGGATGATCCGTGTCTTCCGGATCATTTTCATCGCATTGCCGTCTTCTGCAGGTCTCCTTGTGATGTTCACAATGTTTTTTCATTTGAAGCATCTCAGGAATGCTGGGATGTATTTCTCAACCCTCTCGAGGCAGTAGCCACTTTTCACTCCCTTGGGAATATGGGGTTGATTAAATGTCAGGATGTAGCAGGTTGTGAGGTTTTACTCTCCGCTTTTTCCGATTGTCATTGCTCTGATGTTGGTCAGCACCTGTTTTCCTAAGACTGCTGTCATCTCCTCTATTGTTGCCAAGACCAGCTCCCTATTTTCTAACAATTTCCATCGATGTGTTCAGTCTTTCATGGGGATATGCTTTACATTTGGTCATATGGAAACTCTTCATTTTGAGGATATTTTCAACCTGATTCCGGCTGTCTACCATAACAAGCAATTTTTAGTAACGTTTCTGTGTGTTGTTCTCGTTGAAATATCTTTTTTTTTAAATTAGAAACGGGAAAATTGAGCTTGGTAGATCTCCGGCAAAGATTCAATGATGATTAATCTGGGGAAATCTGCCGCCTCATTTTCTTTTGACTTTTGGTGAGAAGAGGCCATAAGTGATGTTTAATTTTTGCTGGTCCTGTGCTCCTCCCTCATCACCTACTACTTCCCACGGAGACCAACTTGTGTTTGGAATGTAGCAAGGGGGAAACCCATTCGCCTTTGTTGAGATGAGGATACAGTACCAGTATATTAGAGTAGGAGTTTAAGCCCGTGCCAATTTCAGATTTTCGGTTAAGGTTCCTAATGACCGTGGAATTTAACAGTAGTCATATTCCTATTCTCTCAATGCTATTTATCCGTAGCCACCACCTTCTTGCTGCTGGTCCAGATTGAAAAAATACAGTGCTATGGTTTGATACGACCAGCCGATTTTTCGGATCAAGCAAGTCCGACCACCCGTTCAGTTCAGTAAGAACTAAAGTAGTTTGTTGTAAATAACTTGTCCACTCGATTGCCGGGCCAAGTACAGCTCAACCACCATTATCCCATCGTTAGACATCATGGGTAAAACCCCACAGCTAACAAGTGGCCTTGTTCATAGGTTCTTACCCCTGTGCAGAGGTTCAGTAGGCGTATTCTACAACCTCCAGCCCGACAGGGTGATATATATATATATATATATATATATATATATATATATACACAAATACACGCAACTACAAACATGCAAATGGGCTTCTTTAGCTCTAGTTAAGCAAAAAATCTCGCTGGGAATCCCCATGACGTGAAATTGGTTCGTTGGTCGGTTGTTTTGTTTTACGGCATATCAACCCTTTTAGGGTCATTTAACACCAAATTAAGTCATTTTGAAAAAGTGTCAAAAATTCAATTTAGTATAAGTATAGTTTGTTTTTTCCCCACTGTTAAATGTCAAAATAGTTCTATTTCCAAGATTTTAGTTTAGCATGAGTACAGTTTTTGATTATACACAGTTAAATACAAAAACAATTAATTTCAAACAATTCAGTTTAGCGTAATTAAACTCTTTTGTTCAATTTGACCCAGGTAGGACTCTATCAGGTGCTATCACTCCGTATCAGAGGGGACCTGGCGGAGATCGCAATGAAAGAGTACTCCTCATTCCCCAAAGCTCCTGCATTACTGGAGAGTCACCAGATTGTTTAGTACCATATACAGGACACTCGTTGGAGGTGTCTTTGCTCTCCGCAGAGTCGGTGCATTCTGATGCTCCAGCCGACTGATGCAACGTAATTGAACGGCTCATAGTAAATCGAATGAATAGATGAATAAATAAATAGATTATAAAGCAGATAGTAATCGCTGAATAACAAGGCAGAGGCACTCGTTGTAATTAAGAATGACTAAGGAAAACTGGAGGTCAGAAATCTTATTTCTGCTCCCAACAAGACAGGAGGAAGTGATGAGACAGCTTGTGTTTTTTCAGAAGTGGACGGCAAGACACGATAAGCTGAAGACGTCAGTGAAACACCAGCCACGAAGATGTAAGGGACGAAAGTTAACGAGCCCTAATTTGCGAGGGCGTTCCAATAGAGGCGTTAGATTACGCGACCCAGCGGACAAGCATGCTAGCACCAGGATAAAATTTAAGGTCTCTGTTATGATATGTTGCTTATATTTTTATCTGGCTGAAACGGTTGTCTCATGTTTCGGTACCCCTTTCTTTCTCCGGACGGCTGCTTGCTACCGAGTAATCAATAAACCTTGGTGTATGTTTAAGAGCCTGGCGTTTGTCAATTGTTACCACGGCGAAGTCACAACGATGTCGAAAATGTCTTTTTAGTACCGCTATGATACACTGGGCCATGACGCACTAGATAAAGAGCTGGACTACATCATCATTGTAAATAAGTTCCTACACCAGTCATCCTATTATATATACTTTCGGATTAATATTCGTGGATAAGGTATGAAACGACTTATCCCAACAGCAACGTTGTATCTTTGTAGAGACAATTGTTCTTTTACAAGGAATAACTCACGAAGGTTGATATGCCATTAAATAAAGAAACTATTTTAAAATTAAGCAAGTGATCTAAGTGAAGAAAAACTCTGAATTCAAACTAGCTTTACTTCATTTTAAAATTGACTTTTTGACGCATCTTGCCCAAAGTGGAGGGGTTGGGTAAATATTCTCCAACACTATTATACGCTTTTACGTATATCTACCTACATGAAAAAAAAACTGCATATGTATAGTTTATTATGAAAGAACACCAACTCAGGCCTCTCTCTCACTCTCTCTCTCTCTTATTTTCTCTCTCTCTCTCTCTCTCATTCTATATATATATACATATAAATATATATATATAATGCATTAAGCTATGTTTTTTGATCATGTTTTTATCTGAAAAGAGAACGAAGATGTTATACAATAAACATATATCAATCGTGTTGTTTATTCTCAAATCTCGCTCATATTATCTTTTCCATTCTTAAATCATGTCCAATATATATATATATATATATATATATATATATATATATATATATATGATAATGCTTACAAGCTATTCTGTAAAGAAATCAGTACATTATCACGTTTTGATTGATGCATTTTACACATATCACTGAATTTTTACTAACTCCCCGGATGTTAGATAATTGCCAGAGAAATGTAAAAATCACGTTTATATCACTTTTTCGTTCAACTTAAATTCGTCGTCATCAAATGTGACTGGTAATTGTTATTTTAACTGGATTTTTCTAACTAATTTTTCTTTGATTTTTATGTTCTGTCTTCCTGATTGTTTCACACGATGCCGTTTATGCATGTAGGCGTTGGAAAATTCTATCAAAAAATACTTCGAAAAAATTGTTGAAAGGTGATTATATACCGGAAATTGATCAGTCTCGGTATCAAAAAATTATATATTTTATATCAACGGCACCCATATAACACTATATATATATATATATATATATATATATATATATATAAATACGTCAATATGTATATATTTATTTACAAATATTTGAATATATTTATAAATATTTAATTATTCATTTATACCCGAACAAAGATGTATACATTTTTTCACCGACTTCTCATATCAGTATATATATATATATATATATATATGAAAATGACTACTTTGCAGGCATCAGTGTTCTTTACAATATAACCTTCAACATATTTTATGTATATATATATATATATATATATATATATATATATATATATATCTATTCTTTACAACAAAATCATTTGATTATATATATCTATATTCATATAATCTGATGAAGGTTATGTTACAAAGAACAGTGATGGTCGCGAAGCAGACAATGTCAATATATATATATATATATATATATATATATATGTGTGTGTGTGTGTGTGTGTGTGTGTGTGTGTGTGTAAAGTTATTTATAAGATTAAATGATGGTAGAATGTGATACAAGTTAAATGTAATCTAAGGTCACCGCAAAAAGCAACCCTCACAGTTTACAAAAGATAGCACTGTTCCGTTAGCATTACTCTCCATGGGTCCTTCAATTTCCAGAAAATTATCCTATCCCTCACCAATTTGAATGAAGGGGCAGGTGCCAAGTAAGCATAAAATATATACTTTTTCGTATGAAAAAATTCTCGCCCACAATCTCTGTCTCTCTCTGTCTCCGTCTCTCTTTTTCTTCGCTTTCTTTATATATATATATATATATATATATATATATATATATATATATATATATATATATATATATATATTCATTTATTTATGCATTTGACAAGTGGTTTGAGTGTTCACAAATGGTCGGGGAGACCAGGGTTCAATTCCAAGTCAATTCATACAAAAGACTCATAAACGGTTCTTGATACCTCCTTGCTTATTACTCAGCATTATATGGTACGTATCAAGGGTAAAATGAAGTAATCCAGGGAAAAGAGTTGCACCCTTCCTTACACCTCTGTTTAGTAGCAGCTGAAAAAAGAGACTTCGGGTCACCGTCGACTACCGTCACCAACTTTATATATATATATATATATACGTGTGTGTGTATATATTTGAATTTTTTTTATCATACAACGTGTGAAAGCCCGTACGATACCCTACCCTCATCAGCCGCCAACCTTTATTGCACGCATGGAAACGCATATAAGCGTATTTATATTCATAGATTGATGTCAATAATCAAATATTTTAAATGAAAATGTTTTCTATCCATCGTAGTGGTATCTTATACACACAAATATAAGTGAGACAAAATCTCAAACACGATATGCACATACACAGACTTCCATATAAAAATCAATTTATCGATCGGCTGATTGATTTTATTGGCATACCAGATCGTCTTGGATTATTTTATTCCCAGTCGTGGTGGAATTGCATTTATTGTACGTACAGATTTTGTTCACTTGTTTTTAAAGATGATTTTTGGTAAATGGACTGATCCAATACGAATAGTTTTAAAACAGACCTGGTTGACCCATAAATTTGACCCCAACATGTACCTCCACTCTAGCTCAGAGTGATCTGCGTAATTATAGCAATGAAGGGGAAATCTACACCTTCCAGATTTCCAGAGTTAAAGTCTCACTAACATTTGCACAGCAGTGTCATACCCACAACACCCTTTTGTGTGTGAGTGGGGGGTGTCTTATCCGACTTCTCGAGATATATTCAGCGAGTTCTTAACCTCACTGACAAGTTCTGCTTTAATCATTAACATCTTGTCGTACTGCTAGCATGGATTTCCCTTGCTCTATCTCGCCACCCTTCTCTATCATCAATCGCTTCTGGCTGGTCTTCCAGGCGACATCCTGTGTCCGTACAGAGCTGTTGTAGATAGGTTCTAGCTGGTCGTCCTACACTTGCACGTCCGTATGAAGAGGTCCGTAGGAGAATGTCCCTTATGAGTTCGTCTTTGCTCCTCAAGCAGTGAACCGCATGTCTTAGTCGTCTAACTTGGATGGTCTTCGAGATGGGTGGTAGGTGACTGTACAGCTGTTGTCTTGTGGGATGTTGCTTTCAAGATTTGTTTAATATCGCTCGTAGCATTCTTGTGCAATTACCGTCAAGCTTTTTCTGTGTATTCTTAGTCAGCGTCGAAGGGGTGTATCCATACAGTTGTATGAACACGACCACTTCCTGGAAAAATTGTGTTTTATTTTATCGGTTAGGTTTGACTTTCATTTGACCGATAACTAATCTATAGCTGTCCCTGCTTTCGCTAATTACATATTGATGTCATTTTCTGTTGTCATTATTGTTATAATCAATGTTTGGATTAATTTAGCCCCCTCTGTTCACAATACTTACTGGTACTAAATGATTAGGCATTTCCCGTATCATAGCTAGCATGCTGGACCGTGACATTTTAGAAAGCAAGTTTTGACTCCAGTCATGCATCGGGTGGATATGGAGAATACACTAACTGCATCTCTGCAGAGGAGTAAGACTCCCTCAACCTGTGTCTTGGATAAGACATTTAACTGACTGATGGTGAGGCTTCAGAAATGCTGGAGCTCTGGGGAATATTTATTGCCTCTTCATTGCTATCGCTCCCAGGATAACTCTAGCGCGGAGTGGTAGCACCTGATAGAGTCCTATCTATGGGTCAAATAGAATTTTTTGTGCCCTTATGCTAAATTGAATTGTTTGAAATAGAATTGAACTATCGATCAGGTGCTATCACTCCCGGCCAGAGTGGACCTGGGAGCGATGGCAATAAAGGAGTACACAGCATCCACCAGAGCTCCATAGTAACAGGAGCCTCACCATCAGACCTTTCATAGGCTATCATCAGGGGTTATTTTCATCTGTAAAGGGTGTTTTGAAAAGTTTTTTAAAGAGATTTTTAACTGTTTTTTTAGATATTTTATAACATTGCAAAATTATGTAAACGCAAAGTTGGATAAACTGAACTGCTGATGAACGAATTTAAAAAAGAACGCTATCAAACGCTATATATATATATATATATATATATATATATATATATATATATATATATATATATATATACGTGGTGCATTCAATAAGCTTCCAGACTTTTTTTGTACTGGGATTTAGAATTGTCATAGACGCTTGAAAATTCACCATGTTATTGCAATACATCTTATGAGATGACTGACCAATTTTTATGATTTCAGCTTTAAATGAACTGCTACAGTAGCAATTGGAATACACCCTACTAAAGCCTGATTGTCACAGCTGGTGAAGTTCAAAAAATGCAATCTGGACGTGAGGATACTTAAGAAGAACGATATGCAAAAAAAAAATCTGTTTTAAACTTGGAAAAAATGCCACAGAAATGTATGGAATGCTTCAGACTGCTTTTCAACCATCTTGCATGAATCGAGCACCAGTTTTTTAGTGGAATAAGAGATTCAAGGAAGGCAGGGAGTCTGTGAGGGATGATGAGAGGCGTGGGAGGAGTAAGGAAGTCAGAACACCAGAGTTGATTGGCCAAAGGGTTAGGGTTAGGGTTACTATGTTGAGGTTTTAAGGGAGTTCAGGAAGAGATTCCTAGGGAAGAGGCCAGCACTCTTCAAATCGGCTCAGTGGCATTTCCACCAGGACAATACACCAGTCCACAACTCCATCCTTGTCACAGACTATTAGACCAAGATGGGCATCAATAGAGTTCCTCAGCCTCCCTATAGTCCAGACCTTGCTCCCTGTGACTTTTGGTTATTCCCTAAGCTTAGAGGCTGTCGTTATGAGACAATTGAGAAGATGAAATAGGCTGTGACGAAGGTCATTGACACGCTCACACAAGAGGACTTCTATGGTGTCTTCCAGAAGTTGTTGGAACGGTACAACCAGTGCATGGTAGCCGGGCGAGATTACTTCGAAGGGGGTGAGTGTTTCATGTGTGCACTATCAATATAAGTGCCCATACGAAAAATGCAATCAGAGTGAATTCCAATTCCTGCTGTTGCTGTTCCTTTAAACCTAAAATCATAAACATTGGTCAGTTATCATATTAGATGTATAGCAATAACATATTGAATTTTCAAGAGTGTACGACAATTTTAAATGCCCATACGAAAAAAATGTCTGGAAACTTATCGTATGCACCTCGTATATGTGTTCCATCCTATATGTGTTTAATCATATAAGTTCTTATTTACATACGTATACACAACATGTCAGCAACCATATAGCGAAAAAACATGTACACATCGAATATTCTTTCAACATCATCACCTTCTTTGTAAATGTGATTAATTAAGTGGAGGACATTAATCACATGAACTGGATATTATACAGAAATAACTTAAGATCAAACTTTCAGCTTACACCTACTTATCAGGCTACCGAATTATGGACATCACCTTGTCTACTTATAGAGAAACATTCACATGTGTATTTATTTATTTATCAATGAAAGACACTGTCAAGAGAAGTAGAAGATGAAATATACGATCATAACCTGATTTGATGAACTATTGACTTTATATATCTCGTACAGAACCGTATCAACATTGTCCTAGCTAACTACAAATAAAAGTCCTTTTTTTACAGCACTCTCTTCTAAAATTCCTGCTTTTGGTCAGGCTCTGTCTCCACTTAACAGATATAAGTAGGGGCTAGAAAAATTAATGCCCCTCTCTCTCTCTCGTTCTCTTTCTTTTTCTCTTTCTCAAAAAAATGACTGAATCAAATTAATACTCCCTCCACTCCCTCCTGACGCCTAAGAGAACATTTTTTCTAACCACTTTTTTGTGGTTCCCACGTATATTGTGTTATACAAAATTTATACAATTTTCCAAAATTATTGTTGCTAATTAATTTATTAAAAGTAACTCCTTTTCCTAGATCTATCTTTTTCTTTCTATCTTTCCTACTCAAAATTATTTTTGTATCTGTCTGAGTCATTCCATTTTATTTTTGTATTAATTATGTATTCAATCATTAGGTTATAGGCTTTAATTTGAAAGAATGAATAATTCAATGAAGTTTTTACTAGTACGGAACCGTAAGAAGAATCCAAAGGAAACTGAAAAAGAGATTAGGGAATATGGGGATCGGTGAATAATCGAGACTATCCAGATAACAGGACTGTTGAGATCAACTAAAATGTGAAAAGTTCGGTGAATAATCGAGGCTATCCAGACAACAGGACTGTTGAGATCAACTAAAAAGTAAAAAGATCGGTGAATAATCGAGGCTATCCAGATAACAGGACTGTTGGGATCAACTAAAATGTGAAAAGTTCGGTGAATAATCGAGGCTATCCAAAAAACAGGACTGTTGAGATCAACTAAAAAGTAAAAAGATCGGTGAATAATCGAGGCTATCCAAAAAACAGGACTGTTGAAATCAACTAAAAAGTAAAAAGATCGGTGAATAATCGAGGCTATCCAGAAAACAGGACTGTTGAGATTAACAAAAATGAAAAGAATAATAGAGAGCTGAAGAGATTTGCAATTATTCGAACAGCCATGATGACCAATTGTTATTACTCTTCGGAAAAGCAGTAGTATTAATAACAATTTGAACACTATATTTTGGGCATTCTAATTATAAGAGGGAAGTCGCCGAGGCGTAGTGACTGACGTGGTAAAATAATTTAAACTCTAATGATGCCTTTACGTTCAGTTTCGGACTAATACCCAACTATGCATCAAATACTAGCCTTACTGTTCTTCTCAAACATGACTTTGGCATTGAATAACCCATGAAGGTTGACATGCCCCTAAAATACATAGAATTTCAACCAACTTCTAATAAGGCTGTAAATGAAACAAATATTTAAAAAAGTAAACATTTCTGCTCATTGAACAAGTGGGTAAAGTGTTCACCAATGGTCCGGGAGACCTGGGTTCAATCCCCGGACGAGTAATTCCAAACACTTTAAAATGGTACTTGATACCTCCTTGCTTAACACTCAGCAATATAAGTTACGTATCGAGGCTCAAGTGGAACAATCCTGGGAAACGAGTAGCACCTTCCTTTACAACTCAGCGTAGTAGCTATTGAAAAGAGAGCCTACTGGTCGCCCTCGACAAAGGGAGACAACTTTACTTACTTATTTATAAGAGAAGAATCAGCATTAGGCAAATAATTTTAGACACTCGTCTATTTCTAGTTGATGATTTTTGACACTTGCACATTCTCTAACCGATATTCATTTTTATCTGATGGCACTGTCAAATCTTTTGTTTGCGATTTTCAATGACAACTTCGGGTTGATTAGATTTTACATGTCTGTCGGTATAAATACTAAAGCCTTAAATGATAGCCATTTTATTTTTTTTTTATTTGTTCGGCCATATTTTCATATTACAATTGATGATGCACGAAATAATAACAACATATCCGATAATGAATATACTATACAATCTTGGCGTCTTGATATTTGTTGTAATAATAATAATAATAATAATAATAATAATAATAAGAAGAAGAAGAAGAAGAAGAAGAAGAAGAAGACTATTCAAACATCAGCATTGTTGAGATCTAGCAGAATACTGAGAATAATTCTGGAGACGAAGAGATTTGCTGTCACTCAGACTCCAGTAAAAAACTGTTACCTAACCCTGATGCGAAAAACTATCAAAAGAGAAAGTACTCGAGAAGTGAAGGCAAATATCAAAGAAATTCGATAATATTGGAAAATGGTCTGGCACAAACCAGAATTTTTCCTAGAAAATGAGACCCCAAAGCACCATGGGATTTTGAGATAAAAATTAATCATACAATCCCAGTAAGTACAGCAGACCTAGTTTTCGTCCACAGAATAAAATAAACCTGAAAAATTGTTGACCCTAGTTTTCTAGCTGTTCCCTGAGTAAAAGTAAAGGAAAATAATATTCAAAAAGACTATATAAATACCTGGACCTTGTTAGAGGGTTTAAAAAGTTAGGTACATGAAGGTAACTGTAATACTAATCATAGTGGGAGCACCGAAAAAAAAAAACGGGAGAAATGTCAGTAGAAACTAGATAATCGAAGAAGGATTGAAAAAGTCCAAATCACAGCACTGCTGAGATTGGCCCAAATAGAAGAATTCTGAAAAACTAAAAGACTGAAGTGGTTTGCTGTCAGTCAACTTCCGAAATAACCGCCAGTTAAAACTGGTGTTAAAAACTCCAAATTAATCATATAATGAGCGAATATAGCAAACTAGCACAAAATGAGTTTAAGGCTAGGCACGACAGGATGGGGAAGGTGATCCAGAGAAAATTGTGCAATAAATTGAAATTTGACCATACTACCAAATGGTACATGCGCAAACCAAAATCTGTCCTTGAGAATGAGACGTATACAATTCTCTGGGATTCTGAGATACAAATAGATCATATAATCTCGGCTGGAAGACCAAACCAATGATAATTACACCCCCCCCGGAGAACTTACCATATAGTGGACTTTACTGTCCCGATGGACTAAAGAGTGAAAATCAAAGAAAACGAAAAGGCAGACAAATACTTGGACCTTGCATGAGAACTAAAAAGGCTATAGAATATGAGGGTGACAGTGATACTAACTGTAATTGACGCAGGCTTGGAATGAGGGCTGGAAGAGTTTTAAAACGAAGGACGAATCGAAACTATCCAAACTAGAGCGTTGTTGAGATCAGCTTGAATACTGAGAGGAGTCCTGGTGACATGAAGAGACTTTTAGTCACCCAGACTCTACGTTGGTGTGAAAAACTCGGAAGGACTAAAATAATAATAATATTATGATAATAATATTGGAACGGTAAATAAGGATTATTAAAGGGCCTGGAGGATTTGGAAGTTGGCGACCGCGTGGAGACCATCCAAACAACAGCATTATTGAAAACGGCCAGAATACTGAGAAGAGTCCTGGAGACTTGAGGAGACTTGCTGTCACTCAATCTCCAGTGAAAGACCATCAGCTAACGCTGATGTGAAAAACTCTAATAAGTCACCTATCTTACCCTGTCATTCCTAGTCTTGTATTCCTTTTGTGCCTGTTTGTTGCATACGGTTATTAAAGGATCAATTCTTTCATCTCCTCACACCGTATCTTACACTTATTATTCAGTTGCATATTATCAAATTTTACTCTGACATGATTAGTTCATATGAGATTACGCTGTGTTGCTATGAAAAGAGATTAGGTTTCTCTTTTCAGGAACTGTAAGCAATCTGAGATTTGCATCTTATATCTAATCAAAGCTTGGTAAATTAGAAAACCCTAATATTTAATGGAGCAGAAATATTTTTTGTCCAATTGCAAGTCTTTCAAATTTCATTGGGGAAGATTTTAATTGCTTAGAACTGTCTTCATTTATTTAAACTAACTTGTAGCACCTCACATGGTATAATGGTTATCATATTGGATAAGGAGACTATTTAGTGAGTACGATTCTCACTGGGGGGTCTATACTTCTAGCCAAATGTCATAGCTAAGCTTAGCAAATAATTCCATTCACGGAACTTTGTTGTGGCACAAGGCCGGGAGTATAGGGCACTTTGTGAGAATCAAAGTCATTGAGAACAGTTTTCTCGCCTGGTTCTTCAAAAATTACATCACGCGAGACGTTTCTAATGGTGGGGAAATTACCTGATGATGATCGAACTCATTAAATAAGGATCTGTTTGACAAACTCTACAACGAAGTAATACGGGTAAAATGTTGCAAAAAAAATACTATCTTAAACCAAAAGGATTTTTGAGGTGCCCGTGGTGTAGTCGTTATCGTCGTAGGAAATGGACACGGCGACACGAGTTCAAATCCTGGACGAGACTGATTGCATTTCACATAGCACTAATACCCTTGGGAAAGGTATGAATCCAATTATCCTCCCTCCAGCTATGGGTAAATAGTAGGACAGACTAGGTTCTTCAGCCTTGGTTAGGCAACTAGTCTAGGAGAAGGAAAACTCTGAATTCAAACCCGTTAAACTCCGCTTAAAAATTGACCATGTGTCATATCCTGCCCGAGCGGAGGGGTTGGGTAAATAGTATCTTAAACCAAAAGTGTTTATTCAATAAATGCTTTACGCCCCACTCGATGTTGAAAATGTATTTTTCTACTAAACTTAACCAAGCAACCACAATAAATTCATTGTGATTTCAGCCACACAACGAGGTACTGCTGGAGCTTTTCATATATACATGGACATTTTTTTTTCCAATTTTTTGGTATTTTCTGAATTTGGTATCTCGTCTAATATTTCAATAGTTTGTCTCACTAGTTATCCAGTAGGTTGCTTTCTTCTTTTTATTTTCTAAATTATATAATTGTTGTTTTTCTTTTTTTCCTTGTTACTCTTTCATATATTGATCATAATACAAATTTTATAAATATGAGTTAAAATAAAGCATAAAAGTTATCAGATTCGGCCTTTATGTGAATAATTATTAAAAAAAAAATTCAAGCAACAAAAAAGCGAAATATTCCACGAGAAAATTTGGAGATGGCTGTGAAAAGGAAGCCTTAAGGGAGAAACTGAATGTCTTCTGATAGCAGCACAGAACAACGCCATATAAACTATATCAAAGCAAAAAATAAACAAAGCCAACATACTAGTAGATGTAGGTTATATAATGAGAGAGATGAAACAATCAATCACATTATAAGCGAATGCAGTAAAGTTGGTGACCTTTGTCGAGGGTAACCCTAAGGCTCCCTTTTCCATAGCTACTACACTGAGGTGTAGGAGAGGACGCTACTCCTTTCCCTAGATTGCTCCATTTTACCCTTGATCCTTACTTTATAATGGTGAGTGTTAAGCCAGGTTGCATCAACTACCATTTTTAGAGACTTTGGTATGACTCGACCTGGGATTGAAACCCAGGTCTCCCAGACCATTGGCGAACTCTCTACTAATTAGGTAAGCTAGCTCAAAAATACTATAAGACTTGATAGGACTGGGCGGGGATGGTGTTCCACTGGGAATTGTGCAAGAAGTTTAAATTTGACCATAGGAACAAACAGTATATGCACAACCCAGAGTACGTCCTTGAAAATGAAATGCACAAACTGTTCTGGGCTTTTGAGATACAAACGGATCACATAATCTCGGCCAGACAACCAGACCTAGTGATAGTCCAAAAAAAGGATAACCTGCTGAATAGTAGACCTTGCGGTTCCGTCTGATCTCAGGGTAAAACTGAAAGAAGTTGAAAAGAAAGAGATATACCAAGATCTTGCTAGAGAACTGAAAAAATATTGAATATAAAAGAGACAGGGATACCAATTATAATTGGTGCACTTGGTAGAGTCACCAAAGGATAGATAAAGAAACTAGAGGACTTGAAAATTATAGGACGAGTGGAGACCACCCAAACTACAACATTAAGATCGCCCAGAATACTGAGAAGAGTCCTGGAGTCTTGAGGTGAGATCCCGTCTCTCATACTCCAGTAAGAAACCATCTCCTAACTCTGGTGTGAAAAACTCTCAAAGGAGTTAAATAATATGTTAAGGCAAAAATTGATAATACGCCTCGGATTAGCAAGTTTAGGTTATGTTTTGAAAAGGTGAAACGGTTAATTAGATAGTAAGCGAATGCAGAAATTTAGCAAAAAGGATTGTAAGACTAAGCATGATTGGGAGGGAAAGATGATCCATTGGAAATTGTGCAAGAGACTGAAAGGCAATCATACTACCAAATGGTATATGCACAAACCAGAATTTATCCAACAAAATGAGAGCCATAACATTCTCTGTAAATTTAAGATACAAACCTATCACCTAAACCAGGCCAGAAGACCACACCTAGAACTAATTCAAAATAAGAAATAAAAAAAATTACATCTCATCTTCGGGATTTTTGCCAACATGGTACGAAACCTTTTCTTAAGTAACTTAAATTAACTGACAAATTACATACAGCGAACCACTGAGAGGAAAAGTAAAAAAAAAACAACAACAACAACAAAAACTACAAAAGATAGATATAAACTTAGACGTTGCCAGAGAACTGAAAATGCTGTGGAACATGAGGGTGACGACCATGCCAAATGAAGTTTGTGTACTTAAAGCTGATCCCAGATGCTTGATAAACAGACTGGAGGAATTAGAAATCAGAACAAGTGAGATAATCCAGAACACAACACTAATATCTGTGAGATTACTCAGAAGAGTCCAAGAGATCTGAGATAGACTTGTTGTCACTCAGACTCCTGCGAAAAACAAATAGTTAAAACTAGCAAAGGGTGAAAATAATAATCATTATTATAACAAAAGAAGAAAAATAAACAAGAAAAGAAATAAAAGAGTACTGGCTCAAATAACAGACAATAATGAATAAATATACACAATCAGAATTCAATAAAAGACCCTCATGAAAATACATACATACATACATACATACATACATATATATATATATTTTTTTTCATGTGGGTCTCTTTATTGAATTCTGATTATATATATATATATATATATATATATATATATATATATATATATAGATATATAAACTTATATATATATATATATATATATATATATAATTTGTGAAGGTGCTGTTGAATACGTAAGAAAAAATAGAGAAAGGGAGAATTATGAGTGACAAGCCTAAAACTGTTAGTACGATGTCCGTCAGCATAAAGGATATGTTTGGTTTTCGCACTAGATTTGCCATCGGCCGTAGAGTAGAAAAGGAGCTAGAAAGTGACACAGGTAAGGGCTTGTGTCAGGGTTGAGACAAGATACTATCAATCATATTTCCCTGGCCAAGCATCCCGGCGTGAATCTCCATCAAGCCTCTGTATAGAGGAAACAACCTTGATGAATGATAAAACCAAAGGACACATACACACACTCACAGACGCACTGTCGGGCAAACAAACGATTATCCCGCACAGGGAAACATACACATACACGTATTCAAAGACCGATACATATATGTATGCAAGTGTATGTCAGGCTTTCTGTATATACATATATATGTA
This sequence comes from Sepioteuthis lessoniana, assembly GCA_963585895.1. Classification (NCBI taxonomy): domain Eukaryota; kingdom Metazoa; phylum Mollusca; class Cephalopoda; order Myopsida; family Loliginidae; genus Sepioteuthis; species Sepioteuthis lessoniana. The sequence goes on along the minus strand of OY757912.1, from coordinate 120,133,787 downwards.
TATATATATATATATATGTGTGTGTGTGTGTGTGTGTGTGTGTGTGTGAGAGTTTGTGTGTGTGTGTGTGTGTGTGTGTGTGTGAAAAGCTAAACATATCCTTACACAAGTCTATCAATGTGTGTGTATTTCTACTAATTTCACAGCTTTTGTTCCTTTGTTATTTTACTCTCTCTCTCTCTCACACACACACATACACACACACAAACACACATTCACACACGTGCGTGCGCATATATCTATAAATTGAAATGAATAGTTCCGTGAATGATTTTAAATTTGGTATTTAGGTTGTTATGATTTCATATTCTTCTGTTCTACACGCATTTCAGATTTTGTTTCTGGTGATTTTGAATGGTTATGTTTCGACTGTTGTGTTATTGTAAATATTGTTTTGATTGGATGTGGGTTTTTTTCAGTATTTGTGTCCCTGAATGTCCCATTGGAGTTAATTGTCCACGAAGACCTCTGTTCTATGTAAATGTTCTTTGTATATATAAATTTTGCCACAAAAGGAAAAACTCAAAATAGAAAAAATACAATCTTAAAACAAACGAAAAACAGAGAATTCTCGAAGAGGGAAAAAAATACAAAAATTGACACTATCCACCAAAAACCTCAACATAGGAAATCCAAACGGAACGATTTGAAGTCCCTTGTAGAATATTTTGCAACTAATTATGCTTATCTACAAAATACAAGGAAAAAAGAAAAGACCCACAGATGTACGTTAAAAACAAACCTACACACTCCACAGAACAACAACAACACACACAAATACAACCTAGAAAGAGAACAATACAATAGAAAAGATACACTCTACCGAACACATACATATCCACACAAAGGCAGACAAGGCTCTTTAGCCTTGGCATGACAACTGATCTAGGAGAAGGAAAACTCTGAATCCAAACCTTCAAAATTGACCTTGTGTCACATCCTGCTCGTGTGGAGGGGTTGGTAAATGCATACATATCTACTCTATAGATGGAATTACAAATCAAACACCAGCACACACAAAGCGCCCCACGCAAAGAAAAAAATCCCTGTATATACCATCATACGATCAAAAAATGGCCAAAGTACTCTAAAAACAACAACCACTCAGTAAGAAACGACATTTTAGGGAAAAATTGGAATAAAATTAATCTCTATACATACTATCACACACCAAAAAAATTCGCCCAACCACTATACATACCAACAAAAACAGAATGTGTTAATAATATCCTCTATAATGCTTCTATAACAAGAGAAGATACCGCCCAGATTAGCCCAGTGATAACAACACAAAGGTAAGAAAGCTTTTCTTGGCAACACAAATTATCCTATAAATTACAGCATAATAAGAAATCAATTTTAGGCAACACAAGTCGAAGATCAGTCTAAGTAACATATCTAACTAAACCAACAGCATAAAACTTAAAATAATCAAACTATCAACGTATATTTTGACAAAAAACAGATTAATTGATTAAAACACTTTCTAAAATTTTGTCTTACTCCAAAATCCGTCTGGAAGAACAAAAAAGGACATGATAGAATTTAAACAAAAATTTAGATTAATAGAACAAAAACAGACGACTCCTTCGTAAAAATTAAATCCAAATTCTCCCGGCACAAACATAATAAAAGTGAATAAAACACTTTCTTTGAAAAGCGCTGGAACATTAACTCAACAGAAAAAAAATCTGTATATAATAAACACTCTTGTGAACAAAGACAATCCTTCAAAATATATAGGAAAACAATGACATACTTATAAAAGAAGCAGAAAAGAGAAACACAGTAGTCATTTGAAATATAACATATAGCATAAGAAAATTCCAAGAAATACTAAGGGATATGACCAACTGTAAATTATTTTTTATAGAGAAATTATATTATAAATCCTGCAAGCACGGCACGTGATATACATAACCATTTCACATCTGTTTCGGCCTGATTAGTCTCTTTATAAATTAATCAATACCAACAAAGACTGATTTGTTTTGTTGAGTTTTATTGCATATCAACTATTGTATGTTGTTTACATACCAAATTCCCTTTATACATAATTTGTAAACACACAGTTTGTAGATAACATTTTTAAACGAGCCAGAGCTCATTTGTTTGCCAACAGTTATCGATATGATTTATAGGTCAATAGTTTGTAGGTAATCTTATTTTAAAATCAGTCAGAGCTAATTTGTTTGCACATTAATATTACTATTGTTTGCACACTGTTAAATGGTTCCAAATATTCTAACACAAATAGTTCTATTTAGCATTAATCTTTTGTTTGTACTCGTTTAAAAGCTTTCGAATATTGATCGTATAAATAGTTTTATTTGCACATAGTCAAATGGTTTCAGACATCGCTATGTAACACAATTCATTTAAAGCACACAGTTAAGTAGCTTAAAGTATTGCGAAGCAACACAAATATTTCTATTCAGTATTACTCATTTGATTGCACACAGTTAAATTGTTCCAAGTATTGTGATCTATCATTAATAAGTAATTAAACATCAGTCGTTTGTTTGCACTCACTTTGAATGCCAAACATTGCTATCACTCCAGGTCAGAAGGTAAACACAGAGCAATGGTATTGAGGGGGTACTACTCATTCCGTAAAGCTCTAGGGTTGGCGTCTCGCCATCAGATGGTTTAATGTCATATCCAGGACAGCAAAGACATTGGTTTCATTCCAAAATTTAAAAAATTCTGCAGAATACACAATTAAAAATTATCTAAAAAGAAAAGGACTTCCTAACTACATTCCAAACACTAGCAAATTTTAACGATTACCACGTACAAGTCTAGGATTTTAAGGATTACCAATGTACAAGTCTAGGAAATGAAAATAGCTGTAGAAAAACAATATTTACAATGCAAAAAAAAAATTCTAAACTCCAATTACCTCAAATTTAGACCTAGATTTGCAGGCCCGTCATACCCGACCAATAAACTCAGAAAACAGATATTTTATTAAAACCATTCTTAAAAAAGATATAAAACTACATCAAAGTTGATATCCATTCTAAAACTCCATACCACGAAAAAATTGATCCCAATAAACTTATGGTTACATCTGACGTCACAAACCTATACAGTAATATTCTCCATGAATAAGGAAAGGGGGCATCAATTTTTAATAAAAATACCCCGAAGCATTACACGCAATATCTAAGAAAAAATCATCTGTGATAGTATAGAACTAATCCTAAATAACAACTCTTTCCAATACAACAAAAATTACATCGAGATCCTAGGAGAAGCTATGGGAACTAACATGGTACCAACATACGCCGCCCTAATCGTAGCATAAAAAATCCATGTCAATTCATGGGAAAAAATACAGAAACAATATAAAAACAGAAAGTATTAGACCAGGGAAAAAATATTTGGATGACTTTCATATTTTGGAAACGCTCATGGGAAAACATTAACGATTTAACTCTGTTACGTACTTCAAAACCTACAGCTTAAATTAAAATTCACCATATAATACTATTCTAAAAAAACTTACGTTTTTAGACATCCGCCTTGAAAATCAAAATAGCCAAATAATGATAAAAATTTAATACAAAACTACAGACATTCAGCAATACTTTTATTTTAAGATCCATAACCCCACCCTAACTGCATAAAATCCACCCCTTACACTCTTTCACGTAGAATATGCACTATAGTCACGAACAAAAACCTTCGATTAACTTACCAAGAAGAATCACAAGTAACACTACACTGGAGTCCACAACACTAATAAGTAAGGGATTCGAATTAACAGAAAAAAACACCAATAAAAGAACTACGAATCTCAAAAAATGTAGCATAGAACAACCCCTTGCATTTGTGTAAACTTACAAAAAAAAAAAACCAGATCTATTCACAAAAATATCAATGAATCTAGAACAATTAAAAACAATAATAGAATTTTTAAAAAATCATAAAACATAGAAAAAATCATTTGAAAGAATGATGACCAAAAAACATATAAACATATTTTAACCTCATTTAAATTTTGGGAACATACAATGCATCGATTCTCAAAATGATTAAATATAATATGTAGAGTATGTAATATAATCATAAAAAAATCTAAAACCTTCGAAAACCCCAAAACAACATTCATTATGAATAGAAATTTAGGCTGCAAAAAATATAGTCTGCATTATCAAATGCAATAACTGCAAACAGATATACATTGTTTGTTGTCAACCAGTGAACAATAGACTCTCGTTGCATAAAAGCAAACTTAAATGACTATAGAATAGAAAAATATATGTATCAATACACTTTTATGAATGCAGCAAAGGAGAATTTGGAATAATACAAATATACCGCATTGATGACAACTCATAACGCCAAACAAAATAAGAAAAAATATTATTTAAAATCAACATTAAAAAGAACACACACACACACACACACACACACACACACACACACACACACACACACACACAACATATGCAAAAATATTAACAGACAGAATAACTTAAAATACCTCAATATCGGGGTGAAATATATTTTTCCACGCATTTAAACCACCCAAGGAAAAACATGTATGTATGTAGGCATTGAGGTAGATTCATGAGTATATTTGTAAGCAGAGTCAGACAGGGGGAAAAAAGGCCAAAAATCAACGGAACACCATTGAAATTAAATGTGTTTACGAATGTGTGTATGAGTGTATATGGTGTATATGCATATATACGTGTATAAACACACATATAATTCATACAGGCCAGAGGTATTCACAGACATTTGACACAAATAGGACATTCACAGACACCAATCTGGAATTAAACAAAAATTAAAAAAAAACCTCCAAAGAAGATATATGCATAAATGTACTCACGTGTTTACATGTGTAAACATACACACATAAAAAACGCATACAATGCACATCTATGGCATACTCAAAGAACATTTATGCAGACGATACGATCACATCCAATCCAATATCATAACGACTATAGCAACATTCGTTACCAAACAAACTTAAAATCTCCTGAAAAGAGTATAAATAGAAGAAAAAATAAAAAACAAAATACCAAATTTAAACTATTTGCGGACCTATTTAAAAAATATTTACTTTTTTATCGTTCGACCAAAAACAATGCGTATATATATACTAACCCCACCGCTCGGGTAAGATATGACCCAAGGTCAATTTTTAAATTTCATGTATATATACATATATTTATATATATATGTGTGAGTGTGTGTGTGTGTATGTGTGTGTGTGTGTGATAGAAGGCATATGATTTTCGTTTGTGTAATAAAACATTTGGAGACGGATAATCCTATTTGAAAGGAATAATATGAATAAATATTTGATGTTTAGCTGTTATATACAGAAATAGGATAATGTAAAAATTCCGTATTTTGCAGCCGCTGACATCAGAAATTTATAATAAATCTGCAAATTTAATTGCAAATTTCTTTATCCTTCAATTTTCATTATTTCACGTTCAGCGTCAGTAAAATTCTCGCAACGATGTGCCCTTTTTCTAGGTACAAATTACATATACAAAAATCAAAGAAGAACTTTAGTAATATATATATATATATATATATATATATATATATATGGTTGGGTTGGTTGGGTTTTATGGCATATCAACACTTGTAGGTTATTTAACGCCAAATCCATTTTTATGTAAATAATCAGTTCTTTTTTAAACAATTCAGTTTAGCATGAGTACACAGTTTAATTGTCAAAAACATTTTTATTTCGAGCTATTCAGTGTAGTCAAGCACTTCTAATTCAGCTAGTTCAGTTTAGTATAAGTACAGATTTTGTTTACACACAATTAACTGTCAAAACAGTTCTATATAAAACCAATCAGTTTAGTGTAAGTAGGGTTTAAATCTCAAAAAAACAGTTCCATTTCAAATAATTCAGTTTAGCATAAGTATACAGCTTAAATGTAAGTACGGTTTAATTGTCAAAAACATTTCTATTTCAAACAACTATATTTAGAATAAGTATGCTGTTAGTTCTATTTATCCCATTGATAAGTCCATTATCAGATGGTAACACTCCGGGTCAGAGTGAACCTGGTAGCGATGGCAATAAAGCGGTACACCGCATACCCCAAAGCTCTAGGATTACTGGAACCTCACTATCAGATCGTTTAGTGTCATATCCAAGACACTCATTGGGTGGGATCTTACCCCTCTACAGAGAAGAAGTCGGTGTATTTTACAGCCCCAGCCGACTGGGCAAATATATGTGTGTTTGTGTGCGTGTGTGTGTGTATTTTAGATACATAGATTCATGATAGATGCATAAGATTTTGTGTTTATTTGTGTTCATGTGTTTATATATATATATATATATATGTGTGTGTGTGTGTGTGTGTGTGTGTGTGTGTGTGTGTGTGTGTGTGTGTTTGAATTGAAACGATAACTGAGAACTTATATCGAGAAATTAAAAGAAAATTTTAAAATAGAAAACGAGAACATATTTAGGAGCCTTGTGAATTCTCAAGAAAGGAACAGATGAAAAGTTAAAAAAATCAGGAAAATTCAAATAATCAAGATTCAGAATGCATATAGCCCATTTTTAACGAAAAGTCATGTCTACTTAAAACATGTTATCACTCCGTTTCAAAATGTATGTTAATCAGTTGCCATACTGTCATTATTTGTCAAAAATCGCAGAGTATATTAATGTGTTAATATTAAAAGCATCTGCATTACTTAACTGCTACTACCACTACTACTATTACTGCTGATGTTGTTGCGAATAATAATTATTATAATAATCCTATTTACCCAACCCCTCCGCTCAGGCAGGATATAACACAAGGTTAATTTTTAAGCGGAGTTTAAAAGGTTTGAATTCAGAGTTTTCCTTCTCCTAGACTAGTTGCCCCACCAAGGCCGAGGAAAACAGTCTGTCCAACTATTTACCTATAGCTGGAGGGAGAATAATTGGAGTCATACCTTTTCCAAGGGTATTAGTGCTCTGTGAAATGCAAATATAATAATGACGATTCACAAGGCCTCCATGACTTATTAAGTAGCCTTGCTGAATATATTAGTGCTGTAGACTTGATGGTCCTAATTTATCCTCTAATCTTAAGTTCATTCTACTAAGGGCACCAACTAAGCCTGGCATCTCTGTCGAGGTTCAGTTATTAGTCTAGTTTTTAGCCTTCCTTCAATTTCAGTGTGTGGTCAGCTTTTCCGGCAACACCCATGAGATAACATGCTGTTGTCTTCTAATAAATTAAATTAAATATAGGTCTGTTTTTTTGTTTTTTTTGTTTTGTTTTTTTTGGGTATAAGCGGGTTTGTACCTTTTCCATGGGCATTAGTCCGGAAGTAAACGTAATAGCATGGTTAGTGTTTGAACCCTTTTTTTTATAGAGATAAACAGTGGAGAATTAGACGCCATTAGGAATCGGCACATTTGTTGGGCTCCAGTGACCTGCTGAGGTGACCAAGTATTGAGATGAATACAATACGGGAACCAATAGTCAAGAATGTCAGATGAAAAAAAAATGAATATGAGTTCAGGTAAAAAAATCATACATAATAGTAGTAATCATAGTGATGTGACAAAATTAAGTTTATAAGTCTCAAAAATTTATTTTGAAATGTCCAGCAGGACATATAGCGTAACGGTTATAGGTGTTGTTTCCCTAAGTTTCTAAAAAAGAGATATTCTTCTGCAGATACAATCCTGACTGCAGGTTAGTAACAATACAGGGATATTTACCACTTAAATCCGGTTATGATGAACGGAATCAGAACAAGCGACCCCCGCGGATTAAATAAAGGACGTGGTTCAAAGTCCTATGTAGGCTCCCAAGTTCGACAAACACATGAAGTCTGGAAGACATTTCGGTAGAAAAAATGTGAATATAACAATGAAGACAATAGTCTGAAAACCCAGGACAATAGTTTTTTTTGTTCTGCTTTAATTTTATGTATAAGAATTTCATCCGTTACCAAGTTTAAAGAAAAGATGAAAATGCTTCATGAAGAAAATTATCAACTTCAGTTTAGTCTTTGTTACAATTAGCAATACATACTTATGCTTAGTTGGGAACTTACAATTCTTACTTAGTCATTTTTACAACTAGCTGTACTTTTTTATGATCCCCCAGATCACCCCATCCTGTTGACAGTGAGTTGTGACTCGTAATTCTTGAGGACGGGATCCTGGTGTCCTAGCAGTCACTAACTTGGCAGACTAATTGGTCAACTCAACTGACACACTTCAATTGCGACCTGAATAGACTGGTCAAACGATCGGAAAGGCTCGACCAATCAATTGGCTTGTCATGTCAAGCCATAGCACCAATATGAATACCTAGATCGAATTTTTCAAATTACTCTTCTGAAAATAATCACTAAACCCTTTCTATCTTAAAGGTGATAGAAAACAATAACTGAGGGTCAATATAGCCAAGAAACACAATAATTTGAGTGTCTCGGGTGTGACTCTAAACTACATCTGAGGAAGAGGCTGTAGTTCAAGAATTTTGGAAATGTGGTCAATTCCTTTAAACCATTAAGCTCAGCCATAATCTGACTTAGAGTTGGAGTACCTGTTAGGGTCCCATATATGAATCAAATAAGTAATGGTTTAAATAGTACGATGAGTATTCTTCTTACAGGTATTAAATGCCCCACGGCGGTTGATGTGCTATTAAAAAAATTAAGCAAAACAACAAAACCTTTCTCTCTGTCTGTCTGTCTGTCTCTCTCTCACACACACACATACACCTATGTTGGTTGGTTGGTTGGTTGTGTTTTAGAACATATCAACATTAGTGGGTTATTTAATGACATATATTGTTTGCATATATATATATATATATATATATATATATATATATATACTAATTTACTATCTACCAGCATTCACGGTGACGAAGAAAAAGAAAAAAAACGCCAGAATTCAGAGATAACAATATCTCGAATCACTTCGTGTGAAAAAAAAAAGATTATCGGTAGAAAAAAAAGGCCAACTTCGTCACACCAGTTGAAAAAAATCAAGAGATATGCAATCAGTTGGTCAAAAGAACAAAAACCCACCGCAAAATGCTGCAATGCTACAGTTACAAAAAGTGCTCAATACTAAGTAGAGCCAGTTACAAAAATTAAATCGCGAGTCGGTGCTAAGTACCCTGAGGAATAGTTTTAGGCGAAACTGTAGTAGGATAGTCCCGACTCGCGATTTAATTTTCATATATATATATATATATATATATATATATTATTTGTAGGCTTGTAGTTTGTTGGCAACATTATTTGAATACAAACTAGAACACATTTCTTTGCACACTGTTAAATGATTTCAATAATTGTTATTTAACACAAATAATTTTATTAAGAATTAATCCTTTAGGATTCCATTTATGAATCAAGTAAACCTGTTCAATCATTTCATAAGGATAATTACAATAACAATCATTATTTGAAAATATACAAACTAATTTACCGAAAAAAACAAAAAAAAATAATGACTTTTATCAAATAGAATTTTTTGTATTATCAATAATTGAAAACTTTCACCAGTGTATCAAATAAGCTATAATTCATTTAAAATAGTTGACAACAAGTTATTAAATCTCAAATTATATATATATATATATATATATATATATATATATATATATAACAGGTTTTTGACATTTAATAAGGTGCAAGTGTTGATATGCCATAAAACACCAACCAACTGAATTATGAGGCTGTCAATGGAGACTTGATTAACCCGACAATATCTCCTATAAACTGACAACCACGGCAAAAAACATAATGTTCCAAATATAACACAATCCTCCCTTGATCTGGTGCTCTAAGGAATGTAGATTCAACCTTCCCTCGAAGTTACTCCAAAGTCAACTTAGACTATTAGGGTTAGTGACTGTCAGGGTAATGTTGATCTGTTTGAAAATGATTTGTATTAGATAGTGTTAGATTGCCCCCTGCTACCTTCTTCGGAGGATGGCTGTGATCGTCTTACTTCATTGTAATGTTGTGTTTAGGGCCACATGCTGTTTTGCATCGAGGAATAAATATCTCTTGTTGAAAAGAATAAATATCCGGCTCCTTTTGTGTGTACACTTATTTTATTCTCTCTTATATATAACCCGACTACCTTAAGAAGTTAGTTTTATGAATGGAAGGTTATGCGCACCGATTCTCAAACATGTGTACTTGTAGACGTCTAAGTTGTGTTCTGTTGAGTGTCGCATGCTGTTTTGCTTCGAGAAATAAAGATCGCTTGCCGAAAAGAATAAGTAACCAGCTCCTTTTGTGTGTACACTTATTTTATTCTTTCTTAAAGAGTTAGTTCTATAGATAGAAAGTTATGAGCTCCCATTCTCAGACATGTGTCCTTGGAAACATCTCAAAAACAACTAACGATAACTTTTTAACTTCTAACTTCCTATGATCATGTGATCCAGTGGCATCCAATGAGAGTCGAGCTTGTGGTTGATCTTGAGCTCACCGACCATCGCACAAATAAACGACTTACGGTTTAACCATATTTACCAACCCTCCGCTCGGGCAGGATATGACACAAGGTTAATTTTTAAGCAGAGTTTAAAAGGTTGGAATTCAGAGTTTTCCTTCTCCTAGACTAGTTGCCTCACCAAGGCTGAAGAACCTAGTCTATCCTACTATTGACCCAAAGCTGGAGGAAGAATAAATGGATTCATACCTTTCCCAAGGGTATTAGTGCTATGTGAAATGCAATCAGTCTCTTCCAGGATTTGAACTCGTGTCGCCGTGTCCATTTCCGACGACAATAATAATTACACCATGGGCACCTCGACTTACGGTTTAACGGTTGGAACATCTTCAAATTCTATACTATATTTCAATACAAGATTTTGCTAATTTCTTATGTAAATATAAGATTACTTGAAACAATCTTACTATTAGCAAACAGATTATTACTATTAGATCGGAACAGTAATTGAAACCATATGATTATATATCAATTATTAATACTAAAAATAGTTATTTGAAGCTATAATTTTGTTAAAATAAACAACCAGTCTCATTAATTACTTGAAACCATATCATTGCATTAATGTTGTGGCCCCGGAAAGGGTCACTAATGAAAACGCAAACATGGATATTAGAAAACAGATTATAGTACACAAGAAAGATAGAGTTACATAGAAAAGGTAAGAAGTCTCGTACTGTTCGGATAACAACGATATTGATCTGGCCTCTGGCAGCGAAATCTCTCAGCACTATTAACGATGAGAAGAGTCCATTATGGTGAGATGGGTAAGGCTCCTACAACAATTAAATAGCCCTACAAAGGTCGACATGTCATAAATTAATCTAACTGTCGGCAAACAAATTTTTACTATGAAATAGAAATAGTTAAATTGAAACCATTTAATCGGGCACAATTATTAATAGTAAAATAATTAATATTATAATTTTTCTCATGGTCATCGGATCTAATGTTTAAAGTGATGGACTGTGGAATCGTAGTAAGCAAGTCCGAACTCCATTCGCGCTATTACGTTCACTTTCGGACAAAAACCCTTGGGAAAGGTATGAACCCCTTTATCCTCCCAGCTATAGGTTAAATAGTACCACTTCTGTTCTTGGAGAAGAGCTTTGACCTTAAATAGCCCACAAAGGTTGATATCCCATTAAACAACACAAACCAAACCCCATAGTCGTTCTCATTAATTACGAGAAAATGTATGGTCGCATTAAATAACTCAAGAAAGGTTGTCATGCCATAAAACAACTAACCAACCAACAAACCATAATTACATTCAGATGATAATTGATATTTATAAAGCTTGGCTAGGGTTCTTTGTTTAATGACATATCAATCTTCATGGGTTTTTTACTGTCAAAGTTAAGCTTGAAGATAAAAGTAGTGGTACAATTTAACCCATTCCTGCGGTGGGTAAGGGGTTTCATACATTTCCCCTGTGTAACAATCCAAAAGTAAATGTAACAGCGCGACTGGGGTTCGAACTCGTTAATTCTGATGTCGCCGTTCAGCACTGCACCAAGCTGACTCACCACTTCAGGACGACCAGCTCGAACATACATACAGCAGCTATGTGAGGATAAGGGATGTAGCCCTGAAGACCTGCCTGAGGCGATGAATGATAGGGAGAAGTGGCGAGAGCGGGTCAGGGATATCCGTGCTAGCGGCACGACATGATGATGATGATTAAAATCTTTATTAATGTCAAACAGGCTTTTCACTTTCAAAATCAGACATCAAAAATACTTTCATAAGAACCTCTGAATAAGCAGCATTGCTGAGAATAAAAGTATCCTGCTTCTTGCTTGATCTTAGGGCAAGAATTTGCAACTTCTATGAATTTCCAACTGTGTTCATAATTAAAAAAGCTGGTCACGTGAGAAATCACTTTTATGGAAGAAGCTAATCAGGGATGGATATTGTCCCAACGCTTTGTCATTTCAAAACTAACACAAAGTGGCATCTGTCTCCATTTCTTGCTAAAGGAAAACAGTTTATTTCTGGGAACAAGAGACATGCAAGGGACAGTACGTCAAAGAAAGCATATAAAACAGTTCCAATATGAAAATCAGTCTGAGCTAGATCATTAAGAACAGTCGAAAAACTTCACTGAGATAACCACAGCACTTTCTAAAAATAAGTTGAAATCGAACCAAAAAAATGACAAAACCTTATCTGTCCACACAGACGGACACTTGGTACATTAAAAAACCTATTTGTTAATAGACAAATAAATTAAACGGCTTGTCGGCGAAGCTTAAAAGACGTCAACTGTATCCTCTGTTGAAGAGTAAGACCCCTTAAAAAGGGTTTTCCTTGGTATGATACTAAACTCCATCTGATGATGAAGCTTTAATTATGGAGATCTATGCAGAGTACTGCTTCATTGCCAGTACTCCCAGATCTAATGTGAGTCGGACTGGTAGTACATTTTGGGCCCAACCTTTGCGTCTAATAGATATGTTTGGAAATTATTCGTATTCGATCGAACCAAGTGCAAAAAAAAGCAATTTACGAAACAACTACACAAAAAATATGAACGTACTATAAACGTGATTCGTTAACGTCTTGGCACAAAATAACCCTTGACGAGTTGACTTGCCGTTAAGGCCATTCAATCAATCAAATGAATTAAGCATGAAACGAACTAAACTGGCAGTTCACAGAAAAGTTTTTTTGTGTTTTTGTTTTGTTTTAGATTCCTTGCAAAACAGGCCATTACATCTTTGACGAAATCCAGCAGTTTTGATCGTCTGTATCAATCGGTATCAACCATAAAGACGACCATATTCCTATAAAATTCCTCACAATAAATTTGATAATTCCTTTGAGTGTTTCAAACTCCTAGACGAGATTGAAGTACCTTCTTTTCTTTGCGCTCGGCATGTCATCATGTTGACTCCAGATGTACGACTATTTTGTTGTACTTTCGTTTTAATTCTTTAGTTTGGCGTCGAGAGTCCACTTAAAGATGGAGGAAGTGATTGAATTGAATTTGAAGATGACCGAGCGTTGACTTGGAGAACCATACCTGAGTTCAACGTCCACTCTTAACTGATTTCCCATTACAGGCAAATGGTTATCATAAACAATAAAACTTAGGCAGACACACAAACTTATATATATATATATATATATATATATATATATGAATATGTGTGTGTATTAATGTATGTATATATATATATATGTGTGTGTGTGTGTGTGTGTTTACGTGTGCGTGTAAGCGAACGTGTCTGGTGTTGCTTGAGATAAAAATTATATTGCTATAGTTTCGTGAATTGACTGAGTGAGGGATTTAGAGGCATGTCAACCAATATAGGTTTATTTTATGCCAAGAGGTTAGGGAATTGCCTTTATTATACGTTCACATGTATATTTTTCGTGTAACTGTTTCTAAAGAATTGTTTTTTGCATTCAGTCCTATCAAATCTGAATCAGTTTTAAACAGATCTGTTTGACTCATAGACAGGACCCTAACAAGTATTACCTCTCCAGGTCAGGATAATAGCAATGAAGGGGTGGTCCACTCTCCCCAGATCTAATGAATAAGTGTAATCCATAATATCTTCTCAACGTTTTAAAAAATCCCCTTAATTTAAATAATTTCACGAAGTTGAAGTTATTTTGAAGCCAGAATGTTCTGCTATCAAATAAAACTTTTTTTGTGTCTCATAATATGAATTATCTAAATACTAAATTTGAAAAAAATCTCTAAATAAACATCCTTCAAGTATGCTAGTTCTAAAGTTTTTTTCAGAAGTTGTTAGATTGTGAGGTGTTATCACTCTCATTAGATCGTATCGTTATTTGACGGTGAGAATTATTTAGAAAGAATTTGAATTATTAAACTGTTCATGCATTGTGGCCAAGGATATAGAGATGCGGAAAATTAGCACAAAATTGGTTGCCAAGAACTTCACTTCCAAAGAAGTACTTTTTGCGAAAAACAGATTAATCCTGTAATACTACGGTTACTTTTTCCTCTCTCATCTTGATTGTTTTCTTTATATCCTGTCCCTCAAATCAAAATCTAGCCACGTTGTTTCCATTCGGTGGAGTGTTTAATGTAACGGTTATCATCGTAGGAAATAAAATCGGCGACCCGAGTTCAAATCTTGGACGAGGCGGTTAGTGAAATATCGGGAAGATTAACAAATAGATTACAAATCAAATAAAAGCACTGTCAGTTGAAAGCCTCCATCTTTGTTTCCAGTAATTGTTTTTTATATGAGTTAAAACATTTTTTACACCACTGAATTAAAAAAAAAAACGATACCACATCTTAAATCCTGTCTACAAAAAAAAAAAAAATGAAAAAGAAAAAAAACAAAACAGAATAATATAAAAGTAAAAATATGTATATCAGGGTGTTATATATCGTTTGATGAGTTCAAATATTGGCCGAAAGACCAAAATATTCAAAGTAGATATTTTTCCCCAACTGGGACTTTTGCCATCTGAGTGATTTATAAAGTGAAGGATGAGAGTGTTTAGATGAGTAATATTCATATTGTGTGTGCGTTCATCTTCATTATCAAAAACATGTGTTGACTTCCTATTTTATTTTAACCCTTGTGCGATAAGATGACTGGAAGTTTCCTACCTTGACCTCTGTGCCCATCTTTCACTCAGCGGGTGGTATACACAATGTGTACTGTTTGATTAAGCCAGTTTACGACATTTTCTATGAAGAAAATCATATCTTGAGAGGGCACACACACACACACACACACACACACACAAATATATATATATATATATATATATATATATATATATATATATATATATATATATATATATATATATATATATATATAAAGAGATATCCTATTATTGAATTATTTTCTTTGCTTGAAAATGTCGGAAAAGAGCTTATATATTGATATAACAATAGAAAATATTTTTTAAAAAACCCAAAACTCAAGAGTTTTCTCTCAGTTTTTTCTGTAATAATACTCATATCCAAGTTTTTTTGCACAGTAATATTTTCAAATGCGAACGTATCAATCTTCACAATCAGTTTCAAATTTTAACGATTATCAAAAAATTAAGGATTATAGGATATTTATCAAAGGACATTTGTGATATCCAAACGTAGTAATCCAAACGATCACCAGACAAGAGCGATGGTATTTGTCCTCCGTCCCATCAACCTGACGAGTATGGCACAAGTCTTTTTTTTAAGACGCCCGGCATTTCCAAAAATGCCTCGGACCCCGTCGGCATTCCGCTAAAAAGGGGGCCTCAGGCACCGGGCGGTAAACCCAACCCCTCCGAAGAGGGTTAAAGCCTGGGGGGACGGCCCCCTGAGGCTACAGGTATATCCAGTGACAAGACGCACCCGACCTGAACCCCCCATCGCATCACAGCCGGCCGAATGTGTCCCATCAACTGGATATGTTGCTTCTCAAAAGGCCGAGAAGCGATACCGGACAATAGCGATTTCAGTATTCTGATAGGAATACATGATGCCTACCATTACTAATGTGACACAACAAAACTTGAAGCCATTTAACTGTGTGCGAACAATAAAGAGTAATAAAAAAGATACCTGCAAACTATTAACTTAAAAATCACACACACACACACACACACACACACACACACACACACACACACACACACACACACATCTGCATAAGAGTATTTGACATTACATAACCATCAAGGGTTGATATGCAATTAAACCAAATATCCTAACCTAATCTATCAATAGGGATTGATATGATAGCATTTTAAAAAAATTTCATCTTTCTCTCTCTCTCTCTCTCTCTCTCTCTTTCTCTCTCTCTCTCTCTCTCTCTCTCTCTCTCTCTCTATATATATATATATATATATATATATATATATATATAATACAAGGAAAAAATTCAGCGGGTAGAGTGCATAAGTTGAGGGCTCAATACAAACGGTTATGGACGTATAATTAATTAGGGATTAAGAATACGTCAAAACTCAACGTGCAAACCAAAATATTTTTTTTTTATATAAAAACAAAAAGAAAAGATTCAATTCTTTGGTGTCATTATTAATTTATTTCCGGTCTTTGATGACCTTCAGATGTTGAATGAAGATGTTATTTGGATGTGTTTAAATTGCTTCCAACGAGAAGAGAATATTTTCTAAAAAATTCAATTTTTTAATTAAAATGATTTTTTATATGATTTTTAATTAAACAATTTTTTCAGTGGAAATATTGATATATATTACTATTACATAAAATGTTTATACATTCCTCTTTAAAGAAAGATGTTACCTCTAATTTAAATATTATTGAAAACTGAAGGTACGGAAAAATTTAATTGCGGCTTTTGATCAAATAAAATCATAAATAAGATATGAATTCAAAATTCCGTTGAAATTATTATTATTATAAATATTTAATAATATAATCCGTGTTAGGAAATAATAATTCAATGCTCGTAGTAATTTACAAAAAAATTATTTCTAATTATGAAACATCGTAAAAAAATTCCTTGTTACTTATATTAAGAAGACATTAACTTATCGATTGTTAAGTTAATCGTAATAAGTTAAGAATTAATAAGTAATAGATATTTTATTAATGTAACTAATAATCATCAATAAAATAGTAGTTTCTTAAACATTTGTTTACACATGGAAAAACGGTGTTGTTCATGGAATAGTTCCTTCTAGTTATAAGGTTAAATTAATAAGATTAGAATTTTAAATGTTAAAATTTTTTTATCAAATATATATTCTTTTTCATTTTATGATCATTTTATACAAAAGAAACATACTTATACTTAATTCTAAAAAATTAAATGTATTCGTCATTGGAAAGATATATATATATTTAGATAATTTTATAATTTAATCAATTTTTAAACTATGGATCAATATTTCAATATATAGAATTAAAATATAAATCAACTAATTGATGATCATTAATCAATTTTAATATGATTAATATATAGAGTTAAATCATACTAAGAATTTATTTCTATATCTAAATGCAAATATCATTTTATGATTGGCCCAGTGGGTAGAGTGTTCGCCAATGATCCGGAAGATCTAGGTTCAATCTCAGTTCGTGTTATAGGAAAGGCTTTAAAAAATGGTACTTGATACCTCCTTGCTTAACACTCAGCATTATAAGGTACGTATCGAGGGTAAAGTGGAGCAATTCAGGGAAAAAAGTAGCACCCTCCCCTATATCTCGGTGTAGTAGCTATTGAAAAGGGAGCCCTCTGGTCGCCCTCGACTACGGTCGCCAACTTTACTTTTTTACCACTTACTAGTATTTTGTAAATTTCCATCAATTTATTTCTATATACATATTTTCTCTTCTTAGCAAATTTTCCATGTAAACTGTTTGTCGAGGAGGATCTTTGAATTATTTTCTGATTTATAATTGGTGTTAGACCTTTATCTTTTAGATACCTGTAATATTTCGAAAGGAATCTAAGTAGTATTGGTTTCTGAAAGAACTATGGGTTTTCTTTTAAGAGGAATATATAAACATTCTATCTAATAATAATATATAACTATATTTCAAACGTAATATTTTTTCATAAAAAAATGATATTAATTAAAAAATTGAATTTAAAAAAATTCTCTTCCCGCCAGAAGCAATATAAACACACCCAAATAATATCTTTATTCAACATCTGAAGATGGTCATCATGGACCTGAAATAAATTTATAATAACAACAAAGAAATTTTTCTTTATATATATATATATATATATATATATATATATATATATATATATATGTTTGTTTGTTATAAGTCCAAAGAAAGAATTAGATTATATTTTAAAACAGGTTGGTCCACAAAGAGATTTGTATTTAAACATTTTCTTACAATCATGTTATATATGTGTATGTTTCCAGCGTGTTGATTCCGTCAGAAAACATATATGGCACAAGGTCTTGTTAATGGTGTACTCAATGAGATTTGAACTCACTCTTGTTGGCTGTTTGAATGTGTGGGTTTTATATAGAGGTTATTCTTCCTTTTTCTTTGACTGCGTTTACTTTAGTCTGCTTTATCCCTCTTTGATATTTTTTTATATGTTTTTGTCATTGTGTGTGTGTGTGTGTGTGCGTGTGTGTGTGCATTGGAGTGGTTTTGGGGTTCACTAACAATTATTTTTCTTCTCTGTGTGTGTTTCAGTGTGTATCTTGGGGATTTTATGTGTGTGTGGCCATGTGGTTTTGAATTTACCGGTAAGTCTTCCCCTTTATTTTTAGCCTTCGTCTGTGTATATGTATACACATATCTATGTATGTTCGTATATATATATATATATATATATATATATATCATCATCATGTCGTGCCGCTAGCACTGATATATATATATATATATATATATATGTGTGTGTGTGTGTGTGTGTGTGTGTGTGTGTGTGTGTGTGTGTGTGTGATGGTTTCGTCGGATAACATGTTCGGCATAAGGTCTAATTAATGGGTATTCAATGAGATTTTAACTCACTCGTGTTTGTAGTTTGAATGGTTTTTATTTACTTATGTTTTGTATATATATATATATATATATATATATATATATATATATGTGTGTGTGTGTGTGTGTGTGTGTGTGTGTGTGTGTGTGTGTGTGTGTGTGTGTGTGTGTGTGTTTTCCATTTGTATGTGTGTACGATTCATGTTTTTAATTTAACTTGGGTTTAATTTATCTATAAAATTCCATTCCTTTATTTGAAGTTACGAGTTGTCGTTGGTTTGATAAACTGGCATTATTTTAAATTTACCTCGGCTACATCGGTATAGGTATTTCGAAACATTTAATTTTCTGTTTTCTTCTATTTTGATATTATTATTGTGTAGTGGTGCCCTTGTATTAATTGCCTGTGTTGACCTATGTATATTTCCTTGCCTTCGTTACATACAATTGCGTATGCTACTTTTTTTGAGTTGCAGCTTAAGTTTTTATTTATTTTGAATTTGGTTTCCGAGTTTTTAAATGCATAGGATTTACCTTCTATAATTATATCACATATTTTGCATCGTTTATTTTTGCATTTGGTAACTCCTTGTGCTGTGTTTTCTCTGAATGTAGAAGAGGTAAGTATTCTTTTCTGATTTTTGGATTGTCTCTGGCTTTTAATCATTTTTGTTGTGTTTAATATTTCTTTGATTTTGATGTTGTTTTCAATTTTTTTTAGATTTTTCATTATTTCTGTGAATGGTTCGGGATTATTTTTGTTGTAGGTTGCCGCGTATGCTAGGGGTTTCTCGTTGTTGTGTTTTTTCGGGTTCCCTAATTCTCTTTGGGGCTTTTTTTCTGTTAATTCCAACCCTTTATTTATTAGTGTTGTTGGATATCCTCTTTGATGTAGAGTTGTGGGCAGTTCTTTAAGGCGTGTTTTTTTTTAGTTTTTTTTATCGGTGATTATTGTGTGTATTCTACGTGCTAACGTGTAAAGGATGGATTTTATACAGTTTTTGGGGTGGTGGCTTCTGAAGTGGAGGTATTGTTGGGTGTCTGTGGGTTTGTGGTTGATATCTGTGATGATTTGGCCAATTACGTTTTTTTATAAGGATGTCTAAAAATGGTTCTTCTTTTAAGTTGTGTTCCATTGTAAATTTTATTTTGGAGTGTAGGTTTTGTAGTAGGTCGTGCAATTCGTTGATGTCTCCCAATGGACATTTCGGGAATCAGAAACAATCATCCAAATATATTTTCCATAATTTGGTAAATTCTTCTTCACATGTCGTTGCCGTATTAGTTACCAAATATTTCATATAGGTTTTCTTCTAAATATGCTAGGGTTAGGGTAGCGTATGTTAGCGCCATTTTAGTTCCCATGGCTGTTTCTACGGCCTGGATATAGTTAATGTTATTGAATTGGAAGGATGTATTATTGAGGATCATTTCTAAAACCTCTATGATTATTTTTTTTTGTTTAATCTTGGAGATAATGTGTCTGAGTATTTATCAATCGAAAATGGGATGGCTTGTTTTCCTATTTCATGGGGTATATTATTATGCCGGTTTGTGACGTCAAATGTGACTATGAGTGTATTAGGATTATATATATATATATATATATATATATATATATATATATATATATATATATATATATATATATATCATTGTGCACATGAGACATATTATTATATGCGCATTATTTTTTCATTCTATTTTATAGGTTTTTGGTTTGGTTTTATGGCATATCAACCGTTGTGTGTTATTTGATCCCAAATCTGGTTTAGACACGCTCACACACACACACACACACACACACACACGTTTATATATATATATATATATATATATATATATATATGAATATCTAATATATGATTTGCAAGCGAATTATGTATAGGTAACATTACTTTTAAAATAGCCAGAGCTCATAGGTTTGCACACAGTTAAATCGTTTCAAGTATTTCTATCCAACAATAACAATTCTATTCAACATTGTTTATTCATTTGCAGTCAGTTAAATCGTATTAAGTACAATCAATAATTAAGAAGTTCTATTTGACAAAAAGATGGCACCCTAACACGTACTTACACTTTGGATCAGGAAGTAAGGCCAAATATAAAACGCCAGAATTGGAGCCTCATTATCAAATGCAATTTAGGGTCACATACAGGACACTCGTTTGGGGTGTATTACTCCTTTGCAAGGATACATTCGGTATCATCTACAGCCGACTGCGCTGTATATATATATATATATATATATGTGTGTGTGTGTGTGTGTGTGTGTGTGTGTGTGTAGTTAGGCAGTAGTCGTTCATTTAAGCATGTTTCATTAAATAATAAAGACAAATTTTGTCCGAATGATTTATTTAATATCCTTTCAAGTTTCCTGATAAGTGTCTTCGTTACAAATCCTTGAAGCCCTACAAATAAAAACAAAAAACCTAAAAATCAATAGAATTAATTTTGAAAATAACGACAATGATTTAAAATGCTTTTAGTATTTCCCCGTATTCCTTGATAGCATTCTATTTCCGTTGATAGTGTTCCCTTTTTAAATAGCGTTCCCTTTTTTAAATACATCAGTTACCCTGTTTTTATCGAACTCTGCGTTCGCATATTTTGTTATGTTATAAAAACATTCAAAAACTCATTTAAAAAACTACAACACACCTTACAAAAGCAAGCAAACCCTGATGATGGCCTATGAAGGGTCCGAAAGCGCTCGGGATAATTCTAGGAAATTTATCTACCAATTCCAACCTGAAACTAAGACACTTATCAGGAAACTTGAAAGGATCTTAAATAAATTATACAGATAGAATTTGTATTATATATATATATATATATATATATATATATATATATATAGTGAGCACTTACGTCGCTCTCAACGTCCGAGGACACAATAGTTCAATAAGTGATACGCTTTCAGACTGCCGACACACGTGTCTATCATGGCAAAGGCCAGTGTACAGCCAACCAGAATCTTAAGATAAGCTGATAACAGAAAAACGCTTTACAATTATGCCATAGATACTCCGAAAAATATTCCTCAGCATTTTGATTTCAGAATTTTTTTCTTTTACGCTGGTCACCCTTCTATTTTATCCCTACCTCCGTGGTGGGGTATAAAAGACTGACTTATGACTTTCCTCAGGGTTAAAAATCTTTAAGAAATGAAAAACAAAAACTGCTTAGCATTTAGAGGATAAAATCTCTAATTTATATTTTGAATAACAGTTCTCGTGAAAAAAATAAGATGTTTATCTGTGTCTTAATTCCCGACGTTCTTGATTAATTGGTTGGTTGGTTGGTTGGGTTTTTATGGCATATCACCCTTTTAAGTTATTCAACGCCCATTCCATTTTTGTGTAAATAATCTGTTCTATTTCAAACAATTCAGTTTAGCGTGAGTAAAGAGTTTGTTAAAAACATTTCTATTCACTTTATTCAATCAATTCTAATTCAGCTAATTCAGTATAGCCTAAGTATAGATTTTGTTTACACACAGTTAAATGTCAAAACAGTTCTATATTAAAGAAATCAGTTTTGTGTAAGTACAGTTTCAATATCAAAAAACAGTTCCATTTCAAATAATTCAGTTTAGCATATGCATGCAGTTTAAATGTAAGTACGGTTTAATTGTCAAAAACATTTCTATTTCAAGTTATTCAGTTTAATCAAACAATCTAGTTTAGCATAAGTATGCCGTTAGTTCTATTTAACCCATAGATAGGGCCGCCCTATCAGGTGCTACCATGCCGGGCTAGAGTGGACCAGGGAGCAATGGCAATGAAGGTGTGCTCCGCATTCCCCAAATCCCCAGCATTACTGGAACCTCATCATCAGATTGTTTAGTGTCATATCCAGGACATACATTTGGGGCGGAGTCTTACCCCTCTACAGCCCCAGCCGACTGGGCAAGTTCCTAATTAGGTTGTTAGTACAATTGTATACACCGCTGGAACTTTCCCCAAGATTTCGTCGTATATTTAAAACTTTTCAAACTCAGTATTTGATGAGAGTGAAATATTTAAATACTCACACAGAATGTTTTTCAGTTCTTCTTTTTCTCCCCCTAACCCATATATATATATATATATATATATATATATATATATATATATATATATATATATATATATGTGTGTGTGTGTGTGTGTGTGGGTGTATGTGTGTGTGTGTGTGTGTGTGTGTGTGTGTGTGTGTGCGTGTGTGTTTCGGTACAAATGCAATGAAATATAAAGTTAAGAAAGAATGGAGATATCATTTTTATAAATAATGAAATTAAAATCAATTTAATAAACACTTTTAAAAAGGAAATTATTGTCGGTAATTGACGATTAAAACAAAAGAAAGGTGAGAGAAAATTTTCATCAAGTCAGAATGAGAAATACTTCAATAAATCTACTATTAATAGAATAAACTTCGAAACTAGCGATAAAATTTTAAAATGTTTAAAATAGAACAATCTATATTACAAAAGATAGAATAAATTTTATTCTTCATCACGTTATAGAAATATTTTAAAATAAACTGCTACGAGCTCTTATCATCATCTTAGTAATAAAAATAAGCCTCACTTTGGGGATAAAGACAAAAATAGAATATTAATTTAATGTAAACATTAAAAAGTTTTAATTTAGAAATAATCATACACATTAACTTAATAATGGTTCAGACAAAAACCAAAAGTTATCAATATACCACAAATGACTCTTTGGAGAAATTATCAACAAATTTCAAGATTGTAACAAAAAAAAAAAAAAAGGACTCTTGAAAGAAAAAATAGAAAACTTCAAATTAACAAGGATTAACCTGTTAATATATATATATATATATATATATATATATATATATATATATATATATATATATATATATATATATATATATATAAGCTCATCACTCTTTTGGGCTTTATGCAATACACTTCAAATTGATTAACATTATAGATCTTAATTAATAATGGTGAGTTTTTGAAGATAGGGTAGAGGAACCAATTAACAGATCCCTAAATAACTGATTATTCTATAATTTTTTGGCCGAACTTATGTCGAAAATATCTCAAATGATTATTAAAACTAACTATTCTAATTAAATAGAGGAGTACTCCGCACTCCCCAAAGATCTAGCATTATTACTGAAGCCTCATCATCAGATTGTTTAGAGTCATATCCAGGACAACTCATTGAGGGAGTCTTACCCCTCAGCAGAGATGGGGTTAGTGTATTCTACAGACCCATCTGACCGTGCCAAAAAAAGATTAGAGAAAGTGGGATTAACTACTTTACTTGAAAGAAGAGAGATGTTGTAAGTGAAGCTTTCTAAATACTTTATGAGAGACATTTTTTATTTGTCGTCGAAGAGGAAATTTACCGTCAAAATCTAAGTTTAATAAA
The DNA here is from genome assembly GCA_963585895.1 of Sepioteuthis lessoniana. NCBI lineage: Eukaryota > Metazoa > Mollusca > Cephalopoda > Myopsida > Loliginidae > Sepioteuthis > Sepioteuthis lessoniana. The sequence continues at coordinate 120,109,468 of OY757912.1, read as the reverse complement.
CCGATTGATTTTTTCTTGCTAATTGAGCTATATATTTTTTAATCAAGTTGCCTAATCAGATCAAAAACTGCAATAGTATAAATATTTTTAGATTAAATTGGATAGTTTTTGAGCAAATAGAAAGAAAAATGATTTTTTGAGGGCATTTTTGGAAACTATCTGGTGAATTAACAGAATTTGATTTGAACATCGATATTGTATCAATTGGGATTATGACCTAAGAAAAAATACTTTTTTTTAACAGTTGACTTGAGATGATCTTGAAAAATGGAGATGCTCAGAGAGATATAACAAATAAATAAGGAATGTTTTATTTCAAATTTGTGCTTAGTTTATTGTTCATGGTTTAAAAATAACGAAAGAAACCTTTTTCAGAATGGTGAGTCTCCCTTTCTCTCTCCCTCCCTCTTCATTTCTTCTCTCTCTCTTTCTCTCTCTCTCTCTCTCTCTCTCTCTCTCTCTCTCTATCTATCTATATATATATATATATATATGTGTGCGTGTGTGTGTGTGTGTGTGTGTTTCATTGTATCACAACTCATCAGAGTGACTAGATAAGTGGGATGCCTCAAGCTAGAATCAAAACTCTGCCAACTTTACGTCAGCCTGATAACATGACCTCGCAGATGACATAATGTTGGCCGGGTTTCGATCTTAGCTGCAGGTATCTCGCGTGTCTAGCCCGGCTGATGAGTTGCGATACAACGAAACAGTCTGTCTGTGGATGAGAGTATATATATATATTGCTATTAATCATCTTTATATCAATGATAATTTCTATACCTCTCTCTCTCTCTCTCTCTCTCTCTCTCTCTCTCTCTCTCTCTCTCTCTCTCCATATATATATATATATTATTATTATGCCGATTTGATTATCTTTATATAAATGATGCTTTCTATATATCTGAACATATTCGCATCTCTCTATGACACACCCACATGTGTATCTGCAGAAATTCTTCGGCAAAAACGCTATTTAGTTTGATATTCTGCTTTCACGCTTTGGGCTCAGTATGAAGCTGACTTCAGAAAATGTATATCTATTTCTTTTATTTATTATTATCTTCATCTTCTGCGAAACTTTCCCTCATCAAATTTTACTTTTTTCTCCCTCTTATGATTTTTGACTTTCGTTGATAGGTTTAAATACAACTCGTGTCAGATGATAATCCCAACCTCCTTCTTAGCTGCTTGTCACTCTTAATCAATCAGTCTCTGGGGCCTTTTCTTTTCTTCCGGTTCTTTGTATCTTCATAAAGATAACTTTGTCCCATCAATAAATGAGGACACATGCCATAAACGTGATTGCAAATGTGATCTGAATTAAAATTGAACACGCGTGAAAAGATATAGGTTAAATGTTCAAAAAGACAGTGAGTTGTTCAGTGTTTATGACTGTTCAGGGAAAGAAGAAGAAGAAGAAGAAGAAGAAGAAGAAGAAGAAGAAGAAGAAGAAGAAGAAGAAGAAGAAGAAGAAGAAGAAGAAGAAGAATTGGTCATCAATTAAGCTTAGCTTAGTGTTGTACAATGGTAAGAGTATGGATTGATTGAGGGATTTAAACGTCTTGACAACCCGCCTAATACTATTGTATGCTTAGTGGTTTGTAAATCACGAATATTATGTATTTAAATATACTTTAGCAATCTTGTGTAGTTGTTTCTGAAGATTTTATTTTTGGTGAAGGTCCTATCGAATACAAATACTTTTTAAACAGATCCCTTTGACTTATTGATGAGACATTGACAGATACTACTAGTCCGTGCCCGAGTGAGCCCGAGAGCCAGGTGTATGGATTACCCAGGGTAAATTGAACACACAAAAACAATGGTGTATTTGCATAGTCACCCTTTTTGTTAATTACTAAGTTTTACTTCTCCTGGCACTGAGATTTACAGTACTTGCTGTAACTTACTAGTCACTCATCAAAGTTGTGAGCTGGCTTATGGCTGCTTAACTTGGGTGCGTTAATTAATTTCTTAGCATGATTTGGTCATTATTCAAGAGTGGATGAAGTGAAAACAAAAATGATTAAGAAGGAAAGAGATTTTAGATTGATTGATTGATTGATTGATTTTAATGGCACATCAACCCATCTAAGGTTATTTTATGTTTCGAGGTGTGGGAACATTTATAATTTCATTTTTTGTGTTGATGCTTGAGAGTTTGTTTTTTTTCAGATATTACGAACTGGCTCATTGGCATAATGTTTAGAGTGTTCGCTAGTGGCCCAGGAGACTGGGGTTCAATCCCACGTTGAGTCATACCAAAAACTCTAAAAATGATATTTGATGTCTCCCTCCACTCATCATTATGAAGTATGGATCAAGGGTAAAGTGGAGCAACCCAGGGAGAGGAGTAGCGCCTTCTCCTACAGCTTGTTGAAGTAGCAATTGAAAAGGAAGCCTTTGAATCGCCCTCGACTACGGTTGCCAACTTTTTACTAATAGAATGTGAATAATTTGTGAACAGATCTATTTGATTAATAAATGGAACTCTGACAAGCACTGCAACATAGGGCCAGGGTAGAACTGTAAGAAATGGCAATAAAGGGGTACTCCACATTCCCCAGATCTCTAGTAATGGAGGTTCATCTTCAAATTCGTCCGGATGAATTTATTATAACGTTCTTTATTCATTGAGTTGGACTTTCTTTGTCTCTCACATCGTTGTCAACACAGCAAAGAGACATGACACGCCGCTTAATAGTACTTATATCAGCTGTTTGCTTCCGTAAATATTTAGCCGGTCTCGATGAATTACTTAAATTCATCGATATTGGCTTAATCAAATTTCATTCACTTAGAAAGAAATTTGATTCTTTATCTTTTCATGGACCACAAAAATGACAATGATCTGATTTTTGTAAAATTGTTTGTTACAAAATGCAGAAAAAGGGGGCAAAATATTAATGTTAAAACGTTCAAGCATACGGCAAGAAGAACAGTCCCATCCATTTGTTATTTAATACCAAGGAGCGATTTTCGATCGCTTCTACTTCTATCATTTTAGCTTCATAAGTAAAATACATTTTAAATTCTAAGGAATGTATTCTCCCTTTCAATTATTTAGATATTTGCAATAAAGCAAAAAGAAAAGGGACGGATTCATTTCTATCTGAATACAACAAATTAAGGAAACATAAAAAAACGTGTTGGATAGAGCATTTTTTCAGCAATAAAGCTCAATTTTTCACATAATTCCAACATTTGAATATGTATTTACACCAGCAATGAACTAGCGTATATATAAAAAAGGAAGGTAGAATTACTTTGATATTAACTTGTACAGAGACTTATGTATATATATATATATATATATATATATATGTGTGTGTGTGTGTGTGTGTGTGTGTGTGTGTGTGTGTGTGTGTGTGTGTGTGAGTGTGTGTGTGTTCCAAGAGGAGGGCTTACTACTTTTTTTACGCTGGTGGAGATCATATAATGGTCAGGTGAAGACACTTGCATTCCAATGAATAATTTTAAGTTAATAGATTTTTTTTCGTGGTTTCTTTTGTAGCATTTCAACGCTTTTAAAATCCTTAAAAATAAAAATTTTCTACACAAACACTTTTCTCCTGAATATGGCGTAAAGTCAAATATGACTGCGGAAAAAACTATAAAATGACTATAAAGAAACACCGCTGTGCCAGCAGAGCTAAGAAAAGTCTGATTGTATCCCCTAAAGAAATGTACGACTCCTTAATAACAAAAAAACCCCTTGTGCTGGGCACTGCAATATGCTGCATCTGGTGGTCAAACTTTAGTTTTGGTTATCTGGAGAGTATGAAGTAACTCTTTGTCGCCATTACTCCCAGGTCAACTTAGACCAAGAATGGTAGTTTGGTTTGGTTGCGTTTTATGGCATATTATCCTTTGTAGATTATTTAATGTCAAATCCTCTTTATACATATATAGTAAATATATACGATTTGGTTTAATTGAGTTTTATGGCATATAAAACATTGTCGGTTATTTAATGCCAAATCCTCTTTGTATACGTATGTATCAAGTATATTAGATTTGGTTTGGTTGGGTTTTATAGCATATCAACCATTGTAGGTTATTTAATGCCAAATCCTCTTTATACATGTTTATCATATATATTTGATTTGGTTTGGTTGGGTTTTATGGCATATCAAACATTGTTGGTTATTTAATGCCAAATTATATATATATATATATATATATAATGATAATAAATAAATATACATTAATTATATATAGATATTTATTCCATGGAAAATATTCTGCGACCTTAGGTTTCATGAAGTTTATAAATAAGATAAGAAGATCTGCCTAATGAATGTTGTTTTATAAACTTCATGAAAACTAAGGTCGCGGAATATTTTCCATGGATTAAATATATAAATATCTAATATATATTTATTTATCATCATTATATTATATAATAGTTCTATCCTTGATATTGAGCACTTTCCATATAATACTGCACTTTGTTCGACACATAACCACAAAGTGATTTATTGACGACCAACACTCTTATAATACATACATATATATATATGTATGTGTGTGTGTGTGTGTGTGTGTGTGTGTGTGTGTGTGTGTGTGATTTGTAAATATATTTTGTTGATAACATTCTTAAATGAGCCTGTTTTTTTGTACACAGTTAATGCTTTCAATATAGATATATAACAGTAGCAACTTAACATTGGCCATTTGTTTGCACACTGTTTGTTCTATCTGACCCATAGATAGAACTCAGTCAGGTGCTGCCGCTCCGAGTCAGAGTGGACCTGGGACCAATGGCAAAGGAGGGGTACTCGACATTTCCTAAATCTCCAAGGCTGGAGCCTCGCTATCTGTTAGTTTAGTGCCATATCCAGGACACTCATTGGCGGGGTCCTTACCACTCTGCAGAGATGCAGTCGGTGTATTCTATAACCCCAGCCGACTGGGCAGCCACAAGTGGTTGCAACTGTTAGAGCCGCTCAAACAGATCTGTTATCTGTTTAAAAAATTATTCGTATTCGATTAAACCGAGATCAAAAATGGAACCTCTGAGGAAGGAACAACACAGAAGAGATGTAAACGTGGACAAATATTTAATACAATTAACTTCTCGTGATAAAATAACTCTAGACGGTTTGGGAAGCCGTAAAAATCAAAGAAATGTTGTTGTCTTATCACGTTTGTTTTTGTCTGTTTGTTTTTCATTTCTCTGTATAGGATGTAACAAGACATTGTTTTTAAAGTCTGCTACTGACAACCTTTAAGCAAATAAACAATACTTAAAAAAAGACGACAAAAAAATGCAGACAAACGACAAAGAAAGGAAATGAAAAGAAAAGAAAAGGGTGTTGGCGTTAATATTAGATTATTAAATGAAGAAGAAAAACAAAAAGAAAGAAGAATTTAAAAGGAAGCCGAACGGATTCGTTTTGATAGCAATAATTGATAAGCAGAGTGTCAAGACCCAAGAAAGCTTTACACTTTGATGATCAGCAAAAATTAAATCTATTTGCACATACATGTAAAAAAAACAACAAACAAACAAACAAACAAAAAAAAAACGAAGATAAAGAAAAAAGATGAGAAAAAACGGATTAACGCCCCCAGTAATACTGACATATAAAATGCAGAGGACGGGAACATTCGAAGATAAGTAGATAAAAATAAAGATATGTAGATATATTTATAAGTATAGGAATTCATGAGAAGGTGAAATCAAAAGATGTGTAGCCTGATGGTTGAAATGAAATATAATTCACCGAAGTTATATCGATATTTCAGCAAAATCTCAACCTTTATTAATCTTAAGCGCATAGATCGAATAAAATATAAGACTATCAGATCAAATTTTTACAGATAAATTAGAGATAGGTTACGGAATTATTGATTCACCCTCCACTTCATAGATGAACTAATATTCTGGAACTCAAACATGCATCTATATATGAACGACATATGCAAATGTCATCATCATCATGTCGCGTTGCCAGCACGGATCTCACTGATCCTCTGTCACTACCCGTCTCTATCGTCCAACGCTCCCGGGAGGTCTTCATGGCTACATACTGTATCGGCACAGAACAGTTGTATATAGGGTCTAGCCAGTCGTCCTGCATTTGCTCGTCCATGTAAAGGGGTCCACAGGAGTATGTTGCTTTATGAAATATAAATGCGTTATCTTTACAATTATAACATAGATTCATATAGATATACATATGTGAATAATTCTATATGGTCATGAAAACACTCACAAACAGAATAATATATATATATATATATATATATATATATATATATATATACCACATAATAATATATATATATATAAATATATATATATATATATATATATATATTCCACATAATAATATATATATATATATATATATTCCACATAATGATATATATATATATATATATATATATATATATTCCACATAATAATATATATATATATATATATATATATATATATATATTCCACATAATAATATATATATATATATATATATTCCACATAATATATATATATATATATATATATATATATATTCCACATAATATATATATATATATATATATATATATATATATATATATACATATATATATATATTCCACACAGAGAACATAGTCATGAGCACACTCACACGCATGATATATATATATATATATATATATATATATATATATATATATATATATATAATGATTTTGTATGCACGATTGTAATCGACGGTAAAATTACTCGTACGGGTATATAGAAATATATGATATTCGCAAAACCTATTATTATTCACACATACATGCATACATACATACATACAAACACACACACACACACACACACACACACACACACACACACACATATATATATATATACATATATATATATATATATAGAGAGAGAGAGAGAGAGATTCGGGTTCGTATATTACAAAGATAAGAAATAAACTGTAGGTATAAGTAAATTAAGTAAAGATATGGGAAGAGAAATTAATAAAAAATAACCTTACAAAAACCTGACGAAAATGTGTTCTTGATAAAAACGAAATGAATATAAGAGACTTGGGGGCATTTTTTTTTTGCGAAGAGAGATGTTGAATTTAATAGAAAAGAGAAAAAGAGAGATAAGCGCGAAACAGGTTGAAGTATTAACAGCTGCGAGGAATCTAATCTTTGATAAAGCAAATAAGTACCACCAGGGTAGGGGAAAATGATGGTAACACTGATAATTATGTGGATGGGGCCTGCGAAAATGGAGCTGAGTGTCGAGGCTGTGGTATTAGCGGCAGTTTACAGAAATGTCCATGTCGTTTATAATAGTATCAGTGTGAACAAAAATAGGTAATGATCTTTCGTGTTGGTGGTGGTTGTCAAGTTGTTGTAAACCTTCGGGTCTCGTTGGTAACCTTCAAGTTATCTGCAAACCTTAGTGTTTTCATATTTAAAACAGTCGTTTCCAGGCAGCCTGTTTTCTGTCTAAACGCTGGAGATCCCTTACTTTGGCAGAACCGCTTTATTCAATTTAACCGCTCACAATGGAATCATCTAACTCTTTCTCTCTGGCTTCGAAAATGCATAGTCAATGGTTACCATATATATTGTTATAGTTTTATGAATAAATTGGATGTAATACTTTCAGCGAGGTTATCTTAGGAAGAGTGACAATGTGAGTAAATAATACTTTGTAGCTTAAAACTTGGTCTATCTAACAATGTTATTGCCTCCGCTCTATATCAATTGGAGTTTACATGCAAAAAATGTATAGCCGATTGTAGCTGAAAACTTACTCTATCCAATGGTGTTATTGTGTTCCCTCTATCTATTATGATTTCCATCGAAGTCATTATTTTCAGTGTGAATGCCTTCTGAGAGATGACAATCTGAGAAAATGGTGCTTTGTAGCTGAAAACGTTCTGCTATTTTCTGCTCTGTATTTCAAAGAGAAGGAGGCATTACTTTTGGAGCAACCCTTCCAAGATTATTACAAAACTATTTTTCGAAAATCGCCCTGCAGCTTTTGTACTGAACACGAACGGATACAGAAATAAGATCCAACAACGAGTGTCCAAGATATAACCTTACATAATCTAATGATGACGCTCCAGGAATGCCAGAGCTATGGGAATGCGAAGTACCTCTTCATTGCCATCGCTCCCTGTTTCACTCAGACCCGGAGTGGTAGCATATGAAAGGGTCCTATCTATGGATCAAATAAAACTGTTTGACATCTAAACTGATGGCATACCAATGTATTATGCTGAATTGAATTGTTTGAAATAGAAATGTTTAATCCTTTAACTGTACTTAAACACATCCTATTTACCCAACCCCTCCGCTCGAGCAGGATATGACACAAGGTCAATTTTTAAGCGGAGTTTTAACAGGTTTGAATTCAGAGTTTTCCTTCTCCTAGACTAGTTGCCTCACCAAGGCTGAAGAACCTAGTCTGCCCTAATATTTACCCATAGCTGGAGGGAGAATTATTGGATTCATACCTTTCCCAAGGGTATTAGTGCTATGTGAAATGCAATCAGTCTCGTCTAGGATTTGAACTCGTGTCTCCGTGTTTATTTCCAACGACGATAACCATTACACCACGGGCACCACTGTACTTAAACACATGACTGGTATTTAATTGAATTGTTTGTGATACATAGGAAAACTTGGATCTATTTAACTTTGTTGACTTATGTTCACAAATCCCATATATCCAATATATGTATAAACTGGATTTAGCATTAAATAACCTACAATGATATAACATAAAACCAAACCAAACCAAACCAAACAGAAATAAAACACATTTATATTTGAATGATTAGTAATTTGACATAAATATTTTCCCAGGGGTAAAAGGAATAACTTTAGTCATGAAACCAATTACTACGTTTTAGATAAAAAAACAAAAACAAACATTTCTTTATGAACGAGCTTAAAGGTAGACTTCGACCACCATTAAAGAAATATGCAGTCAATTACCGTTCACAGAATTTATGTGTTAATTGATTGCAAATAAATAAATTAAGTAAGTAATCTATATTTTGCTTAGGTTGAGCTCACCCAAATTTATATTCTTATTATTAAGCACAAAAAATTCTTTAACTTTTTTTAAAAGCGTTTAAAATAGTAGATATGCTACAAAAGAAACGACGAGAAATGATCCCAGCCGACTCGTTCGTTCAATGAAAATTGCTTTTTGTTATGCGAGTGTCATCAGCAGACTAGTATATATAGTCTCGTAAACAGCTAGTAATGAGCTCTACACTTTGGAAGGTATAGTGAGTTGGCCAACCACTGTCGATGTCAACCTGAAGGCTTCGTCTTTAATTGCTACTACACCGAGGTGTAGGGGAGAGCACTGCTCCTTTCCTTGGATTGCTTCACTAACCTTTGATCCCTAACTAATAATGCTAAGCAAGGCGGCATCAAGTACCATTTTTGAGTCTTTGTATGACTCCACCAGAGATTGAACCCCAGTCTCTCGTACCATTGGCGAATATATATATATATATATATATATATATATATATATAATATATATATATATATATATATATATATATTCGTGGAAGCGTTCGTAATACAATGGTTATCGTCCTAGGAAATGGACACGGTCACCAGAGTTTTAATCCTATGCAATGATGTTTGCATTTCACATTGCGCTATTAACCTTAGGAGAGGTATACATCCAAGTATCATCCCTCTGAGTTCTGCCTTTACTTTGGCAACTAGTATAGGAGATGTAAATCTCTGAATTCAAATCTGTTAAAATACATTTAAAAAATGGCCTTTTTACACATGCAAACAACCCCCGTTGATGACCTATGTAAGATCAGAAACCGCTCGGGAAAATTTTGGTAAATTCACCTGCAAATTTCTACCTAAAACGAAGACATTAATCAGGAAACTTGAAAGGATCTTAATAAAATTATGTTGACAAAATGTGTCTTTATTATTTAATCAAATATGCTTAAATAAACACACACACAGAGACATATATATATATATATATATATAATATATATATATATATATATATATATATATATATATATACAGTCATCAAGTCACACTGACAGCACGGGGTTCCATGGCGCTCTATCGACATCCTTCATAATCATTCCTCGCTCCTGGCAAGTCCACTAAACAACATCCAATGTATGCACTGAGACTAGTCGGCCAACAGAGACGCATGCATGTATAAAATTCCATAAGAGAACGTCACTTATGAATTCGTCCTTGCTTTTCCAGCAGTGCCCTGTATATCTTACATGGATGATTTGTAAGATGGGAGGTAAGTGGCCGTGTAGTGGGCCATCAAGGAATTTCACTTATGAGCTCATCCTTGCTTATCGAGTAGTTTCCTGCATGTTTTGTACGTCTAATTTAGATGGTTTGTAGAATGGATGGTAACTGTCAATACTTCCAGGATTTTTTCAAAACAGCAAGTAGAATTCTTCTGTTGCTGTCATATCGCTTTTCTCTATGCATATATATATATATATATATATATATATATATACGTGGTGCATGCAAGAAGTTGATTTTTTGTACAGGAATTTAAAATGTCGTAGACTCTTGAAAATTCACTATGTTATTGCTATACATCTTATGAGATGACTGAACAATTTGTATGATTTTACGTTCAAATTAAAAGCTACAGCAGCAATTGGAATACACCCTACTAAAGCATGATTGTCACAGCTGGTGAATTTGGAGAAAAAGTATCGGGACGGTCAATAAAAAGGTTTTGAGAACTGATACTGACTCTAGACTTCGTCACGTTATTGTATATATTTTACATTTTAAAGCAAAAAGAAATAGATTGCCCAGTCAGCTGGGGCTGTAGAATACACTGACTGCACCTCTCCACAGAAACGTATGGAATGCTTCAGACTGCTTTTCGACCATCTTGCATGAATCGAGCATCAGGTTTTGAGTGCATAAGACATTCAAGGAAGGCAGGGAGTCTGTGAAGGATGATGAGAGGTGTACGAGGAGTAAGGAAGTCAATACACCAGATTTGATTGGCCAAAGGGTTAGGGTTACTATGTTGAGGTTTAAGGGAGTTCAGGAAGAGATTCCTAGGGAAAAGTCCATTGCTCTTCAAATTGGGTCAGTGGCATTTTTCAGCAGGACAATGCACCAGTCCACAATTCCATCCTTGACACAGACTATTTGACCAAGATGAGCATCAAGACAATTCCTCAGCCTCCCTATAGTCAAGACGTTGCTCCCTGTGACTTTTGGTTATTCCCCAAGCTGAGAGGCTGTCGTTATGAGACAATTGAGTAGATGAAAGAGGCTGTGACGAAGGTCATTGACACGCTCACACAAGAGGACTTCCATGGGGCCTTCTAGAAGTTTCGGAACGGTAGAACAAGTGCATTGCAGCAGGAGGAGATTACTTTGAAGGAGACTAGAGTTTTATGTGTGTATTATAAATAAATACGAAAAAAGTCTGAAAACTTATTTAATGATCCTCGTATATATTCTTAATTACAAACTATTTAGAGTTGACTTTTTTTAAATTAGAATCTTGTTTGGGATGTAACAAATGAGGATGAACACTGTTTAATAATTGTCTGAAACCTATGATATTACATTTACTGTCGACCCTCAGTCGTTACTGTCCAGAATGTGGGTGAGACTATACCAATCTTGAATGATCACAAAACCAACATAAATATCAAAAGAATTTTAGTAGATAATAGGAAAATCTTATTCAGCTCCAACTTTGAAACGACTCCAAATACTATAAAAATCAGACATTCCACACTTTAAAAAGTATCTTTTAATTTAGAATCTACCAAAAGGAAGTGATCCGGATACAGGTGCATTGTTTCACTGCCTCATCGATTCATAATTGAGTAATCCTGGTCGGTGAATTCTAAACATTCAGACCAGTACCAACTAACTGAAACTTCAAATATGACGTCAGTTGTATGTGTTGAACGCCCTCATTCAAAATATTGATTAATCACTTCTCATAATTCACGGTGTGGTCGTACCTACCTCGAACAACGAATACCAAAAGTACGGGCATTCAGCTAGTATCGTTAGAGATTTCGAACAATTTATTTACAAGCCCTCATCTTCATTGCGACATCTTAATCGTGAACAAGAAAAGACTAATAAAATTTTTTGTCTTTCATATATGATAAAATATGCTCACAAAAAAATTTCTGCTGTCATAATACTAACACACACACACACACACACACACACACACACACACTATATATATATATATATATATATATATATGCAAGTTTAGTGTAATTTTTCGTGTAGGAAACGAGATCCTCGACAAGATTCCTTGCGTGTCATTTTAAGCTAATACCCCTGAAAAAGACATGAATTAATCACTTCTCTTTACTATGGGTAGACGGCAGGGTAGAATGAGTTCTTTAGCCTTGTTTAGGTAACTAGTCTAGGAGAAGAAAACTTTGAATTCAAGGCCTTTTTACTGCGCTTAAAAATTGATCTTATGTCACTTTTTTTCCCGGGCAGAAAGGTTGCTTAAATCCATTCATTCTTAAAATTATATTGCATAATTATTTGCAAATAGTTTTATCTAGAAGCATCTTGACTCAAACTCACTAACAAAATTCTCGTTATATCGATTATGTTTACTATTTTGATTATTATATATTAAAAAGATACGTTTAAAAAGTTTTATCTAATAATAACAGTTCTATCTGAAATGATTAAATATGAGTAATCGAAGCTAAGGACCCGACAACATTAAAAACATGGCACGTTTCTTTTTACGTGGCAATATGAATATATTCGAAATAATTATTATCTCAATGCCACATATTCTTACTAGCAAATTTTTGTATTTTAAAGTGTTTACAGAACTGGGTTATACTATGTTGGCAAGGCTTAGAATAAGCTGTGAGGTGAGAATCTCCACCACTGCCGACCCAAAAGGGTGTTCTGGTTATGAAATAAAACTGCACCGGATCGTGAGGCTCGACTTCTGAAAATGGGAGTAACCCTAATAACCATTCCAACTCGAAGACGTAGGAGCTGTAACGGTCCCATGGGTTTCATTGATATGT
>OY757912.1:119951419-120091419 GCA_963585895.1 Sepioteuthis lessoniana | reverse complement strand
TCCATCTCAAACTAATACTCATATAGAAAATTTGTACAAAAATAATGTCTTCATCGCGCGCGCACACACACACACACACACACACACACACACATATATATATATATAAGATGTTATTCAATCCAGAAAATTAGGATTCGGGAATAATTCCAATAAGGACCAATAGAATATTCAAAAATAGAATATTAAATTTGAATATTTCTGGTAAAGAGTTCAATATAAATAAAATCCATAGAGCAAATAATTTTCTCTTAAAAAAACAACAATCGGTCACATTAAGGTAATGAATTCATTAAGGTAATCAATTTATATCTATGCTTTTAACAGGATGGAAGTATGTTATTTCAAAAGTGAACTTGATTACGTCACTGGAGCTTGGACTCGCTTTGCAGGGAGTCCTGTGGCATAATGGTTAAAATGCTTGACTGCAGCCTCGAAGTAAGTGAGTTCAAACTCCAGTCCCGCTACTACCTTAACTTTCAGACTGGAAGTATAATAACCCACAAAGGTTGATATACCATTAAACAAAGAAACCGGTTAACCCGTAACCGAACTTCCTTGCTACCATCTCGCTAGCCACTATGCTATGAGTACTCCCGTGATGTGAGACATTTTAATGTTCAATTCTATTGGGGTGCACGGGGGCTTTCTTCCATAACATTTGTGTGGGTGTCCATTTTTTTTACGACATTTACGATAAATTCGTTTGGGTCTCACTAAGTACAAAATCAGTGGGAGTTTCTTTATATGAAGGTACACGTAATTCAACCGGAAAATTTTGCCGATGGGCGTCAGCAAATATAAACAGAGTCAATCAGTAAAAAGATAAGGGACTGAAACCTTTGTTATAATTGTTCTTTTTAATTCTCTTTTTATTGTTGCTTGTTGAAACTGTGAAATTCCTCAATTTGATTAGTATATACCAGCAATATTCCGCCCTGTCATTGAGGATTACAATACGCTGACTGAATTTCCCGTAAAGGTTTTAAGACCCCACACAGCCAAAAACTGATGGGTCCTCTGGGTAACACTAAACTGTATCCGGCAGTGAGGTTCCGTGTCTGGAGTTTTTGGGAGTATGGCATACTCCTTGATTGTTATTACTCCCAAATCCAATCCAACACGGAATAATAGTTTAGTTTACGGGTTTTATTTATGTTCCAAATAGTTCTTTTTGGAAATAACAAGTATTAGATTACTTTAAACCATATAACTGTGTGCAAGTAAATTATAATTATAATAATTATTATTATTTACTTCTTGGAGAGTTCTTCACACCAGTGTTTGCTGGTGGTTTCTCATATATGATATATCATCCATATATGATATCAGTTTCGGTTTCTTTGTTTTAATGACATATTAACCTTCATGGGTTATTTAATGCCAAAGCCATCCTTCAAGAAGACAGCAGTGATGCTATTTTACCCAAGCTGGGAGGAGGGGATTCATACCTTTCCCAATAGTATTTGTCTGAAAGTGAACATAATAGCACGACTGGAGTTCGAACTCACTTACTACGATTATACAGTTCCTCGCTTTAATCTCTACACCACGAGGACACCTCGTATAATATCAAGTATTCCTATCTAATACGGTTAATTTGCACACAGTTGTATGGTTTCAAGTATTCCAATCAAATATTACTTATTTCGACTCAATTTTATGGTTTTAAGTGACTATATCTATTTAATTATAATTATTTCTTTGCTCACAGTTATATAGTTCGAATAACTAATTATATTCTTAAATGAACATTTACAGCTTCTAGTAACTACTATAAGTACAAATAATTTTCAGTCATATGGTATCAAAAATTGCTGTCAAATGCCGATAATTTTTAAATAGGTCTGCATGTCACAAAGAGCTAAGTTATTGCAATAAAGAGGTATTCCACACTCACCAAAGTTTGAGAACTTGAGCCTCACTGCTAGAATAGTTCAGTTTCTTGTCTAAGATACTTCGTTCAAGGGAGGACCATAACCCTCTGCAAGGAATTCAGCGGCATAATGAAGGAATGGTAAGACCGTAACACATTCTTTGCAAAAATATGTCTCTCATCTTTATAACTCGAGAGAGTCGAAATTGGCTGCAAGTGTGAGAGTGAGAAAGGCAGAGATGATAGTTTCGGACTCAGGCAAACGAAAGACTGCTACATTGACCTTTTCTGAACCCATGTTGTGAATTCTGTATTCAGGGACTTACATCATTGCTTTTTTGACGGATGATTCAAAACCGGGAACAATGGGGCCAACACCTCCTCTGGGCTCCTACTGGCCGTTCTCCGAACTTCTTGGTCCGAATCTCTTCCTCCTGACCAACTGCAACTGACTGTGATTGACTGTCTGTCTGTGGGCACTCATGTATATATAATTTCAGAAAGCCCACGCGTTCCTTCCGGTTCATGATTCAAGTGATCTCCTTACACCCACGTGATGCTTGTTTCACGTAATAACTTTGTTTATACATGTGCATCCTGTGTAGAAATCTCTAACTGAAGGCGCTGTCAAATGTTAATATGCCACACAGGTAGCGTATTCTAAGTTCCTCCAACAGGACAGAAAACAGAAAAGAGGCATACAGTAAAGCGGTTAGTAGAGACTTCAAATCCTCACAGGTAGAGCTGATGCGCTACGAATTAGTTTCGTATCCTTTTTCGTTTTTTGACCCATGGAATAAAGGTATACAAGCGTGATAATAAATAGTTAGGTTTCACTAAGATAAATCTACTACTCTTAACTCAAATTGGATGATGTATATCGAATCCTGAGCACAAGAGTCGTACTTAGCCAATCAAGATTAAATCTGTAGAATCTGAGATTTGGCATCAATATAAAAACTTAAGCATTTTTCTTTTCGAAGCACTCTTAATTGAAAGTTCGCAGTTTTTACATCCATGTATAAGCAGATTGATAGATGTGGGAGGGAAAAAGCGAGAAACAGAAAAATGCCCGAAATAACTATGATCCAAGATAAGACAAGGTGATTTAGACAGATAGATTTTGCAAGAAAATAGAAAAATGAATATTTGTAAAAGGGAAAGAGCTTGATTAGTAGATTGACAGAACGATCCTTTTGAGATTGACAGACAGACAGACAGACAGTGTGATCAAGAATGTCCTATTTTGAATATTGCTTTCAGAATTTAAACGCTCAGCTCACCTGCTGTCCTTTTATGACAATAGACCTATTGATCCCACTTCTGGTGATTAATGACTTGTTTTATTTTCTCGTTTCCTTTAAACAGGAATGGCCTATTAGCACCCCAGCATGGTTGCCCAATATTGCATCGTCCCGCCCCTAGCGTTGTGTTTATCATTAAACGCTGAAAGCAACATATCCCAATCATTAAAATTATAATCGTCCTCGCTATCGTCGTTGTTTGAATAAACTAAACAGGTATTCTAGCTTGAAGTTTCTTTACCCAATCTTCGACTGGATATCTTATTGTAGGACTTTATGCAATTTTGTCATTTATGTTTTAATTTTTCTTGGCTTTAATTTGACTTTTTCTTATATTTCATTTGAAAACATTAGTAGCTTAAGATTTTTGATTGTTGTGGCAAATCCAGAGAAGAGAGGACTTATCAGAAATGTTCAATACGTTAAAAAAAGATCACTGGTGTATTATTATTATTATTATTATTATTATTATTATTTTCCCGGAGTTTTTCACATATCAGCATTAGATGATGGTCTTTCACTAGTGTCTGAGTGACAGCAAGTCTCTTCAGGTCTAGAATTCTTTGTATTCTGGCCGATCTCCAAAAGGTTATAGTCGGAATGGTCTTGAATCGTTCCTCAGTTTTCAGCTTTTCTGTCTTCCTTTCCAAGATTTTGGGGACCAACTGGTAACACTGGCCTCTTCTTGTTTCACTGGTTTCTTAGTTCTCTGGCAAGATCCAACAATTTGTTCCTCTTTTTGCTTTCTTTGATTTTATTGTACTCCCTTGGGACCGCAAAATCCACGATACAGCAAATAGGGACGATCTCATTAGCGATGTACTCCTATGGACCCCAACATATGGCCGAGCAAAAGCAAGGCGACCAGCTCGAACATACATACAGCAGCTCAGCGAGGATACGGAATGTAGCCCGGACGACCTGCCAGAGGCGATGAACGATAGGGAGAAGTGGCGAGAGAGGGTCAGGGATATCCGTGCTGGCGGCACGACATGATGATGATGATGACCTCTCGGTGTGATCTTCTGGCCGAGGTTAGGTTCGTTGGTTGGTTGTTTTGTTTAACGGCGTATCAACTCTTTTTGGGTCATTTAACGCTGAATTAAGTCATTTAGATAAAAGCTCAGACAATTTAGTTTAGTATAAGTACGGATTTTTATTTACACACTTGTAATTGTGAAAACAGTTTTTTTTAACTATTCAGTTTAGCATAAGTGCAGTTTAGTTCTATTTGACCCATAGATAGGACCCTATCAGGTGCTACTACTTCGAGCTATAGTGGGCATGGGAGCGATGCCAATGAAGAGATATTTTGCGCATTTTCCCTAGCTAAAAAAACCACTGGAAGTTCACCATCAGATTGCTTAGTGTCATATCCCAGACACTCGTTGGGAAGGTCTTACCCCTCTACAGAGAAGCAGTCGATATATTCTACAGCCCCAGCATGTCAGAAATCCAAGAGAATTTTATGTCTCATTCTCTGAGTATCCTAGCTGATTTTACTAGTGTTGTGGCATGGATAGTTTTGATTTTTTCTATAATCTTCTATTCATCAAATCTTTTTTTCTGGTTCATGGGGACAGTTGAAGATTATGATTTCTATCCATATTTACCAACACCCCCGCTCGGGCAGGATATGACGCAAGGTCAATTTTTTAAGCGGTGTTTAACAGGTTTGAATTGAGAGTTTTCCTTCTCCTAGACTAGTTGCCTCACCAAGGCTGAAGAACCCATTCTGTCCTACAATTTACCCATAGCTGGATGGAGAATAATTGGATTCATACCTTTCCCAAGGGTATTAGTGCTATGTGAAATGCAATTAGCTTGGTCCAGGATTTGAACTCGTGTCGCCGTGTCCATTATGATTGGTATCGATTCCCTTATGTTTCACGGGCAAGATTATATGTCTCATTTTCTAGGGCAGATATTTTTATTTTTCTCTTTTCAGATTTTTCATAGCAACGTTATCGGGTGGTTTTGTACTAGAGAGACAACAATTTCCCTCAAATATCCAGGACTCCTCTCAGTATTCTGGCCGATCTGAATAATGCTCAGCTCTTGAATGGTCTTTTATATTCCTCTTATTTCCAAATCTTCCTGGACTTTTCTCAGGCTTTTGGGGATGGTTTCAAGCGCACTATTTTTAATTGGTATCACCATCACATTTATGTTCCACCACTTTTTTTTTCTTAGTTATCAGGCAAGAACCAAGTAGTTTTCTATCTTCTCGCATCTTTTCAATTTTTTCACATTGTGGTCAGCCGGAAGGATAAAGTCTACCAGATGGCAATTTATTTTTGTCTTGTAAATTAGTACTAGTTTTGGTCATCGAGTCAGGAATTTATGATCCTTTTGTCACTCAAAATGCCAGAAAATTTTATTCGTCTCATTCTCTTGGACGGATTCTGCTTTGAGCTTATGGCATTTAGTCAAATAATTAATCTCTTACCATTCACAGTGGATCATCTGTCCTACTCAGTTTTGTCTAGTACTCATCTTGTACTCTTTATTTGTTTGGTTGCTGCATCCACAATTTATGTGATTCAAAATCTCCGTCTCCACATAATCTATATTTGCTATTGCGTTGCCTTTTATTTATTTAATATAATTGGGCTTTATGGTGTTATCTTGTGCAGCGATTTTCAGCAATTTAGTTTCTTTCCATTTCTCATCCATAGCCATGTCCTTGTCTCCTTGTGTGCAATATCGTCGGTTTGTCACTTGAAATATCCATACAGTTGTTTTTATTCCCATTTCTGTTTCCTCTTTTTCTTTTTTCTTTTTTCTTCTTTGTATTTGTATTTCCAATGCTGTTATTGGCTATTGTAATCAATCTTTCTTTGCTCATTTCAATATAATTATCGAATCATTGTGTTGATGTATAAAAGTAATTCTTGATTCTGAGCAGTCGTCTTCCTCCTTTTTTTGGTATATACAGTCCATGTGATCAGGTTGTAAGACCTTGTTAATGGCCATCAAATTTCTAATCGTCTAGTCAATTTTTATGAGTTCCTCCTGTGTCCATTTTAAGAATTGTCCGGTGTATTTCATGAGCGGCGCTGCCCAGGTATTTACGTGGTGCCTTCAATAAGTTTCTAGACTCTTTTTTGTACAGGCATTTAAAATTGTTGTAGACTCTTGAAAATTTACTATGTAATTGCTATATATCTTATGAAGTGACTGACCAATTTTTATGACTTCAGCTTCAAATGAACAGCTACAGCAGAAATTGGAATATACCCTACTAAAGACTGATTCAAAAAAGAAATCTGGACGTGAGGACACTTTAGAAGAACGATATGCAATAAAATTATGCTTTAAACTTGGGACAAAATGCCACAGAAACGTATGGAATGCTTCAGACTGCTTTTCGACCATCTTGAATGAATCGAGCATCAGTTTTTGAGTGGCATAAGAGATTCAAGGACGCCAGGGTGTCTGTGAGGGATGAGGAGTAAGGAAGTCCGTACATCAGAGTTGATTGGCCAAAGGGTTAGGGTTAAGGTTACTATGTTAAGGTTTTAAGGGAGTTCAGGAAGAGATTCCTAGGGAAGAGGCCAGTACTCTTCAAATCGGGTTAGTGGCATTTCCACCAGGACAATGCACCAGTCCACAACTTTGCCCAGTAAGCTGGGGCTGTAGAATACACTGACTGCACCTCTGCAGAGGGGTAAGACCCCCCCCTAACGAGTGTCCTAGATATGACACTAAACAATCTGATGGTGAGGTTCCAGCAATGCTGGAGCTTTGGGGAATGCAGAGTACCCCTTCATTGCCATTGCACCCAGGTCCACTCTGGCTCGGAGTGGTAGCACCTGATAAGGGTCCTATCTATGAGTTAAATAGAATTAACAGCATACTTATGCTAAAATGAATTGTTTGAGTAAAACTGAATAGTTTGAAATAGAAATGACTTTTACAATTAAACCGTTCTTACATTTAAACTGCGTGCTAATGCTTAACTGAATTATTCAAAATAGAACTGTTTTTCGACATTAAAACTGTATTTATACTTAACCGAATTGTTACATACAACTGTTTGAATAGTTAGATATGGAAATGTTTTTGACCATTAAACTGTGTACTTATGCTAAACTGAATTGTTTTAAATAGAACAGATTATTTACATAAAAATGGATTTGGCGTTAAATAACCTACAGAAGTTGATATGCCATTAAACCAAACAAACCAATCCAAACTTGAAACTCCAAATATTGGAATAGAGCAGTCTGAAGCATTCCCTACATTTCTGTGGCATTTTTCCAAGTTCAAAACAGAATTTTATTACATATCGTTCTTCTAAAGTGTCCTCATTGCATTTTTGAAATTCACCAGCAGTGACAATCAGGCTTTAGTAGAGTGTATTCCAATTTCTGCTGTAGCTGTTCATCTGAATCTGAAATCATATTTATTGGTCAGCCATCTCATAAGATGTATAGTAATAATATACTGAATTTAAAAGAGTCTACGATAATTTTAGATGCCAGTACAAAAATAGTCTGGAAACTTATTGAAGGTCCCTCGTAGCTTAATATTATCCATGTGCATAAGGTGGTTTACCTTTTCCTGTGATTAAGTAGATTTGCTGCCGCCTGTGCTATTCCTTAGTATATAATTCTGTGGTATAATTCTGTGCTATAACGAATAATAAAGATAAGAGTGATTCTCCTTGGAAGAAGCCTTCTTGGATCTTCATCTCTGTCAAGATTTGTCCTTCTGCAGCAAATATTACTTTCTACTTTTATATGGCTTCATTATTATTTAATTTTCAGTTTTACTTTCTATTTCTACTATTGTTCACTGAGTATTGACTCAAAAATGATAAAAATTCAGTTTCAAGTTTTGTTTGGTTTTATGGCATAGCAACAATTGTTGGTTATTTTATGCCAAATCCATTTTTATTCATACAAACATTTCTACTTCAAATAATTCAATATAGCATAAGAACAGTTTTTTGTTTACACATATTATGAAACGCAGTTTCTTCCAAGCAGCGGTCTTATCGCTACTGCTATATGGATGCACTACTTAGACACTAACAAAACGGCGAGAGTAAGAAGCTTGACGGCAATTACACAAGAATGCCGAGAGCAATATTGAACAAGTCCTGGAGGCAACATCCAACAAAGCACCAACTATACGGCCACCTACCTCCCATCTCGAAAATTATCCATGTTAGATAAGCCAGAAATGCAGGACACTGCTGAAGAAGCAGAGACGAGCTCGTAAGTGATGTACTCCTATGGACCCCCCCTATAGCCGAGCAAAAGCAGGACGAGCAGCGAGAACATACATACAGCAGCTATGTGAGGATACGGGATGTAGCCCTGAAGACCTGCCAGAGGCGATGATCGATAGGGAGGAGTGGTGAGAAAGGGTCAGGGATACCCGTGCAAGCGGCAAGACATGATGATGATGATGCTGAATTTAACATATGTAGTGAGTTTAAATGTTAAAACAGTTCCATTTTAAACAATTCAGTTTAGTTTAAATGTCAGTTCTATTTGACCTATAGATGGGAACCTACCATGTACAATCACTCCGGATCAGAGTGGACGTAGGAGTGATGGTAATGAAGGGGTACTCCACATACCCCAAAGCTCCAGCATTACTGGAGCTTCATCGTCATATTGTTTAGGACTCTCTTTTGGGAAGTCTTACCCCTCTGCAGAGATGCAATCAGTGTATTCTCAGCCCCAGCCCACTGGGCTATGAAAAGTGAGGGAAAGTAGTGGTTATATTTGTTTTATATTCTATCACCAGGCTTAGACGCTCAGGTCCCTTGTTAAAGTCGTTATCTGTTCCTTTTGTAACCTTATCCTGTAATCTATGTTTTACTCACTTGGTGATAGTTCTAAGGTGATTCAGTTTCAGTTTCTATTTCCAGATTAGTGTAATTACTTATTTTATTAAACTCTTTGAATGATATGTAAACATCTGATGGCATTGACGTATCAATCAGAAGACATATTTGATTAATGATTCACGCCTTTCGAGTTTTTCAAATCCTCCTCAGCTGAAATTAAAGTAAACTTATGCGTCAACAGGCTTCCAGGACTCTCCTTAGTATTCGAGCCCATCTTAATAATACGTTGATCTTCCTCTGATTCTAATATCAATAGCTTTCTTTCCAGGCCTTTGGGAATGTTCCAGGAGCACCAACTACAATTGGAGTCACTATCAACCTCATGTTCCACAGTTTTTTGTATTCTCTTGAAACTTCAAAAGAACTATTCCCACTTATTGATTTCTTTAGATTTCGCTCATTAGTCTGCCAGACGAGCAGAATAGAATAAACGACACGCTCTTTTCTGACTCTCTCGTCGAGATTCAGGTATCTGTTAGTTTTTCAAAATCCCTGAGAATTTCCAGAGAAATTTTATTTTTCCTCAAGTTATCATTCTGGTTTGTGCCTATACCATTTCATAGTATGGTCAAATTTAAATTTCTTGCACAATTCCCAGTGGATCACCTTCCCTACCCATTGTAAGAAATTAGCTTTTCTCCTAATTTTTTCTTTTAAAAGCCAAGTTCAGATTTTTCGTAAGATATTTCACCCGTTTTTCACTTGAAAAAAAAAAACACAGCTATTTTTTTCCAATTCTGTTTCCAAATTATTGTTGTTCCATTTTTCTTGATTTTGTCTGTATTTTTACTGGCTTTTGTAATGAGAATTTTCTTGTTCTTGTCGTCTTCGAGAACCGAGTGTTGAAACATCTTGAAAATCTTTTAATATTGGCGAGTCCTTTTCCTGCTTTATTTCTTGACATATATAGTCTATCTATATCATCTCTGGTATGTAAAGCCTTGAGAATCGTCATCAAATTTCTTGTCCTCAGGTCCATTTATCTAAATTCTTCGCATGTCAATTTGAAGAATGGTATCTTAATAGGGTGATCGGTCAGGTATTTGTTGCTTTAATGAAATAGTTATTATCCTTGAGAGTTTTTCGCACCAACATTACCTGATAGTCTTTAACTGGAAACTAAGTGACAGCAAGTCTCCTCAAGTCTCCCTGACTCTTCTAAGCATTTTGGCTAATCTTATTAATGCTGTAGTTTAGATGGTCTTCGATTTTCAGCTTTTCTAGTCCCTATTACAAAGCCTTCGAGGACTATTCGCTGCCACTTTCATCCACCATAACTTTGTAGTTCTCAGGCAAGGTCCAAGTACTTGACTCTCTTTTCGTTTTCGTTACACCCAAAAGTAGGGAGGGAATATAAAGCAAATAATCACTACTTTTTTACTCAGTGGTGCGCTGATACGGCAAAGTTGGCTATTCGGCAGTTTCTCCCATTTTTTTTTTTTTTTTTTTTTTTTGTAAATTACCACTAGTTCTTCTGGCCAGGACTTAGTGAACTGTTTGTATATCAACATTCACGAGAATTTCATATATCTGAGTCTCTAGGACGCATTCCGGTTTTTGCATATACTAATTGGTAAGTAAGTAAAGTTGGCGACCGTAGTCGAGGGTGACCCGAAGGCTCCCTTTTCGATAGCTACTACACAAAGGTGGGCGCTACTCCTTTCCCTGGATTGCTCCACTTTACCCTTGATCCTTACCTTATATTGCTGAGTGTTAAGCAAGGTAGCATCAAGTACCATTTTTTGAGTCTTTGGTATGACTCGACCTAGGATTGAACCCAGGTCTCCCGGGCCATCGGCGAACACTTTAACCATTATGACAATGTCCGGTGTAATTGGTAGTATGATTAAATTCCTATTACTTGCATAATTTCCAGTGGATCACCTTTCCTTATCAATCAAGTTTAGTCTTGCACTCCTTTTGTACAAGTTTGTTGCATTAGCTTATCATGTGGTCAAACGTTATGTCTCCATCATGACATGATCTACACTTGCTATTTTATTGCGTGATATAAATTTTCGCTTTAACAGAGATGGTCCTTATGGCGTTGTGTGGTGTAGCTATTAGAAGAGATTCGGTTTCTCCCTTAAATTTTCCCATTCTAAGCTATGTTCATATAACATTTTTTTCCTATTTCTTTTTCCTTCTTGTTGCTGTTGTTGTTCTGTTAATCTTTAAATTGCCTTTGATATTTCTGATCGCTGTAATTAATTTTTATTTGCTCCTCGTATTGATGCTTTCATGCTATCTTTAATATTGGCGATTCCTCTTGTAACATATTGACCCTCGACCGAGCCATCAATCGAGAGATGTACCTGTGTAAATGAGCAGAAGAACAGCAAAACAAGTACGTCCGGTCGAAGATATCGGAAAATCACCTTGACCTGTGGACGTGGTTGAATTCGGTGATGGTAGAAGATGCATACGCCCACTGGAAGCAAATGGGTGAGAGACAATTATATAACCAGGTGCCACAGACGGCTTGGGTCAGTTCGAGTTCGAGTTGGATTTGGAGTCAGTTGGGGGACAAGATGTCAGCGTGAGAATCAGCTTGCAGACTGAGGGCTTGCGGCCTTCAGTGACCCATGGTTGAGCAACCCCAGCCAAGACACGAAAGAAGTGTTGTTATGGTCGGAAGAACTTTGGGTCAATATGCAGCAGTCTGATCCATCTCCAACTCTCCTCTTACACACAATAAACATCAACCCTTTCGAGAATAAAAAGTGAGAGGTATATTTTTATAAAGAAGGGTGTTCGTTCATTCATTGAAGTTCGTATATTATTGTTGACTATGTTTCCGCGTATATTTGTATATGTATGTGGCTATTCAACACTCTTCCTTCTTCTTTTTTGACACATATATCGGTCTATGGCATTTCTTCGATGAAAGGCCTTATGCGTCGTCATTATCTTTCTTGACCTCTTGTCCATTTGTTGAAGTTCTTCTCTTGTTCACTGTAAGAATGGTCCCCAGTATCTTACAGCCCAGATTCTTATCCCTTTTATGAGATTCTTGCGGCAGACATTGGGTAGAATAAGCTTTCATTTGTTTGATGGTCTCCGCTCCAAATAGTCCCAAGAATAGGACATGGATTTGTAACCAACAATAACATTTTTAGAATAAAATGTCTCCTTAATGGTACATACATTCAATCTTTCCGGTGGTTAGTAAGTCTTGTAATCAGGAGTGTAGTCCACGATTTAACAAAATCATTTTCTGGACATTCAAAGTCAGGCGCTAGGTGTCTTAAAGTTTTGTATTAAGTTTAAGCTTTTACCGCATCTTGCTTTCAATAATCTCGTCAAAGGTGATCATAAGTATCGTGTTATGTTTGATTTTTTGTCTGCGTCACTGCGTTAGAGTCTGGTACAAAGACAACGCTTTTAGTGACATTGAGTCTCTTAGTTGCTTCGCGTTGGTCTCTTCGCTGCTCTGGGCGGTCTTGCAGGTGGAGTCTCCTAGCTTCCTCTCACCGGTTTGGTCAGTGAGCAAATTCCTCGGGTTATACATATCTTCTGTATATGGGATTTGGAGTGCAATTCTCTCCTAATTTGGATTCCACTAATTAATTCCACTCCTTTCACCCCACCTTCAATGTTCGATTTCCTCTTACCTTCACACAAAGGGGCAGGTATTTCCATATACCTCCGCAATATTTCACCTTAACACTATTTCTCATTGAAGTCAGTTAATTATATCACAAGATAATGATGTCAGCAACCGTTTAACTCATAACGGCCTCAACAAATTTATTATATCAGAATATTATCATTTTCCACACAACTAGCTGTTATGAGCTCACCTGTTTGTCATCCTTGTCAGTTCTAGACCCCTGGGTGAACGAACGCAAGTCGCGACTTAGCCGGACTGGAAAAATCAAATTGTTTTTCTCGACTTTTTGTTTTCTCAAAGCAAAATTTGCCTTGTCAATAATTTAAGTTTAGTCGAAATAATTAACTTATCTCTTTCCCGTTTTCTCTCAGCCAAAAATAACAAAATATTTGTAACTAATTCCTTCTTCAGCCAAAAATAACTATAAATCTTCAACTTATTATTCCCTTACTTCTTTGATGGACTGATTCATTCTTCTAAAGTCTAATTCAGTTAATTCGACACTTTTTGTGATGTACTGATTCATTCTTCTAAAATCTATTTCAGTTAATTCGACATTTTTTGTGATGTACTAGTTCATTCTTCTAAAATCTATACCAGTTTTTTCGACACTTTTATGTTTATTAAATTTATTCGCACTAGACACCCTCTTTTTGTGTCACATATGGATAAAAAATTACAATATCAGAGTAAACCTGTGAAGAATGATAATGTAGGGGTGACTCAACACTCCTCAATGCTCTAGAACAGGAGCCTCACCACTGGATGCTGTTTAATGCTATACCCAGGACACCCCATTTCGGAGGGTCTTACCTTTCTGCATTTCGAGAAAGTATTTAGTTTATTCTATTGTCAGCCAAGGCATTTGACTTTGGTTCAGGTTCTTTGTTAAATGGCATATCAACGTTTGTGGGTTATTAAATATGTTACTTAACCCATCGCTGGGGGGAGTTTCACGTCAGCTAAAGGGTTTCCTCTTGAGGTAAATTGTTTTTCTCACATTTTCATTGGTACTGTGAGGAACTTTCTGATTTCGCCAGATATCGTATACATTTTGAAATAGTCAATTACACAGGTTTACAAAGAAATTGAGGCAAGCACAAAAATACCCGTTTTTACCTAATTTGAGAATGCTGAATTCAAATTTGAAATCCGTTTTTATTCATCCCCTCTAGTTTTTTAGATATGCATAGTGCGCATTTTGTGCATATATGGTACATAAAGGCGTATATGAATTCAGGGTTAATTCTAATATTGTGAGACTTATGGCTTATTTTTTAGTTATCATGCACTAAATGTAAGTGATAGCATTACATTATATATATATATATATATATATATATATATATATCCAGACGGATATGGACAGTTAAGGCAGCAGGTCTCAATCCACACTTTGGCAGTCATTGGAAGAGGTTGTCTCGCAGGCGGCGCAGGAGGTTGGTGTCCCTCAACTATCGTGTTACACATCGTTTGGGTTACTAAATATTAGTATTACATTTTCAAATGCACATTTAGTTTTACTTTGTTATATTTTCAGATTCTACAATGGCTTCAAGCACGTTAAAAAGTTGAGGATGCCTCAACAAGGCCAATTCTTTCTGCTACGTGTGTGGGGACTTCACAACACTTGCACAGCGTCAAACCATCACTTCCATCCTCAGAACCGCCTACTTTCACTATTTTGACTAAAATTGGTGATCAGGACAAGTCTTGGGCTCCACACATCTGTTGTAAACCCTGCTACAATGGACTAACTGCATGGTTTAATGGCAAGAGAGCGGCTTTCAACTTTGCAGTCCCGATGGTTTGGAGAGAGCCGTGAAACCACGCAGATGATTGTTATTTTTCTTTAACTAATATAACTGGTTTGAATGCATCTTCTAGGAAAAAGATCAAATATCCCAACCTTCGATCTGCTATGAGACCCGTTCCTCATTCAGATGATCTTCCTGTACCCACACCTCCAGTAAATAAGGATCTTCTTTCCTCATCAGATGAAGAAATGCCTTCAAGGGAGGATTCTGCTGTGTCAATATCTTTGGAAGATATTGAGTCTACATATTCAGGAAAAAGTGGCAATGAGCCATACTGGATCACGCAAGAAGACCTGAATGATCTTGCTTCTTATTTGTATCTATCAAAACAGCAGTCAGAGCTCTTGACTTCTCGGCTTAAACAGTGGAACCTTGTCCAGGAAGATGTAAGGATCACCAGTTTCAGGAATCGGAACAAAGATCTTGCTTCCTTTTTCGACATGGAAAACAAGTTGTGCCACTGCACAAACATACCTGGCTTGTTTATGTCCCTTGTTTTGCCACATAATTCTTCAGACTGGCATCTTTTCATAGACTCTTCCAAGGGAAGTCTCAAGGGTGTTTTTCTGCCCAACGGGAATAAATATCCCAGCATTCTCATTGCACACTCTGTCCATCTAAAGGAGTCCTGTGACAATATGGAACTTTTTTTTAGAAACTATTAAGCACAGCGAGTACCATTGGATTCTGTGTGGGGACCTCAAGGTCATTGGTCTTCTTATGGGTATGCAAGCGGGCTTCAAAAAGTACTGTTGTTTTCTCTGGCTCTGGGATAGTCGAGCTGTATCCCAGCATTACAAGTAGAAAGACTGGGGGTCTAGAAGCACTGTTGTTCCTAGCGAACACAGCCTCAAGGAGAATCCTCTGGTGGACATGAATAAGGTGCTTCTTCCTCCTCTTCACATCAAGCTTGGTTTGATAAAGAATTTCGCGAAGGCGTTGCACAAAAATGGTGCTGCCTTCCAACACTTTTCTACTGTGTTCCCAGGTCTCAGTGCTGCTAAGCTCAAAGAGGGCATCTTTGTCGGACCTCAGATCCGAGAATTGCTGAAGGATACGGATTTTGAGGAGCTTCTTAACTTAAAGGAACTGAGAGAATTGGAAGCATTCAAGTCAGTCTGTAGTGGCTTCCTTGGTAACACACGCGTACCAGATTACCAAGCCTGTATTGAGAAGTTGCTAAAGTCTTACGAGGATATGGGGTGCCGAATGTCACTCAAGATTCATTTTCTCCATTCCCACCTCAACTTCTTCCTGCCAAACCTTGGAGCAGTGAGTGATGAGCATGGAGAAAGATTCGAAGGCAAATTGAACCCCGGCATGATGAGAGACTTCTGCTGGATGCTATTGCGTGACATCCTGGAGGCAAAATACACCAGATCTTCTAAGAAGACACACTTTTCACTGACTGTGGTACTATGAATTGTGTAATTGTGTCATCCAAGTATATTGATTCAATCAGTGTTCTTTATCTATCCTGTTTTATCTTTGATAAGCTGCTGGAACTCTTGAAATATGCACATGTATTCTCTGTTTATACTAAAATGAGACTATTTAAAAGCCAGAAAACTAGAGGTGATAAAACAAAACTATTTATAAATTTGAATTCAGCACACCCAAATTAACAAAAAACACCTATCCCCATTCTTGCCTCAGACCAAAAATGTATTTTTGTAAACCAGCGTTATCAGGCTTTGCGGGACTATCTTTTTTTTATATTATACCTCTATATTTGGTTTGCACGATTTCTTTCTTTCTTTCTTTCTTTCTTTCTTTCTTTCTTTCAACCAATTGTCCTACCCCTATCTTTAGTTAGCTATTTTATTTTTTATTCCTTCCTTTATTTCTTACCTTTTTGCCTATTTCCCACAAGTGCCAAAACTCCTTAATTCGGCACATTTTAATGCTTCTTTCTTTCTTTCTTTCTTTCTTTCTTTTTTCTTTTTTTGTTTCAAAGGATTGGTCACCCTCTCGGGCAATTTTCTTTTCTTTCTTGTGAACCCTTTAATCCCCTCTGCAATGGGTTAAAATTTTTCACTGTTGTTCTGATAGGATGGTTTTGATATTAAATAACGTACAACGGTTCATAGGTCATTAAACAAAGACACTAAAGCAGACCCTTTCTTTCTTTCTTTCTTTCTTCCCTGTCATCCACATAGGCATTTCGTTTGGGTCTCTTCGCTTCTCTTTTCTTTTCTTTCACTGGGTCGGTCTTCCACATGGGCATTTATACATATATTTTTCTCTTTTCTTTTTTCTTTTTATTTTTTTTTATTTCGAATGTATTTTCAACAAGGTCATAAATGTTAGTGAAATCTTCCTACTCAAATTTCTCTTGCCACTGGCTTTTGACTCTCACCACAATAAATAAACATTCCCTCCCATTCATATATCCACTCATCAACCTGCAGTACTTGCTAACCAACTACCTCGCACATGCATCATAATTTTTAGCGACCCATTTTGCTTTCATTTCTTTTTTTTTTTTCTCTCTCCCTTCTAATAGATTCCAGCTTGATCTTTCATTAATACTCATC
Organism: Sepioteuthis lessoniana; assembly: GCA_963585895.1. Classification (NCBI taxonomy): domain Eukaryota; kingdom Metazoa; phylum Mollusca; class Cephalopoda; order Myopsida; family Loliginidae; genus Sepioteuthis; species Sepioteuthis lessoniana. Next base: position 120,074,406 of record OY757912.1, on the reverse strand, counting down.
ACAATCATATCTCATTCACCTGTACAGCTTTTGTGTGAATTGTAAAATTCGCACTCCTCTTTAAGGTCTTTTTTCATTCTTTTTTAAAACCATTATGGCCACACACTTCTAATCCATTCAATTACTTTGTACGGTCGGCGAAACGTGATATGCCACAGCTTTTTTTTTATAATAACGTCTTGCTAAGATTTGGAATTTTATTTATGATTTATTTTTTCCCAATTTGTTTTCCGCTTCTCGACAAGAAAGTTCGTCTAGCTTCTTTTCTTTTTTTTTTTTTTTTATTGTTTTTACGATGGCAGAGTTTGGTTGCCTTCTCGTCAAAAATTGACGTGAAAAAATAAAAGGAAAAAAGAAGATATATTTAAAAATCGGCGTGAAACAACGAAGATTATTTGGAGGCTAGAAATACGGAAATTATCAAGAAAATGATGTAGAGAATACCGAAATATCCAGTATATGGCACTAAGTCTGTGGTGAGGCTCCAATTCTGTAGCTTTTGGGTCGGAGCGGAGTCATCCCTTTGTTACAGTGACTTCAAGAACAACACTGTGGAAGTACTAGTACCTGATAATGCCTCATATGTGAATCAAATAGGCCTCAAAGGTTATTTGTATTGGATGGGTATGTTTGATATCGTATAACTGCGTACATACAAATTATTTTGTTGAGTCAAAGGTTTTCCTATAATGTGTATCATATTAATTTGCGTCGCGTATATCCTGTGACCGAGTAATCCAAACTGTAAAGTTTACCCGCTCTGCTTAGTAGTATCGTGGTAGTTGGTGCGCTGAGACGTGATGCATAGCTTCACTCTGAATGTGATTTGAAATCCACACAGATGAACTTTCAACGTAGACTAATTCAGGAACTTGTGCTTTACGAGTTCAAACTACTGCAGAAGTACGCAAAAATATTTGTTAAGTAAAAGGAATTGGTTTTGTTTAGCTTTATGGCATATCAACCATAGTAATTCATGCTAAATCCGGTTTATTCATGTATATTTGATATAAATGATTTGTAAACATAAGATAAAAAAGTTAAATTGTTCCAAGTATTATCATGTATTAGTAACAATTCAATTAAACATCAGTCATTTGTTTAAACACAGTTAAATGATGAAACAGTTCTATTTCAAACAATTCAATTTATCGTAAGTCATTTGCTTGCACTCAGTTTAGATATCAAACAGTTCTATTTGACCTCTAGATTAGACCCTTTCAAGTACGATACCTCCAGACCAGAGTGGACCTGGGAGTGATGGAAATGAAGGGGTACCCGTGTTCCCCAAAGCTCCAACATTACTGGAGTCTCACCATCAAATTGTTTAATGCCATATCCAGGGCACTTGTGTGGAAGTCTTACCTCTCTGCTGAGATGCAGTCGATGTATTCTATAGCCCCAGCCAACTGGGCCACAGGACACTCATTGAGGGAGACTTAACCCTCTGTAGAAAAGCAGTCTGGGTTTTATTGGGTAAAAAGCAGTCTGGATTTTATTGGGTAAAAGTCGAAGACACAGTTGATCCCAGTACAGTAACTAGATGGTTCAAGTAATTTTGATCGGGTCGAAAAATTCTCAACGACTAGGCCAGGATAAGGTAGACTAAAAACTGGAGATTTTGAGGCCGTAGTCGAAGCCAGAGAGGCGAATCCAGTGAGTAACACTCGGAGAGTATCAGGTGAGTCCAGTATTTCTCATTCCAGTACGGTTCGTCACCTTCAAGGCCGCGGCAAAATCATCTGGGGCTACTGAATTGTGTCTCACATTCCGAATGTATAAATAAAACATTTGTAGCACAATATTATTCTTATTACTATTATTATTATCCACCTGACGAGTTTTTCACACCAGCATTTTATGATGGTCTCTCACTGGAGTGTGAGTGACAGCAAGTTATTAGTATTTGATTGGAATATTTAAACTGAGAGCAAATTCTTTGTATTAAGAATACTGCGAGCTTTATTGAACAAGGATAAGCTGATCTGGGCGTTCTTCATTTCCTCGGCTGACGACGATGTTGAGCGTAGCCTGCTACTAAAATCGCTGCTGAAACAGCTAAAACTTATTGCTTTGTTTAACTATACTTTCACTGGAGTGTGAGTGACAGCAAGTTTCCTCTGCTCTCCTGGACTCTTTTCCGTATTCTAGTCAATCTCAACAATGCTATAGTTAGGATGGTCTTTATTCATCCTTTGATTTTCAACTCTTCCAGGCACTTTCCAAGACTTTGAGGGTGCCATTCTAAGTATACCAATTCCAACTGGTATCACAGCAAACCTTCATGTTCCCTAGCATGTTTAGTTCTCTGGCAAGGTCTAAATACTTTTCTTTCTGTTTGCTTTTTTTGATTTTCACTCAGTGGTCCGCTGGGATGGCAAAATCCTCTTTACGGCAAGTTCTCTTTTTTGTTGATTATCACTAGTTTTGGCCTTCTAGTCATGATAAGGAAAGTATCTCAAAATTTCAGAGAAGTTTGAATGTCTTAATTTCCAATGCCGAATTCTAGGTTTTACAAATACCATTTTGTAGTATGGTTAGATTTCAATTTCTTGCATTTCTTGTGGATCACCTTCCCATCTCAATCGTGTCGAGACATATACTTATTTTGTACTAGTTTGGTACATTTGCTTATGGGATTAGTCGTTTCGTTTTCATCACTATATTATTGTCATTTTATTCATTTTAAAGTTTTTCATACCAGCGTTAGTTGATGGTGGAGACTGAGTGACAGCAAGCCTCCTCGCGTCTCCAGGAGTCCTCTTAGTATTCTGAACGATCTCAACAATGCTGTAGTTTGGGTGTTGTCCTCTCATCTTCTTATCTCCAAGACCTACAGTATTTATACCAATCCTTTGGTGATTGTACAAAGCTCAACATTTACAATTGGTATCACCGTCATTTTCATGATCAATAGTTTTGTTCAGTTATTATAATTATTATTATTTACTCCTTGAGAGTTTCTCACATAAGTATTAGCTGATGGTTTTTCACTGGAGTTTGAGTGACAGCAAGTCTCCTCAAGTCTCCAGGACTCTTCTCAGTATTCTGGCCGTTCTCAATAATGCTGTCATTTGGATTGTCTCTACCCGTCCGCCAACTTCCAAGTTCTCCTGATTATTATTATTATTATTATTATTATTATTATTATTATTATTATTATTATTATTATTCACTCATTAGAGCTTTTCACATCAGCGTTAGCCGATGGTTTTACACTGGAGTCTGAGTGACAGCAAGCCTCTTCAAGTCTCCAGGACTCTTCTTAGTATTCTGGCTGTTCTCGACAATGTTGTCGTTTCGATGGTCTCCACTCATCCGCCAACTTCCATGTCCTCTAGTCCCTTTAGCAATCCTTTAGTTATTATTATTATTATTATTATTATTATTATTATCATTATTAATGCTATAATTATTATCATCAAATAGGAATATATACTTAAAATATATCATTTTTTATGAATTATTAGTATTTAAAAGGATTACTTGAAACCATACAAATGTGTGCTAATTATTTGAATTAGAGGGAAATACTTGATATTAAATAATTGTGTGTTAATAAATGACTACAGACAATAGAAAAACCAAAATCTAAAACATGCAACAGACCATTGAAAATATAGTTATGATAACATTCAATTAATCTGTATTTAACATTATTTATATTAGATATGAATACTTGCAACCATGAAACTGTCCGCTAATCATATGTATACGAATTATTACTTGAAGTTATAAGTGTTGACTAATGATTAATATCAGTCACTTAAAAGCATGCAATTGTGCTGGTGTCCTCGTGGTATAATGCATAAAGCGATGGATTGTGGATTCTTTGTAAGCGAGTTCAAACCCCAGTCGCGATATAACGTTGACTTTCGGACAAATACTCTTGGGAAAGGTAGGAACCCCATCTTATCCTCCCAGCTATGTTTACCATTACTGTTTTTCTCGGAGGTTGGCTTTGGCATTGAATAACCTACAAAGGTTGATATGCCATTAAAACAAACCAAACCATGTAACTGCTTACAAATTATGGACGTCAGATAGAAATACTTGGACTCATATAACATTTTGCTAAGAAACGATTATTATATAAATAAGAATCGTTACTTTAAGAGATATAAGTAAGTAAAAGTTGGCAATCGTAGTCGACGGTGACCCGAAGGTTCCCTTTTCAATAGCTACTACAGAGAGGTGTCGGGGAAGGCGCTACTCTTTTCCCTGGATTGCCCCACTTTATCCTTGATCCATACCTTACACTGCTGGGTTTTAAACAAGAAGGTATTAAGTAACATTTTTTGAGCCTTTGGTATGACTTGACCTGGGATTGAACCCAGGTCTCCCGGGCCATTGGCGAACACTCTAATTATTATACCAATGCCCGGTTCTTAAGCAATATAATCGTCCATTAATTATTAGTACTAGATAAGAATTATTAGTATCATAAAACTGTAAAAAATTATTGTTGACAAATAAAAAGTGAAACGTTCAGATACCCTTCCATTTTCATAACTTTTAGATCAACATTGATCCGGAGAGGAAGTTCCTGTAAAGATTTTAACAAAAATACAAATGGATGCATTTGAAAAAACATCTTAAATAGGAATATATAATTCATATAACTGTGTATAAATAAATTTATATTAAGAATACTTACCTGGCCCGATAACTGTTAATAAAAGATCGTAATTATTAATGATTTGAAACTATAATAGCTGCAAATATTTAGAGACATGCAATTGAATGCAAATTATTAGTATATGATAGGAATATTTCAACTGTGAGCAACTTCTTTGTATTAAGAATAGCGCGTGCTTTATTGCTTTATCACTTTATGAGCTTCATTGAACAAGGATAGGTTGATTTGGGCGTTCTTCATTTCCTAGGTTGACGGTGATTTTGAGCGTAGCCTGCTACTAAAATCGCTGCTGAAACAGCTAAAGCTTATTGTTTTGTTTAACTATGCCTGCATCCACTGTTTGTTGTCCGTAAAGGCCCTCCTGCTTCGATAAATTTCAGTGGTTTTATTTTTTTCCTCACAGAAACCAAGAATGCCCCTAAACTTTCTAGTCAGGTACCATTTAAGGCAGCCCATTAAATTATGTATTTAATAAAGCAAAAATAAAAAAGGCACAAGCAAGAATACAAAGATGAGAAATTGCATGACAGTTCAGCATCTACTGCTATACCACTAGCATTCGCGTTTGACGTGAAATAACATTATAGAATTGAGAGTATTACTTTTAGAGGTAACACAGAGGTACTTGTTTATCGATAGCAATGTGGAAAACTATTTTCTAGTACTAAATACTTTCTCTGTTCACCGATATTATTTGGTTTCCACAATCTGTTTTAATTTCTGTCTCATTAAATTGGAGGAACCAATTTTAAAGCAATCCTCTCGATGATAGCATTGCACTTTTAGATTATTCTTATTGGGTAGATTTCTTTCTTTCTTTCTTTCTTTCTTTCTTTCTATTCCTTTTTTCGCAATTTTAGGATCGATTAACTAGCATTTTTTTTAAAGAAAACTAGTAAGTAACTCGCAGAACTCAGTGTTTACTGGGATAAATATTTGATATTTAATCAAATTTTGTTCAACAAAAATTATTTCCGCTAGCTTTCTGGACGATTGAATTCTGGGCGTTGAATTATGCTAAAAAGTCTCAATGACACGCGTATAACTAGGTTATTTATACGTATGTCAGTTTTAATCGTTTTCGGGATAAATTTGAGCTTCTTGATCAATTTTAAGCAAAAATGTTCCGTGCAGCTGAAGTAACAAAGTGGGTGTTCTCATATCTGTCACAAAAAACCATTAAAACAAATTCTGAAATGAAAGGATTTTATTTGCCAAATTTCATCCACATCGATTCATTAGCCATAGGTAAAAATCTCGCAAGCGAATATTGTTGATTATATAGATTTATAGGTAAAATAATGTTTAACTCAGCGGCAAAATCAACTAGATTAATTATCCCGGGGGACGTTAAATACATGTATAGACTTAAATAAATAATTAAAGGAGTGGTCCGAGGACGCGTTATACGTAGTGGGTTGAATCCATTAAAACTACGAGTGAAATTTTATTATCTGAGGTGTGTTATTACAGTGAGTTTTGTAATATGATATATACGATTTCATAGTGTCCAAGTTTAATATGAAAAATACCACTGAACACCGTCCATAAAATCAGGATTATATGACTCTGTGTTCTCCAAATATGCCGATTTATATTTTGCTTTATTTATAAATTATAAAGTAATATATATATATATATATATATATATATATATATATATATATATATATATATATATATATCGAGAAAGACGAAGAGAGAAACGCGTATCTATCTATCTATCTATCTATCTATCTACATACATGTGTCTGTGAGTGTGTGTTTGTCTATTGGTTTGTCTTTTGGTTGGTTGGTTGGTTTGTATTTTATGGCATATCAAATTTTTTGGGTAATCTAATGTCAATTCTTGTTTGTAAAGGAGTTATTTGTTGGTAACTATCTTTAAACGAGTTGTTAGGGCTTGTTTGTGCGCCAACACTTAAATGATTTCAAGTACTGCGAACATAAGTAAATCTATCAATTATTTCTATCAGATACAAATACTTTTCACACAGTTGTATGGTATCAAACGACCAATGATAACAATACTCAGTATTATTTGATCCTGTTTGATTCTGTTTTCCCCATATACGAAGCTCTAACAGATATTACCATTTTGAGTCAGAGTGGATCTGAGAATAATGGTAATGAAGGAGTAAAGTCACATTTCCCACACCTCCAGACCTGGGGCCTTTTTTTTCAGATATAGTTTAGTGTCATATGGGGACATTTGTCTTTGGGGTCTTACCAATTTACTGAGGTGCAGTCCTGGTCCCCATTATTGTCACTTTTTTTTTTCGCAATATAGTGTTCGCCGATGGTTCAGGAGACCGGGGTTCAGTCTCTGGTCGAGTCATACCAAAAACTCAAAAAATGGTACTTGATGCCGCCTTGCTTAACACTCAGCATTATAAGGTGGGGGTCAAGGGTAAAGTGGAGCAATCCATAGAATGGCGTAGAACCCTCCTTTATACCTCGATGTATTGAAAAGTGGGCCTAAGGGTCACCCTTGACTAAGTTCGCCAACTTTACCTACTTATTCTGTTATAAACGAAAAAAATGGTTTTGTTTCATGGCATATTAAACATTGGAGGGTATTTAATGCAAAATCTCGTTTATACATACAGTGTAACCCGAATACAAGAGAGTTGTCGGGGCGGAGAATAAGTATCGTATATCCGAGTTTCTCTTATATCCGTGTTTGGTCTATTTTGTTTAGGTAACACGGGCTCTAATTTGGGACCAGAGAAAATCTCTCTTATATTTGGGTCTCTCTTATATCCGAGTATCTTATATCCGGGTTACACTGTATATATTAGTTATATATGATTCGTTAACACATTTTCAAATAACCCTGGGCTAATTTTTTTGCTCTCAGTTAAATGGTTTCAAGTATTCCTTTGTTATAGCAATATTGAATTTTAGGCACTGTTAAAGAGTTTCAATTTAACATTAATCATTAGTTTGTAAACCGTTAAATTGTTCCAAGCACTATTGTGTACCACTAACAATTCAATTTGACAGTCACATGTTTACACACAGCTGATGGTCGAAGCGTTGTTTCTCACAATTCAATTCGACGTAAGTTATTTTGTTTGTACACAGTTTAAATGTTAAACTGTTCTATTTGACCCATAGAGTGCACCAGGGAGTAGTGGCAATGAAGGGCTTCTCCACATTGTCCAGAGCTCTAGGACAAGAGCCTTACCATCAGATTGCTTAATGTCAAATCCAAGACAACCGATGGGGGTGGGTTTCGCACCTCTGCAGCTTAGAATTCGGTGTATTCTACTGACCCAGTCGACTTGGCTGTTATAAAAGAATGGTTTTGTTATTTGTTCTGATTTATAAACAACGAGGATTGGGTTGTAGAATTCGCTGACTGCATCCCTAAAGAGGGGTAAGGTCCTTCGCAACTAGTGTCTTGCATACTAAATCATCTGATGGAGAGGCTCCTATCCAAGAGCTTTGAGGAATGGATAGCTCTCCTTCATTGCCATTAATCCCAGAGACTCAGACTCGTAAAGGTAGTACCAGTTAAAGTCCCATCTATGAGTCAAATAGAAGTATCTTATCATTTACTCTACTTGAAACCATTTAAATGCGCGGAAAGAAATACTGTTGACAAAAATATTTGTGTTGATTGTTGGTTGTTTGGGTTTTATGGCGTATCAACCTTTGTAGGTTATTTAACGCCACATTCTGTCTTTATGTATAAACATTCAACCAAAGATTTCTAAACGAATACTTAGTAGATAAAATCTTCCATAAATAGGATTTCATTTGTTTTCACATGATTAACCAGTTTTAATTCGTCATATTTTTGGGTACAATCTATTAGTGTTGAATAGAAATACTTGAAACCATTTTACTGTGAACAAATAGAAGTATTAGTGGTGGATAGCAATACTTGGAAACATTTAACTATGTGTAAATAGAACTAGCAGTCGTAGATAGAAATACTCGGAACCATTTAACTATGTGTAAATAGAACTAGCAGTCGTAGATAGAAATACTTGGAACCATTTAACTATGTGTAAATAGAACTAGCAGTCGTAGATAGAAATACTCGGAACCATTTAACTGTGTGTAAACAGAACTAGCAGTCGTAGATAGAAATACTTGGAACCATTTAACTATGTGTAAATAGAACTAGCAGTCGTTGATAGAAATACTTGAAACCGTTTTACTGTGAACAAATAGAAGGATTAGTCTTAGTTAGCAATACTTGGAAACATCTATGAGCAAAGAATAAAAAGCAATGGTTGAAATTATTTATCCGTGTGCTGACAAATGAGTTCTGGTTCGTTTACAAATGTTAGCAAGAACATTTTCGTTTACTATTTGAAAAATACTGACCAGTAAACAAAAGTTTAACAATTGGCTTTTTTAGCAAATTCCCGGACATGGAGAATAAAGGAAGAAATAGAATAGCCACTGCGAAGTAGGATTTTCATGTGCCTCCTTTGACAAAAGCTTCAATCTGGTCACGGGGTTAACTTGCTGTGGTGTGATTCTCCTCTTGTTGAGTCAAGCGGAAAAAATAACAAACGATTTATGCCGTCTGAGCAAGGACACTCACACAATCACACACTCACACATACACACACATTATTTTCTATTCATTCGGTTTAAGATTAATAATTATCTTTCGTTTTCCTGTTAAAAGGGTATTAATAACGACAGTACGATGTGAAGGTAGGCAAACGTCTCGAATATTTGAAAATCAAAGGTTTCTTTTGTCAGAGTATGGGCGGTCTATGAAAATTAATGATGCTGACAACTGAGGCGTTATAAAATTTTGGATGATCAATAGCCGCATGGATTTTCCTTTGTCATCCATTTAATATATATAAACTTATAACAGTTTAGCTAACGCTGATAAATTATATATTCTCTATAATAATAACCAACACACACACACACACACACACACACACACACAGAATTTCACTCTCTCTACATCTTTATATCACTATATATATATATAATATAAATATTCCCCCCACACATATATTTTTCTATAGGTAAAAGCTCTATCATTAATATTGAGCACTATTTAATAATACTGTAACATTTTTCTCCTTTAAATACCAAGTGAGGTAATAAAAACCATATATATATATATATATATATATATATATATATATATATATATATATGATGTGTGCATGCACGCGCGTGTGTGCGCGTTAATAGTGGTGTGATTGGTGTAATGGTTACCGTCAAGGTAAATGTTCAGTTCCAGGACAATACTGTTTGTATTGCAATCATACACTTGGGGAAGGCATGAATCCACTTATCTCCCTCCAACTGTGCAGAAATAGTCGGGTAGACAGGATTCTTCAACCTTGGTTGGCCAACCAGTCTAGAAAAAGGAAAACACTGAATTCAAGCCTGATAAATTCCACTTAAAACTGATTTTGTGTTACATCCTGGTCGTACAGGGGTTTATTATTGACCTTGTTGGTAGAGTGTTAGAAAATGGCCCTGGAGACCGGGGTTCGATAACAGGACGAGTCATGCCAAAGACTCTAAAAATGGTACTTGATACCTCTTTGCTTAACACTCAGCACTATAAGGTCCGTATCAAGGGTAAAGTTGAGAAAGGAGTAGCGCCAGCGCTCTCCTCTACACGTCAATGTATATTTGGTTTTGTTTGGTTCTATGTTATGGCATAAAACCAAACAAAACCAAATATAAACCATTGTAAGTTATTTAATGGCAAATCCATTTTTATACATATAAACAGTTCTACTTCAAATAATTCAGTTTAGCATTAGTATAGTTTAGTTCTATTTAATCCATTGATAGGATCCTTTCAGGTGCTACAAATCAGAGCCAGAGTGGACGTGGGAGCGATGGCAATGAAGAGGTACTCCGCATTCCCCCAAATTCCTCCATTACTGGAACCCCACCATTAGATTGTTTAGTGAGACAAATGAATAGATTTTATACTTATCTCACACACTTTCAGTCTATGTCTATGTCTCTTACTCTCTCTGTCTCCCTCTCTCACTCTGCACACACACACACACACACACACACACGCACACATACACACACACACACACACACATATATATATATATATATATATATATATATCGTTTGTGTTTATGTATGTTTGTGTGAAATGAGAAGAATTTAAATCTCGCCTTATTTTTTTCTGAATAGAATCATATATTTTACCCATAAAATAGAATGAAAACAAACATAAAATGAAAATTTTAGGGTCTAAAAGTTTTCTTTTTTTATAAAAATCATAAAAAACAATTTGTTATGAAAAAAAGTTAATATTCAAATTCATTTTATTTTTCAAACTGGTCTATTGGCAAAACACCCTGTACATAATATATGCAAAAAAAGAACATAAACTTTTCTCTCTTTTTGTTATATACTAAAACTCGTCATCAAGCGGTCATTTGCAAAAATAATTTTTCAGAGAAGGGAGGTAATCCCACCACGCATACAACGGATGCCTAATACTATTTTGATAAATCTGTTCATTTTATCAGACTTTGCTTCATTTTCTATGATGGAACATTTGATTACTATTGCTGATTTACAGTAGAGCATATGTACGAAAATCTGATCATTATAATATAGATTTATAGGATATTATTAATATAACTTGTTTTATTCGATATCAGACTTGGAGATGGTTCGTATACATAATAAGAATTTCATCAAAATTTTCGATCTGAGTAATTGTCTCATACTTGTCTGCCGTAACACTCTTAACTCGATGAAATATTTGTCCTCGCCTGCTGTTAAATCTGGCGATTAATAGTCTGACAAACACACACCTTTCTCCAGTTTAGCCAATGAAAACATCGGTCATGACAATTGTTTCGTTTTGCATTCTGTAATTTAGACAACGGAAATTGCCGTCTTCACAAGGAAACGGTTTCAAGCGACCAAATCAGTCAAATGACAATAAATCCTGGTTATAGCGGACAGGAGCGATGAATAGCGCTTTGTGAACAAGCGGATATTTACAGCTAGCACATTTTCTGTGATCAATAACTATTAGAGAAAAAAAGTGATGTGTATGTATTTGTGTGGGCTTGGACTTTGCTGAAACTTTTCAGCAAAATCCCGCGTAGAACGAACTTTCTGTTAAGGATTTGCGATGCTGACAAGTTAAGCATTGCATCCCAAATGCTTCGCACTGTGCAGTGGCCTTTGTTCAATTTTCTTGTTTCTACTAAACATTGCCAGGTTATCAATATTGGCTAAAATTCGATAAATACATTGCTTTATTCTAGTTATTGCTCAAGTAAAATATTTATAGTATAGGTATGATGACCGTGACTACTGCAGACTCTCAATGAAGAGGTATATTTTCTAGAAGTCGAATGATAATTGTTTGTAAAATAAAATTATCTATTCCACATCCTAATGTTTGGGATACAAGTTTGTCTAGGAATTCTGGTTCGTGAAATTTGACTTCTTCTAGTTTTATTTTTGGTCTCGATCATATTTCTGGAGCCACTGAATACTACCAATATATAGAAACCCCAGTCGGCTGGGGCTGTAGAATACAAAAACTGCATCTCTGCAGAGGAGTAAGAATCGCTCCAATAATTGTCCTGGATATGACATTAAACCATTTGGTGACAAGGCTCCAGCCTTGGAGCTTTGGGGAATGCGGAGTACCCCTTCATTGCCATCGATCCCGGGTTAACTCAGGTCCGAAGTGGTAGCAGCTGATAGGGTCTTATCTATGGGTCAAATAGAACTGCTTGAAATTTAGACAGCAAACAAATGACATGATGAATAAAATTGTTTGAAATAGCACTGTTTGATGATTTAACTGAGTGTGAACAAACGACTGATGGTAAATTGAATTTTTACTGATACTTCGCAATACTTGGAACCATTCAACTTTGCTGACTTGAGCCAAATTGAATTGTTAAAAACAGAACTGTTGGATCATTTAACTGTGCGTATCTCCAAAATATGTTTGCAAATCATATATTGAATCTGTGTAAAAACATGATTCAGCATTAAATTACCTACGATGGTTGTTATGCCATAAAACCAAACCAAAGCAATATATAGATATATTTCTAATATTTTCCCACGCAGCGCCGGACACCCTTGCTAGTCTATATAAATAATTGTATTTAGTTTTAACCCCTTCCCAAGAGATTGCTGAATATTTTCTTGTATATATTTATCTAATTCCTACGCACAATCAGTATATGACTCAGGGTAAATTTTTAGTGGAGTTGAACAAATTAGAATTCAAAGCTTTCTTTCTCCCAGATTGGTTGCCATAGGAAAGTTAAAGAGCGATACTATTTACCCAAAACTTGAGAGATAATAGTCGGATTTATACTTTTTCTAAGAGTATGTGAACGGTTAGAAGTGTCGTCCAGGATTCGAACTCAAGTTATCGTGCCCATTTCCTACGTCGTGAAACTTACACCCTGCATACGACCTAAAATAGTTCCATGTAGAGCTATTAACAACATATTTCCAGAGCAAACTAAAGAAAAATGAGAATGTATAGTAAACGGAAATAAAGAAAGAATATATAAAGGTCTGTATATAGAAGATTTGGTTAAGTTTCTTTGTTCCGTGTTATATCAGTTTTCCAGTATTTTCTAATGCCAAAGTACAGAAGTGATACCATTTAATCCCAAGCTAAACGAATAAGGTGGGGGTAATACGTTTCCCAAAGGTATTTGTCAAAAAGTGAACGTAATTGTGTGACTGAAGTCCGAAGCCGTTTACATCGAGACCGCAGTCCAACTCTATAACCTTTTGCAACGAGGACTACCCACCACCGTATATAAAAGAGTCCTTGGAGGAACCCGTGGTGTAATGGTTATCGTCGTAGGAAATGGACACGGTTACGCGAGTTCAAATCCTTGACGAGACTGATTGCATTTCATATAGCACTAATACCCTTGGGAAAGATATGAATCCAATTATTCTTCAGCCTTGGTGAAGCAACTAGTCTAGGAGAAGAAAAACTCTTAATTCAAACCTGTTAAACTCTGCTTAAAAATTGACTTTGTGTCATATCCTGCTCGAGCAGAGGGGTTGGTAAATATGATAAAAGAGTCCTCATCGTACGTATGTGAGGGTGAATCTTCTAAAAGATATGAAAGTTTGTGAGACACTTTTAAGAAGAGTTCAGTAGTTGTTGTTTGTGTGAATTTATTGAACATTCTTGAGTGTAAACAAGTAAACTTAGAGCACTGTGCCATGTATTACACTGAAGAGTCATGTTCAGGGCAATATGAGGTCCACTGGGAACGAAAAATCTCTTAGAGAGGAACAAGACGTGTTATGTTTCTCAGGCATCTTGCAAGTAAGAGGGAGTATGATTTTCGAATCTTTTTTTATTTTATACTAAATTCTACAGCTTTGTCTATGCTATCTGGCGCTCATTAGCTAAAATATAATGTTAAAAAATGGCTGTGATCCCATAACTTTTATAGAGGGGATGTTTATAGTGCAATGGTTATCATCAAGACAGTGGATCGATGAGCCAAGTTATAATTCTGACAGAGGATGTTTCCATTTCATTCATGACGTATTTATTTCCTTTCCCAAACAATAAGCAAATAGCAAGTTAGATTTGGCTCTTTAACCTTCATAAAGGAAACCAAACTAGGAGAAGGAAAACTGAATTTAAATTCCCAATTGTAAGGGAGGGTGAATTTACCAAATTGTTTGATTTATAGCTGGGTTTATTTAACGGCTTATCAACATTTAGGAGCTACGTAATGCCGAAATTAGATTCATTTGGCATTTTTAAAAAATAGCCATGGTTGTTAGTTAAAATTTTTGGTTTTTTTTTTTTTGGTTTTTTTCATTATTTTGGTTTATTTGCTTAATGGCCGATGGACTCATTTTGTGCAAGCCATTGCCGAAATTTAATTTATGTGTAATCCTTTTATGGCAATCATATTTCTAATGTTCCTTTGCGTTTTTTTTTAATTGCACTTTTCATTTTTCAATAATCATTTGTTTGTACCAAGTTGTATAGTTTCAAGTATTCCTAATACAAATAATTCACGTGCAATTACATTATTTAATGTAACTACCCCTGTTTAAATATACTCATTTGTTTTCACACAGTTACATTGTTCCAAGTATTTCTATCAAACATCAATAACTTGCAAACAGTTATATAGTTTTAAGTTACTAATAATAAGTAAAAGTAAAGTTAGTGACTGTAGTCGAGGGCGACCAGAAGGCTCCCTTTTCAATAGCTACTACACCAATGTGTAGGGGGGGCGTTATTCATCGTCCTGGATTGCTCCACTTTACCCTTGATACCTACCTTATATTGCGGAGCGTTAAGCAAGGAGGTATCAAATACCATTTTTAGTCTTTGGTATGACGTGACCTCGGATTGAACCACGGTCTCCCAGACCATTGGCGAACACTCTACCCACAAGGCTAATGAGCCGCTCCAACTAATCATCATCATCATCATCATCATCTCGTGCCGCTTGTACGGATATCCCTGGCCCTCTCTCGCCACTTCTCCCGATCTTTCATCGCCTCCGGCAGGTCTTCAGGGCTACATCCCGTATCCTCATATAGCTACTGAATGTATGTTCGAGCTGGTCGTCCTGCTTTTACCCGGTCATATGTGGGGGTCCATAGGAGTACATCACTTATGAGCTCGTCTCTGCTTCTCCAGCTGTGTTCTGCGTGTCTGGTCCGTTTAACTTGGATAGTTTTCGTGATGGGAGGCTGGTGGCCGTATAGTTGGTGCTTTGTGGGGTGTTCCCGCCGGGACTTGTTCAATATTTCTCGCAACATTCTTGTGTAATTGCCGTCTAGCTTCTTCTCCAGCCGTTTTGTTAGCATCCAAGTAGTGCATCCATACAGCAGTATTGACACGACCGCTGCCTGGAAGAAACTGCGTTTCCTTTTATCGGTCTGTTCTGATTTCCATTATAAACCCGATTAAACAATTATAACTTCAAGTAACTATTCTAATTGCAATTTATTAATACCTAGTAATATGATAGAAACTATTTCTAAATAATACAAATGATTTTCATACTGATCTGTTTCATCCATTGATGGGTTTATACCAGCTACTACCACACCAAGTCAGAGTGACCTTGAACTAATAACAATGAGGAGATGACCCCATACACACCATACTCTACAACGACCGGATTCAATTTTGTGACATGCCCAAGATAAACATTTTGGAGGGGTAATGAGTCGAGTGTTTGCCAATGGTCTGGGAGACCGGGGTTGAATCCCAGGTAGAGTCATACCAAAGACTCAAAAATAGTACTTGATGCCACCTTGCTTAAATCTCTGCATTATAAAGTAAGGATCAAGGGTAAAGTGGAGGAATCCAGAAAATGGAGTAGCACCCTCTCCTACTCCTTGGTGTTGTAGCAATTGAAAAGGGAGCCTTCGGGTCACCCTCGACTAAGGTCACCAACTTTACAATTACCCATTAGGAGGTGTCTGTGGTGTAGTGGTTATCGTCGTAGGAAATGGTCATGGTGACATGAGTTCAAATCCTTGACGAGACTGATAGAATTTCACATAGCACTAATACCTCTGCGAAAGGTATGAATCCAATTATTCTCCCTCCAGCTATGGGTAAATAGTAGGGCAGACTAGGTTCTTCAGTCTTGGTGAGGCAACTAGTCAAGGAGAAGGAAAACTCTGAATTCAAACCTGTTAAACTCTGCTTAAAAATTGACTTTGTATTATATCCTGCCCGAGCGGAGGGGTTGGTAAATATAATTACCCATTAGTAGAGGATGCAGTTGACTGATTCCAAGTTTCACTCTCAGGGCGGACTTCTTCGATAAACTAAAAAAAAAAATAGGGGCTGAGTTTTGTTCATCATTCTTTTGTCAACGACCGGAGTGATATTAATGCCAATTTGTGTATCCCTTTGTCCTTGTAACATATTGGTCTCGAGAAAGAGGAGATCTGCAGCCTGGGTAACTATCAGATTATTGAATTTATGAAATGGAACTTATTGTTAGATAAAAAATCCGAACTTCTGCCAAGATGTCACTGAAAGTTTAAACGTCTGTAGTATTAGACTAGTTATAAGTCCTTTAATCAATATTTATGGCTATATTTGTAGTGTCCATAATGAGGAGAATAACAAATCGTAAATTGCGTCATACAAGTAGACCAGGAATTTTTACTTGACCTCAAGACTTTTTGCTCAAAATTCTTGGTTAAATTATGCTTGCTGTTTAAATCGACCCTAAAAATCTACAAATGTGAGGTTCAAGCGAGTGTTTCCAGTCAGTGTATCAGATATTGAAAATAGCTTGTGATATAGCGTTAATATAATACTTAAATTGTATTATAGTTTTACAATTATATGTAAAGTTGAATTGGCGACTGTAGTTTTCACACAGTTACATGGTTCCAAGTATTTCTATCAAACACCAATAACTTGCAAACAGTAAAATAGTTTTAAGTAACAAATAATAAGTAAAAGTAAAGTTAGTGACTGTAGTCGAGGGCGACCAGAAGGCTCCCTTTTCAATAGCTACTACACTGTTGTGTAGGGGAGGGCGCTACTCTTTTCCCTGTATTGCTCCACTTTACCCTTGATACGTACTTTATATTGCTGACTGTTAAGCAGGGAGGTATCAAGTACCATTTTAAAAGTCTTTGGTATGACACGACTTGGGATTGAACACAGGTCTCCCTGACTATTTTATGTAAAAGTAAAAACGTAATGTTGGCGACCATAGTCGAGGGTGACCCGAAGGCTCCATTTTCAATAGCTACTACACCGAGGAATAGGGGAGTGCGCTTCACCTTTCCCTGGATTGGGGGGGTGTCCTCGTGGTGTTTTGGGGGTGTCCTCGTGGTGTAATGGTTAAAGCGATGATTTGTGGAATCGTAGTACGCGAGTTCGTACTCCAGTCGCGCTATTACGTTCACTTTCGGGCAAATACCCTTGGGAAAGGTATGAACCCCCTTATTCTCCCTCCAGCTATGGGTAAATAGTAGGACAGACTAGGTTCTTCAACCTTGGTTAGGCGACTAGTCTAGGAGAAGGAAAACTCTGAATTCAAACCTGTTAAACTCCGCTTAAAAATTGACCTTGTGTCATATCCTGCCCGAGCGGAGGGGTTGGGTAAATAGTACCTTTCCCTGGATTGCTCCACTTTACTCTCGATACGTACCTTATATTGCTGAGTGTTAAACACTTCTTCAAGTTGGTAATGTTTCTGGCAGTTTACTGTGTAACATAATTGCCGAGGGATTTCGTTTTATATATCTTGCCTTTTGGTTTAGTTAGGTGGAGAACCTTTCGCTTAGTGCAACATTAACGCTGGTGTTCACGCGCGTGCGGAGAGGATGTCATTCAGAGATGTCAAAATAAAAATCCCAGATAGGAATTGATACCAGGGTATTTGGATGACGTCACGCACCGGAAGCGTGGGCTGAGATTTGAGAAAAAGCAGTTAGTTGAGTTCCCGCCTCGGAAGAAGAAGGTTGACTTTCAGAGTTTGGCGAGGCCAGACGACTTTGTGCGCTATGGGCGCCGTGCATTGATTGGGTTGAGAGCTGACGATGTAAAATCAGTCAGCATAGAAAGATTGCGTCTCTCCTTCCTCATGTCGAAAAACCTTTAAACTCAAAAAGGTGAATAAAAGTCTCGTACCTGAAATAATTTCGTGAGTTTCGTGTTTTTAGATTCCCTATTTCTATTCTACACATCCGTATATCTGGCTATG
Organism: Sepioteuthis lessoniana; assembly: GCA_963585895.1. Lineage (NCBI taxonomy): Eukaryota > Metazoa > Mollusca > Cephalopoda > Myopsida > Loliginidae > Sepioteuthis > Sepioteuthis lessoniana. The sequence continues at coordinate 120,056,067 of OY757912.1, read as the reverse complement.
TAACAATTAGAGTTATTGTAATTGGTGTATATTGATTGTTAGTCGCACTCTTCAGCTGGTTGACTATGCTGTGGTGAAGATTTGAATTCGAGTACAACTGTATAAATCAACCCCTGGTTTTGTAGAGATAGTCTAAGACTTAAAACATTGTCTTGTGGCTGTGATTTACGGTATGGTGAATTGCCGTCATCTGTATTTTCTGACGACTCTTATTTTAGGATCCACTTCAGTGAAACTTAAAATTGTAAGTAAGTTTTGTGATCTATTTCAATTTGGTATTGTGGCTTTTATCCTCGAATATATTTGAAATGAACAGTCAACAAGCACTGTTGTTATCCTTTTTCTATGCTAAGCATTCTTTGTTTATAAATATAGCAAACTATATATATATATATATATATATATATATATATAAATGTCATGAAACCTGGTCTCATTAAAACAGACTAAGGAACTATTACGTTATTGACAGTAAGCATTAATCAAATAAATAAATAAATAAATAAAGAATGAATGAATGAATTAAAGCATACGATAAAGAAGAATTGTGTTTTTTTCATCAGGCATTAGTCGAGGAGAAAGAAAGAAGGAAAGAAAGAAAGAAAGAAAGAAAGAAAGAATACAATAAAGAAAACTTCTGAAAAAAGGAAGAACGTATGTAAAGAAAGTACGAGATGATTGTTACTCTTTGTAGCTTTGTTTTATAGCCTATCAACCTTCGAGGGGTATTTAATGAGAAAGTTATCCTTGCTGAACAACAGAAATACTATTTAACCCATAGCTGGGAGGACTAAGGTTTTTTTTTCTTTCCCAAGTGTATAAGTCTGAAATTGAATGTAATAGAGCGACTGGAGTTAAAATATCCTTTCTTCTTGGCCGCAGTCCAGCACGTTAGCCCTCACACCGCAGTGACTTCCCTACGAGAATATGAAAGACGTTGAAACTGAATGGAAATTAAAAAGAAATGGAAAAAAAGAAATTAGTTCAAAGTAGAGAGGATTCTATGACAGCATTTTTTGTCAAGGACTGTAAACCCATGGACTTGATTTTTTTTTGCCCATTAAAGAATAAGGAGGTGCGTGTGGTGTAATGGTTATCGTCGTAGGAAATGAACATGGCGACACGATTACAAAACCTGGACGAGACTGATTGCATTTCACATAGCACTAATACCCTTGGGAAAGGTAGGAATCCAATTATTCTCCCTCCAGCTATGGGTAAATAGTAGGACAGACTGGGTTCTTCAGCCTTGGTGAGGCAACTAGACTAAGAGAAGGAAAACTCTGAGTTCAAACCAGTTAAACTCTGCTTAAAAATTGATCATATCCTGCCCGAGCGGAGAGATTGGGTAAATAGGATTAAAGAATAACTATATGTAATTACAGCTTAGACTATGTAAGGATTAACAGTCAAGTCTCACTGAAAGCAATGATTTCCTCAGATCACCCATGTAAAGAAGCCATTAACATGTTTAATACTTAGATGATTTATCCTATAGAAAAAGCAGATATGTTTATCTTGCCTCTCTGCAAAGGAAAGAACGCACGGTCGAGGACAGTGCGAAAAATAACTCCGTCAGCATTCGTCTTTTGGGGCGTTTTAGCCACCAGACAAAAAAACGCTGATCAACACGGTGCTACCTTGGAGCTATGGACGATTCGTTGAAGCTAAACTAATTTATTTTCATTTTTGACATGTTCAAATTCTGTAAGTGTTGTAATGCCAGTAGATCAGACTAAGCAAAATATACTATGTTTTACCCACCCCCTTTTGTTAACGGCAGGATTTAAGATCAGTAGTTAAGATTGGAGTATTCTTTCTCGTTGTCTGACTAACGCTAAAGGGTCAAGTCTCTCCTACTAGTAACTCGTAGTTAAGTTGTAGAGAATAAATGGATTTTCCTTGGGGTATTAGCCAGAAGGGAAATGCCTTCAAACGATATGAATAATGTGGAATTGACGCCTTTTAAGGTCCGAAAAGATAATTGAAATAATCAAGTCACAAAATGTCTATGCTTTGTTTTATCTAAATGGAATGTTATTGAGACTTTCAAAAACCGTTTTCCGTTAAGGTCTTTCTTACCCTGTGAGAGTTGGTAAATATAAAGGGGTGTTGACTAAAGTAATTTCATAGAAGAGTCGTTTAGTGACTTAAAGTGGCGATGCGCTATCATCATTCGGTGGGTACAGGTGAAAAAAGAATTATAAGGTTATGTGGTCAAATTTGATTAATTTTCGACTGATAGAGTACATGCATTGTTGATATGTATATTATTTGGCAGTGCAAGATGGGTAACTTAAGGGTGCTGGGTTAATTTTAAGAGCAATTTTTAAATCATCAGTATACCTATAATGAACCTCTTTTACGACTGCTATACACACTGTTATAAGATTCACGAATAAAAAAAGTAAAGTTGACGACTCTAGTCGAGAGCGATCCAAAGGCTCCCATTTCAATAGCTACTACACTAAGGTGTAGGAGAGGGTGTTACTCCTTTCCCTGGATTGCTCCCTTTACCCTTGATACATACTTTATAATGTTGAGTATTAAGCCAGGAGGTATCTAGAACCATTTATTTTTTAAACTCTTTGGAATGACTCGACCTGGGATTAAACCCTGGTCTCCTGGACCATTGGCGAATACTCTACCCACTAGGCCAATACCATCCATTTTTTAAATGAAAATTAAAGTTGATCCATCCATAGATTGTTAAACTAGAGAGATGCTTCATAAGAACAACCTTCATACCCTCTAGGGTATGAATGGTTTGGCTTTATGGCATATCAACCATTATGGGTTATTCAATGACAAATCCGGTTGATACACATGTATTTGTTGTAAATGTATGTCAACAAAGTTAAACAGTTCCAGGTATTGCTTTGTATCAAAACAATTCAAATAGAAATCAGTCATTTTTTTACATTCAGTTAAATGATCTAACAGCTCTATTTCAAACAATTCAATTTGGCATAAGTCATTCATTTGAATACAGTTTAAATGTCAAACAGTTCTATTTGACAGATAGATATGACTCTTTCAGTGCTCCTGGGATCGATAGCAACAAAGGGTTCTCCGAATTCCCCAAAGCTCATGGATCACTGGAGCCTTGGATTGTTTAATTTATGCAAGACACTAGTTGGGTGTTCTTACCCCTCTACAGTGATGTAATCGGTGTATTCTACAGCCCTTGCAAACTGGGTGACTCTTAGGAATGTTAGAAGTCATTAAAAGGCTGGGAATTACATCAGATAATATTATAGGTCATTAGAAGACATCCAATTATTTGAGATATCCATTAAAAAAAGCTGCTTGGAAAACAGTTCATGAATGCAAAGTTGAAATATTTTTAACGAGTTCAGATTTCCCAGTAGGCTGGGACTGTAAAATACACTGACTGCCCCTCTGCAGAGGGGTAAGACACCCCACCCAAATAAGTGTCCTGCATATGACACTAAACAATCTGATGGTGAAGTTCCAGTGATGCTGGGGATTTGGGGAATGCGGACCACCCCTTCATTGCCATTGCTCCCTGGTCCACTCTAGCCCGGCGTGGTAGCACCTGACAGGGCCATATCTATGGGTTAAATAGAACTAACGACATACTTATACTAAACTGAATTGTTTAACTAAAATGAACAGCTTGAAATAGAAATGTTTTTGACAATCAAAATGTACTTACATTTAAACTGCGTGCTTATGCTAAACTGAATTATTTGAAATCGAACATTTTTTTTACATTGAAGCTTTACTTACACTAAACTGATTTGTTTAATAAAGAACTGTTATGGCATTTAACTGTGTAAACAAAATCTGTACTTACACTAAAGTGAATTAACCGAATTAGAACTGCTTGAATAAACTGAATAGTTTGAAATAGAAATGTTTTAGACAATTAAAATTTGTACACATGTTAAACTGAATTGTTTGAAATAGAACTGATTATTTACATAAAAATGGATTTGGCGTTAAATAACCTACAAAGGTTGATATGCCATAAAACGCAACCAACCAACCAACCAACCAACCGAGTTCATATTTTTACATGGCTAACTCTATGGTGGATATTTAGTGCAAATTTTGAAAATCGACGTTTCATTTTTTTTTCAAAGGATAAAAGAATAACTAATCGGAAAATTTTATGTTTAAAACAAGTATTTTTGTATTGATATCACGTTTATATTTCTGCATCTAAAGGTTAGGTTAGGTTAGGTTCTTTGGTTTAATGGCACACTAACCCCTAATGGTATTTAAAGGCACATTCTGTTAATACATCGGTTATGATTTTTTAATGAATAATCAATTAGTAACACTTTCTAAAAAAGACCGAGCTCATTTGTTTGCAGATTGGTAAATAGTTTCAAGTATCACAAAAACTAATAGTTTTATCCAGGTGGTACACAGATACAGCTTTGGTTTGGGTTCTTTGTTTAATGGCATGTCAACCTTTGTAGGTTATTTAATGCCAAACCCATTCTCCAAGAAGAGTAGTGGTACAAACCTGGGAGGATAGGAGGGTTCATACCTTTCCCAAGGGTATTTGTCCGAAAGTTAACGTAACAGCACGACCGGAGTTCGAACTCGTTCACTACGATTCCGTAATCTCTCGCTTTAACCATTTCACCACGATACAGCTTGGAAGAAACACCGTAATATTTTATCAGCGATCAGATTTCAACATGGTTGATAATCTGTCAATAGCAGTCCACACCTTCACAAACTGTATGCTTTCAGTAGAAAAGATTTTGTTGACGATGTATTTAAATGGGTCAACTAATTTTAGAGGGATGCAATTAGAAGTGGAGATGATTCCTTCTTGTTTAAAACACATGCGCTCTATTTTATTTGCGCTGTCGAAGTGGCCAGTTTATTATACTGCATGCTCCAGACATACAGTAGGGATTTGGCTTAGGCAGGGGTATTTTCGAGAAGCGCTAGATCATTAAGTCAGCACCTGCAGTAGTCTCAGCTAGATATTTACTGTAAAACCATTAGATCTATTGACGTTCGAAGTTCGTAGTCTAGCTCTCTATCATGTGTTACCAGGAGACCAGGGGACAATAGCGCTGAAGGGGTAATCTGCATTGCCCAAATCCCAAGCATTACTCTAGCCTCACAATCAGATTGCTCAATGTCATATATAGAACACTCGCTTTTTGGAGGGGTGTTTACCTTTCTGTCGAGATGCAGTCGGTGTATTCTTAGCCTCCAGCCGACTGGGATTTTAGAATCGGAGTTTTCAGTCAAAGAAAATCAAGACGTCGAATGCTAATTTTCTAAGTGAACACGCGCACTTTGAATTAGAATTTTAACTCGGCACAAATTTCATTGCACTATTGACCTTGTGCCAAACTATGCAAAATTTAGTAAATTCCTCTGGGCAGGCATGCGAATAAAGTTTTATTGGTTTTCAGTATTGTTTCATTCATCTTCAGAACAACGATGGAAACTAATAATGAAGCGTTCTCTAATAAATTCGATATATTCATCTTCCCTGAGTTATTCAATCATTAGCCTCCTTCGAAACGTATTTATATCTATTATTATTTAATATTGTGAATGTCATGATAATGTCAATACATTGATGTATTTCGATCAACTCTCTTTAATTCCATCAGAAAGTGAAAGTGAAAATTCTATTAGAATAATATTCATATGAAAATATTTGTCGAAGAAAGTTTACAGGACTTTGGACGGGTTTTCAGTAATTAATGAGTTTCATAGTTCATCTTTTGATTTACTGGCTGTGATTAGAATTTACAGGTGGATCTCGTGGAATTTAATTTATTTTGGGTTGAACAAGAAGGCAGCAAAAGCGTCGTCTACTTGGAAATGCGCATGTCAATTGATTCTTAATTGATAGATTGAATTTAACGGCATATTATCCGCCTCGGAGTATTTTACGCCAAGCGGTTAAGAAATCGCGTTCATTGTAAGCTAATATTTAGATTTTTTGAAACGCTGGTTTTTTCAGTGTTTTCTTATTTCTTTGTCTTCTTTCTTTCTTTTTTTAATATACGGCCTTGTTGAATATGAATAATGCATTAATGGGACTGGAACAGGTTCACCCATTCCTGATTCGAGTGAGCTTGGGAGTAATGAAATTCTCGAGGACTCTTCGGAGTATTCAAGCTGATCTTAACAATGCTTTGGTCTGTATGGTTTCCATCCTTCCTCTACCGCAGTCTCTTTTCTAAGCTTTTGGATACTGTTCCAAGAACAACAGCTACAATTGGTATCACAGTTACTTTCATGTTCCACAGCATTTTCAAGCTCACTGACAATATCCTTGCCCAGTCGACTGGGGCCGTAGAATACACCGACTGCACCTCGAAACGAGTGTCCTGGATATGACGCTAAACAATCTGATGGTCAGGTTCCAGTGACGCTGGGTCTTTGGAGAATGCGGAGCACCCCTTCATTGTCATTGCTTCATGGTCCACTCTGACTCAGAATGATGGTTAAATTGAACTAACTACATATATATGCTAAATTGAATTGTTTGAAATAGAACTGTTTGACTAAACTGAATTGCCTGAAATAGAAATGTTTTGACAATTAAACTGTGAACTGGCTCATTGGTCTAGTGGGTAGAGTGTTCGCCAGTGGTCTGAGAGACTTGGGTTCCATCCCAGGCTGCATCATATCAAAAACTTTTAAAATGGTACTTGATACCTCCTGGCTTAACACTCAGCAATATAAGGTACCTATCAAAGGTAAAGAGTAGCAATCCAGGTAAAGAAGTAGCGCCCTCTCCATAGTAGCTATTGAAAAGGGAGTCTTCCGGTCGCCCTCGACTACGGTCGCCAAATTTACTTTTAATTTACTTATGTTAAACAGTATTGTTTGAAATAGATCTGTTTTTAACATTGAAACTGTACTGATGCTAAACTGAATTGTTTAATATAGAACTGTTATGACATTTAACTGCGTGAAAACAAAATTTATACTCATACTCAACTGAATTGACTGAATTAGAACTGTTTGAATAAACTGAATAGCTTGAAATAGAAATGTTTTTGACAAACTGTGTACTCATGCTAAAATGCGTTGTTTGAAATAGAACTATTTGAATAAAATGGATTTAAATAGAGCTAAATAGCGTACCTATGCTGAACTGAACTGTTTGTTCCTCAAAGTCCCTGAGAATTATTATTATTATTATTATTATTCATGAAAGTTTTTCCCACCAGCTCTAACTGATGACTTTTCCCTGGTGTTAGCTATTACTAGTCCCTTAATGTATCTAGGATTCCTCTAAGTATCCTTGTTTTTACTTTCGGACGAATATCATAGGGAAAGGCATGGACCCCCTTATCCTCCTAGTGATTGGTTAAATAGCATCACTGCTGTTCTTCTAGAAGGATAGCTTTGGCATTAAATACCCCACGTACGTTGATATGCCATTAATCAACGAAACCTAAACCAAAATCTCGTCGTTTTTACGAGTGCCGTGGTTTGGATGATTTCCTATTCTTCCTCTAATCTCAAGTTTATCGAGTCTCTTTTCCAGGTTCTTGTGTAATGTTCCAGTATTGAAATTAATGCTACTTTCATGTGCCATAGCTTTGCTATATATCTTGTAAAATTCGGGTGTTTGTCCTGGGTTTTTGCCATATTTGGCTTTCAGTTTGCGACCCGCTCGCACAGCAAAACCAACAATGAGACAGGTCCTTTTTGTTTCGTTAATGAGAAATATGTCTGGTCTTCTTGCCTAGACTGAGTGACCTGTTTGTATGTAAAACTTCAAACGAATTTCACGTGTTTAATTTTCAAGGACAGATTCTAGTTTGTGCACGTATTTCTTTGCATAATAGGTTTTCAGTTTCTTGCTCAATTACTTATAGATTACCTGATTATCACAGTCGTTCTTGTTCTTGTGAGCCAGTCTACTTTTGCTTTAATATAATTAATCCTGATAACATTATTTCATATGGTTAATTTTAGAAATTTTTTTTCTCTCTTTAAAATCCTCTTGTAACAATATTCAGGTCATCTCCTGTGCATTATCTTTAGCCTGTCACTAAAAATATCCATAGAGGGATCAATCTTCCCATTTTTGTTTTCTAATTTACTTTCTTTCTCCGCTGAATTTTTTTCGGTTACTGGCTACTGTAACCAATCTCTCTATGCTCTTTATATATATATATATATATATATTCTTCGAATATTTGCATTGCTCTATCAAAGCAGTGCTCCTTACTTTCGAGTTCACTTGCTCCCGTTTTTCTTGAAACATTGAATCAATCAATGTCATCTCTCGGGTGTCAGACCTTGTGTATTATCATCGATTACATTTTACTTTGGTTCATCTGTTGGAGTTTCAATGTTATTCATTATAATAATGGTCCAGAGTATCCTTCTTGGAGGCAGTCCATGTATTTGTTCCTTTGATTAGATTCCTGCGGCAGGGTTTGGTTTCAAGAGGTTTTCTTGTTCTTCAGCAGTATTCCTTTCATATTTTTTCTATAATCTCCATTTGTTTGATGGTGCCCACTTCTTATATTTCAACATATTTTTAATTTTAGTTTTTTCCAAGTTTTTTTTTTTAATGTTTTCCTAATAGATCTGTTCTTTTCTTTCAGTTATTTTAACTTTTCCCCTTTTTTCTTCATTACCAGCATGGAGCATTTCTCAATTCCAAATTGCATTGGTATATCTTGGCTGAAGGTTTTAATTGTATACGGGATTCTATTTCCTTTCATTTGTAACAAAAATCTTAATATCATCCATATATATAAAGCGATTCATTTTTTCCGGTGATTTTGTAAATTTGTCGCCTCCTGTGCATTTCCGAAGTATATAATTCTGTGTGATCCTTCTTATAACAAAGAAAAATGAGGCAAAAATGATTTCTCCAAGGAGATGCCTCTTTGGATTTCTACCTCTGCTTGGATCATTATTTTTATTCAATCGTAATAAGTTTTCCCACAAGTTATAACTGAATTCAAAGAGACACTAATTCTCCTCTGGTATCTAGGATTCATTCAAACTGATTTTAATAGTGGCATGATTCGAATGGTCTCTGCACATCTAATCTCCAGCTCAACTGCTCTCTTTTCCAGGCTAATTAGTATCTTTCCTGGGGCTCCTACTACGAGTTTTATCGCAATTACTTTTATATTACTCAACTTTTTCTGTTCTCTGGAAATTTCCAAACATTTATCCTACTTTTCGCTTTCTTTTATTCATTTTTAGACAGTTCGCAAGATTCTGTTTTGGAATCGCCATCGAGTTCTCAATCATCTGATTTAACGGATTTTAATGTCGATTTTAAATTTGTGAAAAGCCTGAAAGTGCAGAAACCAAAATCGGGACTTCAGGAAATAATAACAAAACTTTCTGGTGTTATATTAAGAAAATGAACGACGTGAAGAATTAGCCGACGAGTTATCATGGTGAATATCAAAAGTTATACACTCCACAAGTTTACTCAGTGGCATCTCACTGCTGACTATACGTATAAGACCATGAATGAGTGCCAGTTCACGCATGCACCCTAAACCCCTCTTTGATGGGTTTCTAAGTTACGTCAAGACTATGTAACTTGTTCTCAAGGTATCCAAAATTACCACATACTTTCTTGACAATTAACTCAAAGTAAATCATAGATACAAATTTGATTAATGCAAAACATTTCGCAAAAATATTGTAAAAGTAAAATCCACTTGTTTTTCTCTCCTTGTTAAATAAAACTCTTTGGTCTTACAGCCTAGATTGTGTCTTCCGTTACCAACCAATAATACTAGAGAATTGTATGTCTCCTTTTCTAAGAAAGATTTTAGTTTTATAAGTATAGTCAAACTTTAGTCTCTTGCACAATTTCTTGTTGATCATCTTCCGCACCCTATCATGCCTACTCCTGTATTTATTTTGAAACATTTTACTTATTATGTGGTTAATGGTTTCATTCTATCCACATATAACCTACATTTCATTCTATTAACATATAACCTATTCTTCAGCATATCATAAGTTTTGACTATGACTTAATTAGTCCTTATGGCTTGATTTTGTGTTGGTATTAAGATAGATTCATGTTTTTCTTTCAGGTTTCCTTTACATAGCTATGTTCAAGCAATATCGTATAAAATTTCCTGGAACTATTCACGGAATTGTTTTGATTCTAATTTTTGTTCTCTTGATTTTATGACTATAATTTCCTGATGGTCCGTAAAACAATTCTGTTGTTACTACTATTACGGACTAATGAGACCAACATCCTTTGCTTTTCTTTTCTATATTATTCGAGTCTCTAAATTGCGTAATTCGGCTCAATTCTCAACGCAGCTGAGGTATCTTCCTCTTTCTTGTTCAATTGAGCCTATCTTAGTCATCTCTCAGGTGTAAGGCTTTATGTATTACCATAAATTTCCTTGTTCTTTGTTGCTCAATCGGCTAGGGCTACAGAATACACCAACAGCATCTCTGAAGAGGGGTAAGACCCCTCCAATGAGAGTCTTGTATATGACACTAAGCAATCTGATGGTGATATTCCAGCAATGCTGGAGTTTTGAGGAATGCGGAGTATCCCTTCATTCCTCCCGCTCTCAGGCCCACTTTGGCCAGGTGTGGTAGCACCTGATTGGGTCCTATCTATGGGTCAAGTAGAACTAAAATGTGTACTTATTCTAAACTGAATTACTTAAATTGAACTGCTTTGATATCTAAATTGCCAACTTATGCTAAATTGAACTGCTTAAAAGAGAACTGTTTTTGAATTGAAACTGTAAATACGCTAAACTGAATTGCTTGAAACAGAACTGTTTTGACATTTGAATTATGTTATTATGCTAAACTGAACTGTTTGAAATATAAATGCTTTTGACATTGTGTGTAAACAAAAACTATACTTATACTAAACTGAATTATTTGAAATAGAACTGTTTGACTAAACTGAATAGCTTGAAATTGAAATGTTTTTCGACAATTAAACCGTGTAATTATGTTAAACTGAATTGTTTAAAATAGAACTGTTTTTATAAAAATGGATTTGGCATTAAATAACCTACAAAGGTTGATATGGCATAAAACTCAAACCAAACCATACCAAACTAGTTCGCTGGTCTATGTTTATTAGCTCCAGTCTAGTCCAGTTTAAGAGTACAGTGTATGACAAACAATACTTCTTTTGTATCTATTCTTTTGATTTCAAGAAATTTGTTTGTCCTTCCAAGATACCCCTTTCTCACTTTTTCTTTCACTTTAATTTGCCTGATATTTGCTACTGATATTCCCAGGTACTTGAATTTTTTTTTCTCCCGGTATTCTGATGCCTTTCATATCGGGCAATTCTAACCCTTCCAGTATTACACTTTTCTCCTTTTTTCATCAGAAGTAAGCACCATTTTTTATACGGAATTTCATTCTTGAAGAATCTAATACTTTATATGTATTTAACAACTCCTCCGCGCGTGCAGGATGCGACACAAGGTCATTTTTAAGTGGTCTTTAACAGATTTGAATTCAGAGTTTTTCTTCTCTGAAACTGGTTGCCATTCAAATTTGAAGTGCCCTGTCCATTCTACTATTTTTTATCTTAATCATATTTTACTATTTAACTAAAATATCTACATGAAAATACAATAGAATTCTTGATTGAGAAAAATGATATAAACTCCAAACAGAACTCATAAAAAAACTAAATGATCTTTGAGACTTTGCAATCAAAAACGACCAGAAAATAATGATCAATATTCCGAATATATGTAAAGGAAAACAAGCATTCTTATTGATACATAAACAGATAAAACAAAAAATCTTAGTCAAAGAATATAATAAGATAAGAAATACAAAGACCTGGAAATAGATGTTGAAAAATGTGGTACGTTAAAATCACCGTACCAGTAATAGTGGGAGCACTGGATATGATAAAAAGAGATTGTTAAACACAGATACCTACCAGTCCCAGCCTATATGAAATAAAAAAAAGTTTTGAACTTTGCAGTTGGTTGGTTAGGTTTTATGGCATATCAACTTTTGTGGGTTATTTAACGCAAAATTCATTTTTATACAAATAATCAGTTCTATTTCAAACAATTCATTTTAGCATGAGTACACAGTTTAATTGTCCAAAACATTTCTATTCAAAGTTATTCAATTTATTCAAACAGTTCTTATTCAGTTAATCCAGTTTAGTATAAGCACAGAAGTTCTATATTAAACAATTTAGTTTAGTGTATGTACAGTTTCTATGTTAAAAACAGTTCAATTTCAAACAATTCAGTTTAGCATAAGCCCGCAGTTTAAATGTAAGTACACAGTTTAATTGTCAAAAATATTTATATTTCAAGCTATTCAGTTTAGTCAAACAGTTCTATTTCAAACAGTTCAGCTTAGCATAAGTATGCAGTTAGTTCTATTTAACCCATATATAGGGCCCTATCAGGTGCTACTATTCCGTGCCAGAGTGGACCTGGGAGCAATGGTAATGAAGAAGTGCTCCACATTCCCCAAAGCTCCAGCATTACCGGAACCTCCCCATTAGATTGTTTTGTGTCATATCTAGGACATTCATTGGGGTGGGGGTGGGGCTTACATCTCTGCATAGGTGCAGTCGGTGTATTCTATAGCACCAGTCGAGAACTTTGCGGAAGTGCAAATCTCCTTTGGAGAGTATGATCTAAATGACTAAATAATATTACCCAAAATACACAACAAATCATAAATTTATAGAATCCATATATTTAATCCCTTCCCACAACCGAGGGCATGGGTAAAGACCAAGTGAAAGAGTTTAATTGTAAAGTTGCTACAACATGATAAGGAACATATATGTTAAAGGAAAAACCGGTAAAACACAACAAAATATCATAAATAGGTTCTGTGGCGGTTGAGACGAAACTATTAAATCTCATAATAAGCAAATACAGCAAATTAACGCAAAAAGAATATAAGACTATACACGACAGGAAGTGGAAAATGATCTACTGGGGTTGCTGAAAGAAATTAAAATTTGATCAAACGAAAAAATGGAAAATGCATAACCTGAAATCCACCCTGCAGAATGGGACATAGAAAGTTTTCTGGGATTTTGAGATACAAACCGATCACATAACTTCGACCAGACGGCCAAACCTTGCGATAAGTAAAAAGTACATAAATAAAAGAGAACCTGCCGAATAGTGAACTTTGTCGTCCCGGCAGACCAGAGAGTAAAAAATGAAAGAATTCAAAAAGAGAAATACGCGGTGACACAATAAGTTTCCAGACTATTTTTGTAGAGACATTTAAAATTGGCCTAGACTATTGAAAATTCAGCATGTTATTGCTATACATCTTATGAGACGACTGACCAATTTTTATTATTTCAGATTGAAATAAACCGCTACAACAAGAATTGGAATACACCCTACTAAAGCCTGATTGTCACAGCTGGTGAATTTCAAAAATGCAATCTGACACTTTAGAAGAATGATATGCAGTAAAATTCTCTTTTAGACTAGGAAAAATGCCACAGAAACATATGGAACGCTTAAGACTGTTTTGGAGCATCTTGCATGAATCGAGCATGAGTTTTTGAGTGGCATAAGAGATTCAAGGAAGACAGGGAGTCTGTGAGGGATGATGAGAGGTGTGGGAGGAGCAAGGAATTCAATACACTAGAGTTGATTGGCGAAAGGATTAGTGTTACTATGTTGAGGTTTTAAGGGAGTTCAGGAAGAGATTTTGTCGGAAGAGGCCAACACTCTTCAAATCGGGTCAGTGGCATTTCCAGCAGGACAATGCACCAGTCCACAACTCCAACCTTGTCACAGACAATTTGACCAAGATGAGCATCAAGACAGTTCCTCACCGTCCTTATAGTCCACACCTTGCTCCCTGTGACTTTTAGTTATTTCTTAAGCTCAGAGGGTGTCGTTATGAGACAATTGAGGAAATGAAAGAGGCTGTGACGTAGGTCATTGACACGATCACACAAGAGGACTTCCTTCCCTGAGGCCTTTCAGAAGTTGTTGGAACGGTATAACAAGTGCATTGATGCCGGAGGAGATTACTTCGAAGGGGACTAGAGTTTCATGTGTGGACTATCAATAAAAGTGCTCATACGAAAAAACTCTGGAAACTTATTTAATGGTCCTTGTAAGTACCTAGATGTTGCCAGAGAACTAAATGAAAAAAAAAAATGGAACATGAAGTGTCGGTGATATCAGCTGTAACTTGTGCATTCAGAACAATCTCCAAAGGATTGGTAAAGGGATTACAAGACTTGGAAGTTAGAGGACCAGTGGTGACCATCCAGACTACATCATTATTAAGATTGACCAGAATACTGAAAACTTGAGGAGGCTTGATGGAGACTTGAGGAGACTTGCTGCGACTCAAACTCCAAAGAGAAACCATCAACAAACGCTGATGTAAAAAAAACTCTCAAAGGAGTGAAATAATTATAATGCACATCAGGATAGCAAGAGTACGCCAAGTGAAATAAGAATTGAAACGATTAATCACTTAATAAGTAAATGTAGCCAATTAGCACCTTAGGAATATAAGACTAGGTTTGACTGCATGGGAAAGGAGATCATTGTGAATTGTGCAAGAGATTAAAATTTGACCATATGACCAAATGGTATATGCACAAATGAAAAATCGTCATGGAGAATTTCTCTGAGATTTTGAAATACAAACGGATTCCCTTATCCTGGACAGAAGACTAGATCTATTGCTAAATATCAAGAACAAAAAAAATTGTCAACGATGAGATACACAAATTTCTTTGGGATTTTGAGATAAAATCAGATCACATAATGTCGGCCAGACGACCAAACCTTGTGATAAGTCAACAAAATAAAAATAAAATGAGAACCCTCCGAATAGTGAACTTTGTCGTCTCAGCAGACCACAGAGTAAAAATAAATGAAAGCAAAGAGAAAATAAGTACCAAGACGTTGTCAGAGAACTAAAAATCTTTGGAACATAATGGTATCGGTGATACCAATTGTTATACGTGCGCTTAGAACAAAGGATTTGTAAATGGATTAGAAGACTTAGAAATCAGAAAACAGGAGGAGATCATCCAGACTACATCATTCTTAATACTGAGAAGAGGACACTCGCTGTCCCTCAAACTCCAGTGAGAAACCACCAGCTAACTCTGGTGCGAAAAATTCTCAAAAGAATAATAATAATAATGAGATTTACTGAACGATGGAAAAATATTATAGAATTATTTTTATCATCAAGGGTTTCCGGATTATTGTTTTCATTATTATTTCCATAACGTTTCAGCCGATATGTCCTTCGGCCTTCTTCAGGTGTTTGTCGAACCCTGGAACGTTCACGGAACTTCGAACTACGACCTTTATTGAATCCACGGGAGTTGCCTGTTCTGATTCCGTTAGCCATAACCGGGTACAAGAGTTAAATATTCCTGTATTGTTACTCGCTTGCAATCTGGATTGAACCTGTAACCTCCTGATGATTGTCTCCTTAGAATCTTAGGGAACCAACGCCTATAACCGTTACGGTATGTGTCCTTCTAAACAGTTAAGAGGGAAATTTTGGGACCTATAAACTTCATGTTCTAACTTGACCAGGATTACTATTATTATGTATGATTTTTTGCCTATGCTCATATTCAAATTTTTTTAAAGGTTAGATGAAAAAAAAATCTGAATATGAACACAGGTAATAGGTTAGAAGAAAAAAAATGGAAATAAAAATAAAGATGAAGAGGGTAGTCCGAAAACTCTTAATGATAAAAATCATCAAGCGTCGTCTCAGAAATTTAAACAGAAAGTCCTCTTTATTCATGTGTAATCGTAAATTTTGTCAGGAAAAATGTTGGTGGACTTTCATTAAGAATTTTAATTGTTCGATAAACAGAGTTTCATGAATTGGAAAGATTTAATTCTGTGATAGTCTCCTTGGCTCTCTATTTCTCTTCTTTTCCCTTTCCTCCTCACCTTCTCTTTCCAAGTGTGTGCTTTTTATCTTCCTTTGTGGGTGCACTTTTTCTTACCCTAATTAGTCTTTGAGATTTGATATGCTGTAAAGCTTTTTTGTTGTTTTATTTTAGGTCGTTGTGTATGTATGTATGAATGTATGTATGTATGTAAATGTGTGTCCCTGGTGAGTATAGGTGATTTGCCATAGAGTATATTGGCAATTTTTCTAGGTGATTAAGTGCTGTAAAATTCAACTAACAACATTTTTTACTCTCTCTCTCTCTCTACCTTTCTCTCTCTATATATCTCTATCTCTCTCTATCTCTCTCTGTGTATCAATATATAATTGTGTGTGTATTTCTTTTTGTCTACGTGAGTGCGTATAGTTTACGTTCTCTTCAGTGTTGGGTTGAGTTTTTCAAAGAAAGTTTTTTTGTCTTTTGAATATGGTTTGAAATTTAACTGTCGACTCCTTTTTACTTTTTACATTTTTGGTTGTGTACATTCATATTCTTGTGCGTGTGTTGGTTTCTTTCTCTGTGGGTGTATAGTTTATGATCTATTCAGTATGAGTTTGAATTTTTTGAGATTTTCTTTCTTTTATTTGACGTAATGTGTTGTCGTTAGTCTGCTATATGGGCATTGTTTTGAATTATCCATTGCCACTCACATAGAGGTTTTTAGACACATTTAATTTTCTGTTTTTTTTTTCTTTGTAATTTAATATTGCTTTTGTAGAATGATATTTTGGTATTGAAAGCTTATGTAGATCCTATGTATACTTCTTTACCTTTGTTATATTCGATTATATAGACTAGTTTTTTTGATTTGCAGCTTAAATCTTTAATTATTGTGAATTTTGTTTTTCGGTTTTCGAAGGTATATATATATATATATATATATATATATAGAGAGAGAGAGAGAGAGAAAGGAGTGTAAAGTTCCTTCATGAAATTATTGAGAGAAATATGTTCTTTATTACTTGGTAGGGTATTTTTAAAATTTTAGAAAACTATTAACACACATAAGCGTGTGCGCGCACACGCACACACACAGATCCATTCACTCATATATATATCCACAGACAACTTATAAACTCATATATATATATATATATATATAAACTTATATGTAAATATATATATATACATATATATATATATATATATAAAAACACATGTATATATAAACTCATATATATATCCACAGACAAGCTATAAACTTCAAAAAACAATTAAACTCGTTTAAGATTTTTACTTTTTTACTTTACATCTATTTTTTGTATATATATATATATATATATCATGTCTACTTGGGCCGCAAAACATTATTTAAGTATGTTCTGCGGAGTATTTTCTCTTTAGGATCTTTATGTGAAAACGTCAGAGTCTTATTGTTTTCTAAAGGTCAGGGTCGAGGTGGTGAAGAAAGTGTCCCATTCTTGCCGAAGCGCTTTCGACAATTTCTCTGGTCATCCTTTGGGGTTCTTTTTGATTTCTTCTTTGTTACTGCGAGTTTTTATATTTATTTGGAATGTTTTTTTATAATATATAGTTAGCCCATTCCGTTCGGTAGGGTGTAAGAGTCAGTTATTGAATATGTTCAGTACCTATGTTGAATGCTATTTTATTTATAGTAGTTTTTTTTTCATGTTTATTGCTTTGAGGATTTGTTTGTTTTACACATAATTTTCTGTATAATTAATGAGGATCTTTCTTATATCGGAGGATTTGAGTTTGTCAGTGCCTCTGTTAGGTTTTTTAGTAAGATGATGTTTTATGACATACATACACACACACACACACATATATATATATAGAGAGAGAGAGGGAGAGAGAGAGAGAGAGAGGGAGACCAGTTTATTTACTAGGTTCTTTAGCCTTCTTAAGGCACCAAGTGTTGGAGAATATATTTAACAAATCTGAAAGGAAGTAGAGGAAAACGAATTTATGAGAATCTGTTAATGTTAAGGAAAGACTGACTCTCTGTCGGGCAACTGGTCTAGCAGAAAGAAAACTAAATTCAAACCAGCTGTGTACCGCTGAAAAATTGACCTTGTGTCACATCCTACTCATGGTGGAGAGGTTGGATAAATACATACAATGAGATACGCACACACTTGTAAACGAACTGCCTCTCTCACCATCAATGTCACTCGCTCCCCCCTGTCTCTCTCTCTCTCACATACGCACTTTCTCTCTCTCAAACACACATATACGCACGCACGCACGCACGCACGCAACCTTTCGAATATTCTGAGGGTGATGAGGATGTTACCAGCTCTCTCCGGACAGCAGCTGAGTGGTCAACTACAAGTCATCCATTACCCTAGAGCGTAACTCGCATTATAATTGAATTGTTTGTTGGGTTTGGACTCCTTCCACCTCCTGCCATGAAATGGCATGAAATAATAGTATATCCTTGTTGTTGTTGTTGTTGTTCTTCTTCTTCTTCTTATTATTATTATTATTATTTTTATTATCAATGTCCCAGTTAGTACAATGGCACACAGCTTCACTACTTACATTTTTATCAGAGGGACATACTTATTTAAGCTGACCATTTGATGACCCCTGGGAGACACACGTGTCATTGATTTAGAACTCCTCCACCTCCACTACCTTCTCTTTCTCTTCGTCGGTCATATGCGTGTGTGCATGAAACATTTACGAGATAAATTCTCGTTTGAATCTATTCTTTGTTGTAGTATGTAGGCAAAATCTTATGGAAATATATATATATATATATATATAGAGAGAGAGAGAGAGATTAATTAGCGTAGAATTTAAAACGCAATAACTGCAAATACTGATCATTCATTCATCTTTACTTCAACTTCTACTTCAACTGTAGAATACACTGACTACACTTCTGCAGAGGGGCAAGGCCACCCCAATGTATGTCCTGGATATGACAAACTGACGGTGAGGTTCCAGTAATGCTGGAGCTTTGGGGAATGCGAAGTAATCCTACATTGACATTGCTCCCTGGTCCACTCTGACCCGGAATGGTAGCACCTGATAGGACCTTATCTATGTGTTAAATAGAACAAACCTGTGCACTTAAGCTAAACTGAACTGCTTAAAATAGAACTGTTGAAATTGAAGCTGCGTACTTAAGCTGAACAGAATTGTTTCAAATAGAACTGTTTGACTAAACCGAATAGTTTGCAATAGACATGTTTTTGACAATTCAGCAGTGTATTCATGTTAAACTAAATTGTTTGAAATAGATCTGAATATTTGCATGAAAATGGATTTCGCGTTAAATAACCTACTATGGTTGATATGCCATAAAATCCAACCAACTCACTAACTACAACCCATCTTGATTTAACTTAAAATCATTTGCTCCCATTTCTCATTCTCTCTGAGTCTCAAGTCCCTTTCTCTCTCTCTCTTTCTTTCTATATTTGCATGCGCGCGCGCACACACACACACACACACACACACACACACACACATATATATATATATATATATATATATAAGTGGGGCCTTCAGTATGTTTCCAGACATTTTGTATAAGCATTTAAGATTGTCGTAGACTCTCGAAAATTCACTATGTTATTGCTATACATCTTATGAGATGACAGACCAATTTTTATGATTTCAGGTTCAAGTGAACAGCCACAGTAGTAATTAAAATACACCCTAATAAAGTCTGATTGTCACAGCTGGTGAAGTTCAAAAATGCAATCTGGACGTGAGGACACTTTAGAAGAACGATATGCAATAAAATTGTGTTTTAAACTTGGAAAAAAGGCCACAGAATCGTATGGAATGCTTTACGACCATCTTGCATGAATCGAACATCCGTTTTTGAGTGGCATAAGAGATTAGAGGAAGACAGGGAGTCTGTGAGGGATGATGAGAGGTGTGGGAGGAGTAAGGAATTCAATACACCAGAGTTGATTGGCCAAAGGTTTAGGGTAAGCGTTTGGGTTACTATGTTGAGGTTTTAATGGAGTTCAGCTAGATATTCCGTCGGAAGAGGCAAGCACTCTTTAAATCGGGTCAGTGGCATTTCCACCAGGACAATACAACAGTCCACAACCCCATCCTTGTCACAGACTATTTGACCAAGATGGGCATCAAGGTAGTCCAGACGTTTCTCCCTGTGACTTTTGCTTATTTCCTAAGCTCAGAGGCTGTCGATATGAGACAATTGAGGAGATGAAAGAGGCTATAACGAAGGTCATTGACACGATCACACAAGAGGACTTCAATGGGGCCTTCCAGAAGTTGTTGGAACGGTACAACAAGTGCATTGTAGCCGGAGGAGATTACTTCGATGGGGACTAGAGTTTCATGTGTGTACTATCAACAACAGTGCCCATACGAATAAAGTCTGAAAACTTATTTAATGATCCTCGTATATATATATATATATATATATATATATAAATTGGATTAAAATAAGTTTATTCTTAAATATTAGTTTAGTCGCTGTCAAAATGGGATTGAATCATTAATATACGGAATATGATTTACATAAAGATCAACAATTAATCCCTCTCCCATTTTCTTTCTTTTCCCGGACTTTCTTTGGGAATTAGAATTGGCTGACTACATTCCTTGCAGAGAGGTAAGCAAAAAAAAAAAAAAAAAAAAAAAAAAAAAAGGGCGAGAGTCCTACGTATGATATGGTGAGGTTCCGATTCGGAAAATCTAGGAAGAATAGAATACTTCTTCATAACCATTACTCCCAGTTCCTCTGTGATACAGAGAGGTATTTCTCGTTTAAGCCCTATCTATGAGCCAAATAGACCCATTAAAATTATTCATATTCGTTTGAAATACATTATGATATATTTTAAAGATATTTGTATTGATCCCTAATGGTCCGAGAGTCTGGGGTTCAATCCCAGGCGAAGTCATACCAACGACTTAAAAAATGCTACTTGATACCTCTTTGCTTAACACTCAGCATTATAAGGTACGTATCAAGGGTAAAGTGGAGCAATCCAGGGAAAGGAGTAGCGCTCTCCCCTACACCTCGGTGTAGTAGCTACTCAAAAGGGAGCCGCCGGGTCGTCCTCGACTACTGTCACCAACTATTTTTACTACCAGCTATAATTGTTATTAGTTAATTAAAAACCATATAGCTGTGTACAAAAAATGACTCTAATTAAACGGGAGTAATGAGGTGAAACAATATAGTTGTTTGTATTGAATAGGAATACTTGAAACTAAAAAAATAAATGTCAACATGATCAATAACATAAAAATGATTATAAGAAAGCAATCCCAGATGATTTTGACAATTAGTCAAAAAGAAATAAAAATAAGAAACAATACAAAATATATAAATATAGATATGAAAACAACATATACATAATTTCCGAAACTTTTGGTATAAAGTAAAACCGGACGGGTTGTCATGCCGTTAAAATCAACCAATCAATCCATCAATCAATTAATGTTTTTTTCATTCTGTTTTTTATCCTTTCTTTTTGTTCCCTCTCTCAAAATAACAATTTCGATTTTTGTGTTTTATTTTTCTCTTCATAAATTGCATTCATTAGTTTTTGAAATTTTTCTTCCAACGACTCCTTTCATATTTTTCTTTTTCCAACGCTTTCTTTAATACCTTAAAAGAATATTAACGTAATTTTTGGATATCTAAGAAACAAAGGTGAAGAATCATATCATGGAAATGATTACTGTCCATGAAAAATAATTGGTAAGCTGGTAATTGCCGGCAAGTAATCCCAATGAAATATGTCAGAAAGAAATTAATTTTAGCTCCTCATACTTTTTTATATAATTATCTAAATATATATTCGAGTGTGTGTGTGTGTGTGTGAGAGAGAGAGAAAGAGAGAGAGAGAAAGATTAGATAGATAGATAGAGAGAGAGAGAGAGAGAGAGAGAGAGAGAGAGAGAATCTAGAGAGGAAAACAGACAATAACTGGCAAATAGAAAGATAATGATAGACAGAGGAGAGAACATGGAAAGAGTGACAGCTGAGAATATGGAGAAAGACAGTGTATCAAAATTTTGTAAAGGGATGAAAATTCCAATACACACAAGTGTGCGCGTACACAGGCCCACAGACACACACACACACACACACACACACACATAAATATATTTGATAGAAATAATTTACTTGTGATATTTCGTTCAGGCGTAATTCCATCTTCATGAACTTCTTCAAGACCTCTCACTCTATCTTTCTCTCTCTCTATATATATATACATATATATCTATATCTATATCTGTCTATATATATATATATATATATATATATATATATATTGGGGATATGACGATTTATTAATCTATCATGCTCCTTTACTCTGTATCTAGATTTTGAATAATCAAAATATGACGGACTCACTTAGTCGTAAATAAGAGGCATAAGGATTTATTCTCAAAATTAGAATATTTTATTAAAAATACTCTAATTAACATTTCTATATTAAGTTCGAGTTTTGTTTGGTTAACGTTATATATATATATATATATATATATATATATATATATATAGATTCATGTACTATGAAATGAGAAAAAACACTTATTTTATCTTTTAATTCATTCCACCCAGATGAATCTCACGAAGAATTGAACGGATCAAAGATAAAACTGAAAAATAAACGTCTGTAGTGTTTAATAAAACATGTTTCAAAAAGAAAAGACTCCCTTTTAAGCATTCATATATATATATATATATATATATATATATATATATATATATATGCAGCATTGTCTCTCTCTCTCTCTATATATATATATATATATTGTGCAGACACACATACACACAAACACACACACACACACACATACATAAACACACACACACACACACACATATATATATATATATATATACATATATATATGAACTTACGATCACTTTGGCAAGAAACTGACCTTGCATCTTAAATTTGCATCATTGCTGTTAAACGTACGAAGATCATTATAATAAGTTTCCAGACTTTTTCGTATGGGCACTTTTATTGATAGTACACACATGAAACTCTAGTCCACTTCGAAGTAATCTCCTCCGGCTGCAATGCACTTGTTGCACGTTTCCAACAACAACTAGAAGGCCCCATGAAAGTCCTCTTGTGTGAGCGTGTCAATGACCTTCGTTATAGCCTCTTTCATCTCCTCAATTGTCTCATAACGACAGCCTCTCAGCTAAGGGAATAACCAAAAGTCACAGAGAGTAAAGCCTGAACTATAGAGAGGATGAGGAACTATCTTGATGCCCATCTTGGTCAAATTGTCTGTGACAAGGATGGAGCTGTGGACTGGTGCACTGTCCGGCTGGAAATGCCACTGACCCGATTTGAAGAGTGCTGACCTCTTCCGACGGAAACTCTTCCTGATACTACCTTAAAACCTCAACATAGTAACCCTAACTCTAACCCTAACCCTTTGGCCAATCAATTCTGGTGTATTGACTTCCTTACTCCTCCCACACCTCTCATCATCCCTCACAGACTCCCTGCCTTCCTTGAATCTCTAATGCCACTCAAAATCTGATGCTCGATTCCTGCAAGATGGTCGAAAAGCAGTCTGAAGCATTCCATACGTTTCTGTGGCAGCTTTTCCAAGTTTAAAACACAATTTTATCGCATATCGTTTTTCTAAAGTGTCCTCACGTCCAGATTGCATTTTTGAACTTCACCAGCTGTGACAATCAGGCTTTAGTAGGGTGTATTCCAATTGCTGCAGTAGCTATTCATATGAACCTGAAATCATAAAAATTGGTCAGTCATCTCATGAGATGTATAGCAATAACATACTGAATTTTCTCGATAATGACAGAGGCTGTCGTTATGAGACAATTGAGGAGATGAAGGAGGCTGTGACAAAGGTCATTGATACGCTCGCACAAGACGAGTTCCATGGGGCCTTCCAGAAGTTGTTGGAACGGTACAATAAATGCATTGCAGCCGATGGAGATTACTTCGAAGGAGACTAGAGTTTTATGCGTGTAATATCAATAAAAGTGCCCATACGAAAAAAGTCTGGAAACTTATTCAATGATCCTCGTATATATATATATATATATATATATATATATAGTAAGGGTGAGTATATGAAACTAATAAATCGGTTTAAAGTGTTTTTCAGTCGGGGCAATTTCATAAAAAAAGCAGCAATGAGCTTTGAATGGATCAATAGTTTCCTTCAAATTATTGATCGCGGCTTTAAGCACGTTTATTCCAGCGAGTTTTTTACTGGTCAAGGTAACCCTGAATTATCTCTTTTAATATAATAGAAAACTGTGCCATTGTATTTATTTTCTTGTTCTTCACTAACTTATATTTTAACTTTATAGTAATTTTTCAGTTAATGAAATGAGGAAAATTCCCACAGAACTAAGTTAATTGAGTCGAAGTAGCTGCATTTAAGAAAAAAAAAATGCCTTCCAAAAAGTATCGGGACGGTTTTCATGATATTTTTTTTCCAAATTGGCAGTTCGTCCTGATGCTTAGATATCTTCGATTTGTTATAAATTTTGCATAGGTCCGGTCAATTTTCCATGTAAATCTTAAATTTAAAAAAAAATGATTGAAGTTCAGATGATGATATTTTAGTGACATCTCGTATATATATATATATATATATGTATGTATATATATATATATATATATATATATATATATATATATATATACGAGATATCATTTTTTCATTAGTCGGTTTGTTGATTTTACAAGTATGTCAAACCATACTGGGTAATTTTATGCCGAAGACTCTCATTAAATTATAGATTTTAATTATTTAAAGTACACAAATGAATCTTCCGAATCATTTTAAACTGACAAAACTTCATATCTGCTTACACTGTCAATATTTTCAGCCGAGTCGTCTGGGGCTGTCGAATACACCGAGTAGATTTTTGCATAGAGGTAACCCCCCCCACACACACACTCCACAACGAGTGTTTTGGACAGAATACAAAACTCTCTGGCGGTGAGTTTTCAGTCCTGGAGCTTTAGGGAATATGGAGTACTCCTTCATTTCAATTACTTCCAGGTCTACTCAAATCCAGTGTGGTTGTACCTGTTTAGTATTCCATCAACGGATAAAATAGAAGTGTTTTAGAATTTAACTTTGTGCAAATAAATGACTGATGTTATGTTGAATTCTTGGTGTTAAAAAAACAATGCTTAAAGTCATTTATCTGTGTGCAAAAACTGAATAATTGCTATTCCATTGTAATATTTGGAATCATAAAACTGTGTGTAAATGAATGGTGTGCCAACAAATGAGTTCTGACTCGTTTAAAAATGTTACCCACAAACTTTGTTTACAAAGGATATTCATATATTTATATATTAACATGATTTAGCATTAAATAACCCACAAGAGTTGATATGCCATTAGACCTAAGCAACCAATATTTTTAGAGTAAACATATTTTTGTCGTTCAAATTATTTTTAAAATCATAGCAACAAACCTATTGGACCCATAATGAGGCCCAAATAGGTACTGCCACAACGAGTCTGTGTGAACCGTTTAGTAATAGCCACAAAGTTGTGACTCAAAACTCTATTGAGTTTCCAAACCAGAGCCTCATCACCTGCTATAGTTAAATATTCCACATAGGGTAACGTTTTATGTATATATGTTTATGTAAAAAAAAAAAAACATCTGCGTATACTTAACCTTAAAATAACATCATTTCAAATTCTATCTCCAATATCCTCTTAAGTAAAATGAATTTTCATAAGTGCCAATCAATTCTTTTGTTTATTTACAATATTTGTGTTCCTTTGAAAAAATATGCTTTTAGCTCCCAGTTCTCCAAAGGCTATGTGGATGACCGCCAATCATACTCTCTCTATTATCTTGAACTCAGCTATTATTATTATTATTATTATTGAAGTCCTTTTCGTGTTCGAGTCCATCTGTTGTAAGTGAAATATTTCTCGTTATCATTATTGTTGTTGTTACCTAATTGTTCTTCCATGTGTTAAGTGACAAGTGTTAGCGGGTATATAGTTCGTTCTTTCCAGGCAATGTCCTATAAAAAAAATTAAAAGAGTTCTGTAGTGGCGCCATTGGTCAGTGAATACAGTCGTTGCGCAGTTATCATTTCACGTCGTTGACACGTGTCATATTCAACTCTCACTTGTCCCTTAAAATGTTGTTGGCACGTGCGTGGTCATCGAACGGGTCAGATTAAGCATTGTGGGGTCTACGAAGGAGATGATGGGAGAAATAAATGGGATGGGAATGAACTGACAAAAAAAAAATTAGTGTCGCTGTGGAGTGATAGTTACAGGCTTCTGTTGAAGACAAACGACACTATATTGAGATTGATTTTCACTGTGTCACATGAATACGGTAAAAATTTAAAAGATAAATATTGAATAAGAATGAATTGTCACATAAAACGGACACCTGAAAGAGGTCTATTTGGCATGTTATCTGAAATGTCGTGATGAATAAAATACTTGCTGAAATATAGTGATAAATAAACTGATAAATAAAATAACTGATGAATGAAATAACCGATAACTAAAATATTGGATAAATAAAATATCTGGTAAAATATAATGATCAATCGAACTTCTAATAAATAAGATATCTGCTGAATGAAATATCAGATAATTAAGTTATCGGAAGAATAAAATATCGGATAAATAAAATATCTGCTAAAATATAATGATCAATCGAACTTCGAATAAATATCTGCTGAATGAAATATCTGATAATTAAGATATCGGAAGAATAAAATATCGGATAAATAAAATATCTGCTAAAATATAATGATCAATCGAACTTCGAATAAATAAGATATCTGCTGAATGAAATATCTGATAATTAAGATATCGGAAGAATAAAATATCGGATAAATAAAATATCTGCTAAAATATAATGATCTATAGAACTTCTGATAAATAAGATATCTACTGAATGAAATATCTAATGAATAAGTTTTCTGATCAATTAGATATCTGAAAAGTTATGGGGATTGATAAAATATTTAATAAATTAGATATCTGATAAATTAATATCTACGGAAATGTAGTGATAAATAAGATATATGATGAATAGAATATTTGATGAATAAAATACCCGATTAAATATAGTGATAAATAACATATTTGATAAATGAAATATCTGATAAATGAAATATCTGATAAATAAAATATCTGATAAATGAAATTTCTGATAAATTAAATGTCTGATAAATGAAATATCTGATAAATGAAATATCTGATAAATAAAATATCTGATAAATGAAATATCTGATAAATGAAATACCTGATTAATGAAATGTCTGATAAATGAAATATCTGATCAATGAAACGTGGCGAAAAATAAAATATCTGATGAATAAACTATCTGTTAGAAAGTTTTGATAAATAAAATATGTGTTAAATAAAATACCTGCTAAAATCTAGATAGAGACTATCTGATGAATAAAATATCTTTTAAAATCAGGAGATAAAAATCAAGAGAGCCGTAGATTCTATTCTGAAGCCGCATGTAATTGTAATATTTAATTACAGAAACTCATAGTTTTCAAATTTCTTTTATTATGCCTTTATTAATACACCTCTATGTAGTACCACTAATTCGGAAGGTTCCAATTGAAAAATAGCTTGAATTTCGTCCATGCTTTCATTTCAGAGAAACAACTTCTTTGCAAGAACTGCTGACAAGTACTATAAACCCCACCGGAAATGTTTTCTCCAAGCATACAACATTGAACTTATTGATCCTTAGGTAATATTGATCCTTAGGTCACTTATGGATCCTTAGAACCCAAAGCCTCTTCCCATCAATCTTTAAGGGTTGATATGCTCTAAAAATGTTTTTTTTAATCCCAAATCATTAAAATGTTAGATTAGGGAAACAGTACTTCCAAGTGACTATAACGCTAAATCATATCTCGCGAAGAGATGTCATTTTCTAATTTTCTTTGTCACGGTAATAATCAACAAAGAAACTTTTTACTCAAATCCATTTCACAAATTCAATGAACTTTTTACAACAAAAACAACAACAACAACAACAACAAAACAAAACTAACAAACAAACAAAAGAAAAACAACAACGGCAGCAACATCAACAACAACAATAGTACTCTACCCAATATCATTTCACTCGTCTAACGTCTTCGTGAAAGAACCGCAGCAGAATTAAAAAATACATAAAGAAACAAAAAAAAAAAAAAAAAATAGAACTTTTGGCGTAAGATAATAATCACAACATTTTTTTTCAATTGTAAAATAATTGTTTCTTTGAATCTCTTATGTAATTTTCATGAATACTTGTTTATTTGCTGGGAAATAATTCTATTTCATAGGTGATTAGATATAGTATTCAGTTGTAACTGAGAAACTAGATCTGTTTCCGTGTCTGATATAAAATTACTTTTATTTTTGACAGCTAAAATATCTCGCAGTTTTTTTCTCTGAACTATATAGAAATAGAATGTTTTTTGAAAAGTTGACAACGGTAATTTATTTTAATGAAGATAAAATCAGTTGCTTCTATCAAAGGAAATTATTTTAATAAGCAGTGAAATATTTAACAGTGGAATTGGAAATTTCGTTATAACGTATACAGAAAATACTACGTTTGGATAATAATAATTTTATTAATCAATTTATTTTATTAATTATAATATCTATTTCTTGAAATTTTTTAGAATTTAAAGATGTATAAAGATTAAGAAAATATTTTTCGAAGATTTAAGCCGTAATAAATCTCGTGTAGTTATTAATCAGCGTTTGTATTGGTAGTTTCTCACAGCAATCCACAATATTTAATTTCATCTATATAATATATAATAGAAATTCAGTAAATGAATGTTTAATTTTTAAGTATAGCTTAATTTCAAGGAATTGAATATAAATGATAAGATATGGAAAAAATAGTAAATAAGCCATAAAATATATATTCAAAATATCAGTTAAATTACAATGAAATAGAAAATACAAATATGCCGAATAAAGTATTTTAGTTATAAATCCAATACTGCAGAAGGATTTAAGTGAAAATCTGAGGTAGAAACCAATAATTGTCGATAGATTGATAGTTATGACCACACACACACACACACACACACTTATATATATATATATATATATATATATATATATATATATATATATATATTCTCTTCAAAAAACAACAATCCGTCTCATATTTTACTGGTTCTGATTGGAATTATTCCCTACACCTGACTTACTGGACTAAATTATATATATATATATATATATATGATTTTTTTAAATAATATTTTTATTTGAATTTCGAAATTATATTTTTAGATATATTAAGTCCTTGCAAAAAAATCATTCAGAAATGATTAAGAAAGAAAAGCAACAATGTCTTTACATGATATGAAAATAAAACAGAAAATTAAAATACTTTAAGTAGAATATGGTATTACTTTTAAAAGTGTCTTTTCATGCCAGTCTCTTGGAAACGGGAGAAATGAAAAGATACCAGAAATTAGCAAATCAATATCGAAGCAATAAACTTCACTGTGTGAACTTGAATAAGAGACTCTAACTAATAATTTACCATTCACAATTAACCAAAAGAGTAATAAATTTTATCAGGAACTGCAATCTTTATTTGCATCAATAAAATATCTTAACTTAAAAAAAATAATTAACGCATGTTTGATTTTTAAGAAGAGCTTAATTTTAAAGAAAATAGATATAAATAATAGAATATAGAATAAAAGATAAAAACAAAGCAAAAAATACGAGGTGTATTCAATAAGTTTCCAGACTTTTTTCGTACGGGCATTTAAAATTGTCGTAGACTCTTCAGTATGTCATTACTTTACATCTTATGAGATGACAGACCAATTTTTATGATTTCAGGTTCAAATGAACAACTACTGCAGCAATTGGAATACACCCTACTAAAGCCTGATTGTCACAG
Organism: Sepioteuthis lessoniana; assembly: GCA_963585895.1. Classification (NCBI taxonomy): domain Eukaryota; kingdom Metazoa; phylum Mollusca; class Cephalopoda; order Myopsida; family Loliginidae; genus Sepioteuthis; species Sepioteuthis lessoniana. Next base: position 120,026,299 of record OY757912.1, on the reverse strand, counting down.
CTGGTGAAGTTCAAAAATGCAATCTGACACTTTAGAAGAACGGTATGCAATAAAATTTTATTTTAAACTCGGAAAAAATGCCACAGAAACGTATGGAATGCTTCAGACTGTTTTTCGACCATTTTGCATGAATCGAGCATGAGTTTTTGAGTGGCATAAGAGATTCAAGGAAGGCAGGGAGTCTGTGAGGAATGATGAGAGGTATGGGAGGAGTAAGGAAGTCAATACACCAGAGTTGAGTGGCCAAAGGATTTGGCTTAGGATTAGTGTTATTATGTTGAGGTTTTAAGGGAGTTCAGGAAGAGATTCCGTCGGAAGAGGACAGCACTCTTCAAATCGGGTCAGTGGCATTTCCACCAGGACAATGCACCAGTTCACAACTCCATCCTTGTCACAGACTATTTGACCAAGATGGGCATCAAAATAGTTCCTCAGCCTCCCTACAGTCCAGACGTTGCTCCCTGTGACTTTTAGTTATTCCCTGAGCTCAGAGGCTGTCGTTAAGAGACAATTGAGGAGACGAAGGAGGCTGTGACGAAGGTCATTCACACGCTCACACATGAGGACTTCCATGAGGGCCTTCTAGAATTTGTTTGAATGTTACATCTAATGCATTGTAGGCGGAGGAGATTACTTTGAAGGAGACTAGAGTTTCATGTGTGTACTCTCAATAAAAGTGGCCATACGAAAAATGTCTGGAAACTTATCGTATGCCCCTCATATATATTAGAAAAAAATGATTAAGCAAAAAAAAAATTAAATGAAAATCTAACATCTAAAGTATTTTTTCTTATAATTTTCCAAAAACTTGAAGCATTGGAATACTTATATCAAGTTTATTTTTTGGGATTTCATTAAGTTTTTATAGAATATAAAAGAAACTCTCAAGAAAAAAGGCATTCCCCAAATAACCTCTCGCAAACATAATGGTCACCGTTACCCAGAGAGCGCAAAATTATGGCGGGAAAATGATGTGATATGAAGGAGCAAAGCCATTATCGTTCATAGCAGCATTGATTGATCATCAAATGATACGTCTTTTATTTGTTCACCATTAAAGCGAGGTTGTAAATAACAGATTCCAGATGGTATGTCACAGTTAGATACAGGGTAAACTTGATTTTTCTTGACAGTAAGGTGGTGGTAGGTGAGTGGGTCCCAACCTAAGAAAAAACGTCATGTTACACGTTGTGTTTGTGATTGTTCTTCGATTATATACACATTTTCTCCACTATTGGCCAGGAGGAGCATACATTTCCAGTAGAAACGTAAAACCCTTCCCATCAATCAAAACAAAACAAAAAAATCCAGTGTGTCCAAGGTATTATACCAAACTACATCTAGTGGTAAGGCTCCAGTTCTGGGGTTCTGGGGCTTGTGGATTAAGCCTTCATTGCCATTACTCCTAAATGTGGACAACTATTACCTGTCTTAATCCCATCTATGGATCAAAAATATATTTTCGGAAAGGATTAGTTTTATAAAGGAATATTTGATTTCATGAAACTGTAGGTAAACTAATAAAATAAAAAGTTACCTGAAACCATAGATTAGCTTGAAAATAAAAGACTGACTTCGGCATTAAATAACTTGACACGCATACTGAAAAAACCAGCCAACCAACCGACCACTAAACAATTTTTAATTCTGGCGTTGATCTATCAACTTATATAAGACTTTTAAAATATCTACAGATTATCATGAATATTTTCTGACTTCAGGTCTTTGTTTTATTTTCAATTATGGCTTCTCATTTTTTTATATAAAGTATAAAGTAAAGATGCTAACCTTAGTCAAAGGTGACCAGAAGGCTCCCTTTTCAATAGCTACTACATCAAGGTGTAGAGGAGGGCACAACTCATTTCCCTGGATTGCTTCACTTTACCCTTGATCTGTACCTTATAATAGCGAGTGTTAAGCAAGGACGTATCAAGTACCATTTTTGGAGTCTTTGGTATGACTCTACTCGGGATTGAACTTATATGTATGCGTTTATTTTCGAGTTGACGTTGGTCTAGGAGTAGATCATCAGCCTGACCTAAAGTTAGGCGGGTTTCGATCCCGGCTTCGAACGTCTGGCGTTTCTAGCCACACAAAAAGTTCTGATACACTCAGGCTGTGGTTGTCTATATATATATATATATATATATATATATGAGTGTGTGCACATACAGGTGAGCAAATTTACTTTGTGTTTGTTACCACCTGACTTTACTCAAATTGAAGTTTCCAGCATATTTCTGCGTACTTTCGGTGGGTACAGATCGTATCGTTGAGTATGTTGCTGAAGTGTTTCATGTAGCGCACACAATCGTCAGACAGAACGCAGAGAACTAAGTGGCTAACGAAACAAATGTCTAGAGATCAGTATTTGGTCATGTGGCATGAAAGTTTCAGACTTGACACACGTACAAATAGACCACAATTTTATTATACATATTTACCCAACACCTCCGCTCGGGCAGGATATGACACAAGGTCAATTTTTAAGCGGAGTTTAACAGGTTTGAATTCAGAGTTTTCCTTCTCCTAGACTAGTTGCCCCACCAAGGCTGAAGAACCTAGTCTGCCCCACTATTTTACCCATAGCTGGAGGGAGAATAATTGGATTCATACATTTCCTAAGGGTATTAGTGCAATGTGAAATGCAATCAGTCTCGTCCAGGATTTGAACTCGTGTCGCCGTGTACATTTCCTACGACGATAACCAATACACCATGGGCACGTCCCTTTTTTACCCAACTCCACCGCTCGGGCAGGATATGTCACATGGTGATTTTTTTTAAGCGGTTGTTTAAGAGGTTTGAATTCAGAGTTTTCCTTCTCCTAGACTAGTTGCCTCACCAAGGCTGAAGAACCCAGTTTGTCCTACTATTTACCCATAGCTGGAGGGAGAATAATTGGATTCATACCTTTCCCAAGGCTATTAGTGCTATGTGAAATGCAAACAGTCTCGTCTAGGATTTTTAACTCGTGTCGCCGTGTCCATTTCCTACGACGATAACGATTACACCACGGGCACCTCCATTTTATTATACATTGATTTTTGAATTTTGTCATCTGAATTGTCCAAAAATATATGCTTCACTTGAAATTTAAAGTAAAGTAAGTAAAGTTAGCGACCGTAGTCGAGGGCGACCCGAAGGCTCCCTTTCCAATAGCTACCTTACAGAGGTGTAGGGAAGGGCCCTACTCCTTACCTCCGATTTCTCCACTTTATCCTTGATGCATATAATGCTGAGTGTTAAGCAAGGATGTATCAAGTACCATTTTTTAAGTCTTTGGTGTGACTCGAGCTGGGATTGAATCCAGGTCTCCCGGGCCATTGGTGAAATGGAACATTATTTTGTGATTCCAGGTTTAAAGCACGCTCGGATACAGTTATATTGTGTTGGGCACCTCGAGTGGTGAATGGTTAGCAAATTAGACTAGCAAGGCTTTACGAGTAAGTTCGGGTCTCATTGAGTGAGTCATTCATTCGGACTTGTGCAACATCTAAGCAAAGCGCTTAGTAAATTACAACAGTTGTATTGTGTTCTTTATGCAAGTTTTCTCATTTGCATAATATATATATATATATAGAGAGAGAGAGAGAGAAAGAGACAGACAGAGAGAGGGAAAGTGAGAGAGAGAGAGAGGGACATAGAGAGAGTGATTGATAAAACAGCTTTATGTTTTCTATATTAATAGAGAAAGCGTGTACATATCGGTGAACGGGCTTATGAAGATCTAATGTTTAATGATATACCCAAAGAATCTACTGCGATTTGTGACTGTCACTTACTGGCTGACGCAATTACTTTGGTATGATTAAGACGTCGGCGAGAAACTGACAGTCACGAAGCAGACTTAACTTTGTCTATGCTCTAAATGCATTTTCTCTTTGCTTCAGTGTGTATCCTATGTTTTTCTCTCTCTTCCAATATATGAATACAGAGCGAGCGAGAGAGAGAGAGAGAGAGAGAGAGAGAGAGAGAGGAGGGGAGTGTGTGAGAAAATGACAGACATCCAGACAACATATATATATATATATATATATATATGTATATAAGAAAAGGTATAAAACAAATAATTCTCTCTCCAGCTATGGGTAAATAGTTAGTCAGACTAGGTTCTTTAACCATGGTTCGGAAATGATTGTCGAAGGAAAACTCCGAATTTAGTCCTATTAAATTCACCTTGAAATTGATCTCATATCGAATCCTCTTTATGAGGAGTTGGTATATTAAGTAAGTAAGAAAGTAAATTTGGTGACAGTTCTCGGTGAGGATCCGAAGACTCCCCTTTCACTTTACATTTGAATCGTACCTTATAGTGCTGAGTGCACGGAACTATCAAATACTATTTTTTGAGTTTTCGGTATATTGGCCCAGCGGTTAGAGTGTTCGCCAATGGCCCGGGGAGACCTGGGTTCAATCCCAGGTCGAGTCATACCAAAGAATTAAAAATGGAACTTGATACCACCTTGCTTAACACTCAGCATTATAAGGTACGGTTCAAGGGTAAAGTGGAGCAATGCTGGGAATGGAGTAGCGCCCTCCCCTACACCTTGGTGTAGTAGCTATCGAAAAGGGAGCCTTCGGGTCAACCTCGACTATGGTCGCTAACTTTACTTACTTATATATACATTTGGGCCTTCAATAAGTTTCCAGACTTTTTTGTGCAGCCATTTAAAATTGCCGTAGACTCTTGAAAATTCAGTATATTATTGCTATACATCTTATGAGATGACGGACCAATTTTTATGATTTCACGTTCAAATGAACAGCTACAGCAGCAATTAGAATACATCCTACTAAAGCCTAATTTTCACAGCTAGTTAATTTCAGAAACGCAATCTGGACGTCAGGACACTTTAGAAGAACGATATGCAATAAAATTCTGTTTAAACTTGGACAAAAGGCCACAGAAACGTATGGAATGCTTCAGGCTGCTTTTGGGCCATCTTGTATGAATCGAGCATTAGTTTTTGAGTGGCATAAGAGATTCAAGGAAGGCAGGGAGAGGTGTGAGAGGAGTAAGGAAGTCAATACACTAGAGTTGATTTGTCAGAGGGTTAAGTTTAGGGTTACTATGTTGAGGTTTTAAGGGAGTTCAGCAAGACATTCCGTCGGAAGAGACCAGCACTTTTCAAATCTGGTCAGTGGCATTTCCACGAGGACAATGCACCAGTCCACAACTCCATCCTTGTCACAGACTATTTGACCAAGATGGGCATCAAGACAGTTCCTCACCGTCCCTATAGTCCAGACCTTGGTCACTGTGACTTTTTGTTATTCCCTAAGGGTGTCGTTATGAGACAATTGAGGAGATGAAAGAGGTTGCGACGAAGATCATTGACACGCTCACACAAGAGGAATTCTATGGGGCCTTCCAGAGGTTGTTGGAACGGTGCAACAAGTGCATTGCAGGCGGAGGATATTTCTTCGTAGCGGACTAGAGTTTCATGTATATACTATCAATAAAAGTGCCCATACAAAAAAAGTCTGGAAACTTATTTAATGATCCTCGTATTTATGAATGTTCGACTTTAATTATTGATATATTTCTCGATATCTGAATTTTGGTGTGGGTAACTGTGTTTTTATGTAGGTACATACATGAGGATATATATTGTAATGTGTTTACAGAGGGATAAGCACATTCCCAGCGAATTTCATTCATATTCCCACAAATATACATACAGGTGATATGTTTATTCGTATATACTCCCTCATGAAATCTCAGGGGGATTTTTTCCCCGATTTTCTGTCGTGTCACCCCATACTGAGATCTCTCCAGAAATCACAAATATTTCTTCTGAAAAAGAAAAAAAATCAGAGCAACGCGTTTTCCTCGACAAATGGATTCTCTACTTTTTCCTGGACCAGGGACTAACTATTTTTCACTTCTTCCCAAACACATTGACCTCCCCACCACACTCGCATGCACACACACACACACTTATATATATATATATATATACACAACTGCGTATACACATACAAAGACATAAAACATAAATACACAAGCGTATATGAACATGCTTTTGCATATATATATATATATATATATATATATATATATATATATATATGTATACGCAAACATATATATTTCCGGTGTAATTATTGAAAACCGGCCTGACGAAAGGCTCCCTCCAATTTGTTTTTATATTTCAATTAATAGATTAATATGATTTCCATATTTTTCATAATGATACATTTTCATGTACCTATATATATATATATATATATATATACACATATTCACTAAAAATATTTAAGGTTTAAGCATCATTGAATAAATAAAGGGATATTTTATTAAAAAAAAAACAAACATTTTCCGGAATTGTTTTCCATTTATTGCAAAAGATATTTTAATCTCGCAAAAACACGTGTCTTGAGGCGATTCGAATTAGCTTAAAACTTGACCAGAGGCCCTGTCCTCCAATCGTTGTTGACTAAGAAATGCAACCCTAAGGAACTTTACAGAATAATGTAAAATGTGTACGGAAAAGCAAGTTTTAGGCAGAAGAATGTTTGCAAACGTATGAAACATGGTTTTTCTACTATGAGCCTGAGTTAAAAATGTGCCCTATGGAATCATAATAAACTAACTCTTCAGTAAGGAAAAGGTTACAGCCGCAGCAGTCAGTAAAGAATGTTATGCAGAAGGTCTTCCTAGACAAGAAAGGATTTATGGCTATTGATAAACTTAAACAGATGCGACTAAGAACAGTGTTTCATATTTCCAACTTCTTGAGCAAAAATAACCTTATTTATTGTGTAACTGTCGTTTCAAATACACACACGCGCACACACTCTCACACACACACACTGATATATATATATATATATATATATATATATATATATATATATATATATATATATTTATTGTGCGAGCTGTATTGAACAAGTCCGGGAGGCAACACCCCAAAACGCATCTGTTGTACAGCCACCAAACACCAATCATGAAAACTTTCTAAGTTAGACGAACCAGATATGTGGGATAGAGCTGGGGAAGTAAGGACGAACTCATAAGTGATATACTCCTGTGGACCCCTTCATATGAACGAGAAAAGGTAGGACGACCAGCTAGAACTAATATACAACAACTCTGTACCGATATAGGAGATAGACTGTAAGACCAACCGGGAGAGATGGACGATAGAGACGGGTGGCGAGATAGGGTCAGCGTGACATGATGATGATGATGACTTTGTGTGTGTGTACATATTTATGTATGTATCTATATATATATATGTTGTTTGATTGTGTTGATTGGGTTTTATGGAATGTCAACCTTTGTAGGTTATTTAATGCCATATCCAGTTTTATGCAAAAACTCGGTTCTTTTTCAAACATTCAGTTCAGTATGAGTACACAGTTTAGTTGTCAAAAACATTTATATATCAAGCTATTCAATTTATTCAAACAGTTCTAATTCATCTTATTCAGTTTAGTATAAGTACAAATTTTGTTTACACACAGTTAAACCTCAAAACCATTCTATATTAAACAAATCAGTTTAGTGTAAGTACAGTTTCAATGTCAAAACACAGTTCCATTTCAAATAATTCAGTTTAGAATAAGCACGCAGTTTAAATGTAAGTAGGGTTTAATTGTCAAAAATATTTCTTTTTCAAGCTATTCAGTTTAGTCAAACAATTCAATTTTAGCATAAGTATGCCGTTAGTTCTATTTAACCCATAGATAGGGCCCTATCAGGTGCTACCATGCCGGGCCAGAGTGGACCTGGAAGCAATGGCAATGAAGGGGTGCTCCATCTTCCACAAAACTCCAGTATCACTTGAACTTCACCATCAGATTGTGTAGTGTCATATCAGGACACTCATTGTGCAGTCGGTGTATTTTACAGCCCCAGCCGACTGGGCAATATATATATATATATATATATATATGTGTGTGTGTGTGTGTGTGTGTGTGTGTTAATGCGAGGTGAGAGAATATGTGTATCGTATAAGTTCTTGTAATGTTCTTTTATTGTTAAGTTATTCTGGACCTGAGAAGTCTCTTATATCAAGGTTTCTCTTATATCCGGTTTTGGTCTATTTTATATACATTAACACAGGCTCTAATTTGGGACTAGATTTTTTTTTTTAAATTCTTATATCAAGGTTTCTCTTATATCCGGTTTTGGTCTATTTTATATACATTAACACAGGCTCTAATTTGGGACTAGATTTTTTTTTTAAATTCTTATATCCGGCTTTCTCTTATATCCGGGTTACACTGTACATAATAATACACAACATAATTTACACGTGCACGCGTGTGTGAGCTTGTGTTTTTGTATGCAAGTATATAGACACACACACACACACGCACACACTAATATATATATATATATATATATATATATATATATGCGTGTATAGTAGTAGTAGAAAGCTTACCAATAAGATTGTTAGTAATAGTAGTAATCTTAGTCTCCCCGTATTCTTATGTTAAGTAATTTTTGATAATAAACATAATTGTATATTTTGAAATTTATGTGAGTGCGCGCGTTATCGTATAATCAAATGTGTATGGCAGTATCGATATGTATGTGTGCGCGTGTGTCATTGTAGTAGTAGTACAAGTCTATTTTGTTATCATATTAATATATGAGAAAATACGTAATGTATATATATTTTCTGTATATGTGTGTGTTTGTTTGTAAGTATGTGCGTATGTTCAGTGTGTCTATAGGCATAAGATAATCAAGAGAGAGAGAGAGAAAGAGAGAGAGATTGTGTTTTTGCCTCCTTCCCAAGGGGGAAAGTATTACCTGCAACTACCCTCCGGAAAGTATAGTACCTATGAGTGAAATTACAAATGCGAACGTCAAACGTGAGGAAGGAAGACTATGATGACAAAGTCACGTACACGTGTACGCCTTCTTTGCAATACCTGATGACTCCTGCAGGTTTGGAATTGGAAGGCGGAACGGGGGTGCGAAAGAGTATGGGAGGGACGGACAAATGAAAGAGTACGCCCCTACCCCGAAAAATTGTATAGGATAATGCATGCATTCTATCTGCTCATCCATTAGTTACGAAGTGACGGACAGTGGAGGTTGCAGATTTTAAATCACGATGTTAAAATTACCGGTTTATATGACATCTAAAACATTAAAGAAATGAACATTTTATAAAAGAATAAAAAAAAAACCCAAAAAATTCCCCAGAAGCATAGAAAATGAAATTAATAAAAACTTAATGAAAATGAATTAGAAGGATCAAAGTTATAAATTACTAACATGACAAAAAATTATTACTTCACAGATATGAAATAATAATAATAATAATAATAATAATAATAATAATAATAATGACGAGACTTGCTGTCACTCAGACTCCAGTTAAAAACCATCGGCTAACGCTGATGTGAAGAGCTCTAATGAGTGAATAATAATAATGACAGCATTGCTGAGAACGGGTAGAATCCTGAGACGAGTCCAGGAGACTTGAAGAGACTTGCTGTCACTCAAACTCCAGTGAAAAACCATCTGCTAACACTGATGTGAAAAACTCTAAAGGAGTAAATAATGAGTAAAACTGAAAGAAGGCGTAAAGATTGATAAGTACCTTGCAAGATAACTGAAAAAAACTATAGAACATGAAAGTGACAGTGGTACCAATTGTAATTGGTGCGCTTGGGACAGTCACCAAAGGATTGGTAGAGGGACTGGATGCCTGGTAAATAAGAGGACTAGTGGAGACTATCTAAACGATTTCATTATTAAGATCGGCTACAATACTGAGAAGAGTCCTGGAGACTTGAGGAGATCTGCTGTCACTCAAAATCTCATGAAAAAATAAGCTAACTCTGGTGTGAAACACTCTCAAAAGTGTAAATAATAATAATAATAATAACAATGTCCTGGAGAATGAGGTGCATAAACTTCTCTGGTATTTTGAGGGACAAATGGATAGCTTAATATCGACTAGACGACCAGAACTTATAATAATTAAGGAGAAAAAGTGAATTTGCATGATTGGAAGAATTGCAAAGTGTACACTAAGTGGTGATTAAAATGAAAGAATTAATCACATAGTTAGAGAATGCAGCAAACTATCATAAACGGAAAACAATAATAGGCATAACTGGGTGAGAAAGGGGACCCCATGTGAACTGTGCAAGAAACTGTAATTTTACTAAACTAAGGACGACCAGCTCGAACTTACATACAGCAGCTATGTGAAGACTCAGGATGTAACCCTGAAGACCTGCCGGAGGCGATGAATGATAGGGAGAAGTGGCGAGAGATGGTCAGGTATATCCGTGCTGGCGGCACATGATGATGAATGAATTGATGGTATATGCTCAAACCAAAATCTGTCTTTGAAAATGTAGTGCATTTATAGGATTTTCAGATACAAATGGATCCCTCAATGCGCAGGCTTGCACAGACCTGACTCATATATATATATATATATATATATATATAATGTTGCTTCTAGGATTTGTTCTAAACAGCACATAGCAGTCTTATGTAGTTCTCATCTACGTTGTATTGTTAGCATCTATGTTGTGCATCTATACAGTAGTACTGACAGAGCCACAGCTTGGAAGAAATCCCATTCCTGAATGCATTGCATCACAAAACTCTCATGTCATAAATCATCCCAGATAGACAAATAAGACATTAACATAATGGGTGGTGTGGGTGAAGTAACGGCGTTCACATATGGCTTCGTTCCTATGGACGCGCTAGCGTTGGCTGACCGACAAACACTTATTTACATCAGCTCTGTTCAAACACTGGTTGCAGTCTAGAGGACTGCCAAGAGCGATGGACAATAGAGACGGATAACAAGAGAGAGTTTGGGAACTCCGTGTCAACAGTACGCCTTGATGATGGTGATGATGATGATACATTTATATGTATATACATATATATATGTGTATATATATATATATAGAGAGAGAGAGAGAGAGCGAGATTTATAGAGACATCGATAGATAGGTAAATATATGTGTGGGTATAGCTATAAGTATTTAAATTATTATTATTATTATCATCATCAGACATTTATTTGTATCTATGCATATGTTAGTAAGAATACGCGCGTGCGCGCACGTGTGTGTGTGTAGTCTATCGTTATTGAATGTGTAACTGGCCAGAATAATAAATTACATTTTGCACCAAGTATTTGACCCAGAATGAACCATAAGTAAAATTTAAGTATAATTATGACACGAGTATTTGCCGAACGCGCGAAAAATTTTGTTTTTCCATCATGTCATTGCGGCAACAGCTTGTTCGTCAATTATCGTTAATGGCCGGAAATCAAGTACTTGTTAACAAAGAAGTAACTAAAATCCAATGGCTAAGTGAATGCATTTCCTTATCACCTATGCAGTCCTAAAGTCTTATAGATACACGAAATTACGCACACTCAGAAATTAATATCATTACGTAGATATATAGGTATATATACTCGTGTGTGTGGGTGGGTGGGTGGTTGGTCATTGATAGATAGATGACAGCCAATTTATGGACGTTTAAAACAGTGAAACGGAGCTTTAGTGTTCATAATTTGATATATTTCTGGAAACCTTTTCTAATTTTTATATATATATATATACATTTGTGCCTTTGAGTGTGTGTGTGTGTGTATGTGTGTGTGTGTGTGTGTGTGTGTGTGTGTGTGTGTGTGTGAACTTTATTTAGAGATTTAATAGATGCAAATCGAAATAGATCAGTTACTGATAGTCATTCAAGAATATCAACTGCCCGTGTGCGCGCACGTGCACACACACACACACACACACACACACACACATATATATATATATATATATATATATATATATATATATATATATTCAAAGATAAACCGAAGTAATAGGAGTGCATCTCATATTACACTGAGTGTCATTGTAACGGGAGGAGTATCGTGAGGTGTTTATTTTTAAATCTTAGGCTTTAGATCATCTTTGCTCTCAATATATTAAAATATTAAACACATTTTAATTTACTTTACAGAAAAGAATTTTTCTTCTCTCTCTTTCTCTCTCTGTTTGTCTCTCTCCCTCTCTCTCTGTTTCTCTCTCTCTCTCTCTCTCTATATATATATATATATATATATATAAGAGCTTGAACGACTTACTATTACCATAATTTTCTAACATATAGTATGACTAGTTGATAAATCAACCCTTAATGAATTTTTGTAATTTCATTTTCATCCTAATTAAATATACACAGATTTTATTATATATTAATTAAATATACAATTTTTCAATCATATCTTGGACAAAGTTTTTATTATATTTAGGAAAAGATCATAAGAGATAAACATTTAAACGGATTATTCAGAATTATTCATTCATAATATCGAAGCTCTTTCCGTAAATATAAAATTGCATATATAAGATGGATGTATACTTTTTCCCGCAGCTATATATTCATATATCAAATACACAGTTTTAATGCCTGAGTGATAACATAAAATACAGTGATGTTTATATTTGAAAGGAAATCCTCAACTTGCTGTCTAGGAATTGAAATTGTATTTATATATATATTATCAAGCCAATACATCAACTTTAACTATCTAAAAGAAAACAAACTACCAACGTATATCACTAGAAGCCATGAAACGCAGCATTCTGGATGTAAAATAAGCAGGGTCATCGGTGAGCTTCACAAGATGATGAGTGGAAGAACCTCATAGGTCAACAGCCAGGATCAAATAATTCGGCCAGGAAAGTACTGCTTCTCATTCATAAAGGGTGGCATATATGGATGATGAAAAAACAGCCAACGCAAGATTATGATTCTAATTTAAATCGTATGTCTAAACCGCATTGTCCATCGAGTCGGTAAACCAGAGGCACGTTCTGCTAAAGTTGGAGCTCTTGCCCCAATGTTCGAAAAATCAGCAATACAGTTTAAACTCAAACCTAAATTCATCATTATCATCATGTCATGCCGCCAGCATGGATATCCCTGACCCTCTCTCACCACTCCTCCCTATCGTTCATCGCTTCTGGTCGGTCCTCAGGGCTACATCCCGTATCCTCACAGAGCTGCTGTATGTAAGTATGTAAGCATGTCGTCCTGCTTTTGATCGGCCATATGAGGGAGTCCATAGGAGAACATCACTTATGAGCTTGTCCCTGATTTTTCAGCAGTGTCCTGCATGTCTGGTTCGTCTATCTTTGACAGTTTTCATGATGGGAGGAAGGTGGCCGTACAGTTAGTGCTTTGTGGGGTGTTGCCTCCAGGACTTGGTCAAATGTGCTCGCAACATTTTTGTGTAGTTGCCGTCAAGCTTTTCCCCCATGCGTTTAGTTAGCGTCCATGTAGTGCATCCATACAGCAGTATCGACACGACCGCTGCTTGGAAGAAACTAAGCGACATTTGGCATAAGGATTTTGAATGCAGTAAACCTGTTACCTGAGCTGATAGCGTTTGCAGCAGAGCATAATATCAACATCATAAAGGACCATAGATACTACCATAGTACGAGGATCATTAAATAATGTTGGGGACTGGTGCATAGTCCGGCTGGAAATGCCACTGACCCGATTTGAAGAGTGCTATCCTCTTCCGACGGAATCTCTTCCTGAACTCCCTTAAAACCTCAACATAGTAACCATAACCCTAACACTTTGGCCAATAAACTCTGGGGTATTGACTTCCTTACTCCTCCCACACCTCTCATCATCCCTCATAGACTCCCTGCCTTCCTTAAATCTCTTATGCCACTCAAAGACTGATGCTCGATTCATACAAGATGGCCCAAAAGCAGTCTGAAGCATTCCATACGTTTCTGTGGCCTTTTGTCCAAGTTTAAACAGAATTTTATTGCATATCGTTCTTCTAAAGTGTCCTGATGTCCAGATTGCCTTTTTGAAATTCACCAGCTGTGACAATCAGGTTTTAGTAGGGTGTATTCCAATTCCTGTTGTAGCTGTTGATTTGAACCAGAAATCATAAAAATTGGTCTGTCATCTTACAGGATGTATAACAATAACAAACTGAATTTTCAAGAGTCTACAACAATTTTAAATGCCGGTACAAAATGTGTCCGTAAACTCATCAAATGCAAAACGTAAACCAAAAATAAGATATCACGATACTGGTTAAGAAAGTATATTTGTCACTGTATCTGTTCGGAAAAACTCCACCAATTCCGTCATAAGAAGGTTAAGAATGCTTCTCAGTCCTCGTGCCTTTAAATCTCTAAATATCATAGAGAAAATCCAATCGAGGATAGTGTGTGCTTTATTTAATTGCAACGCTTGCACAAAAATCATCCCTTGCTACACTACCATCAATGCCAGCGATGAAACGAACATTGTCACCTTCTACAAAGAGCAATCTTCGTTTATCCAACGTATTCTCAAACAAAGCTTTTACGCACAAATATTTAACGACGAAAATAACAGATTCTGCTTACACAACTACTCAAACAGAAGAGAGAAATATCTTGAAGGCGTTTCAGTCTTGAACTGGTTAGCTTACTTTGATTTTGAATTTTTAAAAAGGTGGGAAAATTATGAACCTAAACCTACCCAAATAATTGTATAGAACAGCTAGATTATATATGCATAAACAAGAGGTGTCATGAACTATGATGCATGCTCGTCTTTTGACGGAGTATTTTTCAATCACAGAGAAAAGATACGCCTGATTCTACACAGAAATAAGAAACAAACTGTCAAACCCACTCGTTACGACTGAGATAGTAATAATAAAGATAAGTAACTATAAAAACAAGGTTGTTTGATTGGTTGGTCGGGTTTTATGGCATATCAACCTTTGTTGGTTATTTAATCCCACATCTATTTGTCCCCTTAAAAGCTTAGGGAATCAACGCCTATAACCGTTACACTATGTGTCCTGCTGCTTGTACCCGGTTATCTCTCTCTCTCTCTCTCTCTCTCTCTCTCTCTCTCTCTCTCTGCGTGCAAGTGTGTGTGCGAATCAGAACTTGTCCCCTTTGTTCGTTATGGCATAACCAACAATTGGCGAGGACAAGGTAAAATACTATAATTAGCCATGCGGGTTCTCCTTTCAAACAATATGGACAAGTTTTAGTTTTTCGCTGAATTTGGAAGAAGCTACAGATTTTTTATCGGCAAGAACATTTGTACTTTAGGAGTGCCCGCATATTTTAAAGTTGTCAATAGTTGTGCATATTTTTTGACAATCGCTTCTATTTCAAACAATTCAGTTTAGCATGAGTACACAGTTTAATTGTCAAGAAAATTTCTGATTCAAGCTATTCGGTTTAACTGGTTGGTTGTTTCGGTTTAATGGCATATCAACTTTTGTAGGTTATTTAACGCCAAATTCATTTTTATGTAAATAGTTCTATTTTTAGAAAATTCAGTTGAGTATGAGTACACAGTTTACGTGTCAAAAACATTTTTATTTCAAGCGATTCAGTTATTCAAACAGTTCTACTTCATCTAATTCAGTTTAGTATAAGCACAGATTTTATTAACACAGTTAAATTTCAAAAATAGTTCTACATTAAACAATTCAGTTTACTGTAAGTACAGTTTTAATGCCAGAAACATTTCTATTTCAAGTTATTCAGTTTAGACAAACAGTTCTAATTCAAACAATTCAGTTTAGCATAAATATGCAGTTAGTTCTATTAGGTGCTACCATTCCGGGCCAGAGTGGACCCGGGAGCAATGGCAATGTAGGGGTGCTCCGCATTCCCCAAAGCTCCTGCATTACTGGAACCTCACCATCAGGTTGTTTTGTATCATATTCAGGACACGCGTTGGTGGGGGGTTTTACCCTTCTGCAAAGAAGTACTCGGTGTATCCTACAGCTCAAGCAGACTGGGCAATGTAAAAACAAATTCGATGTTTTCAAAGATATCTGAAACACATTTTCCCAATGACAACTATGAAAATTTCGTCACTACCCATATAGAAATAGTAGCCGGATGCATTCCAGCCAAACCAAAAGTCAAGCGTAGAATTCCATGGGAGTCATTAATAGTTTGGAAAAAAAACGATATAACCTGAAAATAGCATCTTTACTTAGTAAAAGAAACCCCAAAAATATCAACGTCCAGAAATGTAAAAAGAAGCCTAGAGAAAATTGATACATACAAAATCAATAAATAAATAAAATACGAATAAATCGAAGGTTATATCAATAAAATCAAAAACTCGGTAGAAATAGACAACCATGAATAGCGTGGCAGGCAATAAATGAAGAAAGCAGAAGTAAAAACACCGCGAGAACAAAAGTAAAAGCCGCCAACCAAGAAGAAAAAATATTGAAGTTGAAAGAATCTCAAGAAGCTCTTTAGAAAATTCCATAAAGTCACTGATAACCCTATCACAAAAATTATAAATGGAAATAACTTAACGTAGTTCTGACAGAAATTAAAAGCCGAAAAGCTGCAGGTTTCAATAAGATAGGTTCAGAAATATAGAAGACAAGGAAATTTGATGACTTGATTGGTAGAGTGTTCGCCAATGGTCCGGGAGACCTGGTTTCAATCCCAGGTCGCGTCATACCAAAGAATTTGAAAATGGTACTTGATACTTCCTTGCTTAACACTCAGCAATATAAGGTACGTATTAAGAGTAAAGTGGAGCAATCCAGGGAAAGGAGTAGCGCCCTCTCCTATACCTCAGTGTAGTAGCTATTGAAAAGAGAGCCTTCTGATCACCATCGACGACGATCGCCAACGTTACTTTTTTTACTTTCATTTAGCAACGCTGTTTATAAAGCAATAAAACAAGAAAAATGCACCAAAGGCTGCTTCCTCCTTCAATTCTTCAAGAGAGGTGACATCGGGAACACTAAGAACTACAGAAGAATAACTCTTACTTCTATAGGTGCCAAGGTCTTTAAGGCCCTCCTTCTCAACCATATCAACACTGAAATCGAGGAAATACTTGAAAAAATTTGAATCAGTTTTCAGAGAAATCAATCTTCAAGTTCACAAATTCTGGCTGTTTGTCGAATCATCAAAGAAAAATCTTTATTTCTCTAAGACCTTTGATTCCATAGTCAGAGGAAAGATGGAGCAGATTCTTCTAGCTTATAGTCTCTTCAAAGAAACTGTTGACCCTATAATGATGCTTTATAAAAACACGAAAAAAATGGTTCACTCACCTTATAGAGACACAGAGACACACTATTGTTGCTAGAATTTTGCCAGGAGATACATTAGAATAATATATGTTTATAATCTGCCAAGATTACGTACTTCGAATGTCGATAAGTCTAATAAAAGGAAATGGATTTACACTTTAAAAAATCATGAAGCAGACGATATCCTGCAGAAACTAAAACAGATGCAGTCTATTCATATGATCCTGCGTTTCTTGCAAATGCACCTTTCCATGCCGAATACCTACTGCATAGTCTAAAGCAAACAGCAAGAGGCATTGGTCTCCATGATAATGCCAAAAAAACGTATTTTAAACGAGAAAGAGCTATCTCCACTGTAAGTGCAAGCCTCTAAAAGTGATACTAGAATCTCATCTACTGAAAATGATCTTAACATACACGTAGCGAAAGTGTATCGATCTCAAGGAAGTCTGATCCATTTGATGAAATAAAACAGGGTTTTCCCAAGCTGTGGTTGTGTCAATACTACTGTAGGACGCACTAGGTGGACGCTGACAAAATGCATGGAAAAATAGCTAGATGAGAACAACACAATATTGCTACATGCTATTTTGGAAAAAATTCTGGAAGAAACACCACAGCTGTACAGTTACTTTGTCTCATTTCCAAAAAGAATCCAAGTAAACACGCGAGACACTGGTGGAGAAGCAAAGACGAACTCACAAGTCACTTTCTTCTATGAACCCCTTCACATGGACGTGCCAGAGTTGACCAACCTGGAAGAATTTATTTACATCAGCTCAGTGTGGACATTGGATGTTGTTTGGACGACCTGTCGAGAGCGATGGATGATAGCGACGGATGGAAAGAGAGAGAGAGAGAGAGAGAGAGAGAGAGAGAGAGAGAGAGAGAGAGAGAGAGAAAATCCGTACTGTCACTACGACTTGATGATGATGATGATGATATCAAAACTAAATTATCAATAGGATCAATTTCAACGTTTTTTAAAGCTTGGAACAGAGTGGTACACTATATATATATATATATATATATATATATATATATATATATATATATACCAGCCCTCAATACGACAGAAGATTTCAAGCGGATTTTAACAGTTTAGAATTCAAATTCCTAAACCGGTAGGCATGCCATGGTTAAAGAGCCCAGACTGCCCTACTATTTTCCCACAGCAGTTGGGAGAATTGTTCAATTCATACCTTTCCCAGTTGGGGACTTTAGGCCAGGGTGACCCGAAGGCTTTCTTTTCAATAGCTACTACACCGAGGTGTAGGGGAGGGCGGCACTTTATTCCCTGGATTGCTTCACTTTATCCTTGATCCTTACCTTATAATGCAGAGTGTTAAGCAAGGGGAAATCAAATACCATTTTTTTACCCTCTCTCTCTCTCTCTCTATATATATATATATATATAAAGAGGGTGGTCCAAAAATTGGTGGTCAGTAAATGATAACATTTATTTTAAGATTACATATGCAATAACATTTACCAATGCAATTATTACATTGGCAATTTGAATTTATTGTGTACAATAATACAAAATTTTATCAACGCAGCTGCTGGCCAAACAATTAGTCTTCTTCGGCCAATCCGTTTCTCTGTAAACGTTTCATCAAGATACTTTCGGACTGCTTTTGAATAAAGTAAAATAAAGGTCATGTGAATTAGACCGTTGTTGTAAGTGTGAAGCAACTTGATTCATTAGAATGTCGAGATACTTTTCGCCTGCTACTGTTCCATCAAAAATATTGATTCTAAAACACTAACTCTTGAAATACCATCCTAAATATTGATACCAGGTTTAATTATTGCTCTAATGTTAAACGCATTTTTTCACTACACCAGTAATAAACACAATTGTAATAATATAAACGACTAATAAGACAAATAATATATATAATATAAACGATAAACTTATTTTAACAACTGTCCATTTTTTGGAACTACCTATATATATATATATATATATATATATATATTAGTTGGAGACCGCAGTTGAGAAAGCTCACGTTTCAATAGCTACTACACTGAGGTGTAAGAAAGGGCCCTACTCCTTTCCCTGGATTGCTCCACTTTACCCTTGATACATAACTAATTATGCTGTGTTCAGTAAAGAGGCATCAAGTATCATGGAGTCTTTGGTATGTCTCAATTTGAGATTGAACCCTTGTCTCCCAGGACTTAGACGAACACTCCACACACTAAGCCCGTTATAATAGCTATTGAAAAGGGAGCATTCGGTCGCCCTTGACGACGGTTGCCAATTTTACTTATATATATATATATATATATATATATATATATATATATATATATATATAATTTAAATATATGACTTTTTTGAATGGACTTTATCCAAAAGATCAGCTTTTCTGGCAAAATTTCAATCAAACAAAAATTTCTTCTTCTTCTTCTTCTTCTTCTTCTTTGCTTTTTTAAAAATCTTTCTTTTTCGTATTTTAATTTTAATTATTTGCTGCTTTTATCATTCACGGTTCTTATTGACTGAATCATTTTTTCTTTCTGATGTTTTCTTTGATCTATCTCTTTTTCTTCTTTCACAATTGTCCTCCTCTTTCTTTCCGTATCTTTCTTTCTTAATCCCTTTATTTATTTCAATACGTTTTTCGTTCACTTGACATGACGTAAGCTTTAGCGGTTAAAATAACAAGATACTTATCCCCAACATTCACAATTCAAATGTCTCAAAATCCAGCGTAAATAATAGTCAAAACAACATTTTTCTAGTCTTATATTTTCATAATTCCCGGCGTTCCTGTTTACGCTGCCATCGCATAGTTATAACATTCTATAATCTATCTGATAAATTTAAAGATTATTCCCAAACAAAATTCAATGAAGATCGTATAGAGCGAAACATCATAAATATATAAACACCCTATCAAACTGTTTTCTACGTCTTCTTCCTTTTCATTCAGTCTGCTATTTCATTCATAAATTTATTTATATCAGCTGTGTTATTCATAATCTAAATCCTGGTGTTATCAATTTAACTTTTAATACTCTAAAATATTTTAAAATATTTAGATTAAAATTCGAGGAGTTAACAATAAAGATGATTTAAAAGAATAGATAATGAAAGTCTGAAAATTGCGTTTTATTGGAAAGTAATTACAAGGAAATGTTTTTACATGACAATCGAGTTTTACGTTCCCGGGTTTGAATTGTTATTCTTAAAAGAATGAACGGAAAATAGAATACCTGATGAAGGCACGTATAAGTAAAAGAATAAGGAGACAAGAAATCAGGGGGGAAAAAAATAAAAGAGAAAAATTGATATGCTTTTCTTTCTTTTCTTTAGATCGAAAGAGAGAAACCGTATAAAAGAAAAGAAAGATAGAAGAAAAGAAATAAGAGGAATTGGAAGAAAAAGAGAAATATTGAACGAGAGGAGAAAGAGTGGTAAGGGAAATATCAACAAAAGAAAAGAGAGAAATAGAGAAAGAAAAAAGAAGAAAATTGGAAGAGGAAAACATAAGTAAAAAGAAAAGATTGGTTTGGTTTGTTGGGTTTTATGGCAAATCAACCTTTGAAGGTTATTTAACGCCAAATCCATTTTTTATGTAAATAATCTGTTCTATTTAAAAGAATTAAGTTTAGCATGCGTACACAGTTTAATTGTCAAAACATTTCTATTTTAAACTTTTCAAGCAGTTATAACAATTCAGTTTAGTGTAAGTACAGTTTCAATGTCAAAAACAGTTCAATTTCAAACAATTCAGTTCAGCACAAAAAGGAAAATAAGAAACAAGCTGATAACGATAGCAACTAAAACGGATAGGTAAAGAGATGCATATGAAAAAGAGAGGGAAGGATAGAAATGGAGAAGAAAGGAAAGAAAAAATGATCGAGTGAAATAAAAGAAAAAGAAAGTAAATTATAGCAATCGAACGAAAAGCAAAGAAAGAAAGAAAGAGTAAAAGACTGGATTTGAAAGAAAGAAAGAAAGAAAGAAAGAAAGAAAGGGAAAAAGACAGGAATTGAAAGAAAGAAAGAAAGGAAGAAAGAAAGAAAGAAAGGGAGAAAAAAGAAATGGGAAAAGAAAGAAAGAAAGAAAGAAAGAAGAATTTGAAAGAAAGAAAGAAAAAAGAAAGAAAGAAAGAAAGAAAGGGAAAAGACAGGATTTGAAAGAAAGAAAGAAAGAAAGAAAGAAAGGGAAAAAACAAAATTTGAAAGAAAGAAAGAAAGAAAGAAAGAAAGAAAGAAAGAAAGAGAAAAAACAGTATTTGAAAGAAAGAAAGAAAGAAAGAAAGGGGAAAAAGACAGGATTCGAAAGAAAGAAAGAAAGAAAGACAGAATTTGAAAGAAAGAAAGAAAGAAAGGGAAAAGACAGGATTTGAAAAAAGAAAAAAAGAACGAAAGAAAGATTAAAATATAAGAATAAGAGAAAGATAGAAAAAAATAGAAAAAGAAAGAAGAAATATAAAGAATGATCCAGAAGTATATAAGAATACGAAAGAGAATGATAGAAAGAAAGAACGAAAGAAAGAAAGAATGTTTTAGTAAGATATACGAAAACGAAAGAAGGGTTGAAATAGTTCAAAAAGAAAGAAATGAATTAAGAGTTATAAGGAGAGATTTAAAAAGAAAAAATAACGCAAAATAATGCCTTAGATAAAAAAAAAAAAAAGAAAGAAAAAGAAATTCAATTCTGTGTGAAATCGAGGCGCGGTTTTCGGTGTTCAGCGTGAAACGCCAAAAAGCCGAGCGTGTTTCCGCTGTCCGTGTTTGTGTTCTCTGCAGCGCAATGTTGACTCAAGCAAAAATCGTCAGCCATTTCTGGTTAACGTAACAGACTTGTGGCGCCTGGCACCTTTCGGCCGACACGAAATGTAAGCAGAAAGAAGGGTGGAACGAACCGAACTAAGAGCGCTCGACCGAGGAGAAGACGTCGCCAGATGCGGCCGGGCACTCATGTCCCCTGCACGAGTGGGTGCCAGAAATTTTAGAGTATTTTAGGTTGCATTTTATTTGTCTTACATATATACCGACATTGGGTCTCTCCGTATCTCTCATTCTCTAATACACAAACACACGCACAATATATATATATATATATATATATGGGTGGTTGGTGTCTATGTGAATAGAGACAGATAAAAAGATGTTTTCTTAATCTGACATAACGTCTGTGGTGCATCTGAAGATATTTCAACACTCTATTAACTGGTTGTAAGATACAGTCTCAACTTATTTTATTTCTTATGCATATGTCAAAAGGACATATATAAATATATATACATATATATATATATATATATATATATATATATATATATATATATATATATATATATATATTGGCAGCATTTTTTCATTAATACATTGATTAATACATTGATTGAATATAATAGACATTTTTGTCTACATATTTTCTTGTTAATCCTTTCGAATTGCCGTATTGATCTTATGATATTTGGCTGGAATTGGTTGATAAACCTTCCTTAATTAGCTATTTCTCAAGTAAACATTCATGCCCAACAACAGAATTACGGAAAATTCTTGACGAAAACACAACAATATTAGAATATTAAAATAACAAGCAAAACTACTGATTCTCGTGGCACTACATATTAGGAACATACAATCCAAACTCAATAGAATTAATTTTGAAAAAAGTGAGTACTTAAATGTCTTTAGCTACTGACGCTATTTATAGAACAAATTCGAAAAGTAAAATACTACACAATACAACAGTACAAACGCTCATTCTTACAAAGTAATAGTGTACGTACAAAAGTTACATCACTTTTGTAATACATCCTCTTCTGATAATGGCCCAAAGTCGGGTAGAAAATACTTGGGAAATGACTAATTTTGGAAGGTTTATCAACCAACTCCAGACGAACACCATAAGATCAATACAGTAATTCGAAAGGATTAACAAAAAATATGTAGACAAAAAATGTCTATTATGTTCAATCAAATATGTATTAATATATATATATATATATATATATATGTGTGTGTGTGTGTGTGTGTGTGTGTGTGTGTGTGTGTGTGATATTAAAAAAGTTCATAAAGTGGTTTGACTCACTATTATGACATTCATTTTTCCAATCGTTAACTAAAATACAATATAGAAGAAAAAAAGCATCTTATTGCTAAAACATCCCTGCCGACATATACATATATATAAAATAAGGTTGGTGACCTTTGTTGCGAGTGACCCGAAGGCTCCCTTTTCAATAGCTACACCGAGGTAGAGAATTTTTATATATATATATTTGTGTATAGGTTTTTTGGGGGTGGGGGCGGTTAAAAACTGGGAAATTGATTAAGATTTAAGAATGTAACTATGGTTTATCGCTCAAATTTTTCTGATGCAACAGTGAATAAGTAACACGATAAAATTTTGTTTATAATCTATTGGGTTAATGTGTTATGTATAGAATATTTTCCCTTTGTTTAATTTTTTTATTATATTATAAATAATCATGAATGAGTCTTTAAATGTTTAATTCAATATAAAATGTATTTCCCCGGCATAACGATAACACCCCATTGAAAATAGTTCTGAGATTATAAAGATTGTATCCTCAGATACAATCTATGTTAGCTGATTTTTTAAATAAATTTATTGCAGGTTACATCTGCTGAGTTTTCCATAATATATATATATATATATATATATATATATATATATATATATATATATATATTCTTCAATCCAGTAAATCCGGAGTAGGGAACAATTCTGTCTGGACAATTAAATTATTCAAAATTCGAATAATTAAATATTCCTGGTAAAGTGATCGAAGTAAATAATATCATAGAGCACATATTCTTTCAAGGTAAAAAAAAAAAATTCAGTCACATTAGGATTATAAATTTATTTCCATCCAGCTAAGAGCATTGATATGAATCAACAACTCCAAAAAAAATTAACAGGATCTCTTCAGATCCAACATGGAAATAAACTCAGCGTATTTCCATGTTGGATCTGAAGAGGTTCTATTAAATTTTTTTGGAGTTGTTGATTTATATCAATATCAAATATCTTAGCAGGACGGAAATAAATTTGTAATCCTAATGTGACCGAATTTTGTTTTTTTCTTGAAAGTATATATAATTTAAACAGTAATAACTGATCTATTGATCTATAGATTTTAACGTTATGACATCTTGTCTAGGGTTAACTTATGCCTAGAGGTGACGGAATTTATAGAGGCACATTGCACGTTATCATCTATATATTGCATTTTATTGTTTCTAGAAGGTTTTTTGCACACAATACTATGGAAGGCAAATATTTTTTAAAGTGATCTATTTGACCCACTGATAGGGCCCTTACAGGTACTACCACCCCGAATCTAGGTGGACCTGCGTGAACCAGAGTGTAATGATAATGAAAGGTTTCTCCACAGTCAGTGATCGAGAACTGGAGTCTTACAAACTTATCCAATTTAGTGTTTTACAGAGGATAACCCCTTTTTTAAGGGGTCTTGCTCTTTTTCGAGGGACACAGTTACTATATTCTAAGCTCTACCGACAGAGCATATCAATAATATTAGACAAATACTAGGCAAAGAGTTACTACTAAGTGCTCAGTGTTTTACTTAATAGTAAGACTTACTCTAATTTAAAGTCCGTAACTCTGAGTTTCACGTGGTTAGTTGCTCTACCTTCAGACAAGTATATATATATATATATATATATATATATGTGTGTGTGTGTGTGTGTGTGTGTGTGTGTTTGCTTAAGTAGGTCTGATAAGTCTACAAAACTTAATATCGTTTTTCTTAAAGTAGAGTTTTCTCCAATTTGTTTCGAAAGTAAAAATGAATCGCAATGACTACTACCCATGTAACACTTGTTTGGTGAACATAGACTCAAAAAAAAATCACATCCCATAAATAACTTGATAATTCTATAAGAACTAATCAAATGCTGAGCATAAGGTTACATTCTTTGAGCGATAAGAATTTGGTAGAATGTAAACAGCTTCATTTCTCAAGTTGACCAACTAAAGGAAAATACCAACAATGCATATGGTGCGCGAGAGAAGATAAAACCCCTCACATTTGAAAATGTCACCTGTGTTCTGCAAGAGATCTTTGGCAAGTTACACTTGAAACTTCGTCTTACCTTTTTTATTTACTCAAAGCAAAAACGTGCTTGCAGGTTGAATGTGTCGGATTTTGCACAACGTACTCACACAATCTAGATATTTTCTGGGGTTTGAGCGCTGCGAGGTCTTCCGGGTGATTTTCTTTACATTGATGAACTTGTCATTATGAAATTTCCAGTCTCTTGCAGTGTTTATTTTACATCCAGAACAACATCATTCCGAGATAAAATAAAATGAGTACGAAAAGCTATCTGTGTAGCAATTACAGATTCACCTGTCTTGAAAAATGTTTTAATAATAAAAGCATGTTTTGCACCGGTCCAAGATGCAGTCGTATTCTCAAAGATATGATTTGTTTTTAGCTAAACAGAGCTACCATCATAATTTTCTTAAACTCACTTGCATGACACAAGTGACAATTTATTATGTAGTAGGTATTTCTGTCATATTCAATATAAGTAGAAAAAAAAAAGAGAAAATAATCTTTAAAGAAATTTGATTGATCTTGCACCGGACAAGGATTAGACTTATTTATTGCCGTGTTTCTGCAATTTTGCTTGTAGAGTCGGAAGACATTTGTCAAGAAATGAGTTCGCAAATGAGGGAATGTTTGATAATTCTCGGCACGACTCAGAAAGAAATTATTTTGGGCCATAAAATATATTTATCGTTCCAAACATTAATCCATCAGTTCAATACACTTAGCACATCTTTTCTCACGTTATTCTAACCTCGAAACTCTTAATAAAAAAGAATAAGAAAAAAATGATTTCTTTGTTAGACAGAACTTTTTCGAGGCCTCTCAAAAGAATAAGTCAGCGGTTTTGATTTACACACTTTAGTCAAATTAAGATGAAACTACATTTAAAAAGGATACAAATTATATTCAGAATTGATCGTATACAAACGAATAATTTCACATAGAGAAACACTGGCAACGAAACCTAAATACACACACACACACACACACACACACACACATATATATATATATATATATATATATATATATATATATATATATATATATATATATATAAACGTAACGGATAATCGTAGTTGAAAAATTTGGCAAGAACATTTTTTTTTATGTTTTGCTAAAATATCTTTTTATCATTTAAAATTATCATCTAGTTGACGTATGGAAGCTTATTATATGTACAATATATGCTGGTATGCGTATGTATTTTTCGAAAATTCCAATGACCTTGATAATATTTTTTTTGTTAGTACAAAGAAAGGAAAATATAAATATTTCAAAATAAATAGGTCCAGAAAAAGATTTATATATATTTTTAGATCATTGATTTAATTCTTACGTACGTTTCCAGCTTTGTGGATTTCTTCTGCGACAAGACTTGAAACGTACGTAAGACCGAAATAAATTATTAGTAAGAAGATATAAAACTCTTTGTAAACGTATTCATTTTGAAATATATATATATATATATATATATATATATATATATAATTTTCTTTCCCTCTCTCTCGATCCCCCTCTCTCTCTATATATGTGTGTGTGTGTGTGTGTGTATGTACACGTGTATATATATATATATATATATATATATATATATATATATATATATATATATATGCGTTTAATTTTCTTGTTTTACCGATACATATAAATACATAGAGTATCTCTCATGGATAACACACCCACATACAAATTTTTATGAAATTCATTTTTGTTGGCACAAACATATATATATATATATATATATATATATATATATATATATATATATATAATCATCCACAACGGACATTTACGTTGTGTCATACCTTAATATTGTGGTTAGACATTTGAAATGCTTCAAGCTGGGATCATAACCCGGCTAACTTTACGTCTTCCTGAAAATATACTTCACACGCACACACACGTAATATTTTCCGTGAATAAGTACAACCGTGACGATATTTTAAAAAGATTTCGAAATCGAAATTATTAAGATTTTATTTCGTAGAAAGTAAATATGAAGTTATAAATAAAATGAAAGTTACCTAGGGTGTAATTATCTAAAAACGAAAGATATTGCAAGGTTTTGTGTTTTTAAATCCATCTTCAGGACCATGTCATTATGCGATATAGTCTCAACCAGAAAATTTTCAGCTGAAAAAATAAGAGAGAAAATTTTAAACTTTCTATTATCATTGATAGTGTTCTATTTCAAAATGCATATTACCCAGCCGGCTGGGGCTGTAGAATACACCGACTGCTCCTTTGCAGAGGGCTAAGACCAGTGATGCTGGAGCTATGGGGAATGCGGATTGCCCCTTTATTGACATCGATCCCAGGTTTACTCTGGTAGCACCTGATAAGGGTCCTATCTATGTGTTAGATAGAACTAACGGCACACTTAAGCTAAACTGAATTGTTTGACTAAACTGAATAGCTTGAAATATAAATGTTTTTGAAAATTAAATCGTAGTTACATTTAAACGGGGTGCTTATGCTAAACTGAATTATTTGAAATAGAATCGTTTTTTGACATTGAAACTGTACTTACATTAAACTGAATTGTTTAACATAGAACTGTTTTGACATTTAACTGTGTGTAAACAAAATCTGTACTTATACTAAACTGAATCAGCTGCATTAGACCTGCTTGACTAAATTGAATAGCTAGAAATAGAAACGTTTTCATAATTAAACTGTACTTACATTTAAACTGCATGCTTATGCAAAACTGAATTGTTTGAAATTGAACTGTTTTTGACATTGAAACTGTACGTACACTAAACTGAATTATTATATATAACTGCTTGAATAAACTGAATAATTTGAAATAGAAATGTTTTTGACAATCAAACTGCGTACTCATGCTAAACTGAATTGTTTGAAATTGAACTGTTTTTGACGTTGAAACTGTACTTACACTAAACTGAATTATTATATATAACTGCTTGAATAAACTGAATAATTTGAAATAGAAATGTTTTTGATAATCAAACTGCGTTCTCATGCTAAACTGAATTGTTAGAAATTTAACCGATTATTTACATAAAAATGGATTTGGCGTTAAATAACCTACAAATGTTGATATGCCATAAAACCCAACAATCCAAATAAATCAAAATGTATGTGATGTAATTAGAGTTTGAAAATATTCATACTTTATTTCAATTAAATTTATTTATTTATCTTTTAAGTTTAACGTATTTGTTGTAGATTTTTTGAATTTTATAAACCCTAAAAGAATCAACAAATTATTAAACATTTTTGAAAACAACATCTACCCGTGTAGTTTCGAAATTAAAAAAAAAAAAATTTCAATTCTTAAAATTATCATTATTTTATTTTTTATTTTCATATAAAACAAAATAAAGCGTTCCTTGTTTGCTTTAAAAAAACTTTAGAAAATGTTTTAATTCTATAGATATGTATATAATCTATTTTGTGTTTTCGTCATTCAAAAATATTCATATCTTTAAGAGATACTCGGTGATGCCGAAAAGTTCTCGCGCTAACAAAGGAAGTAGTGACCTTGTGTCAGTAATATACCAATTTATCCGACGATTTTACACACTTGGAACGAAATTCTAGGATTTGCTTTCTGTCGGCGCATTCTAATAACCGATCGATATAATATCTATTGAGGGAATAGAGGTAAAATGTTCCGTGAGAACAAAATCATCTCTAGTATAATTTGCAATTCCCTACAAATAGTGGGATTTAGACGTTTGCGCTCAGATTCTTATATCTTAAGAGAGTCAACCATTGGATTCTAATTATGGCGTATCTTTATTCATTAAATCATAAATTCTATAAATAGAATATTCTTTAATCAAACGTAATATTGCGTAATAATAGCCTTTGTCCAGGTAATAATAATAATAATAATAATGATTATTATTATTATTATTATTATTATTATTATTATTATTCGACCATACTAACAAATGGTATATGCACAACCCAGCACCTGTCGTAGAAAATGCCACGCATAAACTCCTTTGGGACTTTAACATACAAACAAATCACTTAATCCCGGCCAGAAGATCAGACTTAATAATAATCAACAACAACAACAACAAAAAAAAAGAACTTGCAAAACTGGCGACTTTGCTGTCCCGGCTGACCACAGAATAAAACTGAAAGAATGCGAAAAGAAGGATAAGTACCTCCACCTTGCTAGGGAATTCAAAAATCTGTGGAACATGCAGGTGACAGTAACTAAAGGATTACTAAAGGGACTGGAGGACTTGGAAGTTGGCGGACGAGTGGAGACCATCCAAACGACAGCATTACTGAGAACGGCCAGAATACTAAGAAGAGTCCTGGAGACTTGAGGAGACTTGCTGTCACACAGACTCCATTGAAAAACCATCGGCTAACGCTCATATGAAACGCTCAAATGAGTGAACAATAATAATAATAATAATAATAATAACCTTGACCTGGCTAAGAAAAGGAAACCTCTTGAGAGAAATGGAATCTCTCCTTATAGCAGCACTAGACAACGCCATAAGAACCAATCATATCAAAGCGAGAATAGATAAGACGCAACAAAATAGCAAATGTAGGCTATGCGGTGACAGAGACGAAACGATCAATCACATAATAAGCGAATGCAGCAAATTAGCACAGAAGGAGTTTAAGTCGAGACACAACTGGGTCGGCAAGGTGATCGACTGGGAAATGTACAATGAATTAAAATTGGGCCATACTAACAAATGGTATATGCACAACCCAGTACCTGTCCTTGAAAATTACACACATAAACTCCTATGGGACTTTAACATACAAACGGATCACCTAATTCCGACAATATACCAGACCTTAAAATAGCCAACAAAAAAAAAAGAGAATTTGCAAAATTGTCGACTTTGCTGTCCCGGCAGACCACTTAATAAAACTGAAAGAATGTGAAAAGAAAGATAAGTACTTTGACCTTGCTAGAGAATTCAAAAAGCTGTGGAACATAAAAGTGACGATTGTACTAATTGTAATTGGTGCGTTTGGCACAACAACTAAAGGATTAGTAAAAGGCCTGGAAAACTTGGAATTTGGCGGACGGGTAGTGACTATCCAAATGACAGCATTGCCGAGAACGGCCAGAATCCTGAGACAAGTCCTGGAGACTTGAGGAGACTTGCTGTCATTCAAACTCCAATGAAAGTCCATCAGCTAATACTGATGTTAAAAACTCTAAAGGAGTAAAATGATAATGATTTTGATAATAATAATGATAATCGACCAGAAGACCAGACCTAATAATTATCAACAAAAAAAAAAAAGAATATGCAAAATTGTCGACTTTGCTGTCCCGGCTGACCACATAATAAAACTGAAAGAATATGAAAAGAAGGATTAGTACCTCGACCTTGCTCGGGAATTGAAAAATCTGTGGAACATGCAGGTGACAATTATACCAATTGTAATTGGTGCGTTTGGAACAGTATCTAAAGGATTACTAAAGGGACTAGAGGACTTGGAAGTTGACCGACGAGTGGAGACCATTCAAACTACTGCATTATTGAGAACGGCCAGAATATTGAGAAGAGTCCTGAAGACTTGAGGAGACTTGCTGTCACACAGACTCCAGTGAAAGACCATCATCTAACGCTAATGTGAGAAACTCTAATGAATAATAATAATAATAATAATAATAATAATAATAATAATAATAATAATAAATGCTTCATCATATTAGCAAAAGCAACTAACTAGCACAAAAAGAACTTAAAGATTCTGCCCCACTCCTGGGTGGTAAAAGTTGATCCCCTTGGAATTGTGCAAGAGATTAAAATTTGACCATACTAATATAAGTTATATAAACAAAACAGAATCCGTTATAGATAATGAGACGCATAAAATTTTCAGGGATTGTGAAATACAAACTGATCTCCAATTCCAGACCAGAAAACCAGACTTAATGTCGATGAAAAAAAAATATATATATTATAAATTTTGCCACTCCAGCAGACCACAAAGTTGAAAAAAAAAAAATGAAAAGATAGAAAAGTTCTTGGACCTTTCTAGAGAAATAAAATTACTGTGGAACATAAGGGTGATATCAATTGTAGTTGGTGTGCTTGATACGGTCCCCAAGGCCTGAAATGAAGACAAGATGAACTGGAAATGAGAGCAGCTAAGATCAGCTAGAATACTGAGAAGAGTCCTGGAGAACTGAGGAGACTAGCCGTCATTTAGACTTTTGTGAAAAAACCATCAGCTCCGTTGGTGTGAAAAATGCACAGTCATATAATAATATTAATAAGAATGACGCAAAAACCTATCTGGAATTTTAAGATACAAACAGATCAC
This sequence comes from Sepioteuthis lessoniana, assembly GCA_963585895.1. Classification (NCBI taxonomy): domain Eukaryota; kingdom Metazoa; phylum Mollusca; class Cephalopoda; order Myopsida; family Loliginidae; genus Sepioteuthis; species Sepioteuthis lessoniana. The sequence goes on along the minus strand of OY757912.1, from coordinate 119,994,856 downwards.
CAAATCTCGGCCAAACGAACTGATCCAGTGAGAGTCAAAAAAATAAAAATAAAAAGATGAGAGAACCTGCTGAATAGTTGACTTTGCCGTTCCGGCGGACCACAAGGTGAAATTAAAATTGATGAGCAACTAAACCTTGCAAAAGAACTGAAAAAACTATTGTACATGAAAGTGACGGTCATACCAATTGTAATTGGTGCGCTTAGTACAGTCACCAAAAGATTGAAAGAGGGACTGGAGGACTTGGAAATAAGACAATCCAAATTTTTGAGATCGGCCAGAATACTAAGAAGAGTCCTGGAGACTTGAGGAGACTTGCTGTCACATAAATTCCAGAGTAAAATATCAACTAACGCTGGTGTGAAAAAGTCTCGATAAGAATAATAATAATAATAATAATGACATTACAGACAAATGGTATACGCACAAATAAGAACCTGTCGTCGCGATCGAAACAGAAAATTCTCTGGGATTCTAATATACCAACGGATCATCTAATTCCTACTGGAGGGTAACATACCCATGATACACGGATGTGTGAAATAGTCATAGGGAATACGAAAACACGAAAAACTTTACGACTTCATAGTTCAGGCACGGAAATTTTATTACCTTTGAATTAAAGGTAATTCAACATGAAGAGAGAGAGGCACAATCCTTCTATGCTGACTTTTCCATCGGCCCTCCACCACCACGTGCGGCATCCAGCCGCAAACTACTGGTCTGGTCTCGGCGAGCCCCGAAAGTCAACCTTCTTCTTCCGAGGCAAGAACTCAACTGTTTTTTCTCAAATCCCCAAATCCTCGGCCCAAACTTCCAGGCATGACGTCATTCACCTCCCTAGTCCCATTTCATATCTGGGAATTTTATTTTGACATCTGTCAATGACGCATCCTCCCCGCACGCGCGTGAACACCTGTGCTCATGTTTGCACCTAACTAACCCATGCACTGAGCCGAGAGGTTCTCATCCTAACAAAACCGAAAGGCAAGATATATAAAACGAAATCCCTCCGCCATTATATTCCAGGAGGAGAAGATTGAGTTTTAGTTAACACGAAGAAAAGAACTTACCATTTAATTAAATTCGCCTTCTTAGCAGATCATTAAATGAAAATAAAAGAATGCGAAAAATTTATAAATCATTGAGTCTTGCCAGAGATCTTTAAAAGTTATGAAATATGAAGATGACATTGTCACAAATCATAGTTAGATTTAACAATACAAACAAAGACGAGAACGCGACTGAATTTGAGGAAGAATTGACACTGTTCTGACGACAGCATTGCTGAGATCAGTTAAAATACTGCGAAGAATCTTGAGACCCTGCCTTTAGCGAAAGCCACCAGTTACAACTGGTGTGAAAAACTCACAAAGACTAAAAATAATGTCGCTGATTTATTTTTTTCTAAAATGATCCCTCAGTCTCGGCGAGATGACTAGTTATAGCTTTAGTTAATAAAAAGAAAAGAACTTAGTTAATAAAAAGAAAAGAAAACTACACCCAGCGTATAATAGAATGAAAGCAAAAAACTAAATAATATCTAGATCTTGCCAGATAGCTGAAAAAATAATGAAGGGCAATCGAGTCATCGAAGGGTTCAGGCACAGCTGATAACATGAACAATGGAATTGAAGACAGTACAAAGTGGTTCAATTGGTTCTTGGTTGTATTGTTCTATTGTTTCTCTCAACTACTTGATTGTGGCAGATTTTGAGCCATAAAATTAAATGGCCTAATTAAATGACACACTTGCAACAAGTGGGCACTTCAAAATCTCAATGTTACGGGAGTGCATAACTTAATCTCATGAGGGGTTATAGGGTAATAAGAATTATTGAATAATTTTTAAAAGAATTATATATATAAATATATATATGAAAATTCCCTGCTTTTAATTTTCCCTCTCTCTTTATATATATATATATATATATATACGCTCCCCCATGGGGGTTGAGCACTCTGGTGAAGGAATTTTCGGCCGCAGCTCGCATAATGCAAAGCTCTTCGAAAGAATTGAGCACTCTGGTAGCCGATAGGATATAAAAATGTAAACAAACGGCTGCTGCTGCTGTTGCTACATAAATGCCTTAACAATTCCCTTAGCTAAATGTGGTACGCTTGTTGGCCGAGCGGTCTGAGACTTAGTCTAACGTAAAGTAGGATGGGTTTCGATCCCGGTTTCGAGAATCTTACGTAACTAGCCACACTGAAGAGTTCTGATAGAACGAAACAGTCTGTCTGTGGATGACAATATGTATATATATATATATATATATATATGTGTGTGTGTGTGTGTGTGTGTGTGTGTTCATGCATTCGTGTGTGCGTACTATCGTCTTAAGAGAAAGACTTGACAAAGGAAAGAAGTAAAGTATTTTTGTGTATTTCATAAGTAAAGAGTAAAATCCTGAAAAAATTGAGTAAAAACAGACCAGTGACCTTTGCAAACGAATAAAAGATTAAATGAAATATTCAAGATAGTTTGGATTGTCAGAAATACATAACATAACTAGAAGTAACCTCATAAAATTTTTACTGTTACGGAAGTGCAAGATTTAATCTCATGAGGGATTATTGGGTAATAAGAAATATTGCATAATTTTTAAAAGCCCCCATGGGGATTGAGCACTCTGGCGAAGGAATTTACCGCTACCGCTCGCATAATGCAAAACTCCTCGGACGAATTGAGCACTCTGGTATCCGGCAAGATATAATGTTAACAAACGAACGCTACTACTTAATACCTTATCATTCCCTAGCTGATGTGGTACGCTTGTTGGCTGAGCAGTACGATGCTAAGTCTTACGTAAAGTTGGGTGGGTTTCGATCACAGCTTCAAGCGTCCTACGTGTCTTGCCACACTGAAGAGTTGTGATACAACGAAACAGTCTCTCTGTGGATGACAACATATATATATCTATATATATATATGTGTGTGTGTGTGTATAAAAATTGACTGATTTTATTTCTCCTCTCTCTCTCTTTATATATATATATATATATGTGTGTGTGTGTGTGTGTGTGTGTGTGTGTGTGTGAAAGCATGTGTGAGTGTTTGTTTGTGTTGATTCGTATGTGCATACTATCGTCCAGTGAGAAAGACTCGACAAGGGAAAGAAGTATTTTCGTGTATTTTTTGAGTAAAGAGTAAAACAAAAAAATTGGGTAAAACAGACCAGTGACCATTGTTAAAGAATAAAAGATTAAATGAAATATTCAAGATAGTTTGGTTTGTCAGAAATACATTTCATAACTAGTAGTAACCTAATAAAAAATGTACTTTTTGTATAATGCTATTCTAGAAATGATAATACTCAGAAAGTGATTACTACTGCTACTACCGTCTAGAGGATTTTTGTGTTCTAGTCGACCACAAAGTGAAAATCAAAGAAAGCAACAAAAAAAAAAAAAAAAAGGAAAAAAAGAAAAATACCAGGACCTTGCCAAAGAACAAAAAAAGCTATGAAACACAAGGCTGACAGTGATGCTAATTGTAATTAGTCCACGTAGAAATGTCTCCTAAGGCTTAGAAAGGGGACTGGAAAAGCAGGAAATCAAAGGAAGAATCAAGAATATCTAGATTACAGCATTTTTGAGAATGGCCAGAATACTGAGACGCTTCCAGGAGACCTGAAGAGACTTGCTCTCATTCGAACTCTAATGGAAGATCGCCCTCTAAAGTCGGGGCGAAAAACTTACGAGCAGTGAAATGATAATAATAATAATAATAATAGAAGAAGAAGAAGAAGAAGAAGAAGAAGAAGAAGAAGAAGAAGAAGAAGAAATATCTTTGGGCCTTTGAAATACAAATAGATGAGTTAGAAGAATAGACCAATTATGAATCAACAAAAAGAACTTGTCTGGAGTATTTTGCCATATCAACGGACTAGTGTGAAAGTAAAAGAAAGTGAAAACTAGACTAATCACTGGATATTGCCAAAAAACTGAAAAAGTTGTCAAACGTGAAGTTGATGGTAATACCAACTGTATTTGAAGCCTTGGAACGGTTTCAAAGGGTCTGGAAACGAAACTAGGGAAGCTGAAGATCAAAGAAATAATTAAACCTCTTGACATTTCTTTACTATCAAAATCGGCTTGCATACTGAGCAGAGTCTTGGAGACTTAGGGGGTCACTCAGAATTCAGTGACGAAACGCGAGTTAAAACTGATGGTACAACCTCGTGAAGACGAAAGAAAGAAAGAAACAAAACAATTACAACAATAATAAATTTACTCTAATGGTAGTTTGAAAACTGGATTGGAAGACTTCGTCTTTTGAGAGTTTGATCCTCACTGAGTTCTCTATTCGAGTAACAGTGTACTCTGTCAAACTGTACATAGAAAATACTACTCACCAAAATTCCAGCAAGACCATTCTACTCAAAGAAGATGACCAGACCGAGTTGTTTATAAATAAGTAAATATGTATAAAATCGGAAAAGATTCGTTTCAGCGAACCGCATGATACACATGAATGAATATGCTAATTATAGAGAAATACCAAGGTTTGCTTGGTTGTTTTTAAAACGTGCTATAATATTAGAAACGTGTCCATGATTTATTAGATCATTGAAAATGATCTGGCCCAGTCGGCTGTAGAGGGATAAAACTCCCCCCAACGAGTGACCTAGATTTGACACTAAGCAATCTGATGGTGAGGATCCAGTCATTCTGGAGCTTTTGGGAATGCGAAGTACTCCTCCATTGTCATCGCCCCCAGGTCCACTCTGGCTCGGAGTGGTAGCACCTGATAGGGATCAATTATTGGGTCAAATAAGTCTAAACTCTGAACTTATGCTAAACTGAATTCTTTGATATAGAACTGTTTTCACATTTAAATGTGTTTAAACAAAAAACTACTTATGCGAAACAGATTTGTTTGAGATAGAACTGTTTTTGACATTTAAACTGTGTATTTATGCTAAACTGAAATGTTTGAAATAGAACTATTTGATGATTCAATTGTGTAAATAAATGACTGATGTTTAATTGAATTGTTAGTGTTTAGTAACAACATTTGAAAACATTTAACGTTGCCTACAAATAATTTATAGCAAATAGAATTACTTATATTAAATAGAAATAAATGAAAGCGTTTAACTGTGGAAAAAGGTGAGCTCAGGCTCGTTGAAAAATGTTATCAACAAAGTATTTAGAAATCATGTATTTGATATATATGTATAAAAGGGATTTTGGCATTTAATAACCCACAATGGTTGATATGCCATAAAACCAAACTGAAAATCCCAATCGGCAGGGTCTGTAGAACATGCCGACTGCACTTCTGGTGAGGGGTAAATCCTACTCCAAAGAATGTCCTGTTTATGACCCTAAACCATCTGATAGTGAGAGTTCACTCCCGAATCTTTGGGGAATGTAGAATACCTCTTCATAGTAATTAATCCCATATCCACTTTGACCCAGTATTATACTACCTCTAATGGTCCCTACTCTAGGTAAAAAAAAAAAACGTCATCATTTTCTCTACTTGAAAGTATTTAAGGATTGGGTATTAAACTGAATTATGGGTATTAGATTACAAAAGTTGGAATCATTTAACTGTAAGCAATTGAATGAATAATGTTGAATAGAATCACTAGGGTTAGATGGCAATACTTTAAACCATTCAATTGTGTGCAAATAAAACTCTTAGTTTTGGATTGCGATAATTGAAAACATTTAACTGTGTTGAAAAAATGAGCTCTGGCTCGTTTAGAAATATTGTCACCCAAAAAGTATTCGTTTTCAAATCATATATTCAATATGTATGTATAAATAGTATTTCGCGTTGAATAACCTCCAGGATTGATATACCAAAAAACACAATCAATCATCCAACCATATACCTGTGCAATCAGATGAGCTCTGGTTTGTTTAAAAATGTGACCGACAAACTATTCACTAACAAATAACATACGCAAATACAGGATCTGAGATCAAATAACAATTAAGGGTTGATATGCTAACAACAGTATGAACAGGTTTAAAGTTTTAAGTTGCATAGATACCAAAAGGCTTCAGAAAAATTACTGTCCAAACCAAGAACAGAATTACGAATTTGATTTAATTCTTGAAATTTTTATGAGTTAAACTAACTTTTTGGTGGTCCAAATAATGCAGTGATTAACAGCCCAACACTGCTGAAATCAATATGAATTCGTTCGAAAATGATCATCATCATGTCGTGCTGGTAGCACGAATATCCCTGACCCTCTCTTGCCACTCCTCCATATCGTTCATCGCCCTTGGCAGGTCTTCAGGACAACATACCGTATCCTCACATAGCTGCTGAATGTATGTTCGTGCTGGTCGTCCTGTACATCTCTTATGAGTTCGTCCCTGCTTCTCCAGCAGTGTCCTACATGTCTGGTTCGTCTAACTTGAATAGTTTTCGTGATAGGAGGCAGGTCGCCGTACAGTTGGTGTCTTGTGGGGTGTTGCTGCCAGGACTTGTTCAGGATTGCACGCAGCATTCTTGTGTAATTGCCGTCTAGCTTCTTCTCCAGTCGTTTTGTTAGCGTCCATGTAGTGCATCCATATAGCAGTATCGATGTGACCGCTGCCTGGAAGAAACTGCGTTTCATTTTATCGGTTAGGTCTGATTTCCATATAATCGATAGCCTATTGATAGCTGTCCATGCTTTCGTTAACCTCGTTTCGATGTCCTTTTCGGTTGATTCGACGATGCTTACTAGGTACGGGAATTTGTCTACTAGTTTAAGTGGGGTTCCTTCTAGAGTAGAGATGTCCCCCGTTTGGTTATAGCACATATATTCCGTTTTGTGTGCATTAACATAGAGGCCTATGCTTGCTGCTGCTCGTTCCAAACTATGCAGAAGTGTTTCGGCTTGGTCAGGTGTATTTGCCAGTATCGCTATGTCATCGGCATAGTCGGCATCGGTAATTGTTGTTGCGGGGTATCTTCTGATTCTTTTCTTCGTCAGTTCGAAGCCATTCTCTTTGATTTTGTCAATCGATGTTCTAAGTACGTAGTCTAGACAAATGATAAAGAGGTACGGGGCCAGCGTGTCCCCTTGTAGTACTCCTGCTACAATGTCAAAGTATTCTGTGTCTCCATCCGGTGATCGTACTTTTACTTTAGTGTTTCTATAGAGAATCGTTATTGCCGCTACGGTTTCTTTAGGTATGCCGTACGCTAGTTGGATTTGTTCCATCTTACCTGTCTGATTGGAGTCGAAAGCCTTGGTAAAGTCGACAAATATTAATGTCGCTTGCAGGTTCTTTGCCCGTACACCCTAAAGGATTCTACGGATGGTTAATAATTGTGAGGTCGTGGATCAATTTCTTCGGAAGCCATTTTGGTTTTTCCTAAGTATGTTGTCGATTTTGGGTTCTATTCGGTTTCGTAGTAGGGCATTGTAGATTTTGGCTGCTATGGATGTGAGTGTTATGCCTCGGTAGTTTTTGGCTAATCCAAGGTCCCCCTTTTTAGGGAAGGGGAGTATGAATCCCTTCATCCATCTATCTATCGGATTTTGATTGTATACTGCGTTGCAGTGTCGGAGCAGTTTGTCGTCGAATTGTCTGGTCTTCCATACTTCTGGGGAAATCTCATCCAGCCCTGCAGTTTTCCTATTTTTAATTTTTCTGTGAAACGAGTCGAGTTCTTCTTGTGTGAACGGTCCTAGTTTAATGTCTAATTGTTTACTAATTATTCTGGTGATTGGTTCATGTGTTATTTTCGGTGGGTTTCCTTGAAGTTTTTCGAAGTGCGTTTCCACAGTTTTATTCTTTCTTGTTGGTTTGCAGCTTTCAGTTTTGCTTTGGCTGTGTTCTTTCTTCTGCTCACTTCGTTTATTGTTTGCCAGGCTATTCTAGATTGTCTATCTTCTACCGAGTCTCTTATCTTATATATCTGATTTTGAATGTATTCTGTCTGTTCCTTTATATATATGCCTGCTAATTGATATTGTGCCGTTTTTAGTTTTAAGGCATTTGTGGTTGTTGGGGTTTTCGATAGTTTTTGGAGGCTGTTTTTACTAGTGCACGTTTTTCACTCACCGCTAAAGTTTCCCATTGGACTCTATATTTAGTTTTGAGTTTTGTTGGAATGCATTTCGTTGCTGCCTTGAGGTGCGCATTGACGAAATTTTCATATTCGTCGTTTGGTGTACTTTTTTCCGTCTTCTCTTGTAGCGTTTCGAATCTGTTTCTTAATTCTAATACGTATTTATCTCTTACTCCCTTGGAAATTTACGTCTTTTAGTTTTTTGTGATAATCAGCAGCATTTTATAATCTAAATAACATAAAAAGGAAATGAGTCGAGGTTAACAGTCAGGCAAGCAAGCAACCTTTACGACAGTTACAAATAGATAAGTAAGTGAAAATCCGCTAAATTGAGTTATTAATAATCCTTTTCTGTTAGAAATTATAATCATGAACTTTTATTCAACTGAAACAAGAATGATAACGTTGTATATTGAATTAACTATTTTATTCCAGTTAGAGGCGTTGAACATTATTAGCTTACCAATATTTCGCAATGAAAGTCTTAAATAGAACAGTCTGATTCTATTTGGTTGGTTGATTGTTTGGGTTTTATGGCATATCAACTTTTGTAGGTTATTTAACGCCAAATCCATTTTTATGCAAATATGCAGTTCTATTTAAACAATTCAGTTTACCATAAGTATGCAGTTTAAATGTAAGTACATTTTAATAGTGAAAAGCATTTCTCTTTCAAGCTATTTAGTTTAATCGAGCAGTTCTAATTCAGCTAATTAGTATAAGTTCAGATTTTGTTTACACAGCTAAATGCCAAAACAGTTCTATATTAAACAATTCAGTTTAGTGTAAGTACAGTTTCAATGTCAAAAAACAGTTCCATTCCAAATTATTCAGTTTAGCATAAGCATGCAGTTTAAATGTAAGTACGGTTTAATTGTCAAAAAAATTCCTATTTCAAGCTATTCACTTTAGTCAAACAATTCAGTTTAGCATCAGTATGCAGTTAGTTCTATTTAACCCATAGTGGGACCCTTATGAGGTGCTACCACTCCGGGTCAGAGTGGACCTGGGAGCAATAGCAATAAAGCTCCAACATTACTGGAACATCACCATCAGATTGTTTAGTGTCAAATCTTGGACACTCGTTGGGGGTGTCTTACCCCTCCGCAGAGAAGTAGTCGGTGTATTATATAGCACCTGCCGACTGGGCAATGATTCTATTTAGTTTATTTGTTTAACGGCATATCACCTTCTAGAGGGGTATTTAATGCTGTAATTTTATTAATCTGCAAATGTCTGTTTACCTTCAAAATTGTATTTTTAATGTTTCTTTGCAGTCTTTTATTCCATATCTCCCGTTTATTTAATAATAATAATAATAATAATAATAATAATAATAATAATAATCAGTGATGGTGATACCAGTTGCAATTAGTGAACTCGGTACAGTCACCAAAGGATTGGTAAAGGGAATGAAGGACTTGGAAATAAGAGGTCGAATGAAGACCACCCAAACTACCGAATTTTTGAGATCGGCCAGAATACTGCGAAGAGTCCTGGAGACTTGATGAGACTACTCCAATGAAAAACTATCAGCTGACGCTGTTGTGAAAAACTCTCAAAAGAGAAAAATGATGATAATTATAATAGCTTGAAAATAGAGTTGAAAGAGTTGGAAATCAGAGGACGAATCGAGGCTAGCCAGACTTCGACATTGTTCAGATCGGCCAAAATACTGAGAAGAGTCCTGAAGACCATAGGAGACTTTCTATCACTCAGACTTCAGTGAACAACCACCAGCTCATGCTAGTGTGATGATTAGGATAATTTATTTGCACAGTTATATTGAGTGCCTGTGGGCGGGGCTTAGAATATGATGGTTGTATTCCCAGCAGAGGGATAAGAACTCCCCAAAACGAGGCGGGATCCTGCGTATGACACTAAATTGTATCTGATGGTGAGACTAGATTAGGAGATCTGGCGCGTATGGAAGTTTATTTATTGCCATTACTCCCAGGTTCACTCTGATACAGGGTGGTAGTATTTCTCAGTATCGTATCGATGCGTCCAATCTGCTTAAAATCTATTTGTATTCGATAGGAACTATCGTAAAACAACCTAAAAACATCGAGACATAAATGTAAATATCAACGCGTACTACCACTCCGGCTCCAGAGTAGATGAAGGGATATTCCACTCTCTCTAGAGACTCACTCAACCGGTTGCGGTGTAAGATCATACTCAAGACAAAGAAACAATCTCTAAAACTATGAATTCATAAACTCACTATTTATTCTTAGCGTTACGGTTATCGTTGTAGGGTATGGAATCAGTTATCCGAGTTTAAATCCTGAACTAGATTGTTTGTGTTTCACTTCATGTCAATGCCCATGGGAAAGACATAAATGCATGTGTTCCCTCCAGCTATGGTTAAACAGTGGGAATCTTTATCTTTGGTTTGGCAGCCGGTCTAGGAAAAGGAAAACTGAATTAAAATCAGCTGTACACTGCTAAAAAATTGACCTTGTGTCACATCCTACCTGTGGTGAGAGGGTTGGGTAAACATATTTGCAGCCTTGACTTAAACTTAAACCACAATTCGTTTTTTGTTTTTTTTTCTAAGTCTTGAAACGTCTCGTAGTGTAATGTTTAGCCAGCTTGACTCTCTCGGACATTAACAGTTAATTCGATTCTTACTGAGTGTCCCATATGTCTGACGGAGCTTACTAAATGTATAATGTAACGGACGGGCGCTGTCGTTGAGAACGTGCGAGCGCATTGGCTGTCGTCAATCAGTGAAAATATCACGAACCTAACGCGTACGGGCAGAATGACCTACAGGGTTAAAACATGATTTTAATATAATCACACATGAATTGTCACGTGTTTCACGATGGTTTTCACTAGTGTCACCGAACATTCCGGAACCTTCGTTTTGTTTCAAAATATCTCTATATAAGATATCAAGTAGGGAGATTTTGGCAGTTGAAGGCAGGGTCCTAAACAAGTGCGTTAGAGGTTCAGGAGATCCCAACCCGACAGGAGCGTGTCAATAAGCCGGCTACCACGACATCCGCCATCGCCACCAAAGGGAAGCGGGAGGAAGAACGCATGAAACGAACTTTTCGAGCTGCAAGCCGTTGTAACCCAAGTGAATAAAAAAACGACTACTGGAGGTGCCCGTGGTGTAAGGGTTATCGTCGGAGGAATTGGACACGGCGACACGAGTTCAAATCATGGACTGATTGCATTTCACATAGCACTAATACCCTTGGGAAAGGTATGAATCCAATTATTCTCCCTCCAGCTATGGGTAAATAGTAGGACAGACTAGGTCCTTCAGCCTTGGTGAGGCAACTAGTCTAGGAGAAGGAAAACTCTGAATTCAAACCTGTTAAACTCCACTTAAAAAAATTGACCTTGTGTCATATCCTGCCCGAGCGGAAGGGTGGGGTAAATATGAAAAAACGACTACTATTTTTCTTCCTTAAATTTCGAGTTTGTGTGTTTCTTTTTCTGCGGACTCCTTTCTTTCAAACACAACAAAATCTATTCAGGATTTTATGCTAAGAACTATTCCCAAGGTGTATCCGTGTGATTACTACACCATGTTGAAATTTAGACAATGCCTTGAGAAAAATCAAGATGAGAACCACATATATGTTGTGTGATGTTTTGAACAAATCCAAAAAGCATCATATTACAAAACAGTTGTCCGACCACTTACCTCCCATCTTGCAAATCGTCTAAGAAAGACGTGTTAGTCAGGCTGCGCACTGATGGAGAAGTAAAAGCGAACTCAAAAGCGGTGCTCACTGTTGACTCCTTCACTTGGACGCCCCAACCTTAGCCGACCAGCAAAAACTTAAATTCATCTGCACTGTGTAGAGACTGGTTACCCTCTAGAAGATTTAGAGTTAACGCTGACTGATGGAAATGGACGGTAATTAAACAGTCGGCGCGTCTTGATGATAATAAGAATTTTAAGACAAGTATTTAAAATCTTGAAATTTAAAAATCAAATCATTTTAATCAATTGCAAACATCCTTCAACAACGAATTTTATCTAATAAATCTATTGATAATTGTACTAAAATATTTGTATACAATTTTTGCCTATAGATCGGTTCAAAAGATGGAAATAACGGCTGAAAAAAAATCTAGATTTGAGTTCAGCCTCTTGAAATTCTTCACTTGTCGGGCCATTTATTTACTCAACAAAAGTTCCCTAAAAGTGTTTCAGGTCACGGCCTGTTCTCTAAGATGTGGAGATAGGCCTTCCATCTCCTCTCTTTGTGCCTATCGGCCGGGAATCTCTTTAAGTAGGCAATATCTCAGCTTGCGGTCTCTCGACTGATTTCTGATTGTTAAATTCTTCCAGCACAATCGACCGAAATCAAGGACTTTTTTGTTGTTGTTGTTGTTTACAGTTTTTCTCCTTTTACGCCATCTTCTTCCCTTTTCTTCTTCTTCATCATCATCATCTTTTAATTCAGCATCTTTTTAATCATCATCTTGAATATCATCATAATTTTCTTCCTCCTCCTCCTCCTCCTCCTCTTCCTTCTCCTCCTCCTCCTCCTCCTCTTCTTCTTCTTCTTGTCTTTTGCTAATATTGTCCTTTGTTTTTCTTTCTATATTCCCGTGATTTATCTTTAGTGTCATCATCAGTATCTTGACTTATTTTTCCCTCTCAGCTACTGCTACTACTACAACTACAACTAATAATAATAATAATAATAATAATAATAATAACAATGACAATTATAATAAAAATACGTTTTCTTCGCCGTTTCTTTCTTTCGTTGTTCCCTCCATTTGTATTCCTTCCTCTTTCTCTCTCACCTCTCTCTACCTCTCCTCTTCATTGAATTGCAACTTGTTGGCTATACAGAAAATTCATCTTAATGTTTATATTAAAAGAAGTACGACGATGCAGGTACTCACCATATGAAGGGAATTTCCACACATGCCTCGACTAATCGAATACCCCGTAGAAAAATGTTGCTAAATGGGAAGGAGGTTATTTTGAATAAACCATTTCATTAATCGTTCATTTCTCACTTGATATATATACTTTCGTCTCGATTCTCTTTTAACATATCTAATTTACTGCTCTTATATATATATATATATATATATATGTGTGTGTGTGTGTGTGTGTGTGTGTGTGTGTACAGCGTGAGAGAGAGAGAGAGAGGAGACATAGAGGGATAGAAGGAGAGAGAAAATACGATCTTCTGTGCGTATGTTTGTATTTATTCTCAAATCAAAATCGCCTACTTCATTAATATGTATGATTCACGCGTAATACACATTATATGTACTAATAGAGGGCATTTATTACAGTCATTGAATATCTAATTTCGATAATGACTTTAAAAAGCAGGTTTTGTGAAGTAACTCTCCAGTGTTAAATCATTAAAAAACGTATGGTTTATTCTCATATATATATAAGCAATATTTTTGTGTATAAATATTACAAAAAAAGTTATTTTAATTGTGATTTTTAATGAAAATATGCAATTTGCAAAGAACGTTAATGTTTAGGTTTTTACATTGTTTTGAAAAAATCTGCCGATTGCTCAGAAGCACAAGCGAAGAAACTGACTGAAATGTTTATTTTAAGATTTTACTCTGTGACGACTGTAATGAAAAAAAAAGCATAAACACCTACACATACATCCACAAATATATGTTCACTTTCTTTATTTTCATATAGTCGCCCTCAGGAGGAAGATTTGAACATAAAAGTTGAAATCAAAATATATCAGGGTCAGCAACACTGGAGCATCCATGTGTAGGAGTTCTGATGAGAACGTTGCTTTTGTGTTCGTCCTTACTTCTCATGTAATGTTCTACATGTCGTGTTCATCTTAGAGTTCAAATCCTGGACGATACTGATTGCATTTCACATAGCACTAATACCCTTGGGAAAGGTATGAATCCAATTATTCTCCCTCCAGCTATGGGTAAATAGTAGGACAGACTAGGTTCTTCAGCCTTGGTTAGGCAACTAGTCTAGGAGAAGGAAAACTCTGAATTCAAACCTGTTAAACTCCGCTTAAAAATTGACCTTGTGTCATATCCTGCCCGAGCGGAGGGGTTGGGTAAATAGTATCTTAGAAGGTTTGTGAGATGGGAGGTAGCTAACCGTATAAATGTTGTCTTGTTTGGTTTGGTTAGGTTTTATCGGATATCATCCACTGTAGGATATTTAATGCCAAATCCATCTAATACATAAAACAGTTCTATTTCAAACAATTCAGTTTAGCACAAGTACAGTGTTTAGTTCTTTTTAACGCATAGATAGGACCCTATCAGATGCTACCACTCTGAGCAAGAGCGAACTTGGGAGCGATGGCAATAAAGGGGTACTCCGCATTCCCCAAAGCTCTTGCATTACTGGAGCCTTATCATTAGATTGTATAGTGTCATATCCAGGTAACTCGTTAGGGGAGTCTTACCTCTCTGCAGAGATGCAGTTGCTGTATTCTGCAACCCCTGTCGACTGGGCCACTGCTATCTTGTGAGGTGTAACTTCCAGGATTTGTTCAGAACATCACGTAGCATTTTTTTGTAGATCCTATCTAGCTTTTTCTCAATGCGCTTCAGTAGCGTCTTCTAGTTGCATCCATCTAGAAGAAATGACAATGCCAGAGTTTGGAAAAAAAAATCCGTTTTTTTTTTTTACCGGATAGAACAGTTTTCCATATGATCGATAATCTGTCAGAAGTATTCAAGACTTTTGCTTAGTTTTTACAGACATAATTTTCACTTGATGAGATATTGCTGCCGAGGTATGTGAACTAGTCTACTGATATTAGAAGCTTGCAGCTCAGCTCTATTTGCGTTCACCAAGAGGCCACTGCCTCCTGCAGCTTTATATATATATATATATATATATATATATATATATATATATATATATATATATATATATATCCTCTCTATAGGAACAGCACTCCCATGACACATTTTATTATGAGATGGAAAAGGAGGAGACGCGAGTTCAAATCATGCTCGGATCTGATTAGACTTTGCTTCCCGCTAATGCTTTTAGAAAATAAATTAATCCATCTGCTCCCCCAGCTATTGATAAAAAAAGGAAAATCCAGGATCTTTAGACTTGGTAAGGCAATAAATCCAGGAGAAGGAAAAACTTTAATTCCATCCAGCTTTACACCACAAAAAATGACCTTGTATCACATCCTATCCTTGCTAGAGGTTTTGAGTATAGACGCACACATATTTATGAAGTTGTAATGCACGATATACACACACACACACACACACACACACATATATATATATATATATATATATATATATATATATATATATATATGTATATATATGTATATATATTATTCAATCCAGTGAATCCGGAGTAGGGAATAATTCCAATCAGGAACAATGAAATATTCAAAAATAGAATATTAAATTTAAATAATCCCGATAAAGCGTTCAATGTAAATAAAATCCACAGAGCAAATAATTTTTTCTAAGAAAAACAAACAAAGAATCGCTCACATTAAGATAATAAATTTATTTCCATCCTGTTAAAAACATTGATATAAATCAATGCTTTAAAACATTAGCAGGACTTCTTCAGATAAAACTAGAAAAAATGATACACACACACATACACACACACACACATATATATATTTATATATATGGAGAAAGTAGAAAAACAGAATAATCCAACTTAGATGAATTTATTGTGATGTAAAGCCAACGTTAATCGTTTCAGTTTTAATAATAACTAGACTATCATTGACGACTATAAACATTACAGTCATATATAAGAATAATAGTGAAATTTTTGGATATGAATAATACAATTTTTTTTCGGATATTTTCATTTTAGCAAAATAATAGCATATCTACTGTGATATCGCCTCAGTTCGCTTCAAATTACAACTTCTGAGTCTCGTGGACTATGTTGATGACACAGCGCTTCTGGCAATTACACCTGATTTGGCCGAATGCCTGCTGTATAGTCTGGACTTTTTCAACTTTTTTTATACTGCCGGTTTCCAATCCCTATTTACTCTCATATATATATATATATATATATATATATATATATATGCGTGTGTGTGTTTATATTTATATATATATATATATATATAAAGCTGCAAGCAGCATTAACCTCTACATTAATGCAAATGAAACAGAGCGGCGCGCGTGCGCGCGCACACACACACACACACACACACATTCCTACGACGTCTGAATATTGCAATAGAAAGTGTTGGATGAATTGTTGTAATGAGAAAATCTATTGTTATAATAACAGCCCTAGTCAGTTTCTGCCACTCCAGATGTGATCAAGGATTTAGTTGCCATACTACCAAAAATAGTGGCCATCTGACAGCAACTATATGTAAATACATATCGATGCTTAGTTTCTTTTCAAACCACAATTTTCTCCTGAGCGTCCAAGGCTAAAAGTAGTGGACTTGCGGCTTCGTCGTAAATGAATTTACTGCCTCGTCGCACTATTATGTTTATTTTCGCGCTAATAATCTTTAAAAAGATTAGCACTCTCTTATTCTCTCTTGCAATGGGTTAAATAACATAATTACTGTTTTTCTACCAGGATGGCTTAGGCATTTAATGATAATCCATAAAGGTTGATATACCATTAAAAAAATTCTAATATAAATTCAGATATATAGTGTATTTCTCAAGGGTAATACATAGTGACTATAAGTTATATTCAGATGTTATATTTATAGAATATTGTTTATAGTCGTCAAAGATAGACAGGTTTTTAAAGTTATTGTTCTTATATATGATTGTAATGTTTATAATTTTAAAGTAACTAATAACAGTCCGGCAGGTATAATCAAGTGACGTAATTACTTTATCGAGGACACATAAAAAAGTTTTAATGGAGCAAACGTGAATGATTGAAACATACATAAGAGCACACAAACACACATATACACAATACGTTCTTTTATAAACAAAGACAGACCAATATGAATGCAAGAAATCTTGGTGCCTTTATGTGACAGTCAAGATGGAATCGGTACATTTGCTGAGCAGCTGTGTGACAAGGCACCAAATAACTGATGGGACCGCCCGTTGATCTGACTGCGTTCTTCAACAATGGAATTCCTATCGATGCCAAAGCCTCCCGATAATTAGACGCGTTTTAGGTCACAAGCCACTCTTTTTCATTATCTTTCACACTTTTGCCAATGTTTCTCACTTTATCTCTCTCTCTCTCTCTCTCTCTCTCTCTCTCTCTCTCTCTCTGAATCTCTTTGCGTTTCTTTGCTCGTGATGAGACAATTCCTCGCTGTTCTAGCTTTACTGTTTTCTTGGTTTGAAATTCCTTTAATTTTGCTGCGGATTTTCTCATTTTAACAGTAGATTAAGATAAAAAGATTTTCCATCAATTGAATTGTGTTTTTTCCCCTGTTGTTTGGTTTTAGTTCTACCTTGATTCCCAATTCTAAATCCTAAATGCTTTCATTTTGTATCCCTCTACTTCATTCTTCTGTCTTTCCATCTGTGTACAAATTTTCCCAAACGTCATCTTTTAATTCTAACATAATTAATTTGTACACTTATTCATTTTATTTGTTTTATTCAATTTTTTTCATTAGTTTTTATTCTTTCTTTTGACTTTTTCAGCTTTCCATTCAACAATAATTTGCATTATTCATTCAGAAATCAATCCATTTTGTCCATATTTCTTTCCATCCTTTCGTCTTTCCTTACTTCTTTCCTTCCTTCCGTACTTTTTTTTCTTTTTTTTTTTTCTTTCTTGTTTGGTTGCTCAAAAGATTAATTTTACATTTCAACACTTTTTAGGATATTAATTTTCATATGTTCATTTATTATTTTCTTTCTTTCTTTCTTTCTTTAAAATTCTTCTTCCCCTCCTCAAATACTCTTCTTTCTTTCTTTCTTTCTTTCTTTCTTTCTTTCAACAACCTTTTAAAACGTCAGTTCTTATTTTTGTTATTTTTCTAATTCACTGAAGTCATTATTTTAGATTTTATGTTTTCTGCTTTAAAATATCTATCTATCTATCTATCTATCTATCTATCTATCACTTCCTTCATTTTTTTTTTTTTTTTCTGAATTTCTCTCTCTCTCTACATTTATATCTTATATTCCCCACGGGGATTTTTCCATACCTTACGGTTGATTTTCTGCATTCTTCCTTGTTGCTATTTCTTATAGCGCAAAAAAAAGAAGCTTTTTTAGAATGGATTTGTAATCATCTGTCTGTAATAACATTTTTAATTTTTTTCGCTTGCAACCATAACTTCTCATTTTTTTGTATACAACTGTAATTTAGGTTGAACAGCACATCTTGACCACTGTTTTACTGATGTCACACAAACATGTGAAGGCACCTAAATTGCGTAGTTAGGACCAGTCTGACGCAATATCTCGAAAATGTAACATGCAGTGAAAATCAAATTTATTTCTTTAGCGAGAAACATGATTATTTATCAGTTAAACTCAACTTAGTTCAATTTGACATACTGTGAAAATTCTAGAATACTCAGTGTTGACTGAAAGTCATTTTCATTTCGAATTGGTTTGAGAAATACGCGTTCTAAGATGTACACTTCGATAGATGCTCCTTTTTTCTTATCTATCTATCTATCTATCTATCTATCTATCTATCTATCTATCTATCTATCTATCTATCCAACCCTCCTCTCTCTTTATTAATATACTGATAAACACACGCATACACACGCACAAGCAGACACCAGCATTTTCTGAAAATTTTCGGTGACCTTGAGAATATGTATGTAATACAAATTGTGTGTCAAAAATATTAACACTAAAATCATTTAATCCCATACAAAGGAACTATTAATAAAAGGTTAATTTTCATCCTAATTGTCCCTGAGATGCAAGATCTACTAAGTAAGGAGAATGTTGCATTTGCACAATCAATTGTTTCGCCAAAACATAGCTTCCTAATCGTTAAGACTATCGAAAGAGAATTATGTTGACGTCAAGATATTATCATTTTATAATACAACCTGCTCGGCAGTGTACATATCACAATTAACATTAAAATATCAATCCAAGAAATAAAAATAACAAAATCATCCATGTCGATCCTTTTTTGATTACACACCTCTTTTATCCAAAAAGTTTCTTTTTTAGATTCTTGAATAAAAGTCCCTATTTGTTTTATCATCGCATTTTTTTATCGGAATATATGTTCTCTCGTTTGCTAATTTTTTCTCGAAGACTCCGATTCAGATTTCCTCATGTTTTCATAATCAAATGGCTAAAGATAAATCGTAGCTAATGTACGAATAAAATTTTTTGATATGAATACTACGAATTTGTCCGGATATTTGACTATGCTGATGACACAGCGCTTCTGGCAATTGCACCTGATTTGGCTGAATGCCTGCTGCATAGTCTGGAGAAGGCAGCAGACGCTATAGGCTTCCATATCAAGGCAGACAAAACAGAGTACATGTGCTTTAATCAAAATCAAACAAGAGACATTTCCACCGTAAAATTTGGTTTCTTGAAACTAATGGACAGATTCACCTACCTCGGAAGCAGCGTCTCATCAACGGAAAATGACACCAATACGCGACTAGCGAATGCGTGGTCAGCTATTGACAATCTATCGGTTATATGGAAATCAGACCTATCCGATAAGATAAAAAGCCATTTTTTCAAAGCAGCAGTCGTGTCTATACTACTATATGATTGCACCACATAGACGTGGAATTAGCGTATAGAAAAAAGGCTTGACGGCAATTGCATAAGGATACAACGAGCTATATCGAACAAAGCCTAGAAGTAACACCCCACAAAACAGTAGCTACCACCCATCTCTAAAACCATTCAAATCAGACGAACAAGACTTAATGGATACTGCTGAAGAAATAAGAACAAACTCATTAGTGACGTTCTTCTATGGACCCCTTCACACGGACGTGCAATTGTACAGACACAGAATGTAGTCTACAGGACTGGTCGAATGCTATGGACGATAGAGGCGAATGGCGAGAGAGAATCAGGTAAATAAGTGTTCGGGGTACATGATGATAACGAGTCTCCTAAAGTAAATCTAGTATCCCAACAACACGCGTTTTGGTATAATATTATACCGCATCTGGTGGGGTGTCATGTCTTCGTTGCCAAACCTTCTGTTTGAGATATTGCTTGAAATCATTTTGAACTATAGCAATGCGACGGCAATTAAAATATTGATAATGTAAATTATTTGAAGAAGTTACCTGTTTAAATGATTGTGAATTCGTATTTTTGAATCGTATATAATTAGAAAATATAACTTTTTAACTGACCCCAAATACGTTAACATACCAACTAACCTTGTAATGAATTATCCAATTATAAACATAATACAAATTATTTGTTATAGATGAATAAATTTTTAAATGAAAATTTGAAATCATATAACAATGTGATGATTATTTCTAAATAAGACTGTTAATTGAAGATAATTAATTCTCTGCAAGTTATCAAGTAGGATGTTTCTTGAAATCATTTAACTGTGAGCAAATTACGGGGTGTATACGATAAGTTTCCAGACTTTTTTCGCATTGGGACTTTTATTGAGAGTACACACATAAAACTCTAGTCCCCTTCGAAGTATTCTCCTCCGGCTGCAATACACTTGTTATACCGTTCGAACAACTTCTGGAAGGCCTCATGGAAGTCCTCTTGTGTGAGCGTGTCAATGACCTTCGTCACCACCTCTTTCATATCCTCAATTGTCTCATAACGACAGCCTCTGAGCTTAGGGAATAACCAAAAGTCACAGGGAGCAAGGTCTCAACTATAGGGAGGCTGAGGAATTGTCTTGATGGTCATCTTGGTCAAATAGTCTGTGACAAGGATGGAGTTATGGACTAGAGCATTGTCCTGGTGGAAATGCCACTGACCCAATTTGAAGAGTGCTGGCCACTTCCGACGGAAACTCTTCCTGAACTCCCTTAAAACCTCAACATAGTAACCCTAACCCTAACTCTTTGGCCAATCAACTGTGACATATTGACTTCCTTAGTCCTCCCACACCTCTCATCATCCCTCATGGACTCCGTGCATTCCTTGAATCTCTTATGCCACTCAAAAACTGAGGCTCGATTCATGCAAGATGGTCGAAAAGCAGTCTCGTGCATTCCATACGTTTCTGTGGTATTTTTTCCAAGTTTAAAACAGAATTTTATTGCATATCGTTCTTCTAAAGTGTCCTCATCCAGACTGCATTTTTGAACTTCACCAGCTGTGACAACCGGGCTTTAGTATGGTGTATTCCAATTCCTGCAGTAGCTGTTCCTTTGAATCTGAAATCATAAAAATTGGTCAGTCATCTCCTAAGATGTATTGCAATAACATACAATTTTAAATGCCCATACGAAAAAAGTCTGGAAACTTATCGTATGCCCCTCGTATTTGTATCAAGTGAAGAGTTTCCGAGGTGTTTTGGCAAACGGTCTTAACTGCAACATAGTAGTTAGTGAGTTCAAATTCTACTCATGCTGTTACATGCACTTTTGAGAATGATATGAAATGTCTTACCCAGAGCTATGGGCTTAATAGTTCTTCTAGTGCCCTTTACAAATGGCTTCTGCATAAAATAATCCAAGAAGGTTAATATGCCATTAAAGAAAGACATTGAAACCGATTTGTATCGGTAATTATAATAATAGTTACTTAAACGTATAGTTGTTTGAGAATCATTATTATTAATACAAAAAAATTGGTGAGTTGAAACCATATAATTGCTACAAAAACACTAACGTTGATATATAATATAACAAAAGGGCAAATCCTTGAAAACCTGGTGTTGAAGTGGATAACATGATGGATTTTGATATTGTAGTAAGCGAGTTCGAACTCCAGTCACCCTACGACTTTCACTTTCAAGCAATTACACGTGAGAAAGACATGGAATCTCCTCATGTTCTTCCTGTTATGGGTTACTTACTACCACTAATGTTCTACAGCAAGGATAACTTTGGCATTGAATAATCCACGAATGTTGATATGCCATTAAACCAAGAAAACCCACCAACGAACCGATCTTCAACTTTTGCTTATGCATAGAGCCTTTACTGCGAATTGATATTTTATATTATGAAATAGTAATTGGGTATGAAGATATTCTGAAGATTATCGATCGTGCAATAAAATTTAACCGTCCATAATTCTCTATGAGTGTGTTCTTGTAGCATATTAAGCTAAATTACACAAATATCAACATTGTTAACCTATGAAGGTACAGTAGTTATATATGCCAACCCATGAGACCAAATACTTGGGGAAATTTTAAAAGAGTATCCTTATTTTTATTGCGTTTCAATTTAGCATTCTGCTTAATGTTCTCTTTTAACGGTCTTTATGCAACACGATAATAGGAATAATTATTCTAGTCGTTGTTTTATCATTATATACATATATATATATATATATATATTATAAGAGTGTTGGTTATCACTAAATCACTTTTTGGGCATGTGTCGAACCAAGTTCTATATAATAGAGTGCTCAATATCTCGGATAGAGCTATTATATAATGATATATAATAATTTTCTTAACTGCCTGATGATAGTTGTTTTACAAAAAACTCCATTAAACCCAAGGTCGCAGTCGATATTCCATGAATTAAATATATATATGTTATATATTATATATATATATATATATATATATATGTAGAGCGAGAGAGAGAGCTCTCAAGAGAGAGAGACCATAATAAGACGATTCAGTACTAATAAATGTAGATTTTTTAATCATAAATAACTTTCGTCGGCTAATTATCTTGGTCTGAGGGTGAGACTCTAATCCTGAATATCTGCAGAGTGTGGAGTATTCTTTTATTGCCATAACTCTCAGGTCCACTCGGTGAAAGAATTGCTATCATATTTGCCACCCCCTCCGTTCGGGCAGGATATGATACAAGGTCAATTTTTAAGCGGAGTTTAACAGGTTTGAATTCAGTGTTTTCCTTCTCCTAGACTAGTTGCCTCACCAAGGCTGAAGAAACCAGTCTGCGCTACTATTTATCCATAGCTGGAGGGAGAATAATTGGATTCATACCTTTCCCAAGGGTATTAGTGCTATGTGAAATGCAGTCAGTGTCGTCGAGGATTTGAAATCGTGTCGCCGAGTCCATTTCCTCCGACGATAACCATTACACCACGGGTAAGAATTGTTATAGCAGTTAAGGCGTCATCTATTTGAAAATTCGATATAAGATAGAAATGCGTGAAACCTTGTGAGAATAAATTATTTGTATTAAATAGGAGTACTTGATACCATATAAATGATCATTATAAATGATCATTATAAAGAAATGATCATTATAAACATAAAATGGATTTAAAAAGAAGGACTGCAATGGAACGTTAAAGATAAACTAGTAATGATTATAACCAAATATTTGCAAGCATATCAGTTTTATGCATTAGATAATCCATAAAGCATTGACAAGCCATTAAAAACAGACTAGTCGGCTGGAGCTGTAGAATTTACCGTCTGTATATCTGCAGGGGGTAAGTATCCCAACATCGAGAGTCCTGAATGTGACATTAAGACACCATATTTGGTGAATTTGGAGTACCCCTCCATTGTTCCCATTCATTTTGATTCTGACAGGTAGCACCTGTTTGGGTCCTACCTATGTGACAAATAGAACTTTTTGACATTTAACTGTAGGCAAACAAATGACTTATGCTAGATTAAATTGTTAGAAATAGAACTGTTTGATAATTTAAGCAAATGACTGATGTTTAATTGAATTGGAACCATTAAACTGTATGCCAATTCGTTTAAAAACGATATCAACAAAATGCGTTTACAAGTTTATTTAATATATGGGGATAAACAGGTTTTGGTATTAAATAACCTCGAATGGTTGATATGCTATAAAACCCAACCAAATCAAACCGTTAGAAAATAAACCTAATCCAAACTCAACTATTTTTCTTTAATCCAAATCCAATTTTCTAAACGAATGGAATGTGTAAAAATCATCAATCCAGAGTAGCAAAATAGTTGTTTTGTTTTTTTCGGTGGGACATTGTTTTTCTTACATTGAAATGTCAAAGAAATTTCGTGTGGCGTAGTGATTATTGCGATAGGAAATGGAATAGGTGATCCGAGTTCAATTCCTGGACAAAACTGTTCACGTTTCACTCCCGGTTGAGAAATATATTAATCGAACACGTCTTCCCTAGTTATGGGTTACCAGTAGGGTAGACTTTGTTTCTAAGTTCTTCATCCAGTTTAAGAAAAACTCTAAAATCAAAGCAGCAGTGTCACATTCGGCTCGTAACAAAGAAGTTGGGTACATGAAAATGTTACTTAACGATGTAAAGTAAAAATTGTCGATAGGTTTCTTTGTTTTAATGGCATATCAACCTTTGTACGTTATTTAATGTCAAAGCCATTCTGCTAGAAGAATAGTAGTGGTACTATTTAACGCATAGCTGGGAGGATAAGGGGGTTCATGCCTTTCCCAAGGGTATTTGTCCGAAAGTGAACGTAATAGCGCGACTGGAGTACGAACTCGCTTACTATGAGTCTGCAGTCCAGTCCATTACACCGCGAGGACACCCCTTAAAATAAAAATAAGATTTTTAAATAAAATTTGTTCATTTGAATATTAAGAAGCTTATTTCAAAACAAAATACCATAAATTTTTATTTCCCATGTCAACGACAATCGACGTATTATATTTCGAACCAACTGTCGGTACTGCTTGATGATATTTTAACACTGTCAATGAGGTGTGCTACAATGTACAGCCCTATCCGTAAACTCTACGACAAAAATGTCAAGAAGACCAACAATACGCTTTTTCTAATGCAAAGGGAGGTGCTGCTCTGTTATATAAAACCCTTGGAATCAGACATGCTTTGCTTATGTTGCACCTTACTCAAAGACAAAGCTTTTGCTGATCCAAACCAAAAAGGCCGGAAAGGGAATTAAAAGAGTTAAAAAAAACAAAAAACAAGTTCACTTAGTGGTGGTATGAGACATTCATTGATAAACGAACGTAAAAGTCATAATTTACTTTCAATTTCGTTCGTTTCTCGCTCTTAAACGAATGCACTCGCCTCTCCAAGCCCCGTTTTATATCATTTCACACACATTTTCTCTGTACTTAAAGTATTTTCCAGTCTCGTACTCTTCAGCCATTCAGTTTCATATTTTAGTAAATTTATTCTTTATTTTCTGCTTCTCTGACCAATCTTCATTCTGCTGTCACCTTATTTTTTCTTTCTATGACTCTCCTTTTTACATGACTCTCTGTTTACCTTTCTTTGCTTTTAACTGAAACTCCTGTACTTAGATTATTTTCCCTCATCCACTTTTTCCCCTAACTCCACTCTCTCTCTCACTCACTCTTTCTCCTTATTTAGTTTTTACCTTAGTTTTCGTTTGCCTTATGTTCTATTTATTTTAATTGCCTTTCCACTTACTCTCCTTCCTTCTTACTCTCCATTTCTTCTGTTTCCATTTCTTTTACTTTCATTTCTCTATTTTCTTCTTTTCTTCAAACCATTTATCCTTACTCTCCCTTTTATTATTTTTCTCTCACTCTGCGTTTACTTACTCTCCTATAATTTTACTTTAATCTACTTTTTCTCTCCTTTATTCTTACTTGACTTTTTCTTTTTATCTTTTATCTCTCACTCTCTTTCTTTAACCTTTTCTTTTTCTTTCTCACTCTCCGCAACTTTTACTTTCACTTCCACTTAATTTCTTTTCATCATCCCCGACTTTATCTTGACTCTATTTTTTTTTGTTACTCTTTTTCCCTTTACTCTTTCTTTTTCTTTAATTTTCCTTTTGCTTCACCTTCTTTATTCTTACTTTCCTTTTATTTATAAGCTTTTCCTCTGACTCTTCTTTTTTTTATACTCTTCTTTTAAATAACGATTTTCCTTGTTTTTCTTCTTTACTTTCCTATTACCTTATCTTTCATTCGCCATACTTTCCTTTCTTTGATTTTCATTAATTATAATATATTTCATTGCTCTTCTCACTTACTCTTCTTTATTTTACTGTCTTTTTTCCTTGCTCTCCTTTGATTTTACTTTCTTCTTCCTTACTCTCCTTTTCCTTTCTTTGCCCCCCTTCACCAGTCTAACCCCACCCGTTTTACATTTCCTTCTCGATGTCTTTATCTTTTCATCAACATCAACTATTTTTTCTAATATTTCTCTCAGTCTCCTCTATCCAAACCCCTTCCTTCCTTCCTTTCTACCCTCCATCTTCCCATATTTCAATGTTTGCTTTTGGTATGGTATACTCCCCTATCGTCTTACCCACCCGCAAACCCAGACCGACTCAACCATTCTATCCACCTCCACCTATACCTTCCCACCCCCTCTACTTTCTACAATTTCCCGCCATTAATTCTTTTCTCTCGACGAAAATTTTTCTCTTCAGTGTCCCTTCACTTCGGAGCAATGAATCCATCTTAAGACCCCCGAATTTCTCGATGGGGGGTACCCCTGCCCTCCCTGAGCTCACTCAATTCTCAACCAAAATCTCAGCCTAACATCCCCTGGGGGCAAAGCACTTTTTCACTTTGAGCGAGTCGGTTCCGAAAACCCCCCGATTTCCTACCCACTTCGTTCTTGTCCCTCCCTTTAACATTCTTTATTTTCCCGGTCGATTCACTCATCTCTCCTTGCTTCTCATCATCATCATCATCTCTGTCTCTCGGTCTCTGTGTGTGTGTGTGTGTCTCTCTCTCTCTCGTTTTCTCTCTCTCTCTCTCTCTCTCTCTCTCTCTCTCTCTAACTATCTTTTTCTACGGCTCGTTTTGACCCTCTCTAGATTTCTCTTCGTCAGCTATTCTTTTAATTAGTGTTACACTGGCGCGCATCATGAGATGAACACTTTATAAAGAAGCTAAATCTACACATATAGAGGCAACTCATAAATCCATAATACAGATGCGAATATGCACTGAAAATTTATTCACGCATCTTCTATGTTTAAGGTTTATATTAGTGCGATGATTTAATAAATAAAAATGCTACATGAAAAGAATTAATGGTACTTATTGAAATAAGCTTAATATCATCTATGCATTCATGACTTATGCCAATATTTCACACACACACACACACACACACACACAAACACACACACACACACACACACATATATATATATATATATATATGTATACATATATATATACATGTGTGTGTGTATATATGGGTGTGTGTAAAAATGGAAGTAAATCAGATGTGATAAAGATATACAAATATAAAAGAATAAGGTATTCAGGGGATGATTTCATTTATCGTAGAATTATTTGCCATCGTTAAACGAATGGATCTTTATATTAAACAATCATCAAGCAATTTAGATATGTGGTGAGTTATTTTCTGAATTACGTTCATTACTTATATTCTTATTATCAAAATACATTATTATTTAAAATGAAATTCAGAAGATACAATATAACATATTTAAATGATCTAGTTATTGTTTAATGTAAATAAAATAAAAACATCCTCTGAATAGCTCGTTTCTTCCTAAATATATATATATATATATATATATATATATATATATATATATATGTACGAGGATCATTAAATAAGTTTTATTTTTATTGATAGTATACACATGAAACTCTACTCCCCTTCGAAGTAATCTCCTCCGGCTGCATTGCACTTGTACCGTTCCAACAACTTCTGGAAGGACCCATGGAAGTCATCTTGTGTGATCGTGTCAATGACGTCACAGCATCTTTCATCTCCACAATTGTCTCATGACAGCCTTTGAGCTTAGGGAATTAGCAAAAGTCATAGGGAGCAAGGTCTGCACTATAGGGAGGGAGAGGAACTGTCTTGAATCCCATCTTGGTCAAATAGTCTGTGACAAGGATG
The DNA here is from genome assembly GCA_963585895.1 of Sepioteuthis lessoniana. Taxonomy (NCBI): domain Eukaryota; kingdom Metazoa; phylum Mollusca; class Cephalopoda; order Myopsida; family Loliginidae; genus Sepioteuthis; species Sepioteuthis lessoniana. The sequence continues at coordinate 119,966,982 of OY757912.1, read as the reverse complement.
GAGTTGTGGACTGGTGCATATTGAATACACCACGTATATATATACAACCCCTCGAGGAATAAAACTTTCAACAATGATTAAAAACTTATTTAAAAACGGATAGCGTAACAAGCACTTGCATTACAGCCAGTTTCACGGATAAAGTTAGATCCTGAGACACTTATATAAATTGTTAGATTAATAAACTCAATGAGTTATTCATATATACTGCCCATTATCAGCGATAGAACCAACTCTAGTATGTAAAATTTCATACCGTGAATAAAAAAGATTCTGTGAAACATTCTCTTGATTTACTGCCAGTTTCAGTAATATAATTAGATATTTACACCCCCCATATATATATATATATATATATAGAGAGAGAGAGAGAGAGAAAGAGAGACATAGATAGAGAGAATCACCCATGAATAAGTACTATTGAACAATTTTTTGAGAAATACTCATTTCTTTCGATGCCAAAGATTATATCAGTTCTAAAACGGATATTATTTGGTAGTATTTACAACCAAACTTTACAAAAAAGAAACTCAGAAAGAAAATTATGAATATGTAGTATTTCAAAACGTAAAATTGTACCTCGTACCTATTTATTCAAATTTATTTGGATTCAAAAATTCAACTTAGGTGATAAATTTTATCAAATATTTTTTTCATTTTTATACAATAATTTTCATCAAGAAATAATAAAATCCTATTATTGTTGTTTCTGAAGAAAACATGAAAAAAAACAGTTGGGCGATATTATCTATCTATCTATCTATCTATCTATCTATCTATCTATCTATCTATCTATCTGTGTGTGTGTGTGAGTGTGCGCGCGCGCGTGGGTGTTAATGATAATTACTTTTTCGCGTCTTATTTATCTTCAAGCTCTTGACATATTCGTAGTCTTTCAGAATATAGTATTGCCTGATCAATGAATGTATAAGGGGGAAACTCTAATTTTAGTGTTTAAATTTCTGGTTGACATCATCATCTTTGTGTAGGCACCAGTGAGTTCCATGAACCACTCAAGTCATCCCTCCTTAACATTCATTGCTTGTGGTTGGTCTTCTAGAGTACACCCAGTGAGCACAGAGAGCTGATATGGTCGTCCAACGCTGGCGCATCGTTGTGTAGAATTCCAAATAGAACGTTGCTTATGTGTTGGTGCTTGCTTCTCAAGCAGAACCGCGTATGTTTTTTCATCTTACATTGTTAATTTCTGAGATAGAAGGCTACCAGTCGTGCAACTGCTGTTTTGTTGAATGTTGTTTCATTGGATTTGTTCAAAACAACGCTTATCTTTAACTTTTGCTCACACAACTTTTGTGTAAGTCTCTCCCATCACGAAAACTATCAAAGTTAGACGAGCCATACATGCAGGACATGAGCTCATAAGTGATGTTCTCCTATGTACCCCCTCATATAACCGAGCAAAAGCAGGACGACCGGCTCGATCCTACATACAGCAGCTTTGTGAGGATACGGAATGTAGCCCTGAGGACCTACCAGAAGCGATGAACGATTGAGAGGAGTGGCGACAGAGGGTCAGGGATATCCGTGCAGGTGGCATGACATGATGATGATGATGATGACGATGATATATATATATATAAATATATATATATATATACACATATATATATATATATATATATATATATATATATAAATTGACCGACCGTAGTCGAAGGCAACCCGAAGGTTCCTATTACATTATCTACTGCACCAAGGTGAAGGAGAAGTCGCTACTACCTACCCTGGATGTCTTCATTTACCTTTAATCTGTACCTTACAATGCAGGGTGTTAAGTAAGGAGATTTTTTCAGTCTTTCGTATGATTAAACTGGGATTGAATCACGGACTCCCGAGTCATTGGTGAACGAACTAACAATTATATCAATGTGCGAACACATATACACTGAAGTATTTGAAAAAAGAGACAGGTTCTTTCGATTCCGTTACCTTTGCTCATGTTTTGGGATTCCAATCTCCAATTTCCTGCAAACTATCTTAAAGGGATAAAGTCTAAAGGGACAAAAAAGTTATTTTTATGTCCTTCTTGTCCAGAATGAATGAAGAGATTGGGAAGCCATCTTTCCATTGATAACTTGATAATATTAAAAATCAACAGTTTTCTTGTAGGATTATAACGATATATATATATACGTGGTGCTTTCAATAAGTTTCCAGACTTTTTTGTACTGGAATTCAAAATTGTCGTAGACTCCTGAAAATTCAATATGTTATTGCTATACATCTTATGAGATGACAGACCAATTTTGAAGATTTTAGGTTCAAATTAACTGCTATAGCAGGAATTGGAATACACCCTACTAAAGCCTGATTGTCATAGCTGGTGAAGTTCAAAAATGCAATCTGGACGTGAGGACACTTTAGAAGAACAATATGCAATAAAATACTGTTTTAAACGTGGAAAAATGCAGCAGAAACATATGGAATGCGTCAGACTGCTTTTCGACCATCTTGCAAGAATTGAGCATCAGTTTTTGAGTGGCATAAGAGATTCAAGGAAGGCAAGGAGTCTGTGAGGGATGATGAGAGGCGTGGGAGGAGTAAGGAAGTCAATACACCACAGTTGATTGGCCAAAGGGTTAGGGTTAGGGTTACTATTTTGAGGCTTTAAGGAAGTTCAGGAAGATATTCCTCGGGAAGAGGCCAGCACTCTTCAAATCGGGTCAGTGGCATTTCCACCAGGACAATGCACCCTTCACCCTTGTCGCAGATATTTGACCAAGATGGGCACCAAGACAGTTCCTCAGCCTCCCTATTGCCCAGACCTTGCTCCCTGTGACTGTTGGTTATTCCCTATGTTCAGAGGCTGTCGTTATAAGACAATTGAGGAGATGAAAGATGCTGTGACGAAGGTCATTGACACGCTCACACAAAAAGACTTCCTTTCGTGGGGCCTTCCAGAAGTTGTTCGAACGGTACAGCAAGTGCATTGCAGCCGGAGGATATTAGTTCGAAAGGGAGTAGAGTTTCATGTATGTACTATCAATAAAATGCCCATACGAAAATAGTCTGGAAACCTATTTAATGATCCTCGTATATATATATATAGTTATTATCCTATTCATTTTAAGATTATATATATATATATATATATATATATATATATATATATATATATATATATATATATATATATATATATAATATCAGAATCATGATAAACTTTTCTTTGTGGAAGGACTTTTCCGCTTAACCAAAATTAAATTTAAAATCGAAGAACAAAATAGAATTTAACGAAGACCATATAAATTCTAGAATCCCATAAAGACAGATGACTATTACGTTTTGAAAACATTACCCCTAAGTGATTCAACAAGAAACCAAATTTCTCAAAAAAAATAATACTTTGATTTTTATTCATTGAAATGTTAGAAAGTTCAATATCTAAAAAAAAAAAACATTATTTGTTTTTATTTTAGAATAATTTTCCTATTTATCACATTCGAGAAAAAAGAAAAGAACAATGGAATTTATTTATAAATATGTGCAAAGGCGAACGTTTCAATCGTTAGGTTTTCAAGTTCATATTTCATTTTTACATTTATCTGAATGTGTATGCGTGTGTATCTGCATGTGTGTATGAGTACATGTGTGTACATCTATAGTATATAAATGTATACTGCCCAGTCGGCGGGGACTGTAGAATATACCGACTGTACTTCTCAGCAGATGGGTAAGACTCCCCAACAAATGTCCTGAATATGACACTAAACAATCTGATGGTGAGGTTCCAAAGCTGGAGCTTTGGGGAATGTGGAGCACCCCTTTATTGCCATCGCTCCAAGATCCACTCTAGCCTAGAGTGATAGCACTTGATTAGGGTCCTATCTCTGGGTCAAATAGAACTAAACTGCGAACTTATACTAAACTAAGTTACTTGAAATAGAACTGTTTCGACATTTAACTGTGTGTAAAGAAAATCTATACTTATACTAAACTGAATTGGTTGAAATAGAATTGTTTGACTAAACTGAATAGCTTGAAATATTTTTGGCAATTAAACTCAAAGTTCATGCGAAAGTGAATTGTTTAAAATATAACTGATTATCAGTATAAAAATGGATTTGGCATTAAATAACCTACAAAGGTCGGTATGTCATAAAACCTAACCAACCAAACAACTAACGCACCAACTAAATGTACACACACACACACACACACACACACACACACACACACACACACATATATATATATATATATATTTATATGTGTGTATGTATGTATATATATATATGCTTGTGTAAATATATATGCATGTCGGTGTGTTTGTGTACATATACATATATATCAGTATGTACACATTGCTATATTCCTGTATACGAATATACATATGTACATGTATGTATAAATGTGCATGTATGTTTGTGTATATATATATATATATATATATATATATATATATATGTACATGTAAACATATGCATGTGCATGTGGCTACGCATAAATATATATATATATATATATATATATATATAAATATATATATATATATAAATATATATATATATATATATATACAGAAGACACACAATGTCTTAATGACAAAGTCATGGTAAAGGCAATCGCTCGAGAAGTTAACCCTAAAATGAAAAATTTTGAAATGTGAGAAGTCATGAAATAAATATCCTGAAATGATGGCCAAACATATTCTGATAATGTCTATCTTGTCGTCAAATATAACCGTTGAAATGAATTTGCACTTCAGGAAACAGGAAAATGACCCAGGGAGTAAGAGAATTTGAAGATTATATAGTATACTACAGTTTTATAATATTTGGTTTTACCAAAAAAAAAAAAAATTGTTCAAAAAACTCTTGTCTCGAAGTTCAGAAATCTTCAGTTTTTAATAGATAAGTTGCTCACGTCTCCATTTTAATTTTAAAATTTAAAGTTTGACTTTTTTATTTTTTTATCCGATTTTATATTTCTACCCTTCCACGTTTTACTCATTTTTTTTTAGACTAAGTTTATTTTATTGTGATTGAGTTAATGTCAATATTTCACAACTACGTCTTTTAGTTGCTATCATAATTGGTATCGCTGTAAGGAACCAGCTCGACGAAATGCGTTCAAATCCTGGACGAGTCCTTTTGCGTTACACTTTACATTAATAACTAAATGGATGAAAGGAATCTATATTCTCTTCCAAACTATTGATTCAATACTAGAGCCGACTATCTAGCAACAGGCATTAGAAAAGAAAGCATTCTGAATTCAAAACCTGAGGCGTGTTGTTCGGGAACATCTTGGGCATTTTGGTGCATCATTCTTCTGTTGGCCATTCATTCAAAATATATGCCTGGTCCTGTACAAGTCTTGAATATCATAATCAAATCACCTGATTAATCACTCCTGTAGTTAAAATCTTCAGTTAAACTGCTGACCATCCATACATTCTGCGCGACGAGTGAGCTGATATTTATTTAACAGATTCGAAACACTACAAGAAAAGACCGAAAAAAGTACACCAAACGACGAATACGAAAATTTCGTCAATGCACACCTCAAGGCAGCAGCAAAATACATTCCAACAAAAATTAAAACTAAATATAGAGTCCCATGGAAAACTTTATCAGTGAGAGAAAAACGTGCACTAGTAAAAACAGCCTCCAAAAACTATCGAAAAAACCCAACAAACACAAATGCCTTAAAACTAAAAACGGCACAATATCAATTAGCAGGCATATATATAAAGGAACAGACAGAATACATTCAAAATCAGATAGATAAGATTAGAGACTTGGATGGAGATAGACAATCTAGAATAGCCTGGCAAACAATAAACGAAGTGAGCAGACGAAAGAACACAGCCAAAGCGAAACTTAAAGCAGCAAACCAACAAGAAAGAATAAAACTGTGGAAACAGCACTTCGAAAAACTTCAAGGAAACCCACCGAAAATAACACATGAACCAATCACCAGAATAATTAGTAAACAATAAGACATTAAACTAGGACCGTTCACACAAGAAGAACTCGACTCGTTTCACAGAAAAATTAAAAATAGGAAAACTGCAGGGCTGGATGAGATTTCCCCAGAAGTATGGAAGACCAGACAATTCGACGACATACTGCTCCGACACTGCAACGCAGTATACAATCAAAATCCGATAGATAGATGGATAAAGGGATGCATACTCCCCTTCCCTAAAAAGGGGGACCTCGGATTAGCCAAAAACTACCGAGGCATAACACTTACATCCATAGCAGCCAAAATCTACAATGCCCTACTACGAAACCGAATAGAACCCAAAATCGACAACATACTTAGAAAAAACCAAAATGGCTTCCGAAGAAATAGATCCACGACCTCACAAATATTAACCATCCGCAGAATCCTTGAAGGTGTACGGGCAAAGAACCTACAAGCGACATTAATATTTGTCGACTTTACCAAGGCTTTCGACTCCATTCACAGAGGTAAGATGGAACAAATCCTACTAGCGTACGGCATACCTAAAGAAACCGTAGCGGCAATAATGATTCTCTATAGAAACACTAAAGTAAAAGTACGATCACCGGATGGAGACACAGAATACTTTGACATTGTAGCAGGAGTACTACAAGTGGACACGCTGGCCCCATACCTCTTTATCATTTGTCTAGACTACGTACTTAGAACATCGATTGACAAAATCAAAGAGAATGGCTTCGAACTGACGAAGAAAAGAAGCAGAAGATACCCCGCAACAACAATTACCGATGCCGACTATGCCGATGACATAGCGATTCTGGCAAATACACCTGACCAAACCGAAACACTTCTGCATAGTTTGGAACGAGCAGAAGCAAGCATAGGCCTCTATGTTAATGCACACAAAACGGAATATATGTGATATAACCAAACGGGGGACATCTCCACTCTAGAAGGAACCCCACTTAAAATAGTAGACAAATTCCCGTACCTAGGAAGCAGCGTCGAATCAACCGAAAAGGACATCGAAACAAGGTTAACGAAAGCATGGACAGCTATCAATAGGCTATCGATTATATGGAAATCAGACCTAACCGATAAAATGAAACGCAGTTTCTTCCAGGCAGCGGTCACATCGATACTGCTATATGGATGCACTACATGGACGCTAACAAAACGACTGGAGAAGAAGCTAGACGGCAATTACACAAGAATGCTGCGTGCAATCCTGAACAAGTCCTGGCAGCAACACCCCACAAGACACCAACTGTACGGCCACCTGCCACCTATCACGAGGTGCCCGTGGTGTAATTGTTATCGTCGTAGGAAATGAACACGGCGACCCGAGTTCAAATCCTGGACGAAACTCAATGCATTTCACATAGCACTAATACCCTTGGGAAAGGTATGAATCCAATTATTCTCCCTCCAGCTATGGGTAAATAGTAGGACAGACTAGGTTCTTCAGCCTTGGTTAGGCAACTAGTCTAGGAGAAGGAAAACTCTGAATTCAAACCTGTTAAACTTCGCTTAAAAATTGACCTTGTGTCATATCCTGCCCGAGCGGAGGGGTTGGTAAATAGGATCACGAAAACTATTCAAGTTAGACGAACCAGACATGCAGGACACTGCTGGAGAAGCAGAGATGAACTCATAAGAGATGTACTCTTATGGATCCCCACACATGGCCGCGCAAAAGCAGGACGACCAGCTCGAACGTACATTCAGCAGCTATGTGAGGATACAGGATGTTGTCCTGAAGACCTACCTAGGGCGATGAACGATAGGGAGGAGTGGCGAGAGAGGGTCAGGGATATCCGTGCTACCAGCGCGATATGATGATGATGATGATGATGATTATACAATAATTTTCTTGTTGTCTTTTTAAGTATATTGATAAACTTCAAGTCATTAGGCCTATGTTTTTAATAAATCTGTTTCCAATCTGTTTTTTGTGCTTGTGTTCCTTAGTTATTCGCCGAGGTGGTAAACAAACTCATCGATTCTTATGTTCAGTGATCTTACGCGAACCAGTACTTTAAAAGGAACGAAATCTAAGTAATCTTAGCTGAGTCTTTCTGTAAACGTAATCAATATCTATATATATATTTGTATATATATATATATATATATATGGTAAAATGATACATTAATGGACATATATATATATATATATATATATATATATAATAACTTATTGAATAATAGCACTAATGGTAAGGGAAAGAAACCGCAAGTAATTCGGAGATAAAAATATAAAATGAATCATTGTCTAGAGAAAAAATATACATATATTGGGAAAAAAAGAAAAGGCTAACCTTATCATACCAATTGAGAAAAATCAACAGATACGCAATTGATTGGTCAAAAGAAAAAAAAAACACCGTAATTGCTGCTAAGTTACAAGTGCAAAAAAGTGCTCAATACTAAGTCGAGCAAAATAGTGACAAAGTTATTTCATGAGTCAGGAACTAACCTACTACAGTTTCGCCTTAGCGGCTCTTCAGGGTACCAAATCCCGATGAGCCGCTTAGGCGAAACTGTAGTAGGTTAGTTCCTGACTCACGAAATAATTTTTGTCACTATATATATTCACACTTAACGTAAAGATATCCCTCATGTTGTTTATTATTTCAATTGAAAGAACGTTATAATCAACCATATTTTTAAGCACATTTATCATAATAAAACTTTCTTCTTTAGTATTGGATTATATCAATCATTATCACACCGAAACGTTGATTCTCTATTTCGAGCTAAAATGTCAGGAAAATTAAAAAAGTTCAATAAAATGTACCAGCATTTAAGAAAAGGTTTCTATATTTTATTGGAAGAATTTTTTAAATCACCTATTTATCACAAACACAAGAGAAATTATCTTTCATTAAATCAAGTAAGCTCACAATAGACTGATGGCTATATTGTTTACAGATCATATACAATTAATAGCCTTACCTTTCATGATTTTAAGATAACAACATTTTATTGCTATAACCAATTCACCTGTGATGTTCAAAAAATACGTTTTATTTATTAAGCTCAATCTTGTCAAGAATTTATGGATTACATTTCTTCTAGTATTTGCCGTTACTAAGTAATCACCCATCTAAATAATAAACCCTCTCATCTTCCGTTGATCTCTAACGGTAACCAATTCTTTTAGCGCAACTTTAATGTAAAATAAAAGTATATATATTTTCCTTTGCCTCTGTTTTTCGGCCTACTTTATATTCAATGGACAATAACTAAAACAATATTAGAAATTTATGATTTCATTCTATTCGAACATCATGATATTGCTCTCTCAGTTGTATTCATGAATCGCTATAACTTACAGTTTAGGATCATTTAGTCGTAAGTGATATGTTTGTCACTATATATATATATAATTCCAAAAGAAGGCATCACACGGATAAGTTTTGATACAAAGAAACAGTTTGTCTGTGGATGATAATATATATGCTCCGCGCCTGGGGTTGAAAACTCTCTCGAAGGAATTAACGGTTGAAACTTGCGTAACACAAAGCTCTTCTAACGAACTGATCACTCCGGTAGCCGGTAGCGTAAAATATAAACAAATAGAAAAATTTGATATATATACGTTACTTTTTTGTCGCTTATGTTGGAATTGCTGATCGCTGAAGGGACGTAAAGTTGTTGAAGGTATCTCGCGTGTCTAGCAACACTGATGAGTTGTGATACAACGAAACAGTCTGTCTATACATAAGTGTATGCATGCATTCAATGTTGCCTGTAATATATTCATGGCCTTAGTATGATCAAAAAGCTACTGAAGAAGTTGAGTGCGCGGAATATTTGTATATAGCGGATTAAGTCATAATTTCTATTTTTAAAAGCAAGTTTAAGCACAGATTTCCACCTTACCACTCAACATTTTTCAATCTTATGACTAAATTGAAAGTGTGGGTTTCATAATTTAATCTATGATTCCGCGCCCCTAAAACGCGTAAACTGAAAGTTTAACAATAATAAAACGTTTCAGAAACAGCATAGAATCTTTTTAGTGTTAATGACTATGATGTCATTACGAAATGTCAAGTCCGATGCTAGTTTTCAAAAATTGGTTCTAGTGATACGGCATTGAGACGTAAACCCAGACCAGAACTCTTACCTACGAGGATCATATATATATATATATATAGTCATCCACAGACAGACTGTTTCGTTCTATCAGAACTCTTCAGTGTGGCTAGACACGCAGGACGTTCGAAGCCGGGATCGAAACCCGTTCAACTTTACATTAGACTGTGTTTCAGACCACTCAGCCACCAAACGGACCACGTTGGCTAAGGGAATTTTTAAGGTATTTTAATTTTTAGAAACAGCAGCAGCTTTGTTTACCTTTTTCATACCCTATCGGCTACCAGAGTGCTCAATTCTTTCGAAGAGCTTTGCATTACGCTAGCGGCGGCCGGCAATTCCTTCGCCAGAGATCTCAACCCCCATGGTGGGGCGTATATATATATAAATATATATATATATATAACTCGATCAAAATGCTTTAAGAGAATTCAGTGATTGCAACAAATCCCAATTCAAAATCTGTCATCTCAAGAAAAAGATTGGAATATGAGCAAGCTAGGCGTTTGGGTTGCTCATACACTTAGAATTATTAATAAAATAGCATATATATAGCAGCAAATCTTTTCGGGGGGCGAAATGACCCTTTTCTTAAGAACATCATAAAATGAGACAAAAATGGGTCTATTATGACAACAATCTTTAAATTAAATCAGAAAATCAATGCAAACTTACATACTCTCAACTGTTTCAACCTAAGCATAAAATCTTCAAAGAAAATTCCCTGGATTCGTCAATGGGGGGAATGTTGTATTGTCGTATAGCCACATCATCACACAAACCAACGGTACATGTACAAATTCAAATATAGGGAAATACACAACACATTAACAGGCGAACTCAATGTTGTTCAGGTACGAACGTTTATTAACTTCTTGACTTCTGAGTTCGGTTCTTCGACACGAGGGGAGAGAGAGAGAGAGAGAGAGAGAGAGAGAGAGAGAGAGAGAGAGAGAGAGAGGCACAATTCTTAAAAGTCTTTCATATCATACTATGCTAACAAAACTCAAACGCTCGGCAGATCTCGTGGAGCTTTAGATCTCCTTTCATCTTCGCCGGTCGGCACCCGAAAAACTTAACCGTATGCTTCAACGGTCGAAACCCAGACTTCTCAACACCATGGTCGGAACTCAACTTCTACTGTCCGTCTACAGGGCCCAAGTCAACAAACAACTCGACCGGTCCCCATTTGACAACCAACTGGGCTGACCCCAGTAAACTACTAACCCGACTGGCCCACAGTCGAGACTCAACTGACGTCTTTTTCAAAATGCCAAAATTCTCCGCCCTTCGCTTTCGAGCATGACGCCATTCACACTCCAGTCCCATTTCCTATCTGGAGTTTATTATGACAATTGTGATTGTTCAATCCTCTGCGCACGAGCGTAAACTGTACCCAATGTCTGAGTACCTGAACTAAGAGCCAAATATTTCGAAGCCCAACCAAACTGAATGATAAAATATATTTAACAAAAAATGATTTGTATAAAAAAAATCATTCCGTAATTATATAACAGTACTTCTTCCACATTCAGAAAGATTCACGTTGGAAAATATTGGATTTAGGCTGGTCTGTTCTGCCCCATCCACTACATTCATCAGACCTTGTACCAAGTGATTTTCTTCTTTCTTCACTAGAAAATGCTCTGAACGACAAAACTATATATTTATATCCCTGGCATGTCAGTTGAAAAAAACGTTCGTGGAAAAATTCTTGAGTTGGAAACAAACCAACAAGTTACCTGATGAATATCAAGAGTTGATTCAGATTAATAGCGAATATACTATTCATTGAAATTTATCCATTGTTAAATTATTCATGGTTTGTTTTGGTTTGTTGGGTTTTATGGCATATCAACACTTTTAGGCGTTGATATGCCATAAAACCCAACAAACGCTAAATCCACTTTTATGTAAATAATCAGTTCTATTTCAAACAATTCAGTTTAGCATTAGTACACAGTTTAATTGTCAAAAACATTTCTATTTCAAACTATTCAAGCAGTTATATATAGCAATTCAGTTTTGTGTAAGTACAGTTTCAATGTCAAAAACAGTTCTATTTTAAATAATTCAGTTTAGCTTAAGCATGCAGTTTAAATGTAGGGACAGTTTAATTGTGAAAAATATTTCTATTTCGTGCTATTCAGTTTAGTCAAACAGTTCTAATTGAGCTAATTCAGGAATTATTCATGAATAAATTATCCTGAAAAATTATCAAATCAGCGATGTGAATTAATGTAGACATAGGAATAAATTTAAACTATAGACAAATTATCATAGATAATGTTTAATTAACCAAAACATAGGATTAATTTGAGATTTGAGGTAAAATAAATAAAATGAAATAAAATGAATGAATAGAATGAATAAAATGAAATAAAATAAAAAGATGAGAAGATACCATGTGATGTGTACGTACTTTTCAATGGAAGGAGAACTGAATTAATAGGCACGAATGTAAATTTGAATTTAAAATTTTAATTTCAAGTTTTGAATTTAATTTAAGATAAGTATTACTGTATCCTTACGTAAGGTTATTAAGGAATGTTGTACTTCCCTAAATTATCATTAAATCTGGAGTTTTAAGTTGAAATGTATTAAGAATTTTAAAATTAAAAAAAATTAATTTACTATAATTCCAACCGGTGATAAAAACTAAAAATCGGAAGTGGGCGAAATGGGGGGGGGGACTCTTCACCCCTCTTCTATCCCCTCCCACCCTTCCTTCCTGTGTCTATTCTGAATTATTTTATCCATTAGATCTGAAGAAGTCCTGTTATTTTTGATGTTATTGATTCATATCAATACCCATAAAAGGATGGATATAAATTTATAATCCTAATGTGACCGGTTTTTGTTTTTCTTAAAGATACACACACACACACACACACACACGCACACACACACACATATATATATATATATATATATATAGAGAGAGATAGATAGATAGCTAAACAGCAGATTGTGTCTGAAGGGAAAAAATAGACACCCTCAACATGCTGAGAAAAATTTACTGAACAAAGGAAGCGAATTCGTAAGTGAAAACAGATTTCTCTTTTTTTATCTACCACCCCACACAGTTTAATCTCATTATTTTTTTTTTCCTCAATTTAAGTTACCATTGAAAAAAACTATTTTTTTATATCAATCTTTATATCTACTTATTATTTCATCATTTTTTAAAAATCATTATTGTTATGGTGATGTACCCAATGACGTCACTGTATGGACCTTCCTCGACACTATAAATAGTGACTGGCTCGATAAACGAGGCAAGTGAGTCTAATCAGCAACCAGTAACCGTTACTGTCTATATTTCAATAAATATAAACTGCTGTAAACCTTACATCTCTTTGTGTTATTTATTTCTGGCCCTTCAAGACCGCAGCAATTATTTCACTCTTTTGAGAGTTTTTTCTCACCAACTTTAGCTTATAGTTTCTCACTGGAGTTTGAGTGACATTTTATCAATCCATTGGCGACTATACCGAGCGCACCAATTACAATTGGTATTACCGTAACTTTCTTGTTCCATTGTTATAATGATTATTATTATTATTTGTTTGAATATTACGTGTTTATGACACTTTATTCTTTTATGTAAATATATAGTATCATAAGAACATATCACATGACTATATATAGACGCAAAACTTTTACCATAAAACTGTCTGAAGATTCGAGAAAACTGATATAACTTAAATAACGGATTTGTCCAGCCCGTAATTCGAATATTTTTAGGTTTATACCTAAGCTACTCTTTTGCTCTGTTTGCTGGGGTTGTAGAATACGCCGACTGCATCTCTACAGAGGGGTAAGACTCCCCCCAATGAGTGTCCTTGATATGACACTAAATAATCTGATGGTGAGGTTCCAGTGATGCTGGGGCTTTCGGGAATGCGAATTACCCCTTCATTACCATTGCTCCCAAGTCCACACTGGCCCGGCGTGGTAGCACCTGATAGGGCCCTACCTATGGGTTAAATAGAACTAACGGCATAAATATCCCAAACTGAATTTTTTGACTAAATTGAATAGCTTGAAAGAGAAATGTTTTTGACAAATAAACCCTATTTTCATTGCTTATGCTAAACTGAATTATTTGAAATGGAACTGTTTTTTGACTTTGAACCTGTACTTACACTAAACTGATTTGTTTAACATAGAACTGTTTTGACATTTAACTGTGTGTAAACAAAATCTGTACATATACTAAACGGAATTAGCTGAATTAGAACTGTTTGACTCAACTGAATAGCTTGTAATTGAAATGTTTTTCACAATTAAACTGTACTTACATTTAAACAGCGTACTTATCCTAAACTGAATTGTGTGAAATAGAACTATTTAAAAAATGGATTTGGCGTTAAATAACCTACAAAAGCTGATATGCTATCAAACCTAAAAAACCAACCAACCTAATCTAATAGTGTAGCATTGAACACTCTTTTCATGCAACTTTTCTTTTTTGTTCTTATATATATATATATATATATATATATATATATATATATATATATATATATAAAAGGTCATACGTTTTTCTCACAAAGTTTGATTGAAAAATCACGTACAAAAAGACTACTTCATGTGCAGTTTAATTATTAAAGTTTTATTTTTCTTTATTTGAAAAATTAAATATCCTAGGATCGTTCGAAGTGTTAATTGGCCGTTACATATCTATTGTGTGCAATATAGCGGCTACAAAGCAGCTCTTGTCCCATGGAATCATTGATGCAGGAAGAAAACTATTCTTCACTATGTTCTTTTGAAAGCGAATGTATATAGATTAACTGTATGAAGAAATTAAAAAAAATACATTTATAGCTCTCTTATAGACACTTAATTCTTAGAGCAAGATTAAACAAACCTGTTTCACAGATCAATTGCTTGCTCAGTGGGCAGGGGCTTTAGAAAACAAGAGAGTGCATCACTGGAGAGGGTAAGCCCCCCCCCCAATGAGTATCGTCATATGACATTAATCAAGGGTGAGATCCCAGTTACGCTGGGATTTTGGGGAATGCTGAGTAACCCTTTATTGCCATTGTTCCAAGATCCACTCTGGCCTGGAGTGGTAGCATCTGAAAGGGTCCTATGATGGGTCAAGTAGAACTGTTTGATAGTTTAACAGGGAGCAAATAGATTAATTATGCGAAACTGAATTGTTTGAAATAGGATTGTTTGATCATTTTACTCTGTGTAAACAAATGACTGATATTTAATTGAATTGTTACATTGCATACATAGAACTATCTAAAGTTGTTGACTCATGCTAAAATGAATTTTTAGAAATAGAACAGTTTGATCATTTGACTGTGTCTATCTAGAAAATGTGTTTACAAATCACATATTTAAAATGAATATATAAACAGGGTTTGGCATTGAATTACTAAAATATGGCTGATAAGCCATAAAACCCATCCATATCAATTGGACCTTGCATGGTATCCCATTATTGTTGTCCAGCGACCATTATAACTTATGCTTGGTAAATTATTATTTCTTCCGAATTTAAGCAG
>OY757912.1:119796419-119946419 GCA_963585895.1 Sepioteuthis lessoniana | reverse complement strand
AGCTGGAGGGAGAATAGTTAAATGTATACCTTTCTTTAGAATATTAGTATATGTGAAATGCCTCGTCCAGATACTGAACTTGGGTCACCGTATTCATTTCCTTAGATGATAACTATTACACAATAAAAAAACGCTATATATATATATATATATATATATATATGAGAGAGAGAGAGAGAAATATGAGAAAACTTGGATAAATCAAACAATGAACTCAAATTTAGATATATGATATATCGTTTGGCTTCATTTCAACTTCACGAACTTTTTCAAGATAGGGATTGTTTTCTAAGTTTTTCTATTTAAAACTCATAAAAATATATATATGTACGATTGTTATTCAATAAATATAGATTTTTGGTTAAGTTTGGTTTTATGGCATATTAATAATTGTGGGTTATTAAATGCCAAATTAATTCTTATATATATCATCATCATCATGTCGCGCCGCCAGCGCGGATATCCTTGACCCTCTCTCGCCATTTCTCCCTATCATTCATCGCCTCCGGCTGGTCTTCAGGGTTACATCCTGTGTCCTCACATAGTTGCTGTATGTATGTTCGTGCTGGTCGTCCCACTCTTGCACATCCATATGTGGGGGTCCACAGGAGTACATCGCTTATGAGCTCGTCCTTGCTTCTCCAGCAGTGTCCTGCGTGTCTGGTTCGTCGAACTTGTATAGTTTTCGTGATGGGGGGCAAGTGTCCGTATAGTTGGAGTCTCGTGGGGTGTTGTCGCCAGGACTTGTTTAATACTGCTCTCAACATTCTTGTGTAATTTCCGTCCAGCCTCCTCTCCAGCCGCTTCGTAAGCGTCCATGTGGTGCATCCATATAGCAGTATCGACACAACCGCTGCCTGGAAGAAACTGCGTTTCATTTTATCAGTTAGGTCCGACTTCCATATGATCGAGAGCCTATCGATAGCTGTCCATGCTTTCGTCAGTCGTGTGTCGATGTCTTTTTCGGTTGATGAGATGCTACTTCCTAGGTAGGTGAATTTGTCGACTAGTTTCAGAGAGGCTCCGTCTAGTGTGGCAATGTTGCCCGTTTGGTTGTAACACATATATTCAGTTTTGTTTGCGTTGACATGGAGGCCAATGCCAGCTGCGGCTCGTTCCAGACTATGCAGTAGTGTCTCTGCTTGATTAAGCGTATTCGCTAGTATCGCCAAGTCATCAGCGAAGTCGGCGTCCGTGATTGTTTTTGCGGGGTACCTTTTGCTTCTTCTCTTAGTCAGCTCGAAGCCATTTTCTCTGATTTTGTCGATCGAAGTCCTAAGCACATAGTCTAGACAGATGATAAAGAGGTACGGGGCTAGTGTGTCTCCTTGTAGTACTCCTGCAACAATGTCGAAGTATTCCGTGTCTCCATCTGGTGAACGTACTTTCACTTTGGTGTTTCTGTAGAGAATCATTATCGCTGCTACTGTTTCTTTTGGTAGGCCGTATGCTAGTAGGATTTGCTCCATCTTCCCTCTGTGTATGGAATCGAAGGCCTTGGTAAAGTCGACAAATCGTAATGTCGCCTGTAAGTTTTTTGCCCGAACGCCTTCCAGGATTCTACGGATGGTCAGTATTTGTGAGGTTGTGGATCTATTTCTCCGGAAGCCATTTTGGTTTTTCCTAAGGATGTTGTCTATTTTGGGTTCTATGCGGTTTCGTAGTAGGGCATTGTAGATTTTGGCTGCTATGGATGTAAGTGTTATCCCTCGGTAGTTCTTGGCTAGTCCGAGGTCGCCTTTTTTAGGGAATGGAAGGATGCATCCCTTCGTCCATATCTCTATCCTATTTTGACTATAGACTGCGTTGCATTGCTGGAGCAGTATATCGTCGAATTGTCTAGTCTTCCACACTTCTGGGGGGATCTCGTCTAGCCCTGCCGCTTTCCTATTTTTAATTCTTCTGAGAACTGAGTCGAGTTCTTCTTTGGTGAAAGGACCTAGTTTTACGTCTAACTGCTTGCTAATAATTCTGGTGATCGGTTCATCCGTTATTTCCGGTGGGTTTCCTAGTAGATTTTTGAAATGCTGTTCCCACAGTTTTACTCTTTCTTGTTGGCTTGCAGCTTTCAATTTTGCTTTGGCTGTGCTCTTCGTTCCACTTACTTCGTTTATTGTTTGCCAGGCTATCCTGGATTGTCTGTCTTCCACCGAGTCTCTAATCTTATCTATCTGATTTTGTATGTATTCTGCCTGTTCTTTTAGGTATATTCCTGTTAATTGATGTTGTGCCTTTTCTAGTTCTCGTGCATTTGTGTTTGTTGGGTTCTTTTGATATTTTTTGGAGGCAGTCTTTACAAGTGTACGTTTTTCTCTGACCGGTAGCGTTTCCCAAGGGGCTCTATATTTAGTTCTAGATTTTGTTGGAATACACTTTGCTGCCGCCTCAAGGTGTGCTTCTACAAAATTTTCATATTCGTCATTTGGGGTACCTATTTCTGCCTTCTCTTGTAGTGCTTCGAATCTGTTTCTTAATTCCAATGCATATTTATCTCCAATATCTCTGTTGTTGAGTAGGGCCCAATCATAGTGCTTGGTTGTCGCTTTACGTGTGGCGTTTTTTCGTAGGCTTAGTCGTACTTTGGCCGTAACTATTCGATGATCGGAGGACACACCCTCGAAAGAGGAGTATGCCTCGCAATTCATCGCACTGTTTTTCCATTTCCTGTTTATAAGGACTTAGTCTATCTGTGCTTTACTCTTATTCGCGTATGTGTAGGTCCATAATTTCCCCTCCCTTTTTTGAAAGTTTGTATTGAGGCATGTTAATCTATTTTCTATCATGAAATCTATTAGATGCTGTCAATTCCTGTTTGACGCGTAGTGTAGGCTGTATTTGTTGTGTCTGTTTTTCCCGATTTGTGCATTCATATCTCCGCCAATGACTAGCAGGTTGTGTTTCGGAATGCTACGTACTAGGGAGGATAGATCTTCGTAGAAGGTGACTATTTCGTTTTCTTCGCTAACATTGGTAGGGCTGTAGCAGGAGATAATTGTTGCTTTGGGGTTGCCATTAAACGTTGCGGCCATCATCCTAGGTTGTATTCTCTCAATGCTGTTCAGTGTTTTTAACGCTCTTGGTCCTAGAAGTATTCCCACCCCTCCTACCGATGCGTTGACAGAGTTTTTCCATGCCGATACAGTCACCAGCATCCATCCATTACCAGTTTCGTGATACTTGATATCTTCGGTGTGCGTGTATCGGTGCTCTTGTATGCAAATTATGTCTATCTTATGTTCTACGGCTGATGCAGTTAGCTCTGATAGTTGACCTATTCTATTTAGGGTTCTCACGTTAAATGTCGCTATCTGTATTGTTTGTTTGCATTTTAGTAGTTTTTGTTTGAGTTTGAGCTCTGTAGCTGATTTTTCGAACACTGAGGCCAGGGCTCCAACTTCAGCAGGACGCGCCCCTTTTTTACCCGCGCGAAGAGCGATGCGGTTTATGGATCTGGTTTGAGTACGAGTCATGGTTATCTTTCGATGGCTGTTTTTGTTCTCATCTATAGAAGCCACTCTTATAGATGAGCAGCAGTAGTAGTTCCCCGATCGAACTGACAATCCTGAGCGTTAAGCTGCAAGACTCACACGTACATCATGCTGCTTCCCATGTGTACGCGGTAGTAAAAAAAAAAAAATTAAAAAAAATAAATAAATAAATAAAAATAAAAATAAAAAATTTAAAAAAAAATCTATTTTTTTTTATTTTAAGTTTTAACTTAGTTAAAGTCCAGGACTGCTGGATGTTAAAATTCAAAGAAATTTTGGGGTATATTTCATGGTCATCTAGTGGGGTGGACAGAGAGAGAGAGAGAGACAGAGAGAAAGAAAGAGAGAGGAGGAGTCAACTCTTTTATGGCTTTCGTCTTTAGCACGTGTTAGACTACATTAGAGGTGTTTTGGATTTTTTTTCCTTTCTTTTCATTTGGGGGAGGGCAATTTTGGGGGTTTTCTTTAGCAAATTTAGAAGTTCGTCTTCCAAAAGTAAAGTTTTTCCTGAAAATTAAGTCGCATAAGTCTTCATTCTTCATTTAAACAACACAGAATACAGCTGAGATTTAAGACATTACTATTTTAAATCAAATGTGCATTTTTAAATGAATAGTTTAGTAGAATAAATTTACTGACCTTTGTGAAAAAAACTTCTGGAAACGGAATCACTTTCAAACGAATGCATACTATTTCAACAAATGAAGGATTGAATTATAACTTATTTTAATAGTATTTATATTAAAGGTTCCACTCCTATATCATGGTCATCTAGTGGTGGACAGAGAGAGAGAGAAAGACACAGAGAGAGAGAGAGAGAGAGAGAGAGAGAAAGAAAGATAGAGGAGGAGTCAACTCTTTTATGGCTTTCGTCTTTAGCACGTGTTAGACTACATTAGAGGTGTTAGACATCATCATCATCATGTCATGCCGTCAGCACGGATATCCCTGACCCTCTCTCGCCACTTCTCCCTATCGTTCATCGCCTCTGGCTGGTCTTCAGGGCTACATCCCGTATCCTTACAGAGCTACTGTATGTAGGTTCGAGCTAGTCGTCCTGCTTTTGCTCAACCCTATGTGGGGGTCCAAAGCAGTACATCACTTATGAGCTCGTCCCTGCTTCTCCAGCAGTGTCCTGCATGTCTGGTTCGTCTGACTTGAATAGTTTTCGTGATGGGAGGCAGGTGGCCGTATAGTTGGTGCTTTGTGGGGTTTTGCCTCCGGGACTTGTTCAATATTGCAGCATTCTTGTGTAATTGCCGTCTAGCTTTTTCTCCAGCCGTTTTGTTAGCGTCCAAGTAGTGCATCCATATAGCAGTATCGATACGACTGATGCTTGGGAGAATCTGCGTTTCATTTTATCGGTCAGGTCTGACTTCCTTGTGATCGATAGCATATCGATAGCTGTCCATGCTTTCGTTATCCGCGTGTCGATGTCTTTTTCGGTTGATGAGACACTGCTTCCTAGGTAGGTGAACTTGTCTAACAGTTTCAGAGAGCTTCCGTCTAGTGTGGAAATGTCGCCTTTTTTTTTTTTTTTTTTTATTAAAGCACAGGTATTCAGTTTTGTATGCGTTGACATGGAGGCCAATGCCTGCGGCGGCTTGTTCCAAACTATTCAGTAGTGTTTCGGCTTGGTTGGGTGTATTTGCCAGAATCGCTATGTCATCGGCGTAGTCAGCGTCGGTAAGTTTTGCATGAGTACACAGATTAAATGTCAAAAACAGTTTTATTTCGAAAAATACAGTTTAGCATAAGTACAGTTTTTGTTTACTCAGTTAGATTTAAAAACTGATCTATTTCTAACAATTCAGTTTAGCGTAAGTACACAGTTTTATTCAACTTGACCCATATATTATACCCTATTAGGTGCTACCACTCTTAGTCAGAGTAGACCAGGAAGTGATGACAATAAAGGGATACTCCGCATTCCCCAAAGCTCAAGCATTACTGTATCATATTGTTTAGTGTCATATCAGGACATTCGTCGAGGGAGTCTTAGCCCCCCGCAGAGATGCAGTCGGTGTATTCCGCTGCCCACGCCCACTGGGCCACAATAAATATGGTGAAATTTGTCAAAGTAGTTGGCTATAGGAAGTCCTATTTAGAGTTGCATCTTTTTTAAGAAAATCAACTTGTGGGTCATTTCATACCGCAGAAGACCATTCTTATGGAACCCACTGCTCGAGACTTTTTCTTTATCGGAGAGGACTCTGGTTCATTGGAGCGAACCCAGGTTTTGTTAATTTTAATAAAACATGCTTCCCCGTACTCGTTACAGATTCTTTTGTAAATTTAATTTGGTTTGTACATGTCAGCCACAAAATGTCTGATGACAGACCTCTGTTTATGACAGTAGCACTCTGATTTGGTACGGGTTAGAATAGCTTCAAAACAAATGGATTTGAACGACTAAAATAATTTTCAAGCATTGCAGAGTTTACATATGTGGAAAAATGATTTTATATGCCAGTCTCAAAAGTATTTATTCCTAAACATCCATCGTTAACTCAAAATTGTTAATGTCACCCCTCAGGGTCCTGATGATGAACCGAAACGCTATATTGTTGACCTCTCAATAAATCATACCTTCCACTTGGATCGTTGTTATCAGTTTTTCTACATATTGTCGGATTACAATCCTTTATTTACTCTTTATATATATATATATATATATATATATATATATATATATATATATAAATATACGTGTGTGTGTGTGTGTGTGTGAAAATGAAATTCATTCAACGGATGTCTATGCTAAGTTACCAATTCCTTTTCACCGCGTCTTTTGCGTCATATTAACAACTCTTTTAGAATTAAAAAATAATCTTTTCATCTCAAATTATTTTCTCTTGGCGGTGACTTTAAGCCAAAAACTAGTTGAGAACGATCAAAAAATAACTAGCTGCAAAGAAATATTTCAATTCGTCAAATTAGTTTTACCTCTCTCTCTCTCTCTCTCTCTTTCTCTCTCTTTCCTTGTGGATAGATTGTTCGCCAATAGCCTGGGAGGCCGAAAGATACCAAAGACTCAAAAAATGGTACTTGATACCTCCTTGCTTAACATTCAGCACTCTAAGGTAGGTATCATGGGTAAGGTGGAACAATCCAGGAAAAGGAGTAGCGCTCCTTTACACCTCGGTGTTTTAGTCATTGAAAAGGGAGACTCCAGTTCATCCTCAACTACGGCTGCCAAATTTATATATATATATATATATATATATATATATATATATATATTTGAATAAATAATGAAGACACATATTGTGTATATAATTTTATTAAGATCCTTTCAAGTTTACTGATAAGTATCTTGGTTTCAGGTTGGAATTAAAAGATGAATTTACTAAAATTTTAGAAAAGGATTAAAAAGACCCCACTCTTTATACCTGCAAGCAACACCTGAAGATGGCCGATGAAAGGTCCAAAAGTGCTCGGGACAATTTTGGTAAATTCATCCGCAAATTCGAACCTGCGCAACTACACACACACACACACACACACACACACACACACACACACACACACACACACACACATATATATATATATATATATATTATTAGTTACCTTCGTTCTACCGGGAGGGGCTGTAAAAGATTAAGGTCCCCTCTCTCCATACCAATGAGGCTACCTGGGTAGCGAGCAGTAATGCTTGACGTTGGGATTCTGCGGACTGAACAGTCTGTGACTCGGAAATCAATGTGGTCATGTGACTAGAAACTTTCTGCTCTGGTCGTTACTGTTCAGAGGACCCCGATCCAAAAATCCAGATGGTCATGTCTATGATTTTATAATGTGTGTACAAAGGAATAAGCACGTTCAAAGATTTAATCTCAACAGATTCTTAAAAAAATTTGAGACATAATACAGTTTTGAAGATTAGCACTTGAATTTTATCTTAAAAGGTCACCGATTTTTAGGATGCTTCATTTTCAATGAAAGTGTCAAAACTATTAGAAATCACTTCAAAATGAAATTTTTCGTATTTACTCTTAAATTATATATGTCCAAAACAAATCCTGTCTAACCTGTTACTTGTAATTGACATTATCTGAAATGATGTATCACAACGCTTATCGCTGTTTGTAGAAAGTATATTTATGCATATTTTTCTATCAGTTGTTTACATTTCTGAGCAGCGATTCACTTAATGTTGTATAATTTTAGCAAAATGCAAAGTGTGTTAGATTGCAGTTAATTGACATAGATGTCACGGCAAACATTGCGTTATTTCGTTATATGTTCCTCTAAATAGCTTGGAAACATTACAATTTTTAGGTATATTTTATGAAGCCAGAAGGTTCGACTCTTTAATAAAAGATATTTTGCGTCTATTATTTTAGTTTTCTTTCTGCTAAAAAAAAAAAAATTAATAGAAAAAAAAACAACAACTGATGTCGACTGTGTTAATTCCATCATTTTTATGCGAGGTGGGGTTGTTGTTTAGCGGTATAGATTTTTCAAGTAAAATAAACTTCGAAGACAAGGCAAACTTTATTGAATAAAACTTGTGAGAGGTAAATAGAGTATTTTGCACAACTTGAAAAGTTTTAAACTGTAAATTGCGACGCAAGAGTCGATTTTTTAAGCCTGAGAAAATCTCTATTAAAGAATGGATCGACTGATACGGCAGGGCTAAAATTCAGTTGTTAACCATTGGAGCAGTATTCCTAAAAATCGATAAGAACCACTTACCATATCTTCAGCATACTGCCACCATCATTTCCAACTTAAACTCGTGTTTGGTGAGTATATTTAACGAAATATCTGAGAGACTGATATGAAAAAAATGAAACTATAATACAAGTATAATATAAGCACTCTATCACGCACCGTTTCCGTCTGCTGATGTAGTCACGCGAATCGCTATCTGGACCAATAGAGCATCCAGGCAGCCAGTCCGACAACTACAGCATGATGTTTTTCGGCGCAGTTCATGATAGTGAAATAGATTATCAAATCATATTAATATATAATCTAATGAGTAAAATTTGCATTCTTTATTTATGGCTAATTTAATTCTGATTTCAGAGACAAATTGCTGTAACATATTGACCTTCGACCCAGCCGTCAATCAAGAAACAGGTGCATCCGGTCGAAGATATCAGTGTATCACCTTGACTGTGGACGGATTGAATTCGGTGCTGATGCACCGTCCACAAGAAGCAGGTGAGCGTCAAACAGTTATATAACGCAGTGCCACAGACGGTTTGAGTTAGTTGGAGACAGTTAGTTGGAGTTTGAGTAGCAGTTCGAGGCAGTGAGAACCAGCTCCCAGCAGAGGGCTTGAGCCCTCAGGACCCCCCGTTGAGCAGCCAAGCAGAATGAGAAAAAACGTGCTGCTATAGTCAGAAGAACTGGTGGGGGTCAATATGTTGCAGTCTGTTCCGTCTCCAACTCACCCCTCACACACAACCCTTTCGAATAAAGTGTGAGAGTTATGTTTTTCTAAAGAAGTGTGTTCGTTCGTCATAATTGTTGATTATGTCTCTGCATGTATATGTATACGTATAGTTATATCACGGTTATACAACATTGCATCCACCAAACACTAGTTCACTGACTACAGACAAATTGGCATTATTACGGTATTTATTTATTTATTGTGGAGGTGCCCGTGGTGTAATGGTTATTGTCGGAGGAAATGGACACGGCAACACGAGTTCAAATCCTGGATGAGTCTAATTGCATTTCACATAGCACTAATACCCTTGGGAAAGGTATGAATCCAATTATTCTCCCTCCAGCTATGGGTAAATAGTAGGGTAGACTAGGTTCTTCGGCAACTAGTCTAGGAGAAGGAAAACTCTGAATTCAAACCTGTTAAACTCCGCTTAAAAATCGGAGGGGTTGGTAAAAATTGACCTTGTGTCATATCCTGTCCGAGTGGAGAGGTTGGTAAATAAGATTACGGTATTTATCTGGCACAACGTTTAATATAAATGTTACTTGACATACAATAGCTTACAGCATTTTGGGGGGTCGAATTATACATCAGTCATAGGTCTAATCCAGAATAAGTGATGGCCCAGTCGTATAGGAATGCAGATACATTAACTGCATCTCTGCAGAGGGGTAAATCTCCCGCAAAGACTGTTCTGGATAGGACACTAAACAATCTGATGGTAAGGCTCCAATAATGCTGGGCTTTGGGTAATGCGTAGTACTCTTTTTTGCCATGACTCCCAAATCAACTGTAGTCTGGAGTGGTAGCACCTGATCTATGGGGAAAATAGAACTAAATTGTGTATTCATGCTAAACTTATTTGTTTGAAATAGAACTGATTATATGTATTAAAATGGATTTGACATTAAATAACCTTATGTTTGGTATGCCATAAAATCAAACCCAACCAAAACGAGAATTTTGCACTAAAATGATGAGATCCACTAATATTCCAGAGCATCTTGTACAGCACAATTTACGATAAATCATTTAGGATATTAATGGTTTATATAAGGAAATCATCTTTTCGCAGAGATAAGTATGGATTTCATTTCTAGGTTTAAATTAAATCCTTTTATAAGCCAAAGTCAACAGACATACAAACTCTTTCAATTTATAAGTGAAGATTCTAAAATACGGATTTCCCTTAAAAGATAAAACGAAACAAAACGAAATAGATCTTTCTTTAAATAAATCTATCAGGAAGATTTCATTTGTTTGTTTATTTTACGGCATATCAACCTCTTCTCTAATCTAATGCCGAATCAAGTTAAAAAAAGCGGGAAATAGAAAGCTCTGTTATGTTGATATTTATAAGTAGAGAAACAGTTTGTAGAAAGAATCTGGTTTCGTTGAAAGTTTATTAGTGAGTAATCGTTAAGTAGAAAAAAGTTTTTTTAAAGATTTCGTTTAAATCTTTTTTAAATAATCTTTGGAAATAAACCAATATTTAATCCAAGACCTGGTTATGGCAGAAATTGAATGGATTAAGATAATTTCTTTAAGATTACATTTTTGACGTTTCTGAGTTTATAAGAATAATAATGAGATTACCCGTCATTACCAGGAAAATAACAACACAAAAATACCTTTTTCTTTATATTCCTTTTTTGCCAAAAAAGAAGAAAAAAAAAACAAATAAAATATGTTTATTACAAATAACGAAATTGCTAATTTTCTTAAGTTAAAAAACCATGTGTTTGGACTTCTAAAGTATGTAAGCATTCATAGCAAATTTTACAGACTTTTAACGACTTGGTGAAACGTGTTGTTAAGCGGAAACAAACTGGCCTCTGTATCATGTTCGACATTTTTTTTATTTACTTTCCCTTCTTGTCATAAAATATATCAACATTCTTAAAAAAAATGAGTGAACTTTATTTTACATTATGAAAATTCGAATACAATAAAAAAAGATATAAAAATAAATGAATGAATGAATGAATAAAAAAGCATCAATACTATAAAAAATCTTTCTTTCTTTCTTTCTTTCTTTCTTTCTTTCTTTCTTTCTTTCTTTACTCCCGGACAAACGTGAACACAGCCAGGTTGTGCACAACTCTTTAAAATACCATATTCGTGTTGAATGTCACAGCAATTGCAAACGAAAGTTCAGATTCGCATTATTTAGTTAATAGACTTGCCACTGTAAAGCCCTTAAAATAATCGACCACATATTAAGAGCACTTTGTTCCTTAGATATTCATTAAATATACTAGTGAATTGGATATACTTAGGGAGGCTTTGTGCGAGGCCCTGCAAGCGGCTTGATCTATTCGCGACAGGCTTGCTACGTTCATACCCTAGGCTGATTTTCGAAAGACTTGCTCTTCTCGTAACCTCATATATAGTATTTGAAATATCTTATAAATTCGTTGACATAGGCTCTTCAGAAAATGGGGAAAGGTACGTCTGTTATTATCTTTATCCTCAAAAAATATTTGATTTTCTTTTACCCATATAAAACAATTGTTTATCTAAAGACAGTTCGATAAACAACTTTCTGTGCAGCCTTAAATGTTTCTGCAATTTTCCTTCTTTTATAAACGTTTGACTTACAAAAGTTACCCAACCCCTCCGCTCGGGCAAGATATGACACAAAGTCAATTTTTTAGCAAAGTTTAACAGGTTTGAATTCAGAGTTTTCCTTCTCCTAGACTAGTTGCCTCATCAAGGCTGAAGAACCTAGTCTGCCATACTATTTACCCATAGCAGGAGGCATAATAATTGGATTCATACCTTTCCCAAGGGTATTAGTGCTATGTGAAATGCTATCAGTCTTGTCCAGGATTTGAACTCGTGTCACCGTGTCCATTTTCTATGACGATAACCATTACACCACTATAAACGTTTCACTTCGAAGCTTTCTTTATTTGGGTTGTGTTGACCAGATTTTGCTTGAAACCCTTTTTTTAATCTTTTAATTTTGAACCTTTAGATCAAACATTTTGCATATTACTTTTTGACATATATATATTAACAATTGATTTATTACAGACTTGCATAATATATTGTGCAATACATATTCTCTATAATAATCGTTACGTAAAACCATTTAGGTAAAGTCCCTGTGACGTTGTGGCTAACGGGCTAGACTGCGATATTATAGTGAATGAATTCAAGCTCCAGTCGGACTGATACCCTTGGGAAAGGTATGAAAGGTGCTAACTGCTTTACTCTTCAACTATGGGCTGAAAAGTACCTCTGAGACTCTATGCGGGTGGTCCGCTAAGCAGACGATCCCTTTGTCTGTTTTGGTGCAAAACCAAACAAAGGGCTTGGAATCGAGATCTCCGAAAAGACCGGAAGTGGGCGAGGAAAGGCAGGTCCGAGTGAAGCCAGGGCAAGGGAACGCCAGTGAAGGCAGTTGGAAAAAGGAACCCAGAGAGGGCGGTTGGCGAAGGGAGATGCAGAGGGGCAGTCGACAACGGACAGTAGAAGAGACCAGTCGGGTGAGATAGAGTCCAGGGGCAGTGAGGAAGACAGACAAGATGAGTTCGCAGTCCTGAGTCGACAACGGTCAGCTTTGAGGAAGACAGTCAAAGATGAGTTGGCATTCCTAGTAGCTTGTAGAAGTTTCGCGCAAATACACGCCAGCGATAGTCTACAAATGCACAGGGAATGCAGTGTCACAAAACTACCCTTCTTGCACTTTAAGTTGACCCAAGCCCATATTGTTTGTTTGTTCTTTGTTCTTTTTCTCCGACTCCCTTGGTTGTATTTCTTGTGGCCATAAAGAAATGTGAAATACCCCAGCGGACCACTAGATGAATCACCGGCCAAGACAGAATTGTTTCAAAGAAGTTGATGTACGGAGAGCCGCGAGGGGTGTATCACACCTCTATTGATCTTCGACAAAGGTGACTTTAGCACCAATGTTTATAAGCAATTGAAGAAATCGCCAAAAACAAACAATTACCTTTTATTTTGTTTGATATCTTTTACTTGGTATCTGCTATCTTTTACCAGTTACTGGTTACATTTTGTGTATCACCATTTACCTTTGAAATCTTTTTCTATTTATCCAGTTAATTACGCAATTAAGAGAAAGAAGTCCATTTTTTTCTGATGGAATAAACTACTTTATTCTTTGATTGGTTAATAATCAATTTAGGAAAGCAGTTTATTAAGTATGCTGATCAAAATTCTTATTTTAGTTTTCCTATTTAAAGCATATTAAGTTACACGTTCCTCATCTCTTTCTTCTGCAAACAAAATTTGGCATTAGATAAACCATGAAAGTGGCAGGTGTCCGTGGAGTAATGGTTATCGTCATAGGAAATGGACACAGCGACACGAGTTCAAATCCTGGACGAGACTGATTGCATTTCACATAGCACTGATACCCTTGGGATAGGCATGAATCCAATTATTCTCCCTCCAGCTATGGGTAAATAATAGGGCAAACTGATTTCTTCAGCCTTAGAGAGGCAAGTAATCTAGGAGAAGGAAAACTCTGAATTCAAACCTCTTGTCATATCCTGCCTGAGCGGAGGGGTTGGGTAAATATGAATGAATCAATAAATTCGATATGCCATAAAACCCAAACTATCTATGGGTTAAATAGAACTGTTTGATCGTTTAAAATGCCTGTTTTAATTGAATTGTTAGTAATGCATTGCAGTGCTAAGAACCAGTTGACTGTGTGCCAATGAATGAGTACTGGTGAATAGAATAATTAGTGTTAAATAGAAATAATTGTAACCACTTCACAGTGTGCAAACAAATGATTCATATTGATAAGAATTACAAGTGTTATATGGTAATAATTGAAATCATTTAACTTTTGAAACAATAGCGATTCTAGTGTGCAAATAAATTAGTTCTTACACATTTAGATATGAAATTACCGACAAACTAATCTCTTACATATCATGTAAATATATGCAAATAAATGGCTGAAATTAAATTGTTGCTATTTATTACATGGCAATACTTGAAACCATTTAACTGTGAGCAAACAAATAATTAGTTAGGGATAGAATTATTCGTACAAGACAGCAATAATTGAAACCATTTAACTGTGTGAAAACAAATCATTAATAGGAAATAGAATTATTTGTACTAGACAGCAATACTTGAAACCAGTAAGCTGGATAAGAATTTTTAAAAAATAATGAATATTTATAAGGAGGATTTGACATTAAATAACCTACAATGATTGGTATGCCATAAAACACAACCAAACAAAATCATATATATGTAATATATATGTATAAAGAAGATTTAGCATTAAATAGCCTGCAATGGTTGATATGCCATTAAACCCAACCAAGCAACTTCCGTTGTTATCATTCTTGTAATTTGATGACGTTTTTCGGTGCCACTTAACTTGAAAATTTGGGTATTACTTGATATGGCGGACAGTCAAGCACTCACTGGTCTGGGGATCTATTTGAAAGTTTATAGGAGGGAATTAGATGCCATATTGATGGAAAATGTTACGATATTTTATTTCCTTTTCAGACAATGTGATTGCTTTCTAAGTATTCTTCCACTTTATTTAAACTTTTTTTTAGAACTTTACGAGCGTTAAAATGTATCGTTACAGAACCAAAGCGAATATGAGTATAACAACACTCTTTAAACATGATACGAAACGAGTCTTTTGGTTGCTTGGTACGAAAATTCATTTTTTGTCTGCAACATTCACGGTAGTTGCAGTAAGAAAGAGAGAGAGAAAGAGAGAGGGAGAGAGAAAGAGAGCGAGAGAGAGAGAGAGAGAGAGAGAGAGAGAGAACAAGAAAATTGATTTAGTTATATAGGGATAAATAAGCCGTGTGATATGAAGGACATAAGCAGGAGCACAGTCTTTTCTTCGCTGACCTGGCTGAATTGGTTGTCGTTATGCGTGCGGGATTTACTTAGGGTTCCGTCTTATCTCTCCGTCCGCTCCGGCCCCAACTCTTTAACTAACTTATATATCTTCTGATTATTCTCCCAATCAATCTAATAATAACACGTATAGTTAAAACCTTTCTGCCACACAATTCAAATATCAGCTGACATCGCATCCAAAATGTTTATTTTTAAATTTCGCTCATAGCCGATTTCAAAACAAAACTTTATCCTGACAGGAACTGACATTGAATCCACCCAAGGCCACCTGCCTGACCTTTCCAAGGCGAACTTGCACTTATGATGTCAGAATGAAAAGTCTTTTTTTTTCTCGCTCACAATTTATCACTAAAATAAAACGATTAACTAAAGTAATTAATTACAGTACATAATCATATAAAAACCGACAATTTATTTACAGATTTTTCCCAGTGGGTTTTAAATGAGATTAAATAGCCTGCTTGGAGGGTTAATATTTTCATAAGATTACAAACAAACACCGTTAATGAAATCGTCAAGAGAAATCTAAACGATTGCAAAATCAATATTGTAAAAAATACCCCAAGAGCAATTAGAAATCTATTCAACAATAAACAAAAACTATTTTTTCTCCAAAGTAGGAAATTACAAAGTAGCCTGTGAGCCATTATCGAAAAATATTTACTTTAGAGAAAACTAAAGAAAGAAACAGAAGAACATCGCAGAGACCCAACAATAAACAATATTCTTTAATAAAGTAGAGAAATATGTTTGACCATAATTTTGACTATTATTACGACGATGGAACATTGAGAGCACCTTAATCAATAGCCGTCAATTTATCACCAGTTCTTTTACGAAGTAATAATCATATTAAATTCATTTTTTATTCTAACAACGCTTAACCACTAGCGAAATATGTCTATCTGATTTATACTATGTCTTTCTTTCTTTCTTTCTTTCTTTCTTTCTAACACACACACACACACACACACACACACACACACACACACATATATATATATGGTTGTAGGAATAGACAGTAATCCTAGTTCAAAATCTGGAGGAGGCTGTTTTCATTTCACATAGCTCTAATACCCTTGGGAGTGGTATGAATCCAACTATTCTCCCTCTAGCTATGGATAAAATAGCAGGATAGACTGTGTTCTTTACGCTTGGTATGGCAACAGGTCTCGGAGAAGAAGAACTCTGATTTCTAACTCGGCATAAAATATTGACTTTTGTCGATCCTGCTCACACAGACAGACACACACACACACACACACACACACACACACACACACACACACACACACACACACATATATATATATATATATATATATATATATATATATTGTACCTCCCGTGATGTGTACATTGCAAACTAGGTTACCACCCCATAGTTAATGAGTTCGATTCTCATTGAGGGCCTCAAATTTCTGGCCATGTGCCACTAAGAAACTAAGCTTTGTATATATATATATATATATATATATATGTGTGTGTGTGTGTGTGTGCGTGTATGTATGTATGCATCTATGTATGTATGTGTGTGTGTGTGTGAATGTTATTTCTGATTTGAAAAATTACCACCACATGTGATATTTGTTCAGCTCAAAAATGATCCCCTTCGCCCTGTTGTAACATTAGATATGTTCCTAAATATATCATTTCTTATTTGAATCAGAATTTTTCACCAACACATTGTTTTTCAATTGTCCAACAAATTTTTTTAAAAAACCTCAAGCTCACAGCACTCACGTTTACTCGATTTTGTTGGCTAAATACAAACCAAGTTAGCGAAAATCGATTTTATTAATTACAGCCAGCTAATATCACTGTTACAAAACGTATCCGGTGTCAAGGGAAAATATGTCGCACCATCTTTTGTACGACAGTCGTAAGAACAATGCTCACCGCAGAAATCGTAATTCTTAACAACTTATGCAGTATTTAGTATGATCAGAGATTTGTTCTGGAGGAGAAAATAAAGACAAAAATGTCTTATGAATAGTTGTAGGGATTTGATTATTTTCGGTTGCTGGTTGGGATTACAGGTTACGGGTTTTCAGACTTGATATCTCAATTAAAGTTAATTCATGGTAACTGCTAATTTAACCCAGCAGATTTAATTAATTCATTTTTTTCACGGATTTCACACGTCATGTCATTTTCTGTGATAGTCTATGAGTAAGTTTCTCTCCTCAACACGTAGGGTTTATATTTATGCCAACTCAGTTTTCTGTACGACACAGTGTTTTTACTCCATCTTCTTGTAGGTACTATTTACCAACCCCTCCGCTCGGGCAGGATATGACACAAGGTCATTTTTTAAGCGGAGTTTAACAGGTTTGAATTCAGAGTTTTCCTTCTCCTAGACCAGTTGCCTAACCAAGGCTGAAGAACCTAGTCTGTCCTACTATTTACCCATAGCTGGAGGGAGAATAATTGGATTCGTACCTTCCCCAAGGGTATTAGTGCTATGTGAAATGCAATCAGTCTCGTCCAGGATTCTTGTAGGTGACTCTGATGAACGCTGCCTTACCTAAACCTGCTTTTGATGACATCGGGGTCACTTCTAGGGAACTATAAAACACGAATACCATTGATACTATCAATGACATTTGGGTTCGGCAGCCTCGAAGCGTCATATTTCACTTCTAAGAAGTTTGATTTAGGTTATTTAATACCAAACCCATCCTTATAGATAAACAGTAGATGCTGTTTAACCCATACCTGAGGGATAAGCTGATTTATGCCCTTCCCAAAGGAAGTAGTCCGAAAATGAACGTTATAGATTAGTTTGAGCAACTACACACTTGGAAATACCTCTTCAAAGAAGTCTGGGTAAGTATTTCGAAAGTTTATTTGTGTGTAGTATTACTATTAAAAGCAGGGGTGATTCATATTTGTATTTTCCCAAGCCCTCCATTCCAGGAAGGAGGTGATAGAAAAAATTTGTAAGTTAACTAAAGCATATTTGAATTCTATTTGTCTTACCAAAGCAAAAGAACCAAGTTTACCCGACTCTTTTCCCATACTTATAAAGAGGATGGTGGTGCTCTTACCGTAGTAGATATTCTCGAAGGAAATGGAATCAGATGAGACTGCGTTTAACTTTGCGCTAATATCCTTGGTAAAGTCTTGAATCCCTCTGTAGTTCCCCTAGCTCTTGGTAAACAGTAGAGTAGAGTGGATTCTTTAGCCTTTGTGAGGCAATCGGTCTAGAAAAAAAACCACCACTGAATTCCAGCAATCTGTACTTTGCTTGAAAATTAACCTTCCGTTACATCATGCCCGTGGTGAAGAGGTAGGATAAATACCCACGTGGGAAGAGAGATATGAGGTGTATACGATAAGTTTCCAGACTTTTTTGTTTGGGCATTTAAAATTGTCGTAGACTCTTGAAAATTCACTAGGTTATTGCTATACATCTTATAAGATGACTGACCAATATTTATGATTTCAGGTTCAAATCAACAGCTACAGCAGGAATTGGAATACACCCTACTAAAGCCTGATTGTCACAGCTGGTGAATTTCAAATATGCAATCTGACACTTTAGAAGAACGATATGCAAAAAAATTGTTTTAAACTTGGAAAAAATGCTGCCACAGAAACGTATGGAATGCTTCAGACTGCTTCTGGGACATCTTGCATGAATCGAGCATCAGTTTTTGAGTGGCATAAGAGATTCAAGGAAGGCAGGTAGTCTGTGAGGGATGATGAGAGGTGTGGGATGAGTAAGAAAGTCAATACACCAGAGTTGATTGGCCAAAGGTTTAGGGTTAGGGTTACTACGTTGAGGTTTTAAGGGAGTTCAGGAAGAGATTCCTAGAGAAGAGGCTAGCACTCTTCAAATTGGGTCAGTAGCATTTCCAGCAGGACAATGCACCAGTCCACAACCCCATCCTTGTCAGAGACTATTTGACCAAGATGGGCATCAAGACAGTTCCTCAGCCTCCCTATCGTCCAGACCTTGCTCCCTACGACTTTTGGCTATTCCCTAAGCTCAGAGGCTGTCGTTATGAGACAATTGAGATTAAAGGGGCTGTGACGAAGGTCATTGACACCCTCACACAAGGGGACTTCTATGGGACCTTCGAGAAGTTGCTGGAACGGTACAACAATTGCATTGCAGCCGTAGGAGCGTACTTCGAAGGGGACTAGAGTTTCATGTATGTACTATCAATAAAAGTGCCCATACTAAAAAAAGTTCGGAAACTTATTTAATGCCCCTCGTACATATATTTTCCTAGACGAAGAGCCCAAAGTGAAACACAAGTAGCCTCTTCAAGAGTTTGAACTTGACTCTCTGAGTGTCATATCCTTCGATCATAAGCGTTACTTGCTTCATATGTGGTGATTTCAGGTGTGGTCAATTTAGATCATTCAAAATCCTGCCCGTAGAGCAGATTTGAAACTGTTATTTTGTTTACTACTAGCGTGAATATACCATTGATTTAGTTTAAATGAATTGATAAGTTATCGGTATCTTAAAGGCCATGGTAAAAGTAATGTGGTCGGACCGTTAGTATACGAGGTGCCTTCAATAAGTTTCCAGACTTTTTTCTCTGAGCACCTTTGGGACAAACTTCGTTTAAATCTTCTGGATCTTCAGTTCCTCGCGAATAATTGTGTGTACAGTTCCCACACTGTGCACTTATTGTCTCTATAGACACACGACGGTCCTTATCCATGAAATTCTTTATTTGACCAATCAACTGTGGTGTTCTGACTTCCGTACTCCTCCCACACCTCTCATCATCCTTCACAGACTCCCTGCCTTCCTTAAATCTCTTATGCCACTCAAAAACTGATGCCCGATTCAGGCATCATGTTCCAAAAGTACTCTGAAGCATTCCATATGTTTCTCTGGCATTTTTTCCAAGTTTAAAACACAATTTTATTGCATATCGTTCTTCTAAAGTGTCCTCACGTCCAGATTGCATTTTTGAACTTCACCAGCTGGGACAATCAGGCTTTAGTAAGGTGTATTCCAATTCCTGCTGTAGCTCTTCATTTAAACCTGAAATCATAAAATTGGTCAGTCATCTCATAAGGTGTATAGCAATAACATAGTGAACTTTCAAGAGTCTACGACCATTTTAAATGCCTGTACAAAAAAGTCTGGAAACTTATTGAAGGCACCTCGTATAATTAGTAAACAGTAGATTTAGTACACATGAGCTAGTTTTGGGATCTCAGCTGATTTCCAAACAAAAAAATAGTGTTAATTTTTGTCAAAAGAAAAAAAAAATCGGTTCGAGAATCTGTAATTTTTGTACCTGCATTTTTTTATATTCATTGATCGATCAGTTCATTCATGCTTGTTTTAAAATTTCAAGATACTTCGCTGACGACCATATTTAACTTGCCGCAAAAAAATTGAATGATAAAAACCCCAAATAATTTCATCACTCCTAAATTGTTGAAAATTTACTTTTTTGCCAATTAAAATCTGAGATAAATCGTTAACTTTTAGACCTGATTTTGAGCCGACCTAATTTTTTTTTGTAAGTATGAAATTATAACTTACTCAACGAGCAGTAGGAAATAATTGTATTTTCTACTTAGCCTTTCAATTTATTTCTTTTGGGTGAAGTTCTACATTCTTTTCTTTCAAGAATGCATTAAATTTCTGTAATATAATGGCAGAGGGATTTCGTTTTATGCCTTTGGTTTTAGTTAGGCTGAGAACCTTTCGGTTCAGTGCATGGGTTACTTAGGTGCAACATTAACGCAGGTGTTTACGCACGCGCGCGAGAAACGGACGTATCGCACAGAGATGTCACAATAGCCCAGATGGGAAATCGGGTTACAGATTGCGGGTGACGTCACGCACCGGAAGCGCACGGAGGATTTTGGGGGTTTTGAAAAAAGTTAGTTGAGTCGAGACTTGCCTCGGGAGAAGACGGTTGACTTTCGCTTGCTCGCGGAGGCCTTGCGACGGGTGCGCACGAGATGGAGGGCAGATGAAAAAGCCAAAATAGAAAGAATGTGTATCTCTTTCCTTATGTCGAAGAACCTTTAAACTCAAAGGTAATAAAAATTTTCGAACCTGAACTAAGAAGTCATAAGTGTTTTTTGCGTTTCGAGATTTCTATGTTCTATGTATATAGGTTATGAACATTTTATGTACGTTTCGCCTAGCCATATCATGTTCATCTTTGATTAATTTTTCTTAAACTAAACAAATGTTTACTTAGATAATAATAATACTAATATACCAGAAAAATCTTTGCGGTGAAAATATTACGAGCAGCCACATATATGTTAAGGCATAAAAACATTTTGTCTCTTATCGTGACAAACTTATAGAAATCCTTTTTATACCCACAAAATGTCCCTTTATTTTAAACTAACAATTACTGTTATACTTCATTGCATGAATCTTAACTACATCTTCGTTCTGACTGATACTATCTTTGTTTACAAGACAAGATTTTGTACTTTTGTTTTTTCAGCAAAATGTTCACATATTTCAAAGAAATAAAATGTATAAATTTGTAGATTGGAGTTTTGTTCATTCCTTTGCCCCTTTTCCTGCCCACTGGTTATAATTGATAAAGCTAATTTGCTCTTATTTAGTAGGCAAAAAAATGCAAGAATGTGTGAATATTGACATTTCATGTTAAGAAAAGTATGTTTAGACCAATATATACGCATATGGGAATATATACATATATATATATATATATATATATAGAGAGAGAGAGAGAGAGAGAGAGTATACGTTGTGTGAAGTTATGTTCGGGTTGCTGAACGTGCTTGTGCGTGTTTATGTTTGATGCTTTTCAAAGGATATTTTTCTCTGCATCTGAATTGGTATACAATTATGTGAGGGTAAATATATTTAGGTGGAAGTATCTGATCGTCCATCTCTTATTCCAGAGAATAGTGGATAATAATTTTATCTATCTATCTATCTATCTATCTATCTATCTATCTCTGCTAACTTATATCTCTAACTATCTATCAATCTCACTTGCAGTTTATATATATATATATATATATATACCTATCCCAGTCAAGCCATATCTATCTATCTATCTATCTCTGCTTATTTATATCTCTGACTATCTATCAATCTAACTTGCTGTTTTCAGTCTATATATATACCTATCCAAGTCAAGCCATATCTATCTATCTATCTTACATGCATATACACATACTTGCAAACATATATTTATATATATATATATATATATATGTGTGTGTGTGCACATGATTTTTTTTCATTCTGTCTATCTACCTATCTAAATCTCTCTGTGTATTCCTTTATGTACATGCACGTGTGCGTGCCTGAAACAATGGTCGAAATGTTCATTGTATCTTATTTACGGATCCCTGTTGGTTACATGAATTCGCCTTATGACTAATGGATTTAGGTCTCATTGAAACACATATATATATATATATATATATAGTGTTAATACTTTATAATTTGCATACATACGAGAGCTCACACATATTTACATACTACGAGGAAATGTGAATATACATGAATGCATTTGGTAGTGTGTATATATACATATATATATATATATATATAGATATAAACTTTATCCTTTTTTTACAGTGGCAAATGCACGTATGAAGCGCAAAAGACGCCTATTTTTCTGAGGCCACAAAATGGACAGGAGAAAAAGAGATGTCGAAAAAAAAAATATTCCTCTGAATGGAGAAAGGCAACAAAAATATCGGAAAAGAGAAATTCTAAAATTTCTATAATAACAATAATGAAGATAATGATAGTAATACATGCAATGGAGTCAAAAGACCATCTCCTGGATGTGTGGAATCTCCCGCTGTTCTTGTCTTTTCGATATAACGGGCTGGTTTCACCGTGTCGCCACGGTGGACTTTGTTGTCAATGCCTCATCAGGCGGATATCAACATCCGATAGGGGTCGCTGCAGCGGAAAGAAAAAATCACATTCGCATTCATTTGGTCGGTCCTTTTTAACAAATCGCAATCAACCTACGTCAATGGCTTCTCGGCATCCTTTTGCGCGTGCGCAGTCACATACAGCGATTCAGACAGATATGGATCTGTGTGCACAAGCACAAAAACTTCAAGAATTCCAAAATACACACACACACACACATATACTCACGCACACTGGTATCAGTATATAACACTCTCAAATAACGCTACAGTATTCATCTCACGAATAAGTGTTTATAAATAAATTCAATGTGTATGGTTACTATCTTCTACCCTTGATAAAATATCTACGTTCATAGCTCATAAGTATATGAAGACATTTTTCATGTAATTCCGCACGCAGTAGTGCACACGACAAATATATATTTTTTGAAAGTAAAAATTGATGTAAGCAAAGCATATAACGATGACCTTCATTGCATTGTTATATAGATATCTACATATGACTAAAAGGAGGTGCGCTTAGCGTAATATTTATGATTATTTGAAATAGAATCAGTGACCCGAGTTCAAATCCTGGACGAAGCTCCATTTCATTTCGTGCAAATGCCCTACGGAAAAGCATGAACCCATCTGTTTTTCTCCAGCTGGGCGTAAATAGTTGGACATACTGAGTTCTTTAGCCTTGGTTAGACAACCAGTCAATGCGAAGGAAAATTGAAATCGAATCATGTCCCGTCCTTCTTGTGACAGATGGCTTGGGTAAATACATTTCAGTTTGATCATTATGTTTGTATATATGAACACTTTCTTCCAAAAATGTCGCAGCTGTTGCTGTCTTAACAAAGACAGAAATTAACCATTAACGAAAACATCCTCTTTGCTCTTCTGACACTTAATCCGGAGAATTTTCAGTTGGACAAAGCACTTCCGAAACTTCTCTATTGATATGACGTTAACTTCTGCGGTCGAATAGTTTTTATCTGGCTTTAACTTCACTGAACATTAAGATAAATTTTCATTTGAGAATAAAAAGAAAAAGCGACGAGGAATCTTGGTATGTTGGGTGGATGCTTGTCAACATCAAACAGATAGCAATAGGAATAAAAAACAAAACAAAAGGAATTCAACGGAATGTGATATTCAGAACTTTGTCAAATGTATGTAATGTGTTCATAATTTCGTCTTTGTCTTAAAACTCTGGAAAATATCGTGTTTGCTCTTGTCACTATATTCTGTTGTTATCTTTAAAGTTACAGTTTTAAAATTTTATTATTTAAAAAAGGATGTAAATGGAGTTAATTTAGGAAAGGTACGAAGAGAGAGAGAGAGTGGTGGTGAAATGCTATAAAGCTATGCATAATTAATACACAAATATTGGAAAGGGCGGGGAAATGCTATGAATCTATGTATTCAATACATAAAGAGAAGAAAAATAGCAAATAACTAAGGTAAAACTTAACAAACTAAAAGGAAGAAAAATTACTGAACTGATATCGAAGTAAGCCCTGGGAAGCAGCATGGTGGTTGTGAAGCAAACCATATGGATCCCTCGTTTGGTCCACGGTGAGCCACTCACCAGATGCTGAGCGGAAGAACTTTAGGATTCAATAGCCAGGGTCAAACAGCTCAGCCAGGAACGTATTGCTACCAATCGATAAATATGGAGCTTTCAGATGAGGGAAAAAGAGGCAAAGTTTTTGTGATCCGCTTATATGTTCTCTTACATAAAGATTATTAGTCACATCTGTGACAGCTGTGTCGATTTTGAACAACTTCTTGGTCTGGTATAGTCATAATATACTACCCATGATAAGAATGAGAAATTTAAACAAAATACAAAGTGGAACGCAGACAACAGGTGTGGGTGTCATGATCGGCAATATGGGGAACCCGAACGTCATCCTGCGATTATCAGCTGTTCTGTTTTTTTTTCCAGATACACAAACGACATCCTAAGTAACCACACAAACCAGAGACATCAACACAGGAAATGAACTAGGGAAGATGACAAACTTGCATTTCACAGTTATTTAAGAGCAACCCTGAAGAGGTTATAAGAAAAGAGGTTATAAGATGGAGATCTGGGGAAAATTCGCTAGATTCAGACAACCAGCCAACGACTCACTGATCAAGTTAGGACGATAATAAGGAAATGCTGGCTTTCTGATCTTGAAATATTAGAAATAAACCAAAATATTTATAGAGAATCAAGACAAGTCCCTTATACAATAAACGACAAATCAAATACTGAAAAACAAGAACAATCTAACCCAAATGTTATAACGATCGAAGCACCACACACGATAACCACACAGAATAAACATTAACACAAGAAAAAGAAATGAATATCGAAAAGTGAAAGAGGATTATGACGGAAAAGAAGACTAGACTACCATCGCTAAGAAACCAAGACTGAAAAACTGTCTAGGTAGAAATGGAAAGAAATTGACGAATTATAAACACATATATCAATGAACAATATCACGAAATTAAACGAGCTAATCTATACAAAAGCGAAAGGAGTCAGCGAAAAAATCCCCGTTCCCCTAAAAAATTCGAACAGAAACACAAAACCTGGGTGGGTATTTAGACTAGAAACACAGATAAGAAATATACGACAACAATCAAAAATGATAAAACAGAGGAAGAACGCTGGAATAGGTTAGGACGAAAAGAGAAATGCATAACAACAATTAAAAGAAAAGATACAACTCTTGGTAAAAAAAAAAAAACAGAAAGAAAGAAGAATAAAAAGATATTGAGAAAGAATAGAAAATACAAACAAAATAGGACATCCCAAAATAAGGAAAACATTCTACAAGCAGATAAGGGGTGAATGCACGAACACACACCAACAACCAGATGATAAGAAAACAATGTAATTTTGGGGCAAAATATGGGAACGAAGGAAACCTAACAAAAAAACTGAATGGATAAGCAACATAGGAAAAGAGTTAGAAGGACTCGAAAAAGCACCGACGCGAAAATAAACCTCGACTCACTCAAGCATACATGGATATTAGTTAAAAAATCCTCTTCTATCCATGACAGACTGGCTATTGAAATGAACAAATGCCTACAAGAAACAGATAAACAGATGCCTATAAGAAACAGATATACTAGAATGAATGACAAAAGGAAAGACCCCTGCCCACAAAAAGAACCACTCCCACTAATAACTACAGACCCATAATGTGCCTACTGATAATGAGGCAAATACTAACGGCACAAATTAGGGAAGTGATTTACGATTCGCCAATGAGCTGCTGGCTCTTCACAGAGGAAGAGAAAAGATGCCGTAAGTATACTAGAAAACTTTTGTATACATTGTTTCGGCAATGAATATAAAACATTTTCATCCACGTCAAAATATATATCTTTCTTTTGTTTATCTTTTCAACATATTTGTGAGATCAATTTCATTTTTCTCTCACTTACCTGTTTGGTTTGTTTTGGTTTAATGGCATACCAACCATTGTAGGTCATTTAAAACCAAATCCATTTTTATACATATAAACAATTCTATTTAAAAAAATTCAGGTTAACATAAGTATTCAGTTTAAATTTCAAAACAGTTCTATTTCAAACAATTAAGTTTGACGTAAATAGACTGTTCAAATGTAAAAAAACAAAACAGTTCTATTTTAAACAATTCGGTTTTGTATAAGTACACAGTTTGAATGTCAAGAACACAGTTCTAATTCTAACAATTAAATTTATCATTAGTCATTGTTTGCACGCAGTTTAAATGTCAAATAGTTCTATTTAACTCATAGATAGAACCCTATCAGGTATTGACACTATGGCCTAGAGTGGATATGGGAGCGATGACAATGAACGGGTACTCTAGATTCCCAAATCTCGAGTATTACGGAAGCTTCACCATCAGATTGTTTAGTGTCATATCCAGGACACTCGTTGGGGGAGTCTTACCCCTCTGCAGAGATGCAGTCGATGTACTCTACAGCGCCACCCAACTGGGCCACTTTCACTTATATATATATATATATATAATGATATTGAATAGTTGTTAGATTCTGGTTTTACATTATGACTACGAGTTTTATTCAAGGAGATTATTTCTCTTCGTTTTGGTGTAGATTACAAGAATTATAAGGATATACGGAATTAATCTTATCTTATCTTTCAATTATTGACAAGTGCTTTGCAAGAGATAAACATCATCATCATCATGTCGTGCCAGAGGCTCGGATATCTCTGATCCTCTCTCGCCACTTCTCCCTATCGTTCATCGCCTCTGGCAGGTCTTCAGAGCTACATCCCGTATCCTCATATAGCTGCTGTATATATGATCGAGCTGGTCGTCCTGCTTTTACCCGGTCATATGTGGGGGTCCATAGGAGTACATTACTTATGAGCTCGTCCCTGCTTCCCCAGCAGTTTCCTGCATGTCTGGTTCGTCTAACTTTAATAGTTTTCGTTATG
Source organism: Sepioteuthis lessoniana (assembly GCA_963585895.1). Taxonomy (NCBI): domain Eukaryota; kingdom Metazoa; phylum Mollusca; class Cephalopoda; order Myopsida; family Loliginidae; genus Sepioteuthis; species Sepioteuthis lessoniana. The sequence goes on along the minus strand of OY757912.1, from coordinate 119,919,320 downwards.
GGAGGTAGGTGGCCGTGTAGTTGGTGCTTTGTGGGGTGTTGCCGCCAGGACTTGTTCAATATTGCTCTCAATATTCTTGTGTAATTAACGTCTAACTTCTTCTCCAGCTGTTTTGTTTGTGTCCAAGTAGTGCATCCATACAGCAGTGTCGATACGACCGCTGCCTGGAAGAAACTTCGTTTGATTTTATCGGTCAGGTCTGATTTCCATATGATAAACAGAGATAAACAGCATTTCATATTTAAGCTTAAATCAATGAATTCTGCATATCAGACTGATCTTGAGTATTCAATGCCAAGTTGGTGATAAATCAACCGCAATATTTTCTTTAAAATTGCTCATTGACAATTCACTGACCCTTAACCATTAAACTGTCATTTAGATCGTGACCCGTCATTGACGTAGCACGAATTTTTGCGTCGATTACTGAAGGGTCTTGTTTTTAAAACCTTTTTTTCTTCCGATGAACGGCTATTAATTTCAACAACCTTCTCTTCCCCAAACTGTAAAGACTCTATCTTACATCGAAAAAGTTGTATTAGCATCTAACACCAACACTTTCCTGTTAAAGTCCAGCATTGGAAAAAAGAAAGAAGAAAGCTTATGGATATTATTGTGTATGGATGGATGTTTTTTGTTTTACTTTGATATTGACCTAAAAATTATTGCATGCGATAGAAAATGCCCTCTCTGCGGATAGCCACTGATAAATAACATTTATAATGAAAAAAGAGCAGATAGTTGGGTTTTATGGCATATTAACCCTCGCTGGTTTAGGGATTTCAAATCATGATCATTCATATATGGTGGGGGGGTCCTTGTGGTGTAATGGTTAAAGCGATGGGCTGCGGAATCGTTGTAAGCAGGTTCGTATTCCAGTCGCGCTATTAAGTTCACTTTCGGGCAAATACCTTTCGGAAAGGTATGAAACCCCTAATCCTCACAGCTATGGGTTAAATAGTACCGCTACTGTTCTTCTAAAAGAATGGTTTTGGTATTAAATAACCTAAAAAGGTGGACATGCCATTAAAGCAAAGAAACCAAACAAAACCATTCATATATGTTAATTAAGACTTGCAACTGCTTATTTTGTATATAATATTTTTAAACGAACCAAATCCCATTTGTTTGCACACTATTAAAGGGTTTCAAGTACTGCTATCCAACACAACTTTATCTAATATTAATTAATTGTTTGCACACAGTTCAGGGATTACTATTTAACGCAAAAAATTATATTTACTATTAAACATTTGTTTGCACAAAGTTAAATGGTTTCCAGTATTGCTGAGTAACATTAACAATTCAATTCACAATATAATTCCTCCACCTATAAAAGAAAAATTAACATCTATATCCTTGCCCTTGAGGATATTATAATTACACGGATCCGTTTTTCTAATCCTCTTGGGAAGACATGGCCCTGGAGGTGACCGAGTCCTCTGTGATGAGTACGGATGTAACTTGCTAGACACATTCAGGTTAATTGACCGCGCAATTACCATGACTAGTTAATTTGGCGTCACTTGTGTTCGATATGTACTGTTGGCTCAGTTGTAGAGTTTCCGCTCTGCAATCTGCGGTCGCTGGTTTGATCACGGTATACACTGCCGATGAGACCAAATAAGGTCGAAAAGGTATTCAATGTTTTCGTATGCTGTGCGAAGTTGTTCGCCGGATTTTCTAGTTATGGAAATTCAATTCACAATTCCTCCGCTTAAAAAATAAACATTAACAATTCAAGTTAATATTAGTCATTTGTTTGCGCATGGTTAAATGGTTAAGCAGTTCTATTTGAACAATAGATGGGACCCAAATAGGCCTACAAAATAAAATTGTTTGTTGGAATGGTTTATTTATTTCAGTATGATTTATGGACGAAAATACCTTTCCATATATGTATATCAGCATGTGTGGATTGATAGTTTTAAGCATGAACGTCATCATCATCATCATGTCATGCCACCCACACGGATATCCCTGACCCTCTCTCGCCATTTCTCCCTATCGTTTATCGCCTCTGGCAGGTCTTTAGGGATACATCCCGTATCTTCATATAGCTGCTGTATGTATGTTCGAGCTGGTCGTCCTGATTTGCCCAGCCATATGTGGGGGTCCATGGGAATACATCACTTATGAGCTCGTCCCTGCTTCTCCAGCAGTGTCCTGCATGCCTAGTCCGTCTAACTTAGATGAACGTAATTACAAGTATTTAATGACATAAAAAGTACACATTGGTATTTGCACACAAATATGCTGGTAATATGAATATATATATATACTGCAGATCGAACCAGTGACCACGGATTGCAGACCCGAAATTCTACAACTGAGCCAACAGACCATATTGCCCACAGGTGACGCCAAATTAACTATTCATGGTAATTACGCAGCCAATTAACCTTAATGTTTCTTTTAAGCTATATATATATATATATATATATATATATATATATATATATATATATATATATATATATATATATATATATATATATATATATATATATATATATATATATATATATATATATATATATATATATATATATATATATATATATATATATATATATATATATATGTTTGGTTTAGTTTGAGCTTTTGGCATTACAACCATTGTTGGTTATTTAATGATTAATTTTTTTATGCATATATATGATTCCTCAGCTCATTTTGTCTATAACATCTTTAAACCATAAATAATTGATGAAAATACCTGAAATTGATGTGTCTCATTAAAATTTCCTTGGAAATTAGATACTACACTTTCCCAGTAAATATGGACTAGTCGCCTGGTGCTGTAGAATACAGCGACTGCATCTTTACAGAGGGGTAAGACTCCTCCAGTGAGTGTCCTATATATATATATATATATAAACATTCTCTAGATATTCAAATCATTTTTACTATACTTTGATATGAAGTTTTGCAGTGTGAATGTGTATGTGTGTGTGTGTGTGTGTGTGTGTGTGTGTGTGCCTGTAGTTGTGAAAACTGCATATCAAAGTATATTTAAAATGATTTGAAGGTCTAGAGAATGTTGATATAATGATATCATACTTATATCATGATATAATGAAGAATATTATCAAATAATATAATTTGTTTGCTTTCAACCTCACCTGATATAAAAAGAACAGCGTTTCATGAGAAATTTCCTGCACAACATTTCCCAATTTAATTTACAATCATCTCTATAATCTGTACAATTTTTTTTTTTCATTTGATTTAACTTAAAATCAAAAATTACACAAAATCCTTAACTTACAGCTTATTTTCTTCCATCTTTATTTTTATAATCAATAAGCAAAAATGTCAAATTTGTTTATTGTTTTTCCACACTGTCAGTGGCACTTAGAATACGTCGTCTGTATCCTCTGCTGAAACGTAAGACTCTCACCACCTCAAAAAGAAATGTTCCGAGTATAACGCTAAACTACATTAAGTGTTGAGTCTCTAGTTCTCATGCATGAGGCATCCCTTCATTGTCATTAATCCCATTAATCCCATGTCTACTCTGACTTAGGGTCAGGTTTGGCTTGGTTTGTTGGGTTTTATGGCATATCAACCTTTGTAGGTTATTTAACGCCAAATCCATTTTTATGTAAATAATCAGTTCTATTCAAAACAATTCAGTTTAGCATAAGTACACAGTTTAATTGTCAAAAACATTTCTATTTCAAACTATTCAAGCAGTTATATATAACAATTCAGTTATAAGTATAGTTTTAAAGTCAAAAAATAGTATAGTTATAGTTATAAGTATAGTTTTAAAGTCAAAAAATAGTTCAATTTAAAACAATTCAATTTAGCAAAAGCCCGCAGTTTTAAATGTAAGTACAGTTTATTTGTAAAAAACATTTCTACTTCAGCTAATTCAGTTTTATAAAAATACAGATATTGTTTACACACAGTTACATGTCAGAACAATTCTATGTTAAACAATTTAGTTTAGTGTAAATACAGTTTCAATGTCAAAAAATAGTTCTATTTGAAATAATTCAGTTTAGCACAAGCACGCAGTTCAAATGTAAGCACGATTCAATTGTTAAAAAACATTTCTATTTCAAGATATTCTGTTTTGCATAAGTATGCCGTTAGTTCTATATAACCCATAGATAGGGCCCTATCAGGTGCTACCATACCGGACCAGATTGGCCTGGGGGCTCTGCATTCCCCAAAACTCCAGCATTACTGGAACCTCCCCATCAGACTGTTTAGTGTCATATCGAGGACACTTGTGGGGGGTTCTTACTCCTCTGCAGAGGTGCAGTCAGTGTATTCTGCAGCCCCAGCCGACTGGGCAATTAGGGTCACACATGAGACAAATAGATCCGTTTGAATCATCGGTCCGGAAGGTTTGAAATCGCATCACTTATTATAGATTATTACAAGAAGATAATTATTATAATAAAATGGGAATGTTGGATATTGACTTGAAGATCTCATTGAAATTTCTCGATGTCATTGTGAAAGCTTGATACTGGTCGAACAAAAATTACAAGAAATGCACCTGGTACGTAAAGGAAAGAGGACATGGGTGTTCTTGGCGGAAAGCCCGCGAAAATTGCATGAATGGCACGCTAGAAGGAAGTATGACCATGTGTATTATGTAAGCGGCAGTGTGGAGTAGGTGTGAACATGAGAATTTGTGTAGGTACCCGGAATGTTATATAACCAGGAAGATTTTGACCCGAAGGCAGAAGGAAGAAAAAAAAAGGACTCACTGAAGATTTCTATTCCGGCCATTGTGTGTGAAAGCTCAGCCGTCTTCGGCTCTCTCTCACTTTTACCCGACCCAACATTTTGAGTAATAAAAGGAAAAGATAATTTGGGGATTATATTCTTATACAGCAGCGTTGTTGTCTTTCTCTTCTATACAGCAGAAACAGTAACTTGAAAAAATTTATTATATATGAATTGAATTAAAACACTGAAAATCATATAATTGTCAAAGTCATGTGTATTAGATTTAAATATTTGGTACATTATAAGTAAAGTAAAGTTGGCGACCATAGTCGAGGGTGACCCGAAGGCTCCCTTTTCGATAGCTACTATACCAAGGTGTAGGGGAGGGCGCTAATCCTTCCCTTGATTTGCTTCACTTTACCCTTGATCCGTACCTTATAATGCTGAGTGTTAAGCAAGGAGGCATCAAGTACGATTTTTTGAGTCTTTGGTATGACTCAACCTGGGATTGAACCCAGGTCTCCCGGGCCATTGGCGAACACTCTAACCGCTAGGCCAATACATTATAGTTGTGTACAAATAAATTATTATTATAGCTAGATAAAAAAATCATTTAAATGATCATTGATAAAAATGAGTTGAAAAGTAAATAAATCAGACACTTCCAAGATGTTTAGTGGTAATATTTCGTTCTTTATTCACAGAGGAACTTCTAACATTTTTTGAGTTCTACATTTTAGCAATAGAGGAAATAGATAAAATAATGGAAAATGTAAAAAGGTATATAGGGAGGGAAAGGGTCTAAAGACAAGAGACAGATAAGAGAAGAACCGTGAGAGAAATAGATATAGGTTTGAGTGATGGTGGTAGTGGTTGTATAGTTTTGGCTGTGACTGTCTGGGTAGATGGTCAAGCTTAGGTGGCACCAATCGTATAAGGTTTCATCAGAGATTTGTCCTGATAGAGGTGGATTAATTTCAGTGAGAAAGAGGGAAATATGAGGAGGAGAGGTTTTTCGAGAAAAGAAAGAGGAAATAAAGGGGAGGTTGGGTGGGATTCAGGCCAATCCTGTTTCATCAAAGAGGTTGACTATAATGGAGTATCTAAATCAAAAGGAGAAAAAAAAAAAAGAAAAAGAAAAAAAACCAGTAAAAAGCGTCCATAGTATGGTTGTATTGAGTGAAAAAATGTCTTCGTTTTTGCTAAAAACCTTTCGCTAACTTTCATCATTTTTTTCCATTCTATATTTTGATATTGTATTCATGTAACATGATTTTTATCATCTTGTCTGATTCACCAAAATCTACCATTAAATAATTAAGACAAAGGAACTTGGAATGTACAAATAGTTATGGCTATAATGGAACATTTATAAATGAATCAAATTTGGTCATTAAATAATCCGTAAAGGGTTGATATGTCACTAGATAACTCAAACCAAGTGTTTATTTTTAAAAATGAACACCTGTCACAATATAGTAAAAAATGGCTTTAATAATTCAATACTTACATAGTCGAAAATTCAGTATTTTTTGTTAGTATATAATGCTTTTAAACAATTTTGATTAGTTGGAAAAAAATAAATCTTGGATAAAGAAGCTTTTGTTTGGTTTCATTATTTAATGGCATATCAACCTTCATGGGTTACTTCATGCCAAATCTCTCCTTGTGTGAGGGTAATAGCGGTACATCACTGGGCGGGATAAGTGAATTTGTATTTTGCTCGAAATTATTTGTCCAAAAGTGAACGTATTGGCGTGACTACAGTTCGAACTCGCTTACTACGATGTTATAGAACAGCTCGTTAGCAACTTCAATATATATATATATATATATATATATATATATATACACTTATATTTATATATATATAAATTGAATCAAAATTATTAAAATCGGATTCTTTTATTTTGAAATTTAAATGAAGAAGTGTGAACAAATGAGTTATTGACAAAATAAAGTGACACTTTATTTTACCCACAATCTTGATATTTATGATCATCGTTTTGGATAAACTCCTGGAGTGGGGAGGTGCAGCATACTCATCTGACCTCGCTTACTACGACTTCTATAAAATACATAGAGAGAGAGAGAGAGAACGTGTGTGTGTGTGTGTGAGTGTTGGAGAGAGAGAGATAGATAGATAGAGAGAGAGAGAGAGAGAGAGAGAGAGAGAGAGAGAGAGAGAGAGAGAGAGAAAGGAAGGAGAGACGGGAGGGAAATAATTGAGTGAATGAAATATTCTTTGTGACTTTGTTCTTGTCGATCCTTTTTTCCCGCTTAACAAAGACTTATTTTACGATCCCTTTAAAGTTTTTGATAACTTGTCACTTGCTAAGCTTAGCTTAGTTAAGAAAAAAGATGGACGTATAAGCACCCAGTGAGAATCGAAGTCACTAATAACGATTTGTTAGCTTTGCTTATCAACAATAACACAGGTTAAAGCACCATTTCTTCTTGATTAGTTGATGATATCTTTTTTTACATAACAATTCTCATTATTTTGTAGACAGACCACTTATATATGTGCGAATATTAAGGCAATAATTTTCTTTTCCTTTCCCTTTTTTTGTTGTCATAATAAATCGTTTTCAAATAAAGTCAGTTCTTTATCTGCTTTAAGGAAATCAGATCAAAAGTCAACCAAATAAAAATACTTGCATTTGGCGACTAAAGGAACAATCCGAAAATTTGCCTTTTTTATCGCACGGCTCGCAAACACCAACGCCATAGCCTGATCCGATAGACACTGTTATTAACAAGGCCAGCAGATATTAAGAAGAACCTAACAGTTTAAAGCCAATGTCAAGTACCCTCTCGTTCCACGTGCGCTTGCAGACCTTTCTTTTGGTTCCACCATTGTTCTCTCAACCCGAACCTCGGTAATGGGTATCACGCACCTTCAAGGTATGTCAAAGTGAGGGTCAAGATTTTGAAATCTGTAACAGAGATTCTTGAATATTCAGGGCTCAGACGAACATGAAGGCAAGTTTCGTTCACTTCTCTTCTTTTTATACTGAATGAGGGATGTTAGTGAACACAGAATGACATACGTTACTGACAGAAGAAATATGGAAAACAAACCCTGAAGAACAGTCTATCAGCCCCTTATTCATTTCCTCTCTCTAAAAAATGGACAAAAATGAGCAAACAAATATACAAGTGATGGTCCAAAACAATGCAAATGACGACGTAGTAATCCTCTGGAGAAAGAAAATAATAAAATGAAATAAATAAAATAAAAAAATAAGACGTTTTGAGCACATTTTGTGGGACCGTTAAGGGAAAATTGTCTTTTTTTTTGTATCTTGTCACAAAGCAGAAAAAAAATCGATGCTGGCCTGACTTAAAGGGTTAAGCGCTAACCACGGGATCCTGGGGTCATCGGTGACTGTCTCTTGTAAGACCCTGTTTGTGTTGCTGGCGTTAGCATTGAAAACCTGCCATTGTTCAATGACGTTCTTGGTACAATCTTTCATTCTACTCCCTCGAGCGGTATCATGTCTTTTATTCTTGTTACTTCCTTTGCAGGGGTTGCTGAAATGCAAAGGCTTGATGGTTGAGCAGAGAAGAAAAAATAGAAGACGTACGAAGACTTGAAGAAAAAAAGAAAAAAGAAAGAAGGGAGAAAGAATAAGTGTACAGTAGATTTCAGTGGCAGAAAATGATACTCAACTTGAAATGATAAAGAGATACAGAATAGATACTTTAAAATAAGGAAAACAAAAAATTGTGGAGATATATTTGCATGTGTGCTCGTCAGTAGGTATATATGTATATGATAGAGCGGAAAGAGAAGGAAAAAGACAAAATTTTAATAGCCAATCCTCTTGATAATTATCAAGCTTAGTTTAATTTAATATATGACCAAAGCGAAAGTGAAAAATTGTTCTGTTCAAACGCGATTACTCAGATGAGGGAGAACAACATATACTACACTTGTATTTAAGCTTAATATCTAATATACGTCGAGAATAACTTCATTTTTAGCTCAAATGATATGACTATAAATTTCGGTGTATTTCTAAAGTCGTTCTACTCGAAGTATTAACTGAGTTGATGGAATAAATAAATAAATAAAGAAAGAAAGTAAGAAGTTTGGACGGTCTAAAATTCTTTCTTTTTTTTTCTTTCTTTCTTTTTATGTGGAAGAAAAAGAGATGATTCAGTAGCGAAAAATAAACAAATAAGGAAAACAGAAGAAAAAGAAAGCATCAATAACGTGGCAAAGAAAAAAGTAAGAAAGAATTATTATATGAGATGAAATAAAAAAAAATGTAATGGGGAAGGAAGAAAGGAAGGACGGAGGAAAGAAAGAAAGAAAGAAAGAAAGAAAGAGAACATGTTGAGGGACAGAAACAAAGAAAGTACTGGAAGAAGAAAACGATGAGAGAATGAGTTGGACATAAAAAAGTTAAAAGAAACTTTAAAAGAAAAAATATTTTAAAAAGTACATAAATAATGGCCATCTTAAAAAATGAGGCCCACATATATCTTTTATTACGTTTTACTTTTGTTTAGTAATATACCTTACATTTGCTTTAATTTCATTCAAATATAATACATGAAATACTCAAGCAGTCATGGTAGCCATCCCTAGGTCTCTGAGTCCTGGATGGTTACAAAATCAAATAATAATAATAATAATAATACTCTCAATCACATCCTTTGCACAGCAGGATACGAATTCCGTAAACCGCAAGAAAAGATCAACCACTTGATGTACATGGATGACATTAAATTGTTTGCAAAAAAACGAAAAAGAATCGGAAGCCCTTATGTAGACAGTGAGAATATCCAGTCAAGATTTAGGAAAGGAATTTGGCATAGAAAATGCATCATGTTACTAATGAAAAGCGACAAACGACACATGACGGAAGGTGTCGAACTATCAAAACAAGACAAAATCAGAACGCTTGAATAAAGGAAACCTACAAATACTTTGGAATATTAGAAGCTGACACCATCAAACAAGTGAAAATAAAAGAAAAAAATTAAAAAGAATATCTCAAAAGAACCAGAAAACTACTTGAGACAAAATCCTATTGCAGGAACCTTGTAAAAGGGATAAATACCTAGGCTGTCCGCCCCCTCATAAGATACTCGGGACCATTCTCGAAGTGGACCAGAGAAGAACTCAAACAAACAGACCATAGAACAAGAAAACTTAGGACTATGCATAAGGACTTGCATCCAAGAAATGACGTTGACAGACTGTATGCGTCAAGACGTTTTGACAAATCGATAGAACGACTCGCCGACTACATAGAAAAGTATGGAAGAAGACTGGTTACAGCCACCAGAAGCAATACTGACGACACAAGGATCAGCAGAACGAAAATACCCAGAAAATAAAAGTAGAAAGAAAAACAACTCTACGGATGTTTTAAGCGACTAACAAGCGACAGAAAACGTGGACGTGGCTAAGAAACGAAAACCTTATGTAAGAAACTGAATCTTCTTCTAATAGCAGCACAAAACAACGCCATAAGGACCAACCATATGAAAGCGAGAATAAATAAGACTCAACAAAATAGCAAGTGTAGGTTATGTGGTGATAGAGACGAAACGATCAATCACATAATAAGTGAATGAAGCAAATTTGCACAGGCAAAATGTAAGACTAGAAACAACTCGGTTGGGAAGGTGATCCACTGAGAATTGTGCAAGAAATTAAAGGGTGATGATACGAACAAATGGTATATGCAGAATTATCAATCTATCCCGGAGAATGAGACACAAAAACTCATCTGGGATTTGTGATACAAACGGATCGCCTAAACTCTGCCAGACGACCCAACCTCATAATAGTCGACAAAAAAAGTGAACTTGCAGATTTGTGAACTTTACGGTACCAGGGGACAAGAGAGTAAAATTTAAAGGAAGCGAATAGAAGGATAAGTTTCTGAACCTTGCTTACGAATTAAAAAAAATATTGGAACATGAAAGTGACTATTATACCAATTGTAATTGGTTCCATTGGTACAGTCACCAAAGGATCTGTACAAAGACCGGAGGACTCGGAAATAACGGGACGGGTGGAGACTGTCTAAACTGCAGCATTACTGAGATCAGCCAGAATACTGAGAAGAGTCCTGGAGACATGAAGAGATTTATTGATACTCTATAATTGTGTAGATTATTTGTATTAAAAAAGGTTCTTGAAATTATAATTTTTAACTGAAGATTATGATTATATTGTGATTGGTGCTTTTGGCACGGTAACTATAGGATTATTACAGGGCCTGGAGGATTTGGAAGTTGGGACCGAGTAGAAACCATCCAAACAACAGCATTACTGAAGACGGCCAGAATACTAAGAAGAGTCCTGGAGACTTGAGGAGATTTGCTGTCAATCAAACTCCAGTGAAAGACCATCAGCCAACGCTGATGTGAAAAACTCTCAGGGAGTAAACAATTAAAGCCAACAATACAACTAAAAAAAATTTATCTGAAGGTACTGGTGAAAGAATTAAGATAAAAAATATATCAAGATAGAAAAAAACACAACGGACAAAATAGGACATTTCAAAACATCGAAAGAAATATTTCCCTGCAAGTAGGGAGAAAATGTACGGAGTTATACCAACAGCCAGATCACAAGGAAACAAAGCAATTTTGGTAAGAATATGGGAATGAAAATAACCTAACAGAAAAGTCGAATGGATAAACAACATGGAATATAAATTTGGACTCAAAGAAAATCCTAACTCAAATATACACCTGTATTCACTTAGAGCAACACTAAAAATATACCAAATTTGGAATAGACCAGACCATAATTGAATGCATGGATCCTGGTTTTAAAAAATTCACTTTCATCCACGACAGATTGGCTATCAAAATGAATAGATGCTTAGAAGAAACAGATACACTCGAATGGAGGACCAAAGGAAAGACAACTCTCATCCAAATAGAACTACAAAAAATAACCGCCCCCAACAACTACAAACTGATAATGTGCCTATCGATAATGTGGAAAATACTAACGGAACAAATTCGGGAGAATATTTACTATTCGCTAATAAGTGGAGGACTGTTCCCTGAAATACAGGGAAGGATGCCACAAGGGAACAAGAGGAAGAGGAGATCTACAATAAATTGATAAACACATCCTCAAGGAACGCTAAACGAAACGAAATCATGTAGCTATGACGGAATTGACAACAAAAAAACTCACGATATGTTCCCACAAAGCTGGATATATGACTGTCTCGAAAAGTAATATTTATCCAACGAATTAATAAAGTTAATCAAGAATGCCATGAAAAGATGGAGAGCGAGATTGACAGCAAGAGAAAAATCTTTAAGTGAGTTGGAAATCCAGAGAGAGATCTTCCATGGAGATGTACTATTACCATTAATATTTGAAATTTGAAAGTTACAAGTCAGCCACATACTTAGGAATTTCACAGGCGGATAGAAACTTCATAAATCGCAAGAAAAATTAATCAGCAATGTACATGGACGACATCTAACAGTTCACAAAAAACGAAAAAGAATTGGAGACCCTAATACAGGCAGTGAGAATACATAACTAGAACAGAGAGATGGATTTTGGCATAGAAAATTGTGCCATACTAATATTGAAAAGCGGAAAACGACAAATGATAGAAATGGAACTGCCGAATCAAGAAAAAAATCAAAACAATCGGAAAAAAAGGAAACTTACAAACACGTGGGAATATTGAAAGCGGACAACATGAAACAAACGAGGATTAAAGCAAAAATTTAAAAAAATAATACCTTAGAACATAAAGACTATTCGAAACTAAAACTATATAGCAGGAATCTCATCAAAGTGATAAACAAAGATACTCGGAACCATTCTTAAAGTTAACAAAGGTATTACTCCAACAGATGGATCAGAAAACAATAAAACTCTTGACGAGGCATAAGTCCTTATATCCAAGATTCGATAAAGGCAGACTCTATGACAAATAGATAAAACGACTGGAAGACTACATAAAAAAAGTATGGAAAGTAACTGATTACAGCCACCAGAAGCAATACTGACGATACGAGGATCAGCAGAACGAAAATAAGCCAAAAATAAAAGTAGACTATATCAAGAAAAGAAACGGAAGAAAGACTCGCCAGATTTGAAAAAATTGGCGATACATCGATAAATCTTTTCAAAGACTACATAAAAAAGTAAAGAAAAACTGATTACAGCAACGAGAAACAACAACAGAACAACAATAACAAGAAAAATAGGAAGAAAAAACAACGAGGTGAATATTTCAAACAACAAACTAATGAAATCTCACACTAACAGAGTTGGGTATGGCTTAGAAAGGCAAACATTAAAGATTAAATGATCTATTACATAATAAGCAAATAAGCGCAAAAAGCATATAAGACTAGACACGACTGGGTGGGCTAGGTGATCAAGAAGAACTTGTGCTTGAAATTTATATTTAACAATGCCAACAAATGGTATATGCACAACCCAAGATCCTTCCCGGAGAATGACACGCACAGACTTCTCTGAGATTTTGAGATACCCCTAGATCACCAAATCTCTGTCAGACCTGGTGATAGTCAAAACAAAAAAGTGAATCTGACAAATAGAGAACTTGGCCTTCTCAGCAGACCCCAGAGTAAAACTGAAAGAAAGCAAGAAGAGAGATGAATACCTAAACCTTGCTTGAGAGCTAAAAAAACTATTGAATATGAAGTTGACGGTGATACTAAATGTAATTTGTGCGCTTCGAACAACCTCCTAAGGATTGGTTAAAGGAATGAAAGACTTGAAAATAAGAGAACAAGTGGAGACTATCCAGACTGCAACATTATTAAGATCGACGAGAATACTGTGAAAAGCCCTGTAGACTTTAGGAGACTTACTATATCTCAAGCTCCAGTGGAAAACTAACAGCCATTGCTGGTGGAAAAATTCTGAAAGATTAGAATAATAATAATGATAATAATAATAACAATGGAAAATGAAGGTGACAATTATGCTAAACTGTATCTTATGGTGAGAATTAATCCCTGGAAATCTAGAAAGTCTAAAGTACCTCTTTATTACCATTACTCCTACGTCCACTCTGATTTGGAGTGATAGTACCTGTTAGAGTCCCATCTATGGTTCAAATAGATCTGTTTAAAAATTATTTGTATTTTATTGGAATACTTGATACTCTATAGCTGTGTAGATTATTTGTATTAAAAAAGGTTCTTGAAATTATAATTTTTTACTAAAGATTATGATTATATTGTGATTGGTGCTTTTGGCATGGTAACTAAAGGATTATTAAAGGGCCTGGAGGATTTGGAAGTTGGCGGCCGAGTGGAGACCATCCAAACGACAACATTATTGAAAACGGCCAGAATATTAAAAAGTGTCCTAGATACTTGCTGTCATTCAATCTCCAGTGAAAGACCATCGGCTAATGCTGATGTGAAAAACTCTAATGAGTAAATAGTATTAATATCAAAAATGACAAATAATATATATCTAAACCAGAATGTTATATAACATGAGATTATAAGAACAATATGAATGGATCCCATAGTCTAGGCCAGATATTGTATTAACGATGAAGATGAAAGAATTTAGCTATCATTGGATGCTGTTATTAAAACAATGAAAATCGAATACCTGGAAAAATACCTGCACCTTTCCAGGGAACTGACAAAGTAATGGAAAATGAGGGGCAGTTATATCGATCGGAAACTAAGTTCTCGGAACTCTCACAAACTACCTTGATACTGGGAAATTGGAGGTCGGAGGAAGATCTCTCTGCTAATAGTACTGATTAAAAGCTCTGGAAAGGTAATCCGAAACCGAACATTTTATACCTTATTCTTTCGTTGCACGTATCATGAGATGACGGGAAAAAAAAACGGGCATAGGCGAAAAACTGACTGTCACCTAGCGCCGTTGACTTAGTATCAACGTTATCCTAACAGAGTTATACATTCTCCATCACCGATACTGAGCACGCTTTATTCATAAATAAAGTAAACTATATATATATATATATATATATATATATATATATATATATACATATTCGGAGTGGCTTTTTTTAAAAAACTTATAGATGGAGTTGGTTCATTCTGTTAAGATGGGTTACTGAATACGTTTAATATACGTTTATATGTTTTATTTATTGTAGTTTTTTTTTTCTTTTTTTTATTTCTTCGAGGATTTGTAAACGGTTTTTATTGTTATTTTTTATACAAAAAAACAATACAAAATCGTATATAAAGATAACAATATAAACCATTTACAAATCCTCGAAGAAATAATTATAAAAAATAAAAAAAATAATCCACAATAAATAAAATGGCATTCTCCACAAGTATAAACATATTAAACATATTCAATAACTAACCACCAATCCTAACGGAATGAACCAAGCCCATCTATAATTTATGAAAAAAAACTCACCCCGAATATATATATATATATATATATATATATATATATATATATATATATATATATTAGCAGAAGTATTTGACCAGACAAAAAGTCTTTTATGAATACCTCTGAGAGAGAGACAAGAGAGGAGTAAGCTCAGAATTAAAAATGTCTCTTTATTTACAGTTGGAAGATTTCGCTTATAAATTCAAATGAAAAAAGCTTCTTTTATCTTATCAATTGTCCTTTGATCTTTATTCTTTTTAATATTTAATCGAAAAAATATATAAAAATATGTAACCCTAGATTGGCTTTAAAACATTTTCATTCTTTTTCTTTTTCTTTTATTTTGTATCCAATATCTTTTTTTCACAATTACTGCTCAGTTACTAAACAATTTTTTTCGTTAAATATTTTCCAAAAAGCTGGATAGTTTTAATACAAATTATTATTTCTCCTTTATAAATCTAACGATAAAAGAACCTTAGGATTTATGTTTTCCAATATCCTTTTATTTTAGGATTTTTCTTTGGTTTTCATTTCAATTATTATTTAAAAAGCTTAACCTTAAATGTGTGAGTTGTTTGAAACATTATTATGATTTCATTTTTCTTTAGACTTTCTTTTACAATTATGAGGACCATTTAATTTATTTTCGAAACTGTTAAGCCACTGTGATAAAAAAAAACAAACTATTCTTTTAATCTATTTCCCATTTAGCCCAATAAAAACAAAACAATAAAAAGAAATTAGGAATTTAAAAAAAATTCCTTATTTTTAGATGAAACACTTCGCATATTAGTTCAAATGAAAAATATTCGCCTATTCGATGAATAGTTTATTTCTTTATATTTTTTTTTGATTTACAGTGATAAGAAATCAATATATTTTCGTCGAAGATATACGAAAAGTATTTTTTTAATCAGTTTTTGAGATACCAACAAACATTGCTTTCGTTGATTTTCCTTTTTTCTTTTTTACCCACAAAAAATGTAACATTATAGGTAGTTACAATAAAAAACAAACAAACTAGAATTAAAATGTATCTTTGAATTAATCAGAGACTAAGAATTATGAATGTAAAGTGTCTGGTGTTATTTTTACTTATGATTTTTCTATTTAAAATAGTATTCTAAAAAAAGGTATCTCTCGGTTTTTAATATTCTATGATATTTTTTTTAATTTCTTCTAATTTACAAAACAATAATTTTCGAAAAAGATTAAGTTTAATTTTCGCTTATACAATGCGTGTTATATTTAAACACGGTGGATTTTAATAAGAACTGTAGTCTTCGAATTTTTTTAGTTACTCACTTTTGAGGAATTTAAAAGAGTTCAACAAATAGATTGATTTTTAATCATTGAATTATATCATTTAATCAGTAAAAATCTGATGCTATTTTTTGCTTTTCCTAATTATAAATATATGAAAGAGTATACGCCCATTTTAATGCTCAGCGACATCTCTACTGTGTTATAAGTCAGCTCGCACATACCAAAACTGACGCGACTTCTTTATATATATATATATATATATATATATATATATATATATATATATATATAAAGAAAGGGAGGGGAGAAAAGAGAGGGACTGGCATATAGAGAGACAGAGGAATAAAAAGAGATAAGCATAATATACACTTATAAATCGGGAAAATCAGTTATTGAGAAAGACAGTGACTTTTGAAAGTATATTTTAAACAAAGGAAGGAAAAGAAAACTGAAATATAGAGAGGAGAGGGAGGAAGAATTGGAAAGAGAAGCTGATAGAGGGGGGAAATGGAGGAAGAAATATAGGGGAGAATGGGAGCAAGCAGAGAGAGAGAGAAAGAGGGCGGGGTGGAAGAATTGGAAAGAGAAGCAGATAGAGGAGGGAACTGGAAGAAGAAAGAGAGGGAGAGAATGGTAGCAAGCAGACAGAGAGAGAGAGAGAGAGAGAGAGAGAGAGAGATTGGAGGAGCATTTCCTTTGAGTAGGAAAAGGAATAGCGGAAAAGTGGTCGGCGAGAAATGAAAGAAGTGACGAAACTTTGAGAAAAAAAAATGAGTCAAGCAAAAAGAAATGAGCAAGAGAGAGAGAGAAAAAAAAAAACATGGTTAAACAAAGGGAGTAGAAGTTCTCATAATAAAAACGAAGGAAAAAAGAATCGATGCTGCTGGAAGAGACAAAAGAAAAGGAAAACCAAATTAAAAAAAATAACATCAGAGAATGAAAGAAAAAAGAAAGGAGAAAAAATATAGTAAGAAAGAAGAAAACGAAAAAGAAAGGTAAATATAGAAGAAGAAAGAACTGGAGAAGAAAAGAGGAAATAAATACTTGAGGAAAAAAATGAGAAAAGAAAGAAAGAAATACAAAAGAAAGAAAGAAAGAAATACCAAGAAAAGAAGGAAAAAAATACTAAAGAAAGAAAAGGGTTCAGAAAAAAGAAAGTAACTCTATCGAAAGAAAGAAAGAAGTTAGGAAAAAAGAAAAAAAATACCGAGAGAGAAAAGAAAAGGAGCAAGAAAAGAAGGAAAGAAATAGTAAAGAAAGAAAAAGGTTGAGAAAAAAAGAAAGTAACTCTATCGAACGAAAGAAAGAAGTTAGGAGAAAAGAAAAAAAATACCGAGAGAGAAAAGAAAAGGAGCAAGAAAAGAAGGAAAGAAATAGTAAAGAAAGAAAAAGGTTGAGAAAAAAAGAAAGTAACTCTATCGAACGAAAAAAAGAAGTTAGGAGAAAAGAAAAAAAATACCGAGAGAGAAAAGAAAAGGAGCAAGAAAAGAAGGAAAGAAATAGTAAAGAAAGAAAAAGGTTGAGAAAAAAAGAAAGTAACTCTATCGAACGAAAGAAAGAAGTTAGGAGAAAAGAAAGAAAAATATCAGGAGCGAAAGAAAAAATAAAGCAAGAAGAGAAGGATAGAAATACTAAAAAAGGATAAGTCTTAGGGAGAAAAGAAAAAGTAAAGAGAAAAAAAAAAAAGAAAGAAATAATGAAAGAAAGAGAAGAAATAGTCGAATTTCAGAAGGGTGGATTTTTGGGTAACAGAATGAAAAAAAAAAAAAAAAAAAAGACGCAAACTGAATGTTGTTGCGTTAGGGCGAGTGGCCCGGGAAGAGATATCGGCCACCCGTGGTGAAAAGGTAGTCGGATTTTCTGAAGGACAAGGAGTATGAGTGGGAGGGTGGGATAGTAGAAGGGGTTGAACTGAGGTAAGGATGGATGGATAAGACATGTCATACGTTGTCGCTGCCCCCGATGGCCCCTCTTCATAGAATATTCACAATTAGCGTTGGTGAGGTAATGGAGGTTAGTGTCTAGTGAGAGGGAAAAAGGAAGAAATTGTAAAGCTATTGATGATGATTATAAGAGATACAGTATGATATTTAGGGAAAGAGAGGACTTCAACAAATAAGAACACAAATAAACATAGGAAATGAAGTGAGAAATTGAAGAAAAGGGGAAAAGTGGGAAGGATAAAAAAATGAAGAATAAGAGAAAACATTGATTTTTAAGAACACATCTAAAAATACAACCATGTTTTAAAGGACATACGAAACACACACACACACACACACATGGAATTGATATAAAAATGTATTGAACCTTAATGTTTTTAATCATAAAATTTTTAATTTAAATGAAAACGAGTGCATAGCTTAATAATGGACTCAATAAAGTTGTGATGTCTTCACGTTTAGATGAAGTCTAGACATTTGTATTCTCCCTAAATAATATTCTTCCTAAATAAATAAAAAAAATTAGGAGATATTCTTCGACATAATTAGATATCTCTTGGAATATATATTACCAGAGATTGACATAATGGTTAGAGTGTTCGTCAATGGCCCAGGAGACTGGTGTTCAATCCTAGATCGAGTCATACCAAAGACTCAAAAAATTGTACTTGATGCTACCTTCCTTAACACTCAGCATTATAAGGTAAGGATCAATGGTGGAGCAATCACGGGAAAAGAGTTGTGCCATCCCCTACACCTTGGTGTTGTAGCTATCGAAAAGGGAGCCTCCGGGTCACCCTCGACTACAGTCGCCAACTTTACTTGATACTTTGCCGAAATAAACACTTATTCTTCCAAAATAAATATATATTTACCTAAATATCTAAAAGAAAAAATTCTCTCAAAATAAATAAATAATTATCATCCCTGAATGAATATGGATCTTCCTAAATATTTTTTCTTCCTGTATGTTCTAAATAAATAATATTATCCAAGGGTAATGAATAAATAAATATTCTCCTTAAAGAGATGAATATCCCCATAAATATATACACCAAAAATACTCTAATTAAACAAACGTATATTCTCCCAAGATATTCGAAATAAATATATATTCTCCCTAAATGAATATATATCATCCTGAATATATATTCCTCCTAAACATATATTCTCGCTAAATATTATGCCTAAAAAGATATATATATTCTCGAAATAAATACTCTAAATGAGCAATATTCTCCAAAAATAATAAATAAACAAATTATTTTTTCTCAATAGATATATATCAACTTGAATTTTTATTCTCCCAAATAAAAAGAAGTAAAATTAGCGACCGTAGTCGAGAGCTACCAGAAGGCTATCTTTTCAAAAGCTACAGCACTAATGTGTTGAGGAGGGCACTACTCTTTTCCCTGGATTGCTCCACTTTACCCTAAATACGTACCTTATATTGCTGAGTGTTAAACAAGGAGGTATCAATTACCATTTTTAAAGTCTTTGGTATGACGCAGCCTGGGATTGAACCCAGGTCTTCCGAACCATTGGCGAACATTGGGCTGGTGAGTAGAATGTTCGCCTACACTCAGTAATATAAGGTACGTATCAAGGGTAAAGTGGAGCAATCCAGGGAAAGGAGTAATGCCCTCCCCTACACCTTGGTGTAGTAGCTATTGAAAAGGGAGCCTTCTGGTTGCCTTCGACTACGGTCACCAACTTTCTCCCTCATACTGTACCTAAATAAATATACATTCTCCATAATTATTTTAAATCGATAATATTCTTCCGAAATGATAAATAGTAATTAATAAATATCGTATGAAATATATATTAATTTGTCTAAATAAATTTCCCACAATATACTGATATTCTCTTTAAATTGATTCTTCAGCGAAGTCACTGACTGTAGGACGGAGGAAGTAAACACACTTTTTGTTGTACGAAAGGTAAAGGTAAAGCTGATCACCGAACAAGATGGCTGAAGAAATTTCCATCGGGCAGTAAGAACCGTAACAAGCAGGCAAGGTCAGTTAGTCTTAAAACCATGTTTCAAGGTAGTGAGACAAATCCGGTGAGTAACACTCGGAGAGTATCAGGCGAAATCGGCATCTCACTGTCCAGTGTGGCTCGTCACCTTCCTGTCCTTGACAAAAGAATGCTGAGCTGGCAGATTGCCCCTCCTCTTACCTAAATAATGCAAACATTTTGACTCCCCACGAGTATATATATATATATATATATATCCTAGATAAAAGTATGTGCGTTTCATTTCGTACTAATGCACTTGGGAATGCCATGGATCCATAAAATCCACGATCAATCGATAAACATTTAGGTAAACTTTGTTCTCTTGTCTTTCTTTGCCAACCAATCCAGGAGAAGAAAATCCAACTATTCAAACCAGCTGTATTCTTTTAAAGATTTGATATTGAGTCGCATCCTGCCAGAATGGTAAGGCTTAGGGAAACAAATAAATAAACACCCCTACACACACACACACACTCACACACCTCTCCTTTTCTCTCTCAGGACTATAAAAGGATGATATCGAGTGTCGTTAGGTCAACAATGGATGTTTAATGAGATATAAAAAACAATGGTGGAACTTATACATTCAGAGAAATTGATTAAACGACGTGTTCTTCCTTTCTCTCTCTCTCTCTCTTTATATATATATATATATATTCCTTCATTGTTTTCTGTATTTAATTAAACATCGCTTGTTGATCTAATAACACTCGATATCATTTTTTCTAAGTCGTGAGGATGATTTATTCAAACTGAAACGTTTTAGCGTTGACTTTCTTTCACATTAAACCCTTCACTTTGGATTACTTTGTTTTTCAATATTTCCACATATTGTCGGATTCGTTTCCATTATTTACTTCTATATATAGATATATATGTAATATAATGGCCAAGGGATTTTGTTTTATGCCTTTGGGTTTAGTTAGGCTGAGAATCTTTCGGCTCAGTGTATGGGTTACTTAGGTGCAACATTAACACAGGTGTTCACGCGCACGCGCGTGGAGCCGACGTGTCACTCAGAGATGTCACAATAGCCCAGATTGGAAACGGGGCTACAGAGTGCGGGTGACGTCACGCACCGGAAGCGCGCGGAGGATTTTGCGAATTTTGAAGAAAGTGACTTGAGTTGAGTTCTGCATCGGGAGAAGACGGTTGGCTTTAGCTTGCTCACCGAATTCAGGCCAGTGGCCTTGTGACGGGTGCCACACGTGTTGAGGCGGGGGCAGATGGAAAGAATGTATATCTCTCTCCTTATGTCGAAGAACCTTTAAACTCAAAGGTAATAAAAAGTTTCGGACCTGAACTAAGAATTCGTAAGTGTTTTTCGTGTTTCAAGATTCCTATGTTCTATGTATATATGTTTATGAACATGTTATGAACATTCTATGAACGTTTCACACATATCCATATCAGGATATGCTATTAGATTGATAGATTGAGAGAGAGAGAGAGAGGATAGATTTTGGTGAATCTGACAAGGTGATATAAAAAATGAAAAAGTGGATAAATCAGATACAACGTTTTTAGTAATAATATTTCATTCTTTAAACACGGAAGAACTTCTTCAGACTAAACATTTAATGAGTTTTTCTACATTTTAGCTTTTGAGGAAAGAGATAAACATAATATCTATCTATCTATCTATTTTATCTCTTTCCTCAATTACTAAAATGTAGAAAAACTCAAAAAATGTTTAATTGAATGAAGTTCTTCCGTGAATAATGAACGAAATATTACGACTCAACCCGTAGGAAGTGTCTGATTTATTCACTTTTCGACTTATTTTTATCATATATATTTATTAAATTTCCTTCGCTTGCGCTAGTTTCCTCGTGGCTGAGTGGTAGAATCTTGGATTGGCGTTTGAGTTAACCGGGTTTTAGATTCCAGCTTCGGGAATCTAGCCTGTCTAGCCTGTCTAGCCACACCGAGGAGTTCTGATAGAACGAAACTGATCTGTCTGTGGATAACAATATGTATATATATTCTCTATTTTTTTCATTCTCTTTATCACTTTTTATCCATTATTTCTATTTCGTATCAATCTTTTCTTTCTTTCTTTCTTTCAATTCATTCGATATTTCAAAGGATTTCAGTCGACCAATGCCTCTGATCTCTTAATTAGCCAAAATGATTCATACTACCATATCGCTTCCATTGACAAGGAGAAGCGATAGATATTTATGACCACACCTATCCTAGTAAAAAAAAAAAAGAAGAAAAAATACAAACGCCTTTACTAATGACCGAGGTTAGAACACCCATGAGTTGAAAACAGAAACATACACACAGAGATAATAAGTTATAATCCGAGCCACATGTTGGGTGCCAGTGACTCGCCTCAGTAGCAGCAACATTTCTCAGAGAGCTCCGTGCACAAAAGGATATGCAGAGAATTAAAAACGTCTTTCGTGAGACTTAACAGGAAATAAAATGGGAGCAAGTGTTTGGCGGGGTAAAAGAAATTAATTTGCTTTAAATCGGCTTAAGATAGAGTATCAATGCATGTCCACTTGGCGGTACAATGTCTTGGATATGAAGAGATTATGAAGTATTTTGTAAAGAGTATTCAAGCTTATTAAGAATCAAATATTTTCGCATGCAGAGTCACACACACACACACACACACACACACACACACACACACACAAACACACACTATGTTGCCCTCTTCTCTGGAGATGTAGATACACCGACCGCAACTGAGGGAAAGACTCTACCCAAACTAGTATACTAGGTATGAAATTAAGCTACATTTGAATATAAGGCGTCACTCCAGGAGAGTTGAGAATGTCGGGTAACACTTAATTACCATTACTCCCAGGTCCACTCTGATCCAGAGCTGTCGAACCTGTTAGGATTCCATCTCAAAGTCAAATAAAACTGTTCAATCGTTTACAAAGAATTATGATAATTAGTTATTTGAAACCATGCATTTGTTTACAAATTGTTTGTATTTGATAGAAATACTTGATAGATATTATTTCTATTTTTAATAGCAATACTTGAAGCCATTTAATTACGTGTAAATAAATGATTATTATTACGTAGAACTATTAGTGTTAGATAGCAATACTAGCGATCATTTAACTGTGTGCAAGCAAATGACGTCTAACTCGTCAAAAGAATTAATTTACTCACGAACTATTTAATTATATATATATATATATATATATATATATATATATATATATATATATATATATATATATATATATATATATATATATATATATATATATATATATATATATATATATATATATATATATATATATATATATATATATATATATATATATATATATATATATATATATATATCAGGATTTGGCATTAAATAACATGGAAGTATTGATACGGCATAACCAGGCCATTGGTCTAATGACTAGAATAGTCGCAAATGGTCCGGGAGACCTGGGTTCAATCTTAAGTCGAGCCATAACAAAGACTCAAAAAATGGTATTTGATACCGCCTTGCTTAGCATTCAGCACTATAAGGTAAGGATCAAAGGTAAAGTGGGCAATCCAGGGAAAGGAATATCGCCCTCCCCCATACCTCGATGTAGTAGCTATTGAAAAGGGAACCTTCGGGTCACCCTCGATTTGGGTCGGCAACTTTACTTTTACTTACTAATTAATAGAGCATAAAACACCACCCAACTAACCAACCAATACAAGCTATGATTTGTATTACATAAAGATACAATTCATACATTTTTCAAACGACTAGTTTTAGATTTAACTTTTTCAGTCTTAAATACATATAAATTATGCATTTATATAAATTATGCAAATATTTCAAAGAAAATTATTCTGTTGAAATGAATGCTTGCGCTTGAATGGAAAACTGAACAGCTTCAGTAAATAAAAAGTCATTCTCAATCACGTTAAGAAACTCATAACGTACAAATACTAAGGTACTATTTACCCAACCCCTCCGCTCGGGCAGGATATGACACAAGGTCAATTTTGAAGCGGAGTTTAACAGGTTTGAATTCAGAGTTTTCCTTCTCCTTGACTAGTTGCCTCACCATGGCTGAAGAACCTAGTCTGTCCTACTATTTACCCATAGCTGGAGGGAGAATATTTTGGATTCATACCTTTCCCAAGGGTATTAGTGCTATGTGAAATGCAATCAGTACAAATACTAAGGTGAGTCAGAATTTTTGATATATTTTCGTTTGTGCAGTTCAAACAATTAACTCAACTTTGAGACAAAATCAGATTGGCATAAAATCGTAGATTCCGAGACCGTGCTCGAAGCCCTAAGTTCACTCATAACTGAGTGTGTTTCGTCACCTTCACGACTTTTACAAAAGGATCCATCCAATCCCTCGATTTACTAGTACATATTCAGACCAACTTAATCCCGAAATCCTTGCATAATCGGCCTACTGATAACCTCAAATGTATAAATGTCTATAGCTGTCACCCATTTAATTCTAAGAGTCAATTTTATACAATTCTTTTTATCTATTAAACTTATCTTCTCTGACCTCCTCAAATATCAATAAAGTTTAAGTTTATCGGCTCAATGGTTCCTCCACAACAATTATCTCTTAACACGTACAAAAGAAGGTATTAAAAAGCTGTAACCCTGAACAGATGTTAACTTTTGCACGATACAGTCATTAACCTAAATTGAAGAACAAAGTAATCAAAAAGTGATGAATTTATTAGAAGGAAAGTCGATGTTAAAATGTTTCGGTTTTAATGAACCTTCATCAGGCCTTTTAAATGGTCAAACAGCAACACACATTTCACCATTCTAAAGTCTTGATGAAGGTTTATTAAAACCGAACGTTTTAACATCGATTTTCCTTCTAATAAATTCATCACTTTTTGATTACTTTATTCTTCAATTTTTCTCCTGCCGGATTCCTTTCGATTATTTAATTTCATTGACCTTAATAAAAGAGTCCCTATTGTCTTTGACTTTGGCCATAGCATACAGAAACACATAAAAAATTACGTCATTCCTGCCCTAGTATTTAAAAGAGGTGATGACCATATAGGTTAGATTTTTTGTCTACGTATCTTCTCACCTTATTCAGACTAAAGCCATAATATACATAAGTATATTCACGAAGTGATTAAAAAATTTCTAACACATCAAAACAGAACCCCAAAATTAAGTCTGTATACCATGAATCACCCATCAACGTTAAACGACCTCCCAATCTTGACTTCTAACTTCTTCCAAAAGGAATTTTCATAACACACAAGATCAGGGTAACAACATGTGCAACAAATCCCGTTGCTTAATCGTGTTTTAGGATCCCCCCTTACTATATCTAACGCCAATATCATAATCTGACGCCCTAATTTTTCTTGTGAGAGCCCCGGTGTAATATACGAATTTTTTTGCACTATATGCACTAACGGAGTTTATATTGGAGAAACACGTATCTGCTTCTGCCTATGATTCAACAACCAAAAACAGGCTATCCGCGAAAAATCCCCATACTCCCTTATGGCTAAACATTTTAATCTGCCCATACACACTCTCACCAACATCAAATGCATCCAAATAAACACGGAGTTCTATTCTACACACAAACATAGAAAACAAGAAATTAAATGAATCAACAAACTACACACACACACGCACACACACGCACACACACAAGGATACCAACGTATTCGAATAAAGGCCTAATAAATCTGCAACAATCTAACTAATTAAACAACGCAGATTAAAAAAACACACTCAACAAACACAAATTTAATTCAAATGTAGAATGACAATGTTTCATTAAAGCAACACAAACCCAATAGCTTGAAACATCTTCAAGGAACCTGGATTGCGATATGAAATGCCTCATCAAACAAATAGATACATATCAACAACTTAAACGCCTAATCTTTCAAACACAAACCAGACAGCCACACATGACGACTCAACTTGGACTTATTTCCGGTTGACGTCATTGCAATCAATTTCTTGGTCATTTTTGTGTCGTCTGATGAAAGGGAAAGGTTTCCTTGAAATATTACGGGAAAAGACATATTTTTATTTTTGAATTTTTCTAGTTTTGTAGCCTGAGATGTAAGTAATATATTATATTTTTTCAACGTTTTCTTAAATATATTAGAGTTTACTTCTTTTTATACATCATATCATTTTCAAACCTCCAATATATATATATATATATATATATTCATCAACATATGGACAGTTTCGCTGTATCGTATTACAACTATTCAGTGAAGCTGGACCCGCGAGATACTTCAAGCTGAGATCAAAGCCATGGTTGATTTTACGTTAGTCGGATACCTTACCCAAGCCCATTGTTACCTCAGCGTAAATAAAGAAATTATTTACATATATATTTTTTACATATACGTTATCGGCCACCAGAGTGCTCAATTCATGAGAAGATCTAATGCATTTCAGAGCACGTGGCGACTGGAAAATTCCCTACACGATCATCCTTGCATTTATGTATCTTACTGTTACTCAGCAAAAACGGAAAATGTTTGTAATATTTTTTATTGGAGCATGACAGTTGAAATTCTCGAACGCTGAGCATAAAGTGTATTTCAGTATTCTTTGCAGCTAGTTGATGATTCAGTTGGGTCTCTATTCCCTATAAACGTCATTTTTATCATCAAAATTCTTGATATGAGCGAAAGATCCAAGAAATTCTCTTTAGAATCCTACACACATTCATGTATATGAATGTGTGTATTTAATTTACTAAGCTTTTTGCTTAGATGTAGCACAAGGCCGCATGAATGGGGCACCCAATGAGAATCGAACTCACTCGTGTAGGTTTGCTAGTCTACCTTGCTAACCATTACACCACCTGAGGCGCCCTAATGTGTGTATGTGTGTGTTAGTATGCGTGTGTAAAAGTTGGAACAATAAATCATTCGTTACCCAATTATGAAAAAACATTAAAAATGTCATTTTTTATAGTATCCACTTCTTTGTCAATGTTTTTAATGCAATACGTTTTCGTAGATCATAATTATGAAACAATTTATTCTTCACGTTTCATATGAACACTTCCTTTGTGCAAGTTTGCTGCTCTCGGTTATAATATAAATTATGCGTTTCATCTTACCTCCACCAAAAAACACACTTACAATTCTGTCGCTTATAATCAAGGCCCGTGATGTAATGGTTATCGTCGTAGGAAATGAACACGGCGACACGAGTTCAAATCCTCGACGAGACTGATTGCATTTCACATAGCACTAATACCCTTGGGAAAGGTATGAATCCAATTATTCTCCCTCCAGCTATGGATAAATAGTAGGGCAGACTAGGTTCTTCAGCCTTGGTGAGGCAACTAGTCTAGGAGAAGGAAAACTCTGAATTCAAACCTGTTAGAAGGAAAACTCTGAATTCAAACCTGTTAGACTCCGCTTAAAAAATGACCTTATGTCATATCCTGTCCGAGCGGAGGGGTTGGTAAATATGATAATCAATGTTTACTTAAATATAAATGGTCCTTTTGGCATTGTTGTTGCTGCTTTTAAAAGAGATTCAGATTCGTTCTTGAGGTTTTCCTTTCTTAGCCATGTCCACGTTTTCTCTTCTACAATGTCACCAGGTGTTAATTATCCGTACTTAATGCTTACGAGTTTTTCTACATTTACGAGGATCATTAAATAAGTTTCCAGACTTTTTTGTATGGGCACTTTTATTAATAGTAGACACATGAAACTCTACTCCCTTCGAAGTAAACTCTAGTCCCTTCGAAGTAAACTCCTCCGGCTGCATTGCACTTATTGTAACGTTCCAACAACTTCTGGAAGGCCCCATCGATGTGAGCGTGTCAATGACCTTCGTCACACCCTCTTTCATCTCCTCAATTGTCTCATAACGACAGCCTCTGAGCTTAGAGAATAACCAAAAGTCACAGGGAGCCAGGTCTGGACTATAGGGACGGTGAGGAACTGTATTGATGCCCAAACAGCCTCTGAGCTTAGAGAATAACCAAAAGTCACAGGGAGCCAGGTCTGGACTATAGGGACGGTGAGGAACTGTATTGATGGTCAAATAGTGTGTGACAAGAATGGAGTTGTGGACTGGTGCATTGTCCTGCTGGAAATGCCACTGAGCCGATTTGAAGAGTGCTGGCCTCTTGCGACGGTATCTCTTCCTCAACTCCCTTAAATACTCAACATCGTATTCCTTGTTGACTGTCTGTCCAGTGGCAACCCAGTGCATGTAGATCATGCCATTGCTGTAAAAAAAAGGGATCATCAAAAGTTTGTGGGTGGATTTGCTCTGTCTGGCCTTCTTGGGTCTGGGAGAGCCAGCATGTACGAATCATTCTCAAGGGGACATTATGGGTTGTGCATAAACCATTTGCTGGTATGGTCAAATTTCAATTTCTTGCACAATTCGCTGTGGATCACCTTCCCCACCCAGTCATGTCTAGTTTTATACTCTTTCTGAGCTGGTTTGTTGTATTCGCTTATTATGTGGTTGATCGTTTCGTGTCTATCACCATATATCCTACATTAGCTATTTTGCTGCCTCTTATCTATTTTAGCTTTGATAATATATAATTGGTCCTTATGGCGTTGTTTTGTGCTGCTATCAAAAGAGGTTCTCTCTTAAAGTTTTCGTTTCTCTCTTCTAGTTTTCATTTCTTAGTCACATCCACATTTTCTTGTATGAGGTGTCGCTTGCTTGTCACAGGAAATGTCCATACAGTTGTTTTTCTTCTTACATTTGTTTTCCCGTAATAATCGTTTTATTGATCCTCGTGTTATCTGTATTGTTTCTGGTCGCTCTAATCAGTCTTCTTCGGCGCATTTTTATGTAGTCTTCGTGTCATTGTATCGATATACCCATGCTATCCTCAATGCGAGCAAGTCCTCTTTCTCTTTTTCAGGACACATATTGTCTGTCAGCGTCATCTCTGGGATGCAAGACCTTATGGATTGTTATAAGTTTTCTTGTTTTGTGGCCAATTTGTTTAGGTCTTCCCTCGTCCACTTCAAGAATGGTCCCAAGAATTTTACAAGGGGGACACCCCATGTATTAATTCCTTTTAACCTATAGCTGGAAGGATAAGGGGGTTCATACCTTTTCCAAGGTGATTAGACCGAAAATAATACAATAGCCTGTCTGGATTTGCAACCCACTCACCACGATGCTACAGTCTTGTATGTTATCCTATAAACCACAGGTATTTTGCCACCCAGTTGGTTGGGGCTATATAATACGCCGACTGAATCTCTGTAGAGGGGTAAGACCCCACAACGAATGTTGCGGATATGACTCAAAATTATCTCATAGTGAGGTTCTAATATCGCTGGAGCTTTAAGGAATGCAAGTACCCTTTTAATGCTCTCGCTCCCAGGACCACTCTGGCCCGAAGTGGAAGAATCTGATCTATGGGTCAAATAGAACCTAACTGAAAACTTATGCTAAACTGAATAGTTTAAAGTAGAACTGTTTGATTAAACTAAATTGTTTGAAATATAAATAATTTTGACATTTAAACCGCGCACTTATGCTAAACTGAATTGCTTGAAATGGAACTATTTTTTGACATTGAAACTGTACTTACACGAAACTGAATTGGTTGAAATAGAAATGATTATTTGTATAAAAATGGCTTTGGCATTAAATAATCGACAAAAGTTGATATGCCATAAAACCCAAACAAGGAAAGAACCACAGGAAGTCTTTTTCCTAAATAGGCAGAGTAAATATCCATAGTATCAATAATGTGTATAAAACATAATAGGGTGTCAAAGAAACGCTTCCCAGTAATTAATACGCTGTTTTAAAACTAGAGTCAATGTTTGGACAACTTTAGGAAATATTAGATTTATTGTCAACAAGCAGATAGTCATAAGCAATCAGATTAACATATAAATGGTTGCCAGGATTCTTTTCCGCACATTGTCCGTTCAAATAGTGACCGAGGTAACAGAAGAAATAGGAATCAAATATAAAATGGGTTTGGTGACAGTATATAAATGGTAATAAGATGAATAGTTTAGAGTTTACAGGGGTGTTAAGGGTCGAGGCTTGAGACTTGGAAAGGATTCGAGTGATGACAAGACAGCTGTAAGTTACTTACAATTGAGATATGGTGCAAACTATCTTTTGTCCGAGAGAGAAATAATCCAATATACAAAAAAAAAAAAGAAAAAAAAAGAAAGAATAAGAAAGGACAAATATATGGAAGTACCTTTTTAAGCGGAAAGAGAAAACGTAAATGCTATAAATTACAAAAAGGAAGAAAGAAGAAAAAAGAAGCAAAGAGCAAAACAATACGAAAAGGAAATTCCCAGAGACAATGTTATAAAAAGAATTGAAAGAGTGGTGTATTTTCTACTCACAATATATATATATATATATATATATATATATATATATATAAATGTGTATGAATAAATGTGATAAAAGGTAGGTTTTGCGGGGACAATTTTATCTATAGCTGAAATATTTGTCATTGTTAAACTTTCAGGTGTTTACATGAAACCATCGTTAGGTCGTTTAAATTTTTGATGTTGTATATATATATATAGTGGCTGGTGATTACACCGACTGCATCTCTGCTGAGGGGTGAGACCCCACCCAATGAGTGTCCAGGAAACAACACAAAACAATCTGATGATGATACTCCAGAATTACAGCTTTGGGAGATGTTGTGTGTCCCTTTAGTGTCATTGCTTTCAGGTTTACACTGACCCGGAGTGGTAGCACTTGATAGTGTCCTATCTATGGATCAAATAGAAGAGTTACATTAAAACTGTGGGCTAACAAATGACTTAAGCTAAATTGAATTGTTAGAAATAGAACTGTTTTATCATTTAAGTGTGTGTAATGACTGATGCTCAACTTATTGTTAGTATTACATAGCAATACTTTAAACCATTTAACTACGAGCCAATATATATATATATATTATATATATATATATATATATAAACTGAGCTCTGATTCCTTTTAAAATATTATCAACAAAATGTGTTTACAAATCCTATCAATTTAATATATTCATAAACAGGATTTGGCATTAAATAACCTTCCCTGTTTAATATGCCATAAAACCAAACCAAACTAAACCGAACAGTAAACAACCATAGAAATATATATATATATATCAAGTCACACTGTGAGCATGGATTTCCCTGACTCTCTCTCTTTCTCTCTCGTTATTAGTCTCTATCATCCATCGCTTCCGGCAGGTCCTCCAGACAACATCATGTGTCCGGACAGAACTGTTGAGAGTAGCGTCTTGTTGGCCAAGACTGGCTGGTCTATATGAAGGGGTCCATAAGAGAACATCACTCTTAAGTTTTACTTTATAGGATCGATCTGACTTCCATATGATCGATAACCTATCGATATCAGTCCATACCTTCGTTAGGCACATCATTTTTGGTTGATGAGACGCTGCTACCGAGGTACGTGAACTTGTCTACTAATTTCACAGGAACACCATTAAGAGTGTAGATATCTCATTTTTGATTAAAACACATGCACTCCTTTTTGTCTGCATTGACATGGAGGGCAATGCCACCTGGTGACTCCACCATACTATGCAGCAGGGATTCGGCTTGGGTAGGTGTATTTGTCAGGAGCACTATGTCATCTGCGTAGTCTGCGTACATAATAGTTTGTTCGCTATATAGTCTGCTTCTTTAAAACCATTTGCTTTCATTCGATCTATCAACATTCGAATAAATATATGGGGCTAATGTATACCCTTGTAGAACACCAGCAACAATGTCACTGAATTTTTTTTTTCCATCCGGTGAGCAAACTTTTACTTTCGTATTTTCATTGAACATCATTATAGCTCTGACATTTTCTTTGTGGAGACCATCCACAGGAAGTATTTGCTCGTCCTTTGTGAGTAAGGAATCAACTGTTTTGGAGAAATCTACGATTAAGTGTGTCACCTTGAGTTTTTTTTTGTTCGCACTCCTTCTATGATTCAAGGGACTATCAGAATCTGTGATGTTTTGAATCAGTTTCTCCGAAAAATATTTTGATTTTTAAGAATTTTCCTAATTTCTGGTTCAATGCGGTTGAGTAGCAGAACAATATAAATCTTAGTCGATATGGTAGTAATGGTTATACCCGGGTAATTCTTGCCAATTCCGAGGAGGATGAAGCCTTTCGTCCATCTTTACCCTGTTCTGGTTAAATACGGCGTTGCAGTTTAAGAACCGTAAGTCATCGAATTTCCTTGTCTTCCAGACTTCTGGGTAAATTTCGTTAAGATCAGCTGTATTCCTGCTTTTAATTTTTCTTTGTACTACGTCAAGTCTTTCTTGAGTAAACTGTCCTAGTCTGATGTCTAGCTGGTTACTAATAGTTCTTCTGAAATACAGCTACCGAAAATATTTTTTTTTATCAATACTCATTAATAATTACTTATAAGAAGTTATTGATAATTTTCTTGGAATACTCCCATTGAGAAGATTACCATGACTGATATATATATATATATATATATATATATATATATATATATATATATATATATATACGTGGTGCCTTCAAAAAGTTTCCTGACTTTTTTGTACAGGCATTTAAATTTGTCGTAGACTCTTGAAAATCCAGTATCTTATTGCTATACATCTTATGAGATGACTGACCAATTTTTATGACTTCAGCTTCAAATGAACATCTACAGCAGCAATTGGAATACACCCTACTAAAGCCCGATTTTCACAGCTGGTTAATTTCAAGAATGCAATCTGGACGTGAGGTCACTTTAGAAGAACGATATGCAATAAAATTCTGTTTTAAACTTGGAAAAAATGCCACTGAAACGTATGGAATGCTTCAGACTGCTTTTGGAGCATCTTGCATGAATCGAGCATCAGTTTTTGAGTGGCATACGAGATTCAAGGAAGGCAGGGAGTCTGTGAGGGATGATAAGAGGTGTAGAAGGAGTAAGGAAGTCAACACACCAGAGTTGATTGGCCAAAGTTTTAGGGTCAGGGTTACGATGTTGAGGTTTTAAGTGAGTTCAGGGAGAGATTCCGTCGGAAGCGGTCAGCACTCTTCAAATCGGGTCAGTAGCATTTCCACCAGGACAATACACAGTCCATAACTCCATCCTTGTCACAGACTATTTGACCAAGATGGGCCTCCCTATAGTCCAGACCTTGCTCCCTGTGACTTTTGGTTATTCCCTAAGCTCAAGGAAAAACTTTGAGGCTGTCGTTATGAGACAATTGAGGAGATGAAAGAGGCTGTGACGAACGTCATTGACACGATCACACAAGAGGACTTCCTTCCACGGGGCTTTCAAGAAGTTGTTGCAACGGTACAACAAGTGCATTGCAGCCGGAGGAGATTACTTCGAAGGGGACTAGAGTTTCATGTGTGTACTATCTATAAAAGTCTGGAAACTTATTTAATGATCCTCGTATATATATATATATATATATGGAGCCGTTTTCTGTGTTTACCGCTATGATTATCAAGAAGTGGTACTGATATGATGCAATACATTTACACTCTCTTTCATCATCTCTCTAAGGAAGTCTTCTAGACGTTATCCACTTTCCACACAGAGATGAATATAAATTTCTGCTGGTCGGACAGAACTGGTTTATCGATATTTGGGAGCCCACAAGAGAACGTCACTTGAGAGATCGTTCTCCCTTCTCCACTTGTGTTCAGCATGTCTTGTTCGTCTAGGATAGTTTCTAAGATCGGAGGTAAGTGTCCGTACAGCTACTGTTTTATGAGGCTCTGCTTCAAGTACTCCTTCAAAACTACGTATAATCCTTTCTATAGGTGCAACCATAAATTAGTACTGATACGGCTATAGCTTGGAAGAATTCCGGTTTAATTTATGAAATCAGATTTCAATATGGTTTATAGCTTAGAAATAGTAGTCTATGCTTTTTGTATGCGAATATTGACATCGCCTTCAGTAGATGAGATATTTGTGCTGTGGTATTTGAATTAGTTAACATTTTTCAGAGGCTTTCCATTTAATGAGATCATGGCACTATCTTATTTGAAACACATGAATGTAGTTTTATCTGATTTCATGTAGAGATCAATACCGCTTATTGTCTGCTTCAGGCTATGCAGTAGGAAATCAGCAAGAAGCGGTGTTTTTGTTTGTCTGCATCAGTAATAATTTCTGCGGGATATCTTGTGCTTCTCATCTTTTTTTGTGTGAAATTATTCCATTCCCTTAGATCTATTAGTGTTAGTATAGTGTAATCTTTGATCATAAACAGAAATACTGCTAATGTATCTCCTTGCAAGACTCCAACGACAATATCAAAAAATGGGAGTCACCATCGGGTGAGCGAACCATTGTCTTTCTGTGTTTATAAAGCATCATTTGTGTGGTTGCAGTTCTTTTAGGGAAATCATATGCATCCAATATTTAGTATTGTCAACAGAATAAAATATCTTGGAGAAATCTACAAACAAAGTGATGTCTCGAGATGTTTTGTATTTATGACTTCAATGATTCTATGAATGGTCAGAATCTGATAAACTGAGGATCGATTTTGCCAAAAACAGGTCCGATTTTTCTTTCTTAACTTCTTGTTGGATACGATTGAGAAGCAGGGTATCATGAACTTTAACTTTTATGGCAGTAAGACTTATGTCTGTGTAGTTATTAGCGTAACTTGATGACAGCATGTAGCGAGATTTTCAATAGCTCACTAGCATTAAACTGCTCCCAGTTGCAAATAGTTATTGAGGTATTTTTGTTCGTGTACATTCGATAATTATGATTAATTAAAGGAGATAACAATTAATATAGATTTTTGATTACTTCCATGCATTTATTTGCTCTTGATTAATTATAAACTTTATAAACAGCTGTTCTTTATTCGAGTAATAAAAATAAAAAAAAAACATCTCTTGTAACTCTGGTTATTCAGTTTCATTTTCTGAACATAATTTGCCATATTATTTCGATGATAAAAATAGTTTTCGTTTTTTTTAATGCAATTCATAAAATCTCATTACCTGTGCAGGTTTTCTCAACTGGTACTTGACAACTAACCATTCTACAAAAACCAGAACGATATTTTCTTTTTACCCGTTGTATTGAGTCAGGTTAAGAGCCTATCTCATTCCTCATTAAAATCTTTGATATAAAGTACTCAATGTCTGGGTGAACAAAACAGATCACAGATCCACATACGTATAGAGACTCACAAACTCACTCAGAGAAACACACACACGGAAACACTTAAAAGCACTCCCTGAACTTAGATGGGGGTTTGAAATGAATTATTAAATTTCCTACAGAGACATTTTTTGAACGGCGAGACACCATCCTATAATTATATAAGATGGCTATTAGTGCATTCATCTACGTTTAAATATTAACTATAACAATTTAGAAATATGAAGTAGTTTAAAACTTCATTATCGATACGTTTTTTAAATGTCACCTCGTTAAAAGGAGCTGAAGAAGAAAAATAAAAAGAAAGCCGAGAAGATAATTAAGGCGCATCTCGTGAACAAACTCACTTTGTCCGAACAAATACAATCTTTTCTTGTTTGGAAACACTAGAGACCACTTTGGCAAGATTAGACTTAAAAAAGATTAAGACACATTCTCCATGCCACGAGTGATCGGTTTAATCCAGTGATCTTATTAAACCACGAACCTTTTTTTAAGTATAATTTTCGTTGATTTTTCGTTCGTATACTAAGCTGTATTGTTAGCGTTTGTTAATTCCCAAGGGTGGATAGTAAGGTTAAAACCCATAAAAAATAGGGAATTTATTTTATTTCATTAAAGAAAAGGACGAAGAAACTTGTTTTTATAGAAATATGTTTTTAGATACAGCTGGTGAGTAACAGAAAAAGATTAATTCAAATGTAAGCTCTTTGGATGCTGATGAGACTGACATGAGGATCAATTTGTAATAAACGTGGCTGCACACGTGTGTCAACCCTGATTCTTTGATGGAATCTAAAGCAAAACTGAGAGCATATGGTGATTTCGCCAAGTTTATCATGAATAGTGTTAATAGCACATTGAAGAGACAATTCGGAAATTGGCATTGTGATTCCAATTTTCTCTTCTCTGTGTCTTTAGTCTCTTGCTCTCTGTCTCTATCAATCTCCCTCATCTCTCTATGTCTTTCCCTTCTATATATATATATATATATATGAACAAATATTTCATTTGCCCAGTCGTCTAGGGCTGTAGAATACACTGACTGCACCTCCGCAGAGGGGTAAGACCCCCCCCCAACGAGCGTCCTGAATATATGACACTAAACAATCTGATGGTGAGGCCCCAGCAATGCTGGGGCGTTGGGGAATACGGAGCACCTCTTTATTGCCATTGCTCCCAGGTCCACATTGGCCCGAAATGGTAGCACCCGATAGGGCCCTATCTATGGGTTAAATAGAACTAACGGCATACTTATGCTAAACTGAATTGTTTGATTAAACTGAATTGCTTGAATAAGAAATATTTTTTGACAATTGAACCATGCTTACATTTGAACCCTGTGCTTACGCTAAACTGAATTATTTGAAATGGAACTGTGTTTTGACATTGAAACTTTATTTACACTAAACTGAATTGTTTAATATAGAACTGTTTTGACATGTAACTGTGTGTAAACAAAATCTATACTTATACTAAACTGAATTAGCTGCATTAGAATTGCTTAACTAAACTGAATAGCTCGAAATAAAAATGTTTTTTTACAAATAAACTGTACTTACATTTAAACTGCGTGCTTATTCTAAACTGAATTCTTTTAAATTGAACTGTTTTTTACATTGAAACTGTACTTATACTAAACTGAATTGTTATTTATAACTGCTTGAATAGTTTGAAATAGAAATGTTTTTGACAATTAAACTATGTGCTTATGCTAAACTGAATTGTTTTAAATAGGACTGATTATTTACATAAAAATGGATTTGGGGTTAAATAACCAACAAAGGTTGATATGACATAAAAACCAACCAACCAAATATTTCAATATATTTATTTGCATTTATGTAAACGTAACCTAGCAAAAGAGCGCATTATGGCGAGCTTTTTATTAGAGCAATACATTTAAACTGCCTTTGAGAGAAAAATTCAATTTACAGTAAAAATAGTAATTTTTTAGGGCTTATGTCTCCATATAAAAAAAGAAACACTGAAATACTTATAAATTTAATATCTTCCGTATTGTAATGGTATTAATTGCATATTTGAAATTCACCAGCTGTGAAAA
This sequence comes from Sepioteuthis lessoniana, assembly GCA_963585895.1. NCBI lineage: Eukaryota > Metazoa > Mollusca > Cephalopoda > Myopsida > Loliginidae > Sepioteuthis > Sepioteuthis lessoniana. The sequence continues at coordinate 119,881,835 of OY757912.1, read as the reverse complement.
TCAGGCTTTAGTAGGGTGTATTCCAATTGCTGTTGTAGCTGTTCATTTGAACCTGAAATCATAAAAATTGGTCAGTCATCTCATAAGATGTATAGCAATAAGATACTGAATGTTCAAGAGTGTACGACAATTTTAAATCCCTCTTCAAAAAAAGTCTGGAAACCTATTGAATTCACCAATTATATATATATATATATATATATATATATATATATATATATATATATATATATAAAAACAAATACTTAATTTTACATATGTGCATTTATGTAAACATAACCTACCAAAAACAGCATTTTTTATTTGAGCAATACATTTAAACTGCCTTTGAGAAAAAAATTCAATTTACTGTATAATTATCAAAAATAATAATTTTTTAGGGCTTATTTTTCCATTAAAAAAAAAAAGAAATAATGAACTTCTAATTAACTTTAGATCTTCCGTATTGTAATGATATTCATCGTAGGAGATAGACCTAGTGAGCCACGTTCAAATCCTCGATGATGCTGCTTCTGCTTCTCTTCATTCAAATCTCATCTCCAGCTTGTAGCAATTTGGCTGACTAGACTCTCTTGTCTTGTCACTGCAACCTGTCCCGAACTTACCTGCCTCATTCAGGCTCAACAGGTTTTTATCCTTGCTGTGTTATTGTAAGCAAATCGCATAGTCTCTGAGTTCCATTGACCGAGTCAAAGCCTTTTTTAGCAAAGCTCAGTATATATACATATATATATATATATATATATATATATATATATATATATATATATATATATATATATATAAAATTAACTTAAATCGCGAGTCTGAAATCTCCTACTAAAGTTTCACCTTAACGGATCATCAGGAAGTTTAATACCGACTAATGCTAAAAAAAAACAAACTATTAGATTAGTATATATATATATATATATATATATATGTGTGTGTGTGTGTGTGTGTGTGTGTGTGTTGTAGGTGACTCACCTATGACCAGAATAATGGAAATACCCAAAGAGAACATTAACCAAGAACTAAGCAAGTAGAGGAGAGAGCAGCAGGAGCTGGATCAGCCGTAGTAAACGCCTTGCCTGTCTTCGTGTACGTTGAACCAAGGAGTATCCTCATCAGAGATTTTTGGATACATTTGCATTGGCACCTCATGTCTCCGTGATGAGTTATTTATTTATTGACCTTTAATAAACGGTCAAAACAATATATATATACTCAAGCCCTTTACAAGTAGCAGGATGTGAAACCAAGTCAATTTTTAGTGGAGTAAAGCTGGTTTGAATTAAGAGTTTTCCTTCTCTTAGACCAGCTGCCTCACTAGACGGACTCCTGCCTTTCTCGAGAGAATTTCCGTGAAGTGAAAATTTTGTCTAGCAATGAGGAATAAATTAATGACACTTTGTTTCATAGAAATATAACTCTCTTTATTCTTCTTCGAGTCAAAGCTTCTGTGGTATGAGAGAACAAAGACAGACAGAGGGAAACAAACGGGGACTGTCATATTGACTTAAAACTTCTCTTGACTATATAACGCAGTGTTATTTTCAAGGCCCTATTTGTTACTTCTTCTTTTCGGTCGGGGTGGGGGTACTCAACTAGAAGCCCTTGGCCTCAATGGGGCACCCAGCCATTCACTGGCGCTGTCCGTGTCTCCGTATCTCATCTGGCCGCAAGCTGGGTCTGACGGAAGAATAAGACACCCTGCTCGTATCTCACGTGGGCATCTACCTATATCAGTCCCTAACATCCACACCTTTCCGCTCAACCACGTGACCGTTTCCACTTATTTTCACAGGTGCGCTCTATGCAGAGAATCTCTGATTCACGGCTCGGTCAAGGGTCAGTATGCACCAAAAAGATAACAGTATCGTTCAGGATTTGAACACAACTCAGAGATTCCATTTCTTCTGACAAAATCCTTTACATTAAGTGACCACTTTACACAAATCTTATTGGGAAAAACGTAAGTCTATCATTTCTTCTATTGATATAAAAGAACGATATCAATTTTGCCCACGATACCACATATTGGGTCTATGAACGGTAGATATATTATAGGACTTGTTTTAGAACTAGTGAATGTTTTGATCTATAAACGTATTTTTCAATTTCCTGTAATCCAGCTTTATAATCTTCATTACGTAGTCATTTTATTTTAGATTAAACGACTACAGAAATATTCAAATCTATGTATTTTGATAAACTATCACCAATTGAACATAATTTCCACTCAATCAACAACAACTTCAACAGAGTCACACAATTCAGGATCATATTGAAACTATTGAAAAAACACATTAGAAAATATCAAGATGATGAAAGAAACATTCAAAGATATATAGATAAAACTTTTTCTAAACACTTATTCCAAATGACTTAAAAGTAAAAGTTAGCAATCCTTAAAGCTTTGATGTGAAATTACAGGGACAGATGAATTGCTACAAAAATAAAAATAGGTGGAGGTGCCCGTGGTGTAATGGTTATCGTTGTAGGAAATGAACACGGTGACACGAGTTCAAATGCTGGACGAGATTGATTGCATTTCACATAGCACTAATACCCCTTGGGAAAGGTATGAACCCAATTATTCTCCCTCCAGCTATGGGTAAATAGTAGGGCAGACTAGGTTATTCAGCCTTGGTGAGGCAACTAGTCTAGGAGAAGGAAAACTCTGAATTAAAACCTGTTAAACTCCGCTTAAAAATTGACCTTGTGTCATATCCTGCCCGAGCGGAGGGGTTGGGTAAATATTATAAATAAAAATAGGTAAACACCCAAGTCAAATATTTGACTAAAATGGCTAAGGATATTGGAAACATACACCTCACGTATAACACATGTCTCTCACGAGTAAATCTCACCGTCAGGGGATCACAAGACTCAGTCATCATAAAAAGGTCACTTGGATCCTGCAAAATAATTTTTATTCAACGAATGAATATACTACGATATTAATGTGTTTTTCGTCGCTTTTTTGTGGCATATCAACCTTCTTAAAAATGTTTAAAGATTTCTTATATTAAAAGCACTTTTTCTAGATAAACCAATCGGGCAGGGCTCTAGAATACACCAACAACATCTATTTACCGGACATTGGCATAATGGTTAGAGTGTTCGCCAGTGGCCCGGGGGACCTGGGTTCAATCACAGGTCGAGTCATACCAAAGACTCAAAATAATGGTACTTGATGCTAACTTGCCTAACACTCAGCATTATAAGGTAAGGATTAAGGGTAAAGTGGAGCAATCCAGGGAAAGAAGTTGCGCCCTTCCCACACCTTGGTTTAGTAGCTATCGAAAAGAGAGCCTTCGGGTCACCTTCGACAAACGTTGCATCTATGCACTCCTTGGGGAGCGTATGGCAGGCTCTCCAAGGAGTGTCCTGTTTACGACACTAAATAATATGATGGTGAGGCTCCACTAATTCATAAGAATATGGAGTATCCCTTCAATGCTATTCCTCCCAGGCCTAATCTGACACAGAGTAATAGCACCTGAGAGGGTCCTATCTATGGGTCAAATAGAACTGTTTGACCATTTAAAGTGTGTGCAAAAAAAGACTTGCGTTAAATTGATTTGTTCGTCATAAAACTGTTTCACTGTTTAACGGTCTGTAATCAAATGAATGATGTTTTACAGAATTGCTAGTGATACATAGCAATACTTGAAAGGATTGAAGTGTGTGCAAAAAGAGCCCAGGGATATTTAAAAGTGTTATCAACAAAATGTGTTTGCAAAACATATATATTGATATATTTATTAACAGGATTTGGAATCAAATACCAACAAAGTTTGACATGGCACAAAACCAACTGAAACCAAACCAAACATTTCTAGATATTTTTTCCTGATTATGAAATTATTTTGGAATTATTTTAAAAAATAACACCGAATAAATGTTCCTTTTTCTTACCACATTTATTCATAATATATATATATATGTGTGGAGCATTCAATAGGTTTCCAGACTTTTTTTGTACAGGCATTTACAATTGTCGGAGACTCTTGAAAATTCACTATATTATTGCTGTGCATATTATGAGATGACTGATCCATGTTCGTCACAGCCTCTTTCATCTCCTCAATTGTCTCATAACGACAGGCTCTGAGCTTAGGGAATAACCAAAAGTCACAGGGAGGAAGGTCTGGACTATAGGGAGGCTGAGGAAGTGTCTTGATGCCCATCTTGGTCAAATAGTCTGTGATAAGGATGGAGTTGTGGACTGGTGCATTGTCCTTGGTGGAAATGCCACTGAGCCGATTTGAAGAGTGCTAGCCTCTTCCGATGGAATTTCTCCCTGAACTCCCTAAAAACCTCAACATAGTACCCCTAACCCTAACCATTTAACCAATCAACTCTGGTGTATTGACCTCCTTACTCCTCACACACCTCTCATCATATCTCACAGACTACCTGCCTTACTTGAATCCCTTATGTCACTCAAAAACTGATGCTTGATTCATCCAGAGTGTCGAAAAGCAGTCTGAAGCATTCCATACGTTTCTGTGGCATTTTTTTCCATGTTTAAGACAGCATTTTATTGCATATCGTTCTTCTAAAGTGTCCGTACGTCCAGATTGCATTCTTGAAATTCAGCAACTGTGACGATCAGGCTTTAGTAGGGTGTATTCCAATTGATGCTGTAGCTCAACATTTGAACCTGAAATTATAAAAATTAGTCAGTCATCTCATAAGATGTATAGCAATAAGATACTGAACTTTCAAGAGTCGACGACAATTTTAAATACCTGTACCGAAAAAAAATGTCTGGAAACTTATTGAAGGCACCACGTATATACGCACTCTAACAAACAAAATCACATACACAAGCACACCCACTCTCTCACACACACTTACCCTTGAATACCTTGGCTCATTCACTCACACATATACATACATACACACACACACACACACACACACACTCACGTTCAGACTAAAATCACATACGCGCTCACATGCACGCATATACATAAACACACACACACACACACACACACACACACACACACACACACACACACACACACACACACACACACACAGAACCCCCCTACACACACACAGAGAACCCCACCACGCCCACACACACACATTTATATATCTATCGAATCATGTTCGGTGTAATACCGCGGATGGTTTTATTTTCAAAATCTTCAAGTGAAGACGTTAAAGTTTTATTATCTTTCCTATGTCTGTGTCAAAATGGTAAAGAAAGTTCCCCATACTTGCCCAAGCACTTTCGATCATTTCACTGTCATCCTCGGTGGTTGTGTTAGGTTGTTTTTATTGATATTTATTTGGATTGTTTTATTGTTTTTTTTTATATATGGGGTGGGCTTATTCCGTTTTGATTAGTGGTAGTGTTAATTATTGAATACGTTTGATGCTATTCTATTTATACTAGTTTTTAAAATTTTTATGGTGATTGCTTCGAGGATTTATATAGGGTTTTTGTTTCTTTCTTTATATATGATTTTTGTATTGTTAATTAGGATCCTTCTTATATCGGGGGATTTGAGCTTGTCAGTGCCTTTATTATGCTTTGATATTAGATGCTGTTTTATGACATTTATGTCAGAGAGGTAGTACGTATGGCGACGGGAGTGTCATTGTTGTATGTACACACACACACACACACACACACACACACACACACACACACACACAGATATATATATATATATATATATATATGTATATATATATGGTGAGGAGGAATTTAATCTCAAATTTGGTTCAAATCAAACATTTAGTAATTCGGCATTGGTGCTTCACATAGTTTAATGGTTGTTTCGGTGGGCTAGCAGACCATTGATAATGAGCTCGATTCACACAGGGTAGCTCATACCTCATATATGACCTTGTGCCGAACTTAGCCAAGGTAAATAAAGACTAAGTCAATACGATTAGTCACGGTGGGGGTGTCCTCGTGGTGTAATGTTTAAAGCGATGGACTGCGGAATCGTTGTAAGCGAGTTCGTACGCCAGTCGCACAATTACGTTCACTTTCGGGCAAATACCCTTGGGAAAGGTATGAATCCCCTTATCCTTCCAGCTCCTTATCCTCCCAGCTATGGGTTAAATAGTACCTCTACTGCTCTTCTCGGAGAATGGCTTTGGCATTGAATAACCTACAAAGGTTGATATGCCATTAAACAAAGAAACAAAACCAAGCCAGGCCGATTAGTTTCTTTGTTTAATGGCTTATAAATATTCGTGGGCTATTTAATGCCGAATATATCCTTGTATAACAACATTTGTGGTATTATTTAACTCAAAACAGGGGAACGGGAGAGTTTCTACCCTCCCCAATTTGACAGTGAGCGTAATAGCATGACCGATGTTCGAACTCTTTTACTATGATGTCGCAGTCTAGTACGTTAGCTTCTACATCAGGGTGACCCACCCAACAAGTGAATCAACCCAAAAGACAATCACCTGACCGATACACCATATGCAGCCATTTATAGACATGTGAATATATCTTTTTACATTCGTTTCGAGACTGCAGTTGTATTTTTATAAGCATGCTCCTTTGTAAGTTTAATCCTTTAGATGAAGAAGAAGGTGTAGTGTCTGCTTTTAGGGGTAGCTGTGCCTCCCTATCCATGTTCCCTTGAAGTGTGTCTATCGCTTATGTCAGTCACACCTTTCCGTATAATTTTTTTCTCTCTATGTAAAAGACAAAAAAAAAAAATAGAAAAAAAAAAGCACAAACAAACACTGCAGCACTAGAGACTAATAAGTTCTTTTATACAGCAGCCCTTTATCGAATTCTTAAAAATACGAAATCGCCCGTGTGAATACAATAGGGAAATCTGGGATACTGTTGGCGATTAGCGCACTTTCATTCGTATGTGAACACTTGCGTGGTACGTGTGTTCATGAATAAGTCGTTCTTTTTTTTTTCATCTTGATTGTCCGTCTTTCTCGTCTAACTGTATGTCGAGAAAGTTGGCTTGATGAGTGAGAGGTGTTAACGAAGTACGGCATATTGAAAGGATGAGAGCAATGGCAAAAATATAGTTTCTTTTCCTTTTTTTAAGCAAAGAATGTCAAGCGAATCTGCAAATGGACCTGCGCAGTCGGAGGTCACAGCAGGAGGTTCACAACCCTGCTTCAAACGGCCGCACTTATTACGTGTAGGGTTCGGGTCATTTTCTTTCGAGCTTATTTGGTTGTTGCTTGTTCGGAGGCAGTCTGCGTCTGAGCTCGGGTTTGCGCGTGCGCTGTGATGAGTGCAGCTCGCGGCCATAATTGAATGGAAGTGAAAGAGAAGAATGAAAAGGGGGAAAAAATTTTTCATCAGAGTCAGAAAAAAAAAAAAAAACAAGATACAACAGAAGATACATTTTTAAATGTGGAATGAACGAATGGTAGGAAAAAGAAAGAAAGAAAGAAAAATAAAAGAAAGAAAGAATATTTACTAACGAACGAACGAAAGAAAGAAAGATAAGAGAAAAATCTTTGAGAGAAAGAAAGAATGAAAAGAAAAAACAATGATATATTTGGAACGAAAGAAAGAACATTTACAAACGAAGAAACGAAAGAAAGATAAAAGTGAAAAAATTGTTTGAAAGAAAGAAAGAAAGAAAGAAAGAAAGAAAGAAAGAAAGAAAGACTGTTTACTAACGAACGAATGAACGAAAGGAAGATAAAAGAGAAAAAATCTTTGAAAGAAAGAAAGAAAGAAAGAAAGAAAGAAATATTTGGAATGAAAAAAAGAACATTTACAAACAAAGAAACGAAAGAAAGATAAAAGTGAAAAAAAAAAACTGAAAGAAAGAAAGAAAGAAAGAAAGAAAGAAAGAAAGAAAAATATTTACTAACGAATGAAAGCAAGAAAGATAAAAGAGAAAGACCTTTGAAAGAAAGAAAGAAAGAAAGAAAGAAAGAAAATGTATAAAAGAACGAACAAAATAAGGAAAGAAATAAAAAGATGTTTGGTAAAAGATAGAAAAAAATTAATATAGAAAATTTACTGATGAAATAAATGAATACAATAAACGAACAAATGAATGAAATACACTTAATAAGGAAAAAAGTAAAAGAAAGTAAGAAGAACAATATATATATATATATATATATATATTAGGAGAAAGAAGAATATCGCGGATAAACTCAAGAAGAATGAAAGAATAAAAGGCAAAGAAATGAAAACTTTTTTCGAGGTTTTTGGGACTCTCCCGAGATCTCCTGCGATGACTGGTATCACTGTAATGTCCATCTTCGAAAACTTGTTCAGTTCTCAGGCAAAGTCCAGTTATTGTCCTGTATCTCGCTTTATTTTCAAACCACAGTTCGCTGAATCAGCGAAATCCACTAGTTGACAAGTTTTCTTCTGGTAAATTAAAAGCAGATCTGGACTTTGGGCTCTGATTCGATTATATGTTGGATTTCACAAAATCTCAGATTCAGCCGTGGCTTTTGTTTAAGTAATGATGAGGACAGGTTTTATATTGAGCCTCAAAGTATCTCAAATCTCATTTGAGAATATAAGAATTGGAAGCAAATGAAATATCTTACTGTACAAATCTCAGATGGTTTGTTTTAAGAGTAAATAACATCCAATATGGGTTGATCCTCAGTTATTGAAAATATTTTATGTGTCTAGTGGGGGAAAAGTCATGAAAAGAACTGGAAGGCTAAGCTGGCTCCTTTGAAATATACTATTTAGTACACTACTTAAAATAAATGAAAAAGATAATTTTTTAGGCACACTAATAAATTTAGAGAATAATGAATAGGCTCATGCAACGATGGTCAACAAGCGTGTCTTGCAGACGACTTTGCTTATTAAGTGAGGCCTGCTATTCTTTCTTTTCCTTCTTTCTTTTTTGATGGACTAAACTACTTGTCACGCTGAAGAGCAATAATAATTATACACGCGTAAAGGAATTGCTTCAAGGGTGAGTTTGACCCTTACAATGTGACTTTCTTTTGAAACGAAGACAAAAAGAGTCAATAGATAGTTCATCGCACATCGGAGAAATAGATGGAAAGTTTGTGGCTAAATGTAATGAGCTCGATCCTGGGCTTTACACTGATGACCTTTTGGTATATTAAGTTAATTAAAAAAAAATTGCCCTACTCTATTAAAACACACGGTGTCCTTGTGGTGTCATGGTTAAAGCGATGGACTGCTGAATCGTAGTGAGTTCGTATTCTAGTCGTGTTCTTACGTTCATTTTCGGGTAAATACCCTTGGGAAAGATATGAACCCCTTATCCTCCCAGCTATGGGTTAAATAGTGCCACTACTGTTCTTCTATGAGAATGGTTTGGCTTTTAATAACCTATTGAGGTTGATATGCCATTAAACAAAGAAACTAAACACATCAAAACGCCAAAGATGTTTATTGAAGAAGATTTGGTTCGGTTTTATGGCATATCAACACTTGCTCCCTATTTAATATCAAATCCTTTATATATGAGTTGGTTTCCTCGTGGTGTAATGGTTAAAGCGATAGACTGCGAAATCGTCGTAAGCGAGTTCGTACTCCAGTCGCGCTATTACGTTCACTTTCGGGCAAATACCCTCGGGAAAGGTATGAATCTCCTTATCCTTCCAGCTATGGGTTAAATAATACCACTACTGTTCTTCTATGTGAATGGATTCAGTTTAAATAACCTACAAAGATTGATATGCCATTAAACAAAGAAACCAAACCAAACCTATTAAATATATAATATCTAAACACATTTTGAAGATAACATTTTTAAACAAGACTGAGCTCATTTTTTATGCTGTTAAATGTTTTCGCTTATTTCTATTGAACACGAATAATTCTTTTTACTATAAATCATTTGTTTGCTCATAGTCCAATGTTTTCAAGTATTGCTATCGAATATTAACGATTCAGTCAAACATCAGTAATTTTTTACATACAGTTAAATGATCAAAATTTCTACTTTAAACAATTCAGTTGAGGATAAGTCAACAAAGTTAAATGGTTCCAAATATTGCTATGTAACTCTAACAATCAAATTAAACATGAGCCATTTGTTTACGCACAATTATATGATAACAATTCTATTTCTAACAATTCTATTTAGCATAAGTCATTTTTTGCACTCTGTTTAAATATGAAACAGTTCTATTTGACCCACAGATAAGACCCTATCAGTCGCTACTCCATCGGTCGAGACTGGACCAGGGAGAGATATCAATAAAGAGGTACTTCGCATTTCCCAAAGATCCAGGAATACTGAAGTCACACTATCAGGTTGTTTTATGCCATATCCAGGATACTCGTTGTGGGTAGTTACCACTCTTCAGAGTTGCAGTCAGTGTGTTCTACAGCTCCAGCCGACAGGGCCAGAGAAGAAGAAGAAGAAGAAGAAGAAGAAGAAGAAGAAGAAGAAGAAGAAGAAGAAGAAGAAGAAGAAGAAGAAGAAGAAGAAGAAGAAGAAGAAGAAGAAATATCATGCTGGCAAAATCAAAATTATGCTGTATCACCGGCTGTTGGGTAACATCCCCACCAAATGAATGCCTTTGTTTTGACAATTAACTGTATTTGATGGTGAGCATTCATATCTCGATGTCTAGTGAGTGTAGAGTACATCTTCGCGGCTACTACTCCCTGGTCCACTTTGACTCGGAGTTTTATTACCTGCAAGGTTTCAATCTATCGATCGAGTAGCTTTGTCTAAAAATTATTTGTATTTGATAGGATCAATGAGCAAAATGATAAATAAAGAAACAATTATTCAAAAAAGAGTGAATAAGAATTTAGAATGCATCTCTAGGAATAGAATAACCCTTGACAGGTTGACATGCATATTAAAATCACTCCATGAAACACTCAATCATTCAACTATGAAATACAAAATTTAAGCACTTAAATATTCTTACGTTACAATGTACCCTTTCACCTATATCCAAATTTTTGTTAGTTCTTTCGTTTTGTATCATGTCAACTCTTATTGTGGTATTCCATACTGAAGTTTAACAATTACAGACTCCAGTTATATACTGTTGAAAATGTATCTTCAATTGATTTGAATAGCTAAACACTTCATACTAAGTTGCAATAATCCTGTTTTAAGAGAAAATGTAGTTCAAGATGATTTTTGAAATCATCTCAAAGAGATCTACTTGACCCATAGATTGGATCCAAATGGTATTAATTGTAGGTCAGAGTGGATCTGGGAGTACTGACCACTGAGATTTGTTTTCAAATTTCGCAAAAACTCAATACCATATGCAGTTCTGTGTAATACCCAGGACATCTATAGAATTTGAATAGATCATCAAAGTATTCCAACAAGATAAATTCCATCGTCTCTCTCTCGATCTCCCCATCTGCCCCTATCACATTTGGTAAGTTCTATAGACAGCATCCTGTGTCCGCACAAACGTGATCAATGTAAGTTTATCATATTTACCCAACCCCTCCGCTCGGGCAGGATATGACACAAGGTCATTTTTTTTTTAAGCGGAGTTTAACAGGTTTGAATTCAGAGTTTTCCTTCTCCTAGACTAGTTGCCTAACCAAGGCTGAAGAACCTTGTCTGTCCTACTATTTACCCATAGCTGGAAGGAGAATAATTGGATTCATAGTGCTATGTGAAATGCAATCAGTCAAGTCCAGGATTTGAACTCGTGTCGCTGTGTCCATTTCCTGCGACGATAACCATTACACCACGGGCAAGCTTATGCTAGTCAGCCAACACTGGTGTTTCTCATTGGAGAAGTTCGCTATTGAGTTTTCCCTAACTTTTCTAGCAGTACCCAGTAAATCTTTTTCGTTTTGTGCGATGAGGTTAAGAAGCCGAACAACTGCATCTTTTTGGGGGTGTTACCTGCAGGATTTGTTAAAAACAACTCGAAGCATTATGGTGTAGTTCCCATCAAACCTTTACTTAAAACGTTTCATTTGAGCTCAATTGGTACAACCATATTGTCTGCATTACAGTATGATTGCACCATATGAGTTGATAAGTGGATTATATTTTTTGAAAGATGTCGATGGTTGGGAAAACTATATGAGCAATTTTTTAAAAAAAATGGAGTCATACGTTATCAATCACTTTCGACAGGAGTTTGATCAAACTAATAAATTGTCATGATGACCCCGTATTGACCTCAGATATTTAGAAGAAAGGAAAATTGACGAGGCAGATGGATGCAATAATTTGCATTCTATTTTTTTCGTTTCTTTTTTTTTTTTTTTTTATAGATTTTAGATCCGTATTCGAGTCTTATATTTTCCAAACGCATGTATTCGTTGCAAAAAGCTGGGTCACGTGTTGACGCCATTTTTTTTTAAATCTTGCTTTCATGAGAAAAAACGACAGCAGATGGCTCTTAACAGTTCAACTCTTATTTTAAGGATTTAGCTTTCAAAAGTGAAGCAGATCGTAGAAAAGATGATTTGAACATTTCTATTGATTATAGAAGCCAATATTTTAAAAAGACCTAACAATCTAATAAATAAAAAAGCAATGTTCTTCGAATATTTGTAATAATGAGGAAACCATTTTAATATGAGACATTTTGTTGTTGTTGTTTTTTTGTTTAAATTCTTTTCACTTTTAAGTTTTCCAAAAAACTTACACAATCATTGTCAGAAAAGAAAAGACGTCTAGATGATTTCATGCAACTCTGTCGGTGGAGTTTTGAAGAAGCAGTCTGCAATGGGATAAGACCTCCAAAACACCTTCATTGCCATTGCTCTAAAGTTAACTGTGACCCAGAGTGTTAAAACCTGTTAGGGTCCCATCTGTAGGTCAAATATAAAAACAACATAAAAAATATAAATATGAACATAAAATGAACGTTATTCCTAACTTCGAGACATAAAATAACCCGAGTCGAGTTGATATGCCATTAAAATCAATGAATGAAAGAAGCAATAACTCAATAAATTCCCTCGTATTTAAGTAATAATGTCCTAAAGGTAAATCGGAATATAAAATGAAATATGTTTGTGCATTGATCTGCCCGCCATAAAAAAAATAAACGCTTGCTTAATCCTAGAAATAAGCCATCCCATCCTAAGTGCAAAAACAAAACTGACTATCCCGCTTGTGATTACACGCGTGTATTTCTTTAAGCAATATTCTAATGTGAAAGCATTCCAGTTGAGGTCATCTGCCAGTCTTTAAAATGACAGCGATGACCACTGCTATGTCGTCACAGAGAGCGCTTCACCCGCGGAGTTAGATTAGGTTCACATTGGGGGAGGCGATTTTATGATTGTGCCCTCAGTCAGGGGTACAACGTCTATAAACACTCAAATCGATCACATATGAAGAAAGGCGGAGAAAGGGCGACAGACTGTGATAAAAATATACCATGGAAATGTCTAGGTTGATAAAAACGTGGGTGTGTCTCCATGTCGTAACGATGCGTGGGTTCCCCATTCATTGACATTAAACGTTTCTTTTTTGCCCCTGTAAAACGACGAATAAATAGAGACATTATCGCAAAGTCACTCAAAGAAGAAGAAAGCAAGTGATATATATATATATATATATATATATATATATATATATATATATATTTGGCATATACATACATACATACATACATACATATATAAAGTATTAGGAACAAATAAGTACACACACTTTTTTATCAATTAATTTTCTTTTAAAAGATACCAGGATTTTATGATATTAAACTCAAGATTATTTAATAAAAAAAAACTATTAGTTAATATTTATTTCTAAAAATTACCACAATGAAACTCTTAAACTAAAAATAAGAATAAACCAAAGTCAAAATCAATTACACTCGGTATCTATTTACACCTTATATATATATATATATATATACTCACACACACGCACACACACACATATATATATATATATATATAATATATATATATATATATATATATATATATATATATATATATATATATCAGGGCATGCAGAAGCAAGATATACCTTTGATTCTTTATTATCATCTATCTCTATCAGTCATCGCTCTAAGCAGGTCCACTAAAAGACAAGTAGTGTCTGTACAGAGATGATAAATGTATGTTTTTTGATGTCGGCCAGCACTTACGTGTCTCTATATAGAAGTCATGAGAATAACGTCCCTTACGAGTTTGTCCTTGCTTTCTCAACTGTACCCACCTTGTTTTTCTCGTCTTGGATCGTTTGCATGATGCACAATCTCTCTCTCTCTCTCTCTCTCTCTCTCTCTCTCTCGCCTCAACTACAGTCACCAACTTTACTTCACTTAACTTAGATGATAAATAAGAAGATAACAACATACATATACATATATATATATATATATATATATATATATAAAGAAAGTAGAAAAACAGAATAATCCAAATTATACGAATTTATTTTGATGTAAAGCGAGCGTTACACGTTTCGGTTTTAATAACCTTCATCAGGACTTTGATACCATGATAATTGTTCACACAGCGATGGATGCTTGTCGAGTTAACAGGAGCAAATAAAATGTATATAACGAAAAAGATACAAACGTGCATATAGCGTTCTTTATTTAAAAGTACTGAATGCGTGTTTCACCCGTGGACTGATATTTGAAAATGTTGGATTTTTAAGAGATCAGAAAAATCCTCATGTTTTTAGAGAAAAATGCAGAGATTGGTAAGTTTTTATATTTACAGATCGTTTTGAAGTCATCCATGTTAGGTGACGTGTAAGAATGCATTTGGTATTTGTTTTTCCAAACGGTCAGTATGGAAGTAAATATGGATTTGAACCCTATAGTATGAAGAAAGTAGGAAAGCAGAATAATCCAAATTAGATGAAATTATTTTGATGTAAAGCCAACGTTAAGCGTTTTGGTTTTAATAACCTTCAAGAAGATTTTTCTGATCTCTTAAAAATCCAACATTTTCAAATATCAGTCCACGTGCCAAACAGGTACTTAATCCTTTTAAATTAAGAACGCTCTACGCACGATTATATCTTTTTCGTCATATACATTTTATTTGCTCCTGTTATCTTGACAAGCATCCATCGCTGTGTGAACAATTCTCATGATATCCAAGTCCTGATGAAGGTTATTAAAACCGAAACGTTTAATGTTGCCATTACATCAAAATAAATTCATCTAATTTAGATTATTCTGTTTTTTCTACTTCCTTCATACTGTCGGATTCAGATCTATCTATCTATCTATCTATCTATATATATATATATATATATATATATATATATATATATATATATATATAAAGTGGGTGTATGTGTGTAATGAAGCCGTATTTCTTCGTTCAAAGATATTTGGTTAAATTTCATAGACACATGTCTATACAATTTTATCAATATGCTTTCAGTTTTGAACTGGTAGATAAATTCACCAATTTTTTCTTCCCAACTGCTTTCGGAAGCTTCCATGGACATTTTCAGGTGCGTTCATAAATGTAAAAAATAGTTTTTTAAATTCTTTAAACGTGATGGAGTCGTTTATTTTTCAAACTAAAGTGTCCAGATGGATTCATGTGTATGCAGTTTCGTATTAGCTCAATGGTGAAACGAAGACCATATCCTTATATAGTTAAAACAAAAACAAATCAAAAGACGAAAAAAAACCCCCAAAAAGACAAAGGCATTTCAAAACATTGACACTATTTTCCAAATAAATTCAATTAATTATGTGCCATTTGTTTTTCTATGTAAGGCTTCTAGGGTTTAAAGTCGTCGATTATTACTTTCATATGCTATTTTAGTATTGTTTTCAACTAGAATATTTCGATATTTGGACTTGGGGAGAGAGTGATCTTTAAGATGTAGGGCTATAGAGCTACAGTCATTAAGGTGCATTGTGAGACATCTTGAAAGGGTCATCTTGGTAAGATCAACGTATGTATCATCTTCATTGGAGACACAGTCTCCAAAGGAACATTAGAACATATTTTCCTCTGTGTGTGTGTAATTGATAAAGTTGATTATATCTGCGAATCTGTGTGTTTGAAGCCTATAGACTCGCAAACCGTTAAACATAAAAAAGCAACAATTTGGTAAAATTAAAAAAAAACACTTTCCAATTTTGTCGTTTCATGAATTTATAGCAAAGCAATAATCGAGCTGATAAAATCAGACCGCTGTACGAATTATTTCAAGTGACATTTTGTCTTGATTGGGTCATTTCCTTCCACTTTTCCCACGAACATCAGTATAATTCTTTCTTACGAATGAAGCTATTTCGTGAGCAGCAAAGAATACTATATTGAGTCTTTAGGAAACATTTTTCAATGGAACTTAATCTTAAGTGATTCTTTGAGTTTAGTATAACATTTCTGTGCCATTATTTTATATTTTTAATTTTCATTTAAAAAAAAAATTCACATATGTATATTCTTTTCAATGGTTACAATATCAGCAAACTTCATCGTAAAAAAAAAAATCTAAATCCTGTACTTTTATCTTCATAATTTAAAAAGAATGTACCGAGGCAAAAACTTTATTAGATAAAATTTTAAGCGAAACAGATTTAAAACTTGAAGCAATCAATTGTAAAACAACAACAAAAAAAAAAAAAAAACAAACAAAGAAGTAAATAAAAAATTGCAATAATCAATTATAAGATACACAAGTGAATACATAAATAAATAAATGGATAAATAAAATTTCAAATATTGTTATTGATTTTAGACTTTCTTGTTCTCTTATTTTTAGTCCATAAAGAAATAATTTTCAATAAATCCAAACATTTTTCTTTGCTATAAAATCCCTTCCTATTTTTTCTCATTTGAAAAAAATGATAAATTTTAACTTTTTCTTTTGTATAAATCAAATCAATTTAATAAATCTGTGTTATAAAAGTATTTTACGCGTTAGCATTAAATAAATAACACCAAAAGAATTAAAATCAAATCATATTTTTTAAAAATCTTATTTATTTAGTAAGAAGCTAAAAATATAGCAAAAAAACGTAGTATTGCTTTTCTTTAGGATGTTTTCTTTAATAAATAGATACTTTAAGATCTATTTTATTCCTTTTCTAAAGGTAACTTAAAAGTAACAAAATTGCATCAATATCTATTTTTAAAAATGTCAATAAACTCATGTTATTGTATCCATAGGAATTATTTGAAGATAAAAATATTTTTATAAAAATGAAAAATATCGGAATTAAACTGGAAAAAACTACTACATTGTAAATACGCCATCGAATTTTTAAATCGTAAAGAACATTCTCTTTAAATATTGAAGTTTAAGTTTAAAAAATATTATTAGTTTAATTATAATAAACTTTGTCCATCCTTCAATTATTTACATTACATGTGTTAAATTATTATGATATAAGATATTGTATATATATATATATATATATATATATATATCGCATATCATAATAATAATAATAATAATAATATATATATATATATATATATATATATATATATATATATATATATATATATATATATATATATATATATATAAGAGTTCTGATAGAACGAAGCAGTCTGTCCGTAGATGACAATGTATCTGCTCCCCTATGGGGATTGAGTTCTCTGGCGAAGGAATTTTTGGTCACCGCTTGCATAATGCAAATCTCTTCGAAAGAATTGAGCACTCTAGTTGCTGGTGGGTATAAAAATGTAAACAAACGGACGCTGCTGCTACATAATACCGTATAGTTCCATTAGCCAACGTGGTACGCTTGTTAGCCGAGTCGTCTGACACTAAGTCTAAAGTAATGTTTAACGGGTTTCGATTCCGGCTTCAAGCATCCTACGTGTCTAGCCACACTGAAGAGGTCTGATAAAACGAAACATTCTTTGTGTGGATGCCATTATATATATATATATATATATTGTCATCCACAGAGAGAATGTTTCGTTGTATCACAATTCTTCTGTGTGGCTCGACACGTAGGACGCTTCAAACTGGGATTGAAACCTGCCCAACTTTTCGTTAGACTTAGCATCATACCACTCTGCTATAAGTCGACATATGTCAGCTGGGGAATTATAAGACATTATGTAGTAGCTTTCGTTTGTTTACATTTTGCCTTACAGGATACCAGAGTATTCAATTCTTACGAAGCGCTTTGCATTGCGTGAGTGGCAGCCGTTAATTCCTTTGTCAGAGTGCTCAACCCCCGAGGGGAGAAGGAATATATATATATATATATATATATATATATATATATATATATATTGTGTAACAGTGTTGGTTGTCACAATTTTTGTGGGTTTGTGGCGAACCAAATACGATATAATATATATATATATATATATATATATATATATATATATATAAGCAGAAGAAGAAGCAGTATCAACCCTCAACATTATTAGTCTACTGAAGTGTAGCAAATTTAAATTTATATGAAGACCTGATTTTAGAACATTTACTTTTATCTCATTGGACCAACGGAAAAATTATATATATATATATATACTTATTATTATAATATAATAGCTCTATCACAGATATTGAGCACTCTCCAAATTATATCGAATTTGGTTTGCCACAAAGTCACAAAGTGAGATAGTGACAACCAACACTGTTATAATATATATATATATATATATATATATATATATATATATATATATATATATATATATATATATATATGCGTGCACGCGCATGCACACGCACGCGCGTGTGTGTGTGTGTTTAGGAGTGTTTGTTCTTCTGAACAATCGAAATAGGTAAATTATGACCTAATATAATATGTGTCACTGATTTAGAAAAAAAATGAAACTTTTTTCGGTTTTTAATTGAAGAACAATTTTGAATTCAAAATTACATATATTCTGATTCAATCCCACTCCTCTAGTTTGTGGGGCTTACTATTAATTACATTTCCTGCAGAAGAATATGACCACCACCAAGAAAAGGAGTGTCCTGTTTCTGAAATTAAACTGCATCTGATTTGGAGGTTACAGTTCTGCATATCCTTCATTCTCATTACTTCAAAGTCCACTCTGACCAGGAGTGGTAGTACTTGTTAGGTCTAACCTATGGTTTAAATAGAACTCTTTAAAAATCATTTTTACTTAATAGAAATTCTTGGTGTTATATTAGTGTGAATTATTTGTAATAACGAATAATTCTTTTAAGCTATAGTTGCTTACTAATTATTATTAGTTTCTTGAAACCATATAATGTTGTGCAAACAAATGACTATCATTGAATATATTTTATATTCAATGATAGTCATTTGTTTGCACACATAGCTTGAAAACATATAAGTATTAATCATAGATCAAAATTATTAAAACAATACAAACGTGCGCAAATTATTTGTATTTGATTGGAATATTTTTTATAAATGTATTAAAATAACACTAATGAAATTACCACATAAAAATATAAATATGTACATACTCTACACACATCTAACTTTTAGGCATAAAATAAGCCTAGACGGATTGACAAGCCATTAAAATCAATAAATCAAACTTAACCCAAATTACTTATACCTTATTAGATTATATCTCCCAACTTTACTTGTTCCATTGATAAGTATTCCCCTTTAATTATGAAAAATATCAGCGATATAAATTCTTCTAAAGCTAAACCAAGCATGCTATACTTCATTCTGTGTTCCCGCACAATATCTGTCATAATCCGATATTATCGCCCTATCATTCACAGTTTGATATAACTAACGTTCACATATGCGATCGACCCTGAATTCAACCATGACGGACAGAAACCGACCTAACTAATACTTGAAGACTATGTCCAAAAGATCATCTCAATTTTCAGTCCAGCTGACTACAAGTTCACGTGATCATGACACAAACGTCAGTGTTCTCCTTCAACGATACAGAGAAAATCGAAAGGACAATCACCGATGAATATGAGCTAACATTGATGTTAACCTTTCATACCAGCGCTCAAATGGCCTGTCCGTTCTCTCTCCAGGTGTGTAGCTCATATTTTAATGAAAGCGCTCCACAGCTGTGAATTTGACTCGTTTTATCATGGGAAATAGAGTCAGAAGTTACACGAAGCTGAGAACATTTGATTACATGGTTCAATTAAAACGTCTGACATTTATTGACCGAGGCAAGGCGGGAGATTTTACTTTCCCTAACAGTAGAAAAGACCTTGGGTTTCTGTAATTGATTAATTAACTGTTTTTAACGGAATTTCAACTCGTCTGCGGTTACTTTATTCCTTGAGACTTAGGAATAGCGAATATTGTATATTTATATTAAGAGTTTTTGTGTAGATGTTACTTAAGAGATTTTTGCTGATGGTTGAATATCAAATCTTCCTATCAAACAGAAATAATTTACATTTTTATTTGACCCATAGATGGTACCATAACATGTACCACCATGGACCTGGGAGTAATGAAGGAGTACTTCCATTCCCAAGAGCTCAAAAACGGAAGCCTCACAACTAATTATAGTTTTGTGCCGTACCGAGGATACTACTTTTAGAGAAGAGGGTCTGATCTCCCTGTAGAATATGCAGTCCGTAAATTCTTTGTCTCAATGATAGGGTGATACAAGTTTCTGGGCTTTCAGCTAATTAAGTACCTGGTTGAAGAGACTTGTCCTGTCAACTAGGATAAGCAATTTTATACCAGTTTTTAAAGAAGTTAAAGATTGAACATAATTACAATAGGATTATTTCTCTACAACAAAAAATGTTATATGTATTAATCACGCACATTGTATCACAGAACTTGGTTTCATTAAAGAGGAATGAGAATATTTAGTGTTATAAATAAAAAGGGAACATTGTTTAATCAAAACGGATATTATCAGGTATGATTTATCACCTAACTCTTCACCACTTAACTCAGTTTTTTTACCTTCCTTGTACGTTCAACAATTCGAAAGCTGTAGGGCTTACACAATTATATAATATCCGTAATTTGTCGGGAATTCTGTCTTTATAATTGTCCAAATAGTCAGTGAAAACGGTACGCTAATGTTTCCATTCTGTAGCTGCTTGTTATGAATTTGGGTTGATATCCAATACTCATGGTTAATCGCCAAAATTTGACACAGGGTCCGACATGGTGGGTGTTAGATATTTTGTTGAATAAATTGTTAAGAATGAAGACCAAGGTTCAGAAGACAAGTTACCCAAGCTTTATTCAGCATAAATACAACCTGGGTTTGAATTGTATGTGCGATAGGTGTTTTCGAATATAGCCGACAGCTATAATCCAGAGACGGGCCATAAACGGGAACGGATGTCGTAAACGAGTGTCGTAGAACATGTTTTCTTTAAGAGATTTGGTATCATTCATCACCAAACTCTTCCCCACTTTAATTAGACAGTTGACAGTTTCGTCTAGTTTGACGATCGCCGTTTTTTTTTCTTACTTACCTTGTAAGTTTCATAAGTGTCTTTGATCATACATATTCACATTTTTTGTTACAATTACAATGCTCTTGAGTTTGATAATAATTAATGTCTAATGATATTCGCTTTGATTGTATGATTTTCCTTTGGCTCTCTCTCACACACTCTCTCTCTCTTTCTCTCTCTCGTCATACGTCACTATCGTCCATCGCTCCTGGAAGACAGCATCCAGAGATCCCACATAACTCTTGTATAGAAGTCTTTACTTTTTGGCCAACACTGGTATGTCCATGTGTAGTAGTCTATTGGAGAACGTCGTTAATGAATTTGTCTTTACTTTTTTACGAGCAGTGCCCAGTATGTCTTGTCTGCCCAGTATGTCTTGCTTATCTCACTTAGGTAGTTTGTGCGATGGATGGTAGTTGACTGTATATCTCTTGTTTTGTTGGGTTCTGCTTTTAGGATTTGTTCAAAATAGCATGGAACATTCTTATGTTGTTCCCATATAGCGTTTTTTTCTTCATGTATATCTCGGACATTGGCCTAGCAGTTAGAGTGTTCACCAATGGGCCGGGAGACCTGGGTTCAATTCCTGGTCGAGTCATACCAAAGACTCAAAAAATGGTACTTGATGCCTCCTTGCTTAACACTCAGCATTATAAGGTACGGATCAAGGGTAAAGTAGAGCAATCCTGGGAAGGAGTAGCGCCCTCCCCTACACCTTGGTGTAGTAGCTATCGAAAAGGGAGCCTTCGGGTCACCCTCGACTATGGTCGCCAACTTTACTTTTATATCTTGAAAGACCAGTCGGCTATATTCATCCATAAACATTGCTTTCACTAGATTTCTGCAGAGCAATATGAACTGGTTAACTAATTTCAGAGGCTTACTACAGTTGAGATTGCTCCTTTTAGCTTAAAGCCCATTCACGTAGTGACCAAAACCTCTCCTTGCTTCCTCTAGGCTCTGTAGGAGGAATTTGGCTTGTCAGTTGAATTTGTGAGATGCAGTTGAGCATTTGTATTGTGTGAGTCTGTCATAGTTTCAGCGGGATATCATCTGCTTCCTTATTTCATTAGATCTATTGACGTTCGTAATTTATAATATAGGCAGATTTCAATCAGATAAGTTGCTAATGTATCTCTTCACAAGATTCTAATGAGAATGTCGAAGAAGTCATTGGGTTAGTGAACCGATTCTTTCGGGTTTTTGTAAAGCATCATTCAGAAAAAAAATATTTCATTTATTCAAAACATCAATCATGTCAAAAATCAAGATTGAATTGGATGACTACGAAAATATTGGTAAGAAAAAGAAATTTAGAGGGCATTTTTTTAATTACTTTACAGAATTTCATTTGTATAACGGTAAAGAATAACATTGTAAATGCTCTGTACTAAGATTCTAAGGTTTCTGTGAGATGAGAATAAAAAGGGGAGATAACCAAGGAGACATAACAAGCAAAAAAACAAACCAACCAACAACAACAACAACAATAATAATAATATAGTAAATACTCGATGGGTGGGAAAATGACTCACAGGGAATTGTTCAAAAAATTAAAATTTGACCATATTTTAAAAAGGTATATGCACAAATTAGAATCCGTCCTTGAAAATGAGACGCTTAAAATTCTGCGAAATTTTGAAATACCAACAGATCCTCTAAACCTGGCCAGGAGGGATGATTAACTAAAAAAAATAGAACCTGCCGAATAGCGGACCACGGAGTGAAAATCAAAGAAAACGAAAATAAAGACAAATAGATTACCTTAACAGCACCTCTGCAGAGGGGTAGGACTCCTACCCCTAATGAGTGTCCAAGATATGACACTAAACAATCGTATTGTGAAGCTCCAGTCCTAGAAATTTGAGGAATGTCGACTACCTCTTCATTGCCATTGCTCCCAGATGAACTATGACCTGGAGTGGGAGCTCCTGATAGCGTCCCATTTATGGGTCGAATAGAACTGTTTTGCTATTTGATTTGTGTGCAAATAAATGACTTATGTTATATCAAATTGCTAGAAACAGAATTCTTTGACCATTTAACGGTGTGTAAATAAATGACTGTTTAATTCAATTGTTTCTATTAAATAACAATACTTGGAACCATTTAAGAGGGGTGAAAACTAATGACTGTAAATGAATGTTAAATGGAATTATAATTGTTGATATGGAATACTTGAAACCGTTTAACTATGTGTAAAAATTGAATCATTCGTACTATATTGCAATACTTAGAACAATTTGACTGTTGACAAATGAATGAATAGTGCTGAAGAGAATAATTATTGTAATATAGCCAGACTCAAAACTATTTAACTGTGAACAAACAAATGAGCTCTGGCTTGTTTAAAAATAACTTTACCCACAGACTATTTGCTCGGAGATTGTATATATAAGATATATATGTATAAGCTGGATTGGGCATTAGATAACATTTAAGGGCTGATATGCTATAAAACACAAACAAACTGCAAATGTCAGCTTATTTCACAGGTTATGTAGAAGAATTAGTGTAATGCTAAGCAAGCTAGATTAGTTGTAAATAAGTTCGGTTCTCATTAGATTCCCAACATTTCTGATCTTTTGCCAGAGATAACCTTATTAAACCTTCTAAGACTGAAGAAGTGCTTGCTTTGATATATATATATATATATATATATATATATATATATATATATATACGAGGATCATTAAATAAGTTTCCAGACTTTTTTTATTGATAGTACACACATGAATCTCTAGCCCCCTTCGAAGTAATATCCTCCGGCTGCAATGCACTTGTTCTACCGTTCCAACAATTTCTGGATGGCCCCATGGATGTCCTCTTCTGTGAGCGTGTCAATGACCTCCGTCACAGCCTATTTCATCTCCTCAATTGTCTCATAACGACAGACTCTGAGCTTAGGGAATAACGAAAAGTCACAGGGAGCACGGTATGGACTATAGGGACGGTGAGGAACTATGTTAATGCCCATCTTGGTCAAATAGTCTGTGACAAGGATGGAGTTGTGGACTGGTGCATTGTCCGGGTGGAAATGCCACTGAACCGATTTGAAGAGTACTGGCCTCTTAAAACCTCAACATAGTAACCCTAACTCAAACCCTAGCCCTTTGGCCAATCAACTCTGGTGTATTGACTTCCTTACTCGTCTCCCACCTCTAATCATCCCTCACAGACTCCCTGCCTCATAGTCCTGATGATGGTTTATTAGAACAGAAACGTTATAGTGTCGACATTGCTTCTCAATAAATCTCTCATTGTATTTGGGTTACCTTGTTAGAAATTTTTCTTTATATATATATATATATATATATATATATATATATATATATATATATACAGAATAAGTGGGATATATGTTATAGATATACTATTGATCAAAGACACCATCTTGACAATATCTTACTGTATAGTTTGAGATATATGCTATGAACATTAACCTCTGGATTAAGTACATCAAGAAAGGAAAATATTACATTAAAATATAAATATATATAAACGAAATTCCAATACTCGGTTGTAAATTTATTGATGTACCTGCGCTTATATATATATATATATATATATATATATATATATATATATACCTCTAACATTATCCTCTAAATTACACACCAAGCAAAAGCTGTACTTATCAGGCCACCGACATTCTTTTACTTAAACCTACATGCGCATGCGCGACTAAGGTATTTTTACGTTGTGATTTAATGAGCATTTAAAAAATATTTCTATGTAAGCTTTTTCTGAAATTCATTTTATTTACAATTTTTTTTAGCTTTATCTCTTTTTTCAATTTATTTATTGAAAGTAAAAGAAGTAGTGAATTTTCTTTCAAAAAAAAAAAAAGGAAGCTATATGCAGTGAACGACTTATTTTGTTCTGCTTCCATTTCGTTCTTCTGTCTGTCTTTCTCTCTCTCTCTCCATGCTCTCTGTCGCTCCTTGTTCTCTCTCTCTCTTTCCTTGCTCTCTCTCTCTTTGCTATCTTTCTCTCTCTCTCTCTCTCTCTTTCTTTCTGTCTCTGTCTGTCTGTCTGTCTATCTCTCTTTTTTTTAATTTGACTTTTAAAACTTTTTGTTTCCCAGGACATTAATTCAATTTCTTCTTCTTCTTCTTCTTCTTCTTCTTCTTCTTCTTCTTCTTCTTCTTCTTCTTCTTCTTCTTCTTCTTCTTCCATCACCTATTCAGAATTACTCGGGACCCATTATATTACCAGTCATCTGCCCTAATCTGTCCATCTTTCTTTCTCATATTTACAAGACATTAATGTAGAAGGAAGTGCCAGTAATAGAGGGAAAAGAGCCCAGGTATTTTCTCATTATCCACGCAGCAGGATATGGAAAACGCTTAAAAACGGCCATTTTGTTCATTTTTTTTTTCACTTATTTTTTTAGAAGCAGTACCACTTTTGGCATCATCATAACAGTCAACGTCGTTATTTTTCTCATTGTTAGCACCCAGTGTCTCTGACGTTGCCATCCAGTTTAATGGGGTTTTGGGGGTTCAAGATTTGGAAAAGGGGGTTATGGATTCCGTGAGATTTCTTGTTCTTTTTCTACCCTTTTACGTCAGTCTGGTACGTAGAATTCATCGTTATTAGTGCTAAAGGCACAGAATAATTCAGAGAGAGAGACAGACAGACAGACAGACAGACAGAGACAGAGACATGAAGTAAGGAAGGGTGGATAGGAGGAGAAGAAATGACGAGAAAAAGTAGGTAAATGGACATCGAATTACAAGAAGAAGAAGAGCGATAACAAAAATAACGATAGAATGGCAAGATGGAAGTAAACAAAAGCTTATATATATGAAGAGAATAATACAAGCTGATATTAAAAGAGATAGAGGAGAAAGCAATACAGATCATATTTTACACTAGGTCGAATGTGGGGGATCACGTAATCAGTTAATATATATATATATATGTATATATATATTGGAAGTATAAAAAGGTGTGTGTGTGCGTGTAAGTGTGTGTGTTTGTGTGAGAGAGAGAGAGAGAGAGAGAGAGAGAGAGAGAGAGAGAGAGAGAGTGAGAGAGAGAGAGAGAATGTGTGGTCAAAATACGATTGAAAAGTAAAACCTGTGTAGTTGAAATTAACAATTTATTTTCTATCATGTTTCGCCTATGCTTTAGATATCCCGGAATTTGTTTAAAAGGATAACTGAATTTACTGATACAAATTTTCGTTTAAACAGACGCTGAACCCCGGTTGCTGGAGAGCTTTTAAATTCTACAGTTTCAAATTATTTGAAAATTTATTTTGCAATTAATGTTATTGCTTCAAGTTATGACAAGATTATTATTGAAAGTAATCTAGTTTGGGATTAATTAATAATCTGATTAAATATAATTGAAGATTTTTTGTCAAAAATGTATTGATTGATTGAATTTATATATTTTTTATATACAGCAGTATATCAACCAGTCTAGGGTAATTTATGTCAAGATGTTTATGGAATCATGTTCATTTTATTTCATATTTACATATATTTGTTTAACTTTCAAAGAGTTTTTTTTTTTGGCACACATCCTATCGAACACGAATAGTTTTTAAACAGATCTGCTTTACCCTAACTGGTTCTACCACTCCGAGTTTAAGTGGACCTGGAAGTAATGAGAATGAAGTGGTAGTCCTAACTTCTCAGATCTTATATTATAAATGTGTTGGTAGAAAAGACTTTTAAAATGTTTTTCCCGTTTGCATTTAGTTTAAATTTATGCAGCACTTGTTGTGACAGGTAACAAAAAAAATAGACAATCACGGAATCAATTTTGATGAAAACGTTGAGAAGAACGTACAATGTAATAATATCAAGTTTCATTTCTTTGTTTAATGGCATATCATCCTTTGTAGGTTATTTAATGCCAAAGTCATTCGCCTGGAAGAACGGCAGTGGTACTATTTAACCCATAGCTGGGAGGATTTTCCAATGTTATTTGTCCAAAAGTGGACGTATTAGCGCGACTGGAGCTTGAGCTTGCTTACAACGATTTCGCAGTCCTTTGCTTTAACCATTACACCACGAGAACACCCTCCACGTAATAATATCAGTTAAATAATGTTTTATCCTCTCAGACTTGTAATCTTTTTTCTTTCTTTTTGAAGTACAGCTCATGTATAGGAAGATTTTGCCGTTGAGTTTAAACCTAATTCAAAATGTGGCTTGTAAAAAAGCTCACACAAACACTTAAATGAGGAAATTCTTTTTACAGTCAATCAAGCAACCGTTTTATACAGAGGAAACCCTTATATTTAACATGATTTTAATATTTCTGTTTGCTTTCCAACATATACTGCTGGTCGTAATTTTATATACCATCATGAATACAGTCACGTTATTATTACTTTTTCACGGTCAGTCGGCAGAGATTAGAATACGCCTGTTATATTACCCGCAAAACGGTAATTCTCCCAACTCGCAAAAAAAAAAAAAAAAAGTGTTGTCCTGAATTATGTAAAATCAGCGTAAACTTAACTGCATTTTATAGTAAGACAACAGTTCAGGAGATTTCGAGAGCGCTGACTACCTCTTCATTGTCAGCGTTGTAGTACCTGTTAAGGTCCCATGAATGGGTCAAATAGATTTGTTTGAAAATGAAACATATTCGATTGGACTGAGTGAAAAAAATATAAGAAGTAGCAACACAAAAAATATAAATATGAACGTATTCTGAACGAGGCCATTTATATCGATCAATCAAGTAATCAGTCAATCCCTGCCAATCATATCACCTTGCATGAAAACCACCGAGAATTGTACGGATTAGTTAAAAGACGTTTGTAAATCTTCTGAATGAAGTCTTTGTTCCTAACGAATGTGCATTTTAATTGATATATTTTTAGCTTAACGGTTACGATTTTGGGAAATGAAATTGATGACACAAGTTCAAATCTTGGACGAGGTTATATGTTTTTCACCAAAGTAAGTAAAAATAAGTAAAGTTGGTGACCTTAGTCGAGGATGAACCAAAGGCTATACCGAGGTGTAGGGAAGGATGCTACTCCATTCCTGGGATTGCTCCACAACCCTTGATGCTTACCTTGTAATACTGTGTGTTAAGCAAGGCGGCTTCAAGTACCATTTTTTGAGTCTATGATATGACTCGACCTGAGATTGAACCCCGGTTTCCCGGACCATTGGCGAACACTTTACTCATTAGAGCCATGGCTCGAAACAAAAATCCATCACTTTTCGTCCTAAATACATAGGTAGACTGGGTTCTTTAGCTTTGCAAAAGCAAACAGTCTATGAGAAATGAAAAAATTGAATTCATACCAACTTTACACCGCTCAAACATTGTCTCTACATCACATGTTGCATATCGCAGAAATTTTGGATAAATACATTCATGATTCTGGAGGTGTTCGTAGTATAATGGTTACCATTGTCAGAAATAGATACAGACTCTATTTCAACTTTGGTCCAGTCGGCTGGGGCTGCAGAATACAATGACTGCGTCTTTGCAGAGGGGTAACACACCCTCAATGTGTGTCCGAGACATGACACTAAACAATCTGATGGTGAGGCTTCAGTAATGCTGGAGCGTTGGGGAATGTGAAGAACCTTTTTATTGCCATTGGTCGACTCTGGCCTAGAGCAGTAGCACCGGATAGGGTTCTATCTGTAGGTCAAAAAGAACTAAGCAGCGTTTTTATACTAAACTAAATTGTTTGTGATAGAACTGATTTTACATTTAAGTATGTGTAAACAAAAAAACTGTACTAATGCTAAACTGAATTGTTTGAAATAAAACTATTTGAATGTATCAAAATGGATTTGGAATTAAATAACCTACAATGGTTGGTATGTCATAAACCCCAACCAAACCAAATCCTCTATATCATATATATATATATATATATATATATATATATATATATAAAGAGGATTTGGCATTGAATAACCAACAATGGTTGATATGCCATAAAACTAAATCAAACAAGTTCAACTCATGGATGAGAATGTTAGCATTCGACATGGCGCTAATACCTTTGGGAACGGCATGAATCCAATTATTCTCTCCCGAGCTAAATATAAATTCTAGATTAAACCGGGTTTTCAGCCCTGGTATGGCAATCAGTCTAGGAGAAGGAAAACATAGAATTTAGACCTGTTAAATATCCACTTAAAATTGCCCTTGTATTGCGTCCTGTTCAAGCTGAGAAGTTGTTAATATTTACATACATATATCTGAGTCAGAACTTAAAATAAATAAATAATCAAATAAATAGGTATGTGATAACGAGTTTCAGAAGCCACCCGGGGTAATTTTCATGCTTATTCACATCTTATTTTGAGGACTTGAATTATCAACTGAAAATAAGTTGGTAAATATAGAAATAAGTCAAAGTATACTACAAAAAAGCGCATAATAGTCCCTTTCTTCTTTTTTCTCTCTCGCTCTCTCTCTGTCTCTCTGTCTCTCTGTGTCTCTCTCTTTCTATATCTAAATTATAATGAAGCCAGTGAACACTAACGCAGTGACCATACTAATCTTTATTTTGCAAATTAGATTCGAAATTGCTTTGTTCTAAAAGTTAGAGACATTTAACGCTATTGCGCAAGCAAATACAAGCTACAAGGTACCTCTCATTCTGTGAGACGATCGTTAAACAAGTGGTAATTTTTTTGTATTTCACCGTAGCACTGTAGAAACAGCATATCATAATGCATTTTTTAAGTACAATAGTTTTAACATCATAAAAGCAATTTCTTATCCACTTTGAACTTTAAAATGATCATGTGTGGTCTGAACATTGAGGGATAACAAATTGAATATTAATAATACGGCATTTTTTTTTGTCATAGTGTAAAGGACATCAGATATTTTAAAACATCTTCAAATACTGGGCTATTATTTGCAATTATTTCTATTTCATTTTTGATCGGTTTAATGAATTTATCATAAAATCATTAAACACAAAACTCAAGCAAACTGAAATGAAATATTCTCAGAGATCTTTTCCTTAGTTTAGCACCGGGTGGTGAGGCTCCTGTTCTTGAATCATCGTTAGTGTGGACTCACTGTTTAATGCTGATCTACTCTTTTCCTTACAACACATTAGCTCTAGACGCATTTAAATCAATGAGTCAATCGACTCATTGATTTAAATGCGTCTAGATCTATTTTACCGCTTGAGGTTAGGGAATAGCGTTCATTGTTGGTACATTTCTATTTTTTTCTTTCTTTATTTTGTTTAGATTTTAATCTAATTATATTTTTTCCCTCTCGATCCTATCAAATACGAATAATTTGCAAACGTATTTATTTGATATATAAATGGGATCCTTAAAGCTAATATCACGTCAAGTCAAGGAGGATCATGGAGAGATAATCATAAAGTGGTCCTCCATATTTCCAATTGATCAAGAACTGGTGTCTCATCATCAAATGCAGTTTAGTGTTATAACCGTTGGGCTCACTCCTCTACAGGGCGTGTCCTTATTAATGTTCGATCTCTTCTTTCTCCAGTTAGAGACCAAATTGGGCTTTCTATTCTCAATAAAGTATCATGTTAAGAAGGGAAGAATGAATTGCACACCTGAAGATTATTTTTTTGAGTGAATTTATGACACACTTTTGCGCCGTTCTTCTGCTCTCAGTTCATAAAAAAAGTGTTACTGGTTCAACAAAAAGATTCGCTACTATAAATAAATTATCCATGTAAAGAGTCGAGAAGTTTACATTTTCAATTGATATCTGGCACAACAGGGTACCTACAACTACCAAGGAGTATCTCTTAGCGTAACGGTTATCGTTGTTGGAAATGAAATCGGTGATCTGAGCTCAAATTCCTAGACGAGGCTGTTTGTATTTCAATTCGCGCTAATGCCCTAAGGAAAGGCATGACTCCATCTGTTCCCCCACAAGCCATAGGAGAATAGTTTCTCCTGTAAAGCTACGGAGCAACACTGCAGCCCCATTTCGAAAGTTGTCACGCACGCGATACAAAACGGACTTGTTGTTTCATGATACGAAAGTTCATTTCAACAATATTATTCGTAGTAGTTACGAAACAAGTAGGAGATAGCCACAAAGACTTAATTGAGCTCATTAGGTACACAGAAACTATAACCCGTGGCAGACGAGACGGACAACCACAGAGTTAAACATTTCTTCTTCACCTTCCCGGTCCCACCTGGACACGTGCTCCGTCGGCTGCAGCCTAGCCCAACTTCTGACTCCAACTCCATCTCGAATCTAACTCGCTGCCTCCAACCCCAACTGACTCTGCGTCTTTGAAATCTTCTTATATATTTTCTTCTCATTATTCTCTCAACTAATCTGTTTATCACACGTAATCATTAAAACCTTTTAGTGACACGTCATAGCTGAAATATCAGTTGATATTTATCTAAATATTTGATTTTAATATTTGGTTTACAACGGATTCCAAGATAACCTTTATTTTCACAGCCAGTGTGACATGTTCACACAAATCAAGGTTTACCTGCTTTGATCTTTATTAATCAAACTCAAATTTTTTAGCTAGCAAATAATTTATCGCTAAAAACTAAAATAATTAAAATCCCTAATTATTTCACAGTCAGACGTTTTTTTTAATCCTTGGTAAGGCAACCAGAACACGAGATGAAAAACTGAAACCAAACCAGATGTACTCTACTTAAAAATGACCTTTTGTCAGAATTCCGCCCATGGCGGACGGGTGAGTAAATTCATTCACTACTTCATAAAAAATTAATATGGAAACGACATATTTACCTGTTTAAAACGGTTGCGAAAATATATTATTATACCTTCTATAACTTCAGCCAATAATTGTTTAACATAAAGTAGAGTGTTCGCCAAAGGCCCGGGAGACCTGGGTTCAATCCCAGGTCGAGTCATACCAAAGACTTTAAAAATGGAACTTGATACCACCTTGCTTAACACTCAGCATTATAAGGTACGGTTCAAGGGTAAAGTGGAGCAATCCAGGGAAAGGAGTAGCGCCCTCCCCTACACCTTGGTGTAGTAGCTATCGAAAAGGGAGCCTTCGGGTCACCCTCGACTATGGTCGCTAACTTTACTTGTTTAACATACTTTTGTATAATGTAACCCAACAGACGATAAGATGCATAAAAAAAACCAACCAACCAACCAACCATCTTCAATTTTCTAGTCTCAACATAAAATTATTCCTGCTGATCTGGATCTATACAAGATATTATCAAATTATACTCCCTGATAATTTACAATGATAATCTTCCACAATTGTTTTCATGTGAGGTAAAAAGTGAAATGAACTTTCATCGAAGTTAAATTATTTTTGATCAGGTGCCTGACTATATACTTTCTGGTGAATTTTTCTTCGTCAGCTCTTTGGCTCATCTTTGTCTCCGGTGACGTTGGTCGAGATCCGACATCGCAAAATGACATCATACATGTACCCGAGAGTGCACGGAAAAGTCAGAACCAAACGAGCCGCTGATAATTTCCAGGGATCTCAGAAAATGCTTGCATAGATCAAAAACTTCGTATTTTATGTGAGTCTGAAAAATTTTATTCCCCCGTAATTTTTAGAAATCAGGATCTCTGTAGTTTATCTTGAATCTCAAATGAATCCGATGGTGATGCTCCGGTTCAGCACATCTGGAGAATGAGGAATCAAAACTTTGTTGAGATTACTCCCAGGCCCACAATGTTATTTGAAGGTATAATTTTAGTATTAGCATTGGTTCTGGAAACAATAAGAATTGCTCGAATTGTTATTTGGTACTGTTCGATTTTAGTGTAACTTGTTTGAATTCTATACGAACGTATTCTTTTGATAATTTGCATTTCTAATGACTAAAGTTTTTTCTTTATTAATTTTCAATCACTTCTTTGATCTTATATGTTATTTCCCCTTAATCATGAACATGAAAAAACAGATAATGGGTTTACTTTTCAAATTTGGTCCTAATTATGATTCATGACAATATTTGGCCACATGTTGTCCGAAGGACACTGCTGAATTTCATAGATTTTGGATGTGAGACTTTGCCACTTCAACCATATTCTCCTGACTAATTGACATTTTCTTCGGGTATCTGGGCAATTTTTTATGCCCCAAATCATTCCATTCCAACAGAAAAATAGGAACTACTTTTAAAGATTTATCACCTTAGTACAGGAATAAATAATCATCTTAGACGATGGCAGATTTGAACTGTTTAGAGATCATATTTTGACCGATAAAAACAATGTTTAAATTTATTGATTCAGGAATAAAAGTTTATTCTAAAATCGGACAGAATTTTCCGAAAATCTTTATAGACAGAAATATTTTATACAATATATTTCTCTAAGGAACCAGTGGCCTTTTTGCAAGACTCCGTAAAGCTTATCAAATTATAAGCATCATACAAGGGGTGAAACTCTGTATAATGCTTTTCTGTGACAATTTATTTAAAATTTATTCTTTTCGCTTTTTGAATCATCTTCATATCTCATTAAAGTCTTACAACTCTTTTATATATTTCCCCCCACTACGAGCTAGATAAATCATTCTTAAAGAGATTAACGCTGTTTTGATTTCAAAATTTAACATCTTCACTGGTTGCCTTAACAACACAAAAGAACCCAGTCTACTCTAATATATACGTGGTGCATTCAATAAGTTCACAGACATTTTTATACTGGGATTTAGAATTGTCGTAAACTCTTGAAAAATCTGTATGTTATTGTTATACATTTTATGAGATGACCGAACAATTTTTATGATCTCAGGTTCAAATGAACTGCTACAGCAGGAATTGGAATACACCCTAATAAAGCCTTATTGTCACAGCTGGTGAAGTTCAAAATGCAATCTGGACGTGAGGGCACTTCAGAAGAAAGATATGCAATAAAATTCTGTTTTAAACATGGAAAAAATGCTGCAGAAACGTATGGAATGCTTCAGACTGCTTTTCGACAATCTTGCATGAATCGAGCATCAGTTTTTGAGTGAAATAAGAGATTCAAGGAAGGCAGGGAATGTGTGAGGGATGATGAGAGGTGTGGGAGGAGTAAGGAAGTCAATACACCAGAGTTGATTGGCTAAAGGGTTAGGGTCACGGTTACTATGTTGAGGTTTTAAGGGAGTTCAGCAAGAGATTCCGTCGGAAGAGGCCAGCACTCTCCAAATCGGGTCAGTGGCATTTCCACTAAGACAATACACCATTCAACAACTCCATCCTTGTCACAGACTATTTGACCAAGATGGGCATCAAGACACTTCCTCACCCTCCCTATAGTCCAGACTTTGCTCCCCGTGACTTTTGGTTATTCCCTAAGCTCAGAGTCTGTCGTTATGAGACAATTGAGGAGATAAAAGAGGCAGTGATGAAGGTCATTGACACGGTCACAAAAGTGGACTTCCATGGGGCCTAGCCGAAGTTGTTGGAACGGTACGAAATGTGCATTGAAGCCGGATGAGATTTCTTCGAAGGGGACTAGAGTTTCATGTGAGTACTATCAATAAAAATGCCCATACGAAAAAAGTCTGGAAATATATTAAATGATCCTCGTATATATATATATATATATATATATATATATAGCTGGAGGGAGAGCAGATGCAATCATGGTTTTCCAAAGGGTTTTAATCCGAAGGGAAACGCTAACTGCTTCACCCAGGAAGTCTTTGTACTGTTCAAAAGACACTCTGACAACTGCCAAGTGATTTTTACTAGGTTCTTCAATCAGTTCTTACTCTGACTCAAAACTTTTTTCTGGTCCGCCACAGCGTATTTTGTCCCTAAACAAATTCCTGAACTTTGTAAACCTTTCCCATTTCAATATTCCTTTTCGCTTCACCCATACCATGAAAAGAAATAAAATCCTCTCCTTTACGCGCATAGGGAAAAAACACCCAAAACGGGTTTTCAACAACGTATTCAGCACATAGTTCAGCTCTCCTCTCTTCACACAAAAAAGATCGGCCCTTTCGGTGGTGCTTGGAATACACTGTATCCCCTGTAAAAAAATAACCCTCACTTTCAATAAAAAAAAGGGTTGTCTTGGTTATAACACAAAACTACATCTGGTGAGGCTCTGTAGAGTGTAAAGCAGCTCCTTCGTCGATTTTACCCCAAGGT
Source organism: Sepioteuthis lessoniana (assembly GCA_963585895.1). Classification (NCBI taxonomy): domain Eukaryota; kingdom Metazoa; phylum Mollusca; class Cephalopoda; order Myopsida; family Loliginidae; genus Sepioteuthis; species Sepioteuthis lessoniana. The sequence goes on along the minus strand of OY757912.1, from coordinate 119,846,530 downwards.
CCAATCTGACCTGATGCGATAGAACCTGTTAATGTCTCATCGATGGACGATTTGAAAATTATTTTTATTTGATTGGAATACTTGAAACGATATAACAGTCAAACTGTCTGCTTTACATATGGTTTCTTGAAGCCACATAAATGAAAGCAAAAAAGTGATAATTATTATTAAATAGTTGCATGAAAAATGCAGTGTATAGATGTGGGTTTGTGCGCATGGGCGTGCTATGTACGAATATTTACCTTAAGTTATAATTCTTTACAGATATTTCTCTTTCCTTTCGAGAAATTATATAATTGCTTTAAAAAAGCAGACTTAAAATATCCTTGAGATGTTAAACAGTAAAGCAAGTAACCAAAAAGAAATGATTGCACCGGGAAATGTAATATACAGCTGATTTTTTATAGGAAAATTTGTCAGGTAGATAAAAAGTATTCTGCATTATTTCGTTCTGTAATTATATATATATATATATATATATATATATATATATATATATATATATATAGAGAGAGAGAGAGAGAGAGATAGAGAGAGAGAGAGAGAGAGAGAGATGGGAAGGAGGAGAATAAAACTAGATAATAAATAAATAAAAACAGTCTAAGATGATGATTTCAGAAGTATAGGATACACAGTGGGAATCAGACTGAAGAACTTAGCTAGTTCATTCACCATTATGCAACGTGAGCCCCCCCCGCAAACTTTTTTATTAAAGTAAATATATGCTAAGAATAATGCTATCGTGATGTTTGTTTGTTTCCTTGTTTGGGTTTTATGGCATATCAATCTTTGTAGGATATTTAATGCCAAATCTTTTTTTATACAAACAAACTGTTCTATTCTAAACTATTCAGTTTAGCATAAGTACATAGTTTGATTGTCATAAACATTTTTATTTCAAGCTGCTCAGTTTATTCAAACAGTTCCAATTCAACCAATTAAATTTAGTGTAGTATTCGTTAACACACTGTTAAATGTGAAAACAGTTCTTTTTCAAACGATTCAGTTTAGCATAAGTAGAGTTTCAATATAAAAAACAGTTCTATTTCGAACAATACAGTTTAGCATAAGTACACAGTTTATTTCTATTTGACACATAGATAGGACCCTAGCATGTGCTACCATTCCAGACCAGAGTGGACCTAGGACTGGTGACAATGAAGGGGTACTTCGCATTTCAAAAAGCTCCTGCATCATTGGAACCTCACCATCAGATCGTTCAGTTTCATAACCAGGACATTCGTAGAAGGGTCTTACACCTCCGCAGAGATGCAGTCTGTGTATTCTAAAGCCCCAGCCAACTAGGCAAAACGCTATCTTGAATTCAGATTTTAAATCAGCAATCATTAAGAACTATAAATAACTTTAAAAGTATACTGTAATTATTTCCGAATAAGACATACTAGCATCAATACTCACTCCTAACTTTTGGCAGCAAAATTCTTTAAAAAACATCTCGAATATAGTATGCATTGACATTTTGGAATTCGTAGCAGTTAAATGTAAACTAAATTTAACATTTTTTCAACTTTTTATCAGTTTTGTATCGACTAAAAATAAGAACATATATATAGTTCATATAATGTTACAAGATATGAAATTTATTCAGTATTTGAGAGCAAAGGAAAAGACACGTTCGTACGAACATGTAATAAAATTTCAGCAAATATAAGTCCCTTATAGAACATATAAATCATAAGCAAAAATGCATTTCATTGGCTATTTCTCAGTTGTGGTAAAAAGCAGAAGTTAAGCATTGGTTAATTTTGATCGCAGATATAATTTACAATCGGACATACCAACCCGAATAAAGTGACTCTCGTGGTTGAAAAAAAGGAATATTTAGTAATTGTATATATTTTACAGACCCTCAGTTGTATGCTTAAAATCTGAAAGAAAAGTGCGTATTATAGATAAATAATGACAGTAATAGAATTTTTCATTCATTTATTTCAGTGTTATTTAATTTGGGATACAGTTATTACATAAAATTTGTGCAAGAATTAAAACTAATAGACATTTTAAAAAGACTACCTTTTGTTATCTATTTTTATCAATTGCAAGAATTGAAAATGTATTCTACTACAGATCAGTTATGTCTTTTGAAGATCATTTTCATTCATATGGTTTCACCAATGGTAGAATTGCAAAATGGGGATCTCAAGATCCAACTGTTATTCATCAACATCACCCACAAACCTTTAAATGTGCATTCTAGAGAGGAATCAAATCAGAACTAATTAAAAGATAGATGTAAATAGACTGAGAGAGATATAAATAGAATGAGATAGATAGATAGATAGATAGATAGATGATAAACAGATAGATAGATAGATAGATAGATGTAAATAGACTGAGAGATATATAAATAGAATGAGATAGATAGATAGATAGATGATAAACAGATAGATAGATGATAAACAGATAGATAGATGATAAACAGATAGATAGATAGATGTAAATAGACTGAGAGAGATATAAATAGAATGAGATAGATAGATAGATAGATAGATAGATGATAAACAGATAGATAGATAGATAGATAGATAGATGATAAACAGATAGATAGGTAGATAGATAGATAGATGTAAATAGAATGAGATTCGTCGAAATGAAGTAAGGTAAACGGAAACGGACATATGGTTTGGTTTCTTAGTTTAATGGCATATCAGCCTTTGTGGATTATTTAATGACAAATCCATCTTCGTAGAAAAACACTTGTGATACTATTTAACCTATAGCTGGAGGCATAAAGAGTTTCATGCCTTTCCTAAAGGGCATAAGAACGAAAGTGAAAGTAATAGCACGACCGGATTTCGAACTAGCAGCACCATAGCCATTATGCCACGGGTAATCCATCGAAACAGACTGATAGTTAGACATATTAACTTTGAATCAAATTTGAATCCCCAACTCTTTTTAAATAAACTCTTTTAAAACTACGACAAACGTAGTTTTTAAACAAATCTTATTGATGCATTGATGGATCCATAACAAGTACTTCCAATCCACTGGGTGGGGGAGAGTCAGCTTATTCGAACCCCCTTGCCCGAAAGCAAAGTATTTACGAAGAAAAAAATTCGAACACCCCAGGAGCTGAATAACTATATTCGAAAAGAAATGAGAGCTTTAAGGCTGAAACCTATCTTCCCAGTCGGTGGGACGAATAATGCACTGACATTGTATTCCTTGAAGATAGTTAAGAACCCCTCCCTAAAATGCGTTCTGTGTATGAAGCTAATACATACCAGTTCTCAAGATCTGGGGAGTGGTTGGTTGGTTGGTTGGTTGAGTTTTATAGGATATCAACCTTTGTAGGTTATTTAATGCCAACTCCATTTTCATACAGATATTCAGTACTATCTCAAACATATCAGTTTAGCATAATTACGCAGTTTAAATATCTAAACAGTTCTATTTCAAACAATTCAGTTTAGCAGAAGTACGCAGTTTAGTTCTATTTAAGCCATAGATAGGACGCAATCAGCTGCTTCCACTCCGGGCCACGGTGGACTTGGGAGCGATGACAATGAAGGTGTGCTCTGTATTCCCCAAAGCTCCAGCATCTCTGGAATCTCACCATCAGATTGTTTAGTGTCATGTCAATGACACTCGTTGGGGGAGTCTTAGCTCTCTGTAGAGGTGGAGTCAATGTATTCTACACCCCCAGCTGACTGGGAAAATGGGGAGTGGGTAATTGTCCTTCATTTCCATAGCTCCCTAAAATACTTTCGACTCAGAGCGCAAGTAATTCTTTGGTTCCCATCTGCGGGTCAAATTGATTCGTTTTAAAATTATTCGTTTTCGATCGGACAGTGTGCCAAAAAATATTCTAAAATAACTACGTAAATGTAGCACTAATCTCACCATGGACTAAATTCTCTAACTTATACCATAAAAAAACCCTAGACGGGTTCATATTTGATTAAAATCAATCATTTCATCTAAAATAAAACTGCATAAATTGCCCAGTCTGCTGGGGCTGTGGAATACAATGGATTAGATCCCCCCCCCCAATGAGTGTCCTGATTATGAAATTAAACAGTCTGATGGTGAGTTCCCAGTAATGCTTGGGCTTTGGGGAATACGGAGCAACCCTTCATTGCCATTGCTCCCAGGTCCACTCTGGCTCTTCGCGGTAGCCCCTGATAGGGCCCTATCTATTAGTTAAATAGAACTAACAGCATACTTATACTAAACTAAATTGTTTGACTAAACTGAATAGCTTGAAATAGAAATGATTTCACAATTAAACTGTACTTACACTTAAACTGCGAGCTTGTCCTGAACTGAATTGTTTGAAATTGAACTGTTTTTGACATTGAAACTGTACTTACACTAAACTGAATTGTTATATATAACTGTTTGAATAAACTGAATAGGTTGAAATAGAAATGTTTTTGAGAATTAAACTGTGTACTTATGCTAAACTGAATTGTTTTAAATAGAACTTATTATTTACATAAAAATGGATTCGGCGTTAAATAACCTACAAAGGTTGATACGCCACAAAACCCAACCACCAACCAACCAGCAAACCAACAACTGCATAAAAATATGAATATAAATATACAATGAATGTAATTTCCTAACCTTTAGGCATAAAATGACCCCAAACGATTTGACATGTCATCAAAATCAGTTTATCCAATCCAGTAGAGAAGTGACTCGTCGATTTGAAACTGAAAACGAAGCGAATCTAAGAAATATTATATTCTGCAATTTGTTCAAAATAATTTCCAAGAGTCAAAATAAATACGTTGGTCTGCTGAAAAGGTAAACAGCGGAAAATTTCATATGGCGTTAAATATCCTGTCAATGTTTTTAACAGTGGGATCCAAGCACTGCAACATCAATAGAAGAAGTGTATGGATTCTATTTGGAACTATGTTGAAATGGAATTTGATTTGATCACATTCGATGAGAGTATCTTGGTCAGCCAATGAACTTTTCTTCCGACCCTTGTATAGATGAAAGATAAAATTCTTTACTTCTTTTTATTCTAAAGTTTGTCCGTTTTAAAATTTTACTTTTCTGCCAAAACATCAGTGATTCACTTGCATGGTACGATACAATATCTTCACCCAATTGGTTTAAGGTGCCCCCAACACCTATACAGAACCCAGGATTGAACTCAGTATCTCACCATTCTCCGACTGCCTATTCTACAAACCAAGCGGCTAATTAAGTAAAGAAAAGAGCGCCAACCATTTAGCCGATATCAATTGTAACGAAGAATCGTAAAATGCTAGCAGACATATTTCTTTAATGCCAATGCTCTTTGTAAAAAGAGCTCACTCAATTAAGATAGACGTCATTTCCAGGGCAGGCCATAGCCGAGAGCAGCGCGGAGTTTCTTATGAACATAGAAAAGGTTGAGATTTCTCATTGGGTTTGGGGTAGAGGAGGTACTTTTAAATATCTTAACGGATTTTGTCAGTCATATTCATAGAAGTTAATTAGAATTTAAGGAAAAAAATGGATGATCTTTTATGAATGCTAAATTAGATCGACCGGCATCACACATGAGCGCAAGTTAAAATGAAGCAGCCATATTTTCTTTGGCTTTCTTCTTTTCTCTGGTCTAGCATATTTTAATTTCTATTTTTCTTTCTACCTCTTCACCCGAAACGTTAAAATAAGTCCCTCTCTTTCTTTCTATCTCTCTACCACTATGTTTCTCTGTATCCACCGTCTCTCCTTCTCCTTCTCTCTCTCTCTCTTTATATATATATATATATATATATATATATATATATATATATATATATATATATATATATGAGAATGTATCAAAAAGTCTACAGAATAACATAGGAATAAGCGGCTATCTGAAAGTACCCCATTTAAATTTTCAATCCTAATGAAGAAAGACTGGATTAAGGGCATTAACAAGTGTAGAGACATACGTATGTGCAAAAATAATCTATTTTTTTACATTAGGATATGAAAACACACACACTTACTCATTTATATAGGCTTGGTTTGGTTTGCTTTGCTTTTGTTTTATGGCATATCAAACATTGTTGGTTATTTAATGCCAAATTCTTTTTTTACATATACATTAGATATATGATTTATAAACACACATTCTAGATACACACAGTTAAATGAACCAACAGTTCTATTTCTATCAATTCAATTCAGCATGAGTCAATAAAGTTAAATGGTTCCACGAATTCCTCCGTATAACTCATAATTCAATTAAACATCATTATTTGTTTACATACAGCTAATGTAAAACAGTTCTATTTTTAACAATTCAATTTAGAATATTTGCACTCAGTTTAAATGTCAAACAGTTATATTTTACCCATTGATAGGACCCTATCAAGTGCTACCAATCCAAGCCAGTGTGGACGTGGAAGCGATATCAATGAAATGATACACTGCATTCTCCAAAGCTCCAGTAATATGGGAGTCTCGCCATCAGATTGTTTAAAATCATTCAGGACACTCGTTGAACAAGGTCTTACTTCTTTGCAAAGATGCAGTCGTTAATTTCCATAGCCCCAGCCGATTGGACTAACATTTATATAGATATAAAATATTAAAAAAAAAAAAAGATAAAATGAAACAGAATAACAAATTACCACTGTGAGTTCCACGTTGCCAATCATCAGGCGAGCCTGTATCTGTACATGCCAGGTTCCCCTGAGGATTGGCGATGTAGAAGTCAGAGCCGAGATTTTTTACCCTGTTTTTATAGTTGAAATATTATGATAGTACTCTGAAATTGTGTCTGTAGAGCACTTTATTTTACTGATTCAAATCTCTTTTGGCGTTACATTTTCATTCTGTATCAATCTTGATTAATATTTTAATCGAAATTCAAACCGGAATTTCAAAGGATTAGGCAAATATTTAACCTTGTATTTGATAAACTTTTCAACAATTCTTAATTCTTCCTTTTCTGCCCCTTTTATACAGAGCAGAACACATACACACACGCGTTCGTACACATTTCTATTCTTTTAAGCACACACATACACGTGTGTGTGTGCGAGTGTATGTGTGTGTGTGTGTGTGTGTGTTTAAAAGAAATGATAAGGAATAATTATGGATGAAAAAAACGTATTTATGAACCAAAATAGGGAGCCAAAATCCTCCTCAAATTGATGTATAAAGCGTTGAGAGTTTTTCAGTCCGTCGAGCTATTTTAGTTGGTTGGTTGTTTGGGTTTTACTGCTTATAAACCTTTGTAGGTTATTTAATGCCAAATTCAATTTTATACAAATAATCAGTTCTAGTTCAAACAATTCAGTTTGGCATGAGTGCACAGTTTAATTGTCAAAAACATTTCTATTTTATGCTATTCAGTTAATTCAAACAGTTCTACTTAGAATAATTCAGTTTAGTACAAATATACATTTTATTTACACACTGTTAAATTTCGGATCAGTTCTATACTAAACAATTCTGTTTAGCGTAAGAACAGTTTCAATGTCAAAAACAATTCTATTTCAAACAATTCAAGTTAGCATAAATACACAGTTTTAATGTAAGAACACTCTTTAATTCTCGAAAACATTTCTATTTCAAGCTATTCAATTAAGTCAAACAGTTCTATTTCAAACAATTTAACTTAGCATAAGTACGCAGTTTAGTTCTATTTTACCCTTAGATAGGACCTTAGCAGGTGCTAACGCTCCGGACCAGAGTGGACGTGTGAGCAATGGCAATGATGGGGTGCCCTGCATTCACTATCAGATTGTATAGCTTCATATCCAGGACACGCGTTGGGATAGGGTGTCACCCCTCCGCAGAGGTGCAGTCGGTATATTCTAAAGCCCCAGCCAACTAGGCAAGAACTATTTTATAGAACGGTGCAATTTTCATTTTTAGGAGGTCGCTCATTGGCCTAGTGGGTAGAGTGTTCAACAATCGTCTGGGTCATACCAAAGACATTAAAAATGGTACTTGATACCTCTTTGCTTAACACTCAGCAATATAAGGGACGTATCAAGGGTAAAGTGAAGCAATCCAGGGAAAGGAGTAGCGCCCTTCCCTACACCTCGATGTAGTAGCTATTGAAAAAGAAGCCTTCTGGTATGTTTAAAATGAAGTTGGTGCAAGTGTATTAATCCCTTATATATTTATTTCTGTTTCTCTCTCTAGCGTAGAATAAGTTCTTCATTGACATAGTGGAGGTAATGGTTATCGTCATAGGAAATGGACACGGCGACACGAGTTCAAATCGTGGAACAGGCTAATTGCATTTCACATAGCACTAATACCCTTGGGAAAGGTATGAATCCAATTATCTTCCCTCCAGCTATGGGTAAATAGTAGGACAGACTCGGTTCTTCAGCCTTGGTAAGGCAACTAGTCTAGGAGAAAGGAAATTCTGACATATATATGACATAGAATTTTAAATGAATGCTATTTTATTGAGGATTAAAACCTTGATTCTAAGATACCTCACTGTAATTTTGAATATAAATACTTATAAGATTAAGTTGAACACACACACAAAAATCTCACTTGCTTTTACAATAGGTTATAATTGCCAATTGTTATTTGAGTTTAGAGCATAAGTTTTAACCAACCAGTGTGTCTGGAGGTCGACTTATACAGCAGCAGCTAAAGGGTCTAAAACAAAATTTTGAACTAAAAATGTTGAGGTCAACTTATGTGCCGAATCGACTTGTACACCGCAGCTAACGATATATAGTTTCAAGTAAATAATAATGATAATAATAATCCTTAAGAGAGAAACGGAATCTCTCCTCATAGCAGCACAGGACAACGCCATGGGAACCAATCATATCAAAGCAAGGAAAAGATAAAACGAAATAAAATAGCAAATGTAGGCTATGCGGTAACAGAGACGAAAGGATCAATCATATAATAAGCGAATGCGGCAAAGAGTATGAGGCGAGACACGACTGGGTCGGCAAGGTGATCCACTGGGAAATGTGCAAGAAATTAAAATTTGACCATACTCATATTTACCTCCCCTCCGATTTTTAAGCGGAGTTTAACAGGTTTGAATTCAGAGTTTTTCTTCTCCTAGACTAGTTGCCACACCAAGGCTGAAGAACCCAGTCTGCCCTAATATTTACCCATAGCTGGAGGGAGAATAATTGGATTCATACCTTTCCCAAGGTTATTAGAGCTATGTGAAATGCAATTAGTCTTGTACAGGATTTGAACGCGTGTCGCCGTGTCCATTTGAGCATACTAACAAATGGTATATGCACAGCCCAACACCTAATAATAATTTGAACTTTCACATACTGACAGATCACCTGGTCTCGGCCAGAAGATCAGACCTAATAATAATCAACAGCAACAACAACAAAAAATAATTTGCAAAATTGTTGACTTTGCTGTCCCGGCTGACCACAGAATAAAACTGAAAGAATGTGAAAAGAACGATAAGTACCTCGACCTTGTTAGAGGATTGAAAAACTATGGAACATGAAGGTGACAATCATACCAATTGTAATTGGTGCTTTCGGTACAGTAACTAAACGATTATTAAAGGGACTGGGGGACTTGGAAGTTTGCGGACGAATGGAGACTATCCAAATCATAGCATTATTGAGAACGGCCAGGATACTGAGAAGAGTCCCGGACACTTGAGGAGACTTGCTGTCACTCAAGCTCCAGTGAAAAACCATCAGCTAATGTTGATGTGAAATCTCTTAAGGAGTAAATAATAATAATAATAATAATAATAATAATAATAATAATAATAATAATAATAATAATAATAATATGGCAAGGCGATATAATGGGAGATGTGCAAGAAATTTAAATTTGACCATACCAACAAATGGTATATGCACAACCCAGCACCTGTCCATAAAATAACACACATAAACTCCTATGGGACTTTGACATACACACGGATCACCGAATCTTAGTCAGAAGTCCAGACCTAATAATAATCAACAAAAAAAAAAAAAAAAGAACTTGCAAAATTGTGGACTTTGCTGTCCCGGCTGACCACAGAATAAAACTGAAAGAATGTGAAAAAAACGATAAGACTGAATTCGTAATAAGAAAATATTTGTAAATACAAATAGCAAAAAAATAAATTAATTAAATAAATAAATGAATAAAATAAATAAATAGATAGCTGATTAAATCATCGTTGAGCTATACACATTTTATACTCTGTTAATGAGTAGAATTTGCATAATAAAGTGTCGGTACTTATGCATCTATGTTACCGCGATATAAACGACCTTGCAAGAGAATTGAAAAAACTATGGAACATGAAAATGACAATTATACCAATTGTAATTTGGGCTTTTAGTACACTAACTAAAGGATTACTAAAGGGGCTGGAGGACTTGGAAGTTGGCGGACGAGTGGAGACCATCCAAACGACAGCATTTTTGAGAACGGCCAGAATACTGAGAAGAGTCCTAGAGACTTGAGGAGACTTGCTGTTATTCAAACTCCAGTGAAAGACCATCAGCCAACACTGATGTAAAATAATAATAATAATAATAATAATAATAATAATAATAATAATAATAATAATAATAAGAAGAAGAAGAAGAAGAAGAAGAAGAAGACCTGTTTAAATTAACACGGATTTTGCAAAATGTTTTTTACACTATTAATTTATTTTAACGTGCATCTAAAACAATCGCCATTTATCCGTTGAAGTAAAAGGTTTTTTTTACACTATTAATTTATCTTAAGGTCTATCCAAAGCAAACTCTATCAATCCATTGAAGCAAATTCTTTTTACATTATTAATTTATTGTTAGGTGTATCTAAATCAAACATCATCTATTCATTGAAGCAATAAGTTTTTTTTTAAACTCAATTTTAATGTCTATCTAAAACAATCTCCATCTATCCACTGAAGCAAAATGTTTTTAAACTGTTGATATTTTTCTAACGTCTGTCTCAAACAAACGCCATCTATCCGTCGAAGCAAAATTTTTTAAAAACTATTAATTTATTTTAACATCTATTTAAAACAAACTCCATCTACCCAAAGAGGCAAAATATTTTTTACATTATCAATTCATTTTAATGCCTATCTAAAACAAACATCATCTATCCATTGAAGCAAAAGGTTTTTTACATTATCAATTTATTTCAACTTCTATCTTAAACAAACACTATCTATCCGTTGAAGCAAAATGTTTTTAGATTATTAATTTATTTTAACTTCTGTCAAAAACAAACACTATCTATCCAATTTTTTTACATTATTCATTTATTTTGATCTATCTAAAACAAGCACCATCTATCCATTGAAGCGAAATGTTTTTTACACTATCAATTTATATTAATGTTTATCTAAAACAAGCTCCATCTATCCATTGAAACAAAATGTTTTTTTACACTGTTAATTTATTTTAATGTTTATCTAAAACAACGACCATCTACTCATTCAAGCAAAATGTTTTTTACACTATTCATTTAAACGTCTATCTAAAACAAACACTATCAATCCATTGAAGCAAAATGTTTTTTTACAATAATAATTCATTTTAATGCCTATCTAAAACAAATATCATTTACTCATTCACCTACAGAAAAATTGATTTTTAAACATTAAAAATTAAAATTATTTAATCGTATAAAGAATTAAAATCCCTAAAAAACTAATTTCTTTGTGAATTTTGTTGTTTTTTTTTTTTTTGCAATTCAATAAAAAAAATCAAGTAAAATTCAATAAAAAAATCAAGTAAAATTTTTCCAAGAATAACATTATGGCATTTTCTAGCACTTTTTATTTAAGAAATTATGGCCATTCTTTAAAAAAAATCAAAAATTTAAGATTTTAAAAAATTTTATGATATAATTATTCCGATTCTTATCTTTATTGAAAACTTCAAGAAGAGTCTTTCAACAATATATTTTGCTCCGATTTCGTAAAATGAAATGGGCGGGGGGTCGAGGTGACCAAGTAAAAAAGAAAATATTTTCCCTAATAAATTTTGGGAAAAAACCTATTTTAAACATTCATCTAAAGGTGAATAATTATGATGCAGTTTACCCATAAATATGCCATACGATTATTCTTATAAATTGGAAAATATCAAGTGACACTTGATTGTTTTAGTTATTGCAGGCAGCATTTGAGGTGTAGATTCTGCAACCGTATTCAGACGAAGGGAAGATAATAAGATCAATGTTACTGGTGATATATTGGTAATCTGTGAATATAAACGCAGTATTGCGTACAGGATAAAATCATGGATGTTTTGATGATGGTAATCATTTCTATCTAATTCCGATAATTTTTAGACATATTTAACCCATAAATTAGGAAGTCCAGTTGTTTAGGGCTATAGAATATGCTGACTACATCTCTGCAGTAGAGTAAGGCCCCAACTCCCAATAAGTATCCTGGATATGACACTAAACTACATTTTATGGTGTGGCTTCAGTCCTGGATAGTTCGGTAATGTGGAATGCCCGTTTATTCCCATTACTCCCTTGCCGACTCTATCTTTGGGTGGTGGTACCTCTTAGGATATCATCTCTGGGTCAACTAGAAATATTCAGTCATTTTCTTTACTTGAAACCATGCAACTGTATGCAAAAATAAGACTGTTAAATCAAATTATTAGTATTACATTGAAGTACTTGAAACCATTCAACTGCGTGCAAATAAAACTATTAGTGTTAGATAGCAATACTTGAAAGCATTTAATTTTTGCAAATAAAACTATTTGTGCAAGACAACAATGCTTGAAGCAATTTAATTGTGTGCACCGTTGAAAAATTGTTACCTACAAGCTATTCGTTTACAAATCATAAATATTCAATACATATGTTTAAACAGGGTTTGTCATTAAATAACCTGTAAAGGTTGAAATGCCGTAAAAAGGCAACCAACCAACCAACCAACCAACCCAGATGTCGTTCTAACAGATGCTACTCCTCCGGATGAGATTAAATTTGTGATTAATAAAAATAATGGGGCAACTTTATACATTTAGAGCTCTAAAATTAGAGCCTCACCGTCAGATGTGTTTTATTCAGGAGACTCTCATTTGAGTAAAGCAAGTAAAGTTGGCGACCTAAGTCGAGGGCGACCCGAACGCTCCCTTTTCAATAGCTACTACAACAATGTGTAGGGGAGGGCACTACTTTCCCTGGATTGCTCCACTTTACCCTTGATCCGTACGTTATCATGCTGAGTGTTAAGCAAGGAAGTATCAAGTACCGTTTTTTAAGTCTTTGGTATGACGCGACCTGGGATTGAACCCATGTCTCCTGGACCATTAGCGAATTTAAGCCTCTTCGATAGGTCGTTTATTTAGTCAGTTCTGTTGTTTTTGGTTTTGAAACTTTCTGCCTTTATTTCCGAACTTCGTGTCCTTGTTATGGTAATAAGCTCCTCTGATGCTGACTCTCCGTTTTTGTAACTCTGGGGAATGTGCAGTACCAGATTTTTGCCATTATTCCCAGGTTCACAGGAAACGGTAGCTCCAGTTAAGGCCCTCTCAATAGTTCAGAGATATGCTTAAAAATTATAGGTTTAAAATAACGCTCGACCGACTGACATGCCTTTAAAATCAGCCACTCAATCATTTACGAATCTTTTCGTATCATAGATCGAACGCATTTCTTACACTTTTGTGTAACAGAATTAAAGTATTAAAAGACAAGGAATTTATATTAAGAGTTTCTCGTTTCTAGCTTTTACAATTTGGAAATTGTAGACAGGTAGAAAAGAACACAATGAAAAGAATACCATGAGTGAGAGTCTATTTTCTGAGATTTCTCGTTCGTTTGAAGGCCACTTTTGAACGAAATAAAACAGAGGAAGAAGGAGATAATCACATGCAAACTATGAATTAATCGAAAAAAAAAGAAGAAACGAAATGAAACGCATAGTTTTTAATGCATAATGATTTTATTCTTTGCCTATAAAACGGACATCGACATAATGGATACTGATGTAACGGACTTCGATACAATGGATTTGGATTCAATGGACTTACGCGCATGCGTGCATCTTCTGGTTAGAAGCAATGCTAGCGTGCCTGTTTCTACGCGAAGCTTTCTGAAACCAATCTCGCTTACCATCGAACAGTCCGACTGTATCGTGCGACTCACAAAGAATAATAATATAAAAGGAAATACTTTTTTTCGCCTTCCTGACACAAACACATTCTTACGAATTACAAACTTTACTTTTGCTTGTGTAGATCTCCGAAACGGAGAAAGCTCTTTCGCAACAATAATATTGTGTGGTGTTTTTCTTTTCTTTTTTTTTTTTTCGTTTGTAGAGTGATTTTTTATTCCTTGATTTCTATCTTATTCTATTTTTTGTCAATGTCGTTGATATTTATCCACACAATGCATCGAAAACCTCTTGTTTTCTTCTGACATACAAACGCGTAGTCTTCGGCACATAGAAAACGTCGGCTTTTCTTTTCGTCAGACAATCTACTTTAGGCCAACTATTTTCCCAACGACTCTTTTCTTTCCATTTCTTTCCATGTTTTTCCCCTCGTTCTTTCCCTATTCATCAATCAAGAAACTTTATTCCGTCAGTTCTTTTGCTAGCTTGTGTTTCCTGAGGTTTTTCCAGGGAATCATCTCCTAGTGAGAAGTGAAGACATTTACAGCCAAATCCATTCTCCGTTAATATCCGGTATGAATGCAAAGCCTGAGGCCTAGTGGGCATGATCTAAATCTCGTTTAGGTGATTCTCGTGAGAACGCGATTCTCGCTAGTTTCGACTCCAGTTCTTTTGACGCAAACGACACGGCTCGATTCGACTCACCATCGTCTTATTTCGACCTCCTCTTTCTTTGATGCCGTGACTATACTCTTCGATGTCCCTCCCAAACCTGATTTCTTTTTCTTTTCTCTTCTTCCCTTAGACTATTCTTTTGGATGACACCCCACTGACTCACCGTAAATTAGTTCATACCTTGACTGTAAGTAAGTAAGTATACAAGTAAGCTCTATTGTAAATAAGTGAGGGTACCCGCGATTCTAACAGTTACAAATAGCCAAGAGAAAAGAATGGGCAGGATAATAACAGCGAAAAATAAAAATCATAAAAAAGGATATATATATATATATTTGTTGATTTTTTTTTTTATAAAGAATAGAGTAAGTCCGCTGTCATCAGTACAATGACATTGAGCATTACAAAAAATGAAACATGTAAGTAAATAGTTAAAGTTTTTTCTCTTACTATTTCACCGCTTTCGTTACACATTGACTTTACTGCGTTTCTCTTCTTATGTCCGCCATCCTTTTTCTTCACAATTTTGTTCTTCATTTTTCTATCCCAGAGTTCTATTCTCTTTTACAACCGGAAATGAAATAAATAACAATAAAAGGAGAATAAGAATAAAAAACAAACAAACAAAACTAGAGCAATAGAAAAAGGAAAAGGTATAAAATTTGAAGAGACAATACAAAAAAGCCTTAAGAAATCGTTAAAAAAGTAAATCAGTTTTATTCTGTTGGTAGCGTTCTCCTTTGTGTAATTCTACTCGTGGTAAATGTAACTGAAATAACACAAAAACTGACGGAGGTGACAGCTCGTCTCTATATTAAAGGGCAATTCAAATCACCTTTATTTTTTATGCCGTTATCTCGAGGACTTTAAAAAAATATATGTAACTAATACGCAACTAGTTTTTCAATTTACGGGAAAGGTATTATAAGTATTAATATTTCGATTTTGAATTATAATATCTATCAGTCTGTCTATCTATCTATCACAATTTCTTTATTTCCTTCTTTCTTTGAGCATTGTAAGTTGCAGATTTTTCTTAGCAGTACGTCTTAGGTGGGTTCGATTCTCATTTGGTACCTCATATCTCTGTACTTGTCCCAAAGCTAAATTTCATAACTATATATATATATATATATATATATATATATATATATATATATATATATATCTTTGTTTTTAACGTTACTAAACGACTCATGAATCCTTTAAGTTACCTTTGTAACAACAATTCCTAATGATATTGATGCTTTTATTAACGAATAAGTGAAAGATTCTGAGTAGCTTTTCCAAAATTTCTCTGATTCAGGGATTCTAAAATAAGTTAAGTTAGCGACCGCAGTCGAGGGTGACCTGAAGGCTCCCTTTTCGATAGTTACTACACAAAGGTGTAGGGTAGGGCGCCACTCCTTTCCCGGGATTGATCCACTTTACCCTTGATCCTTACCTTAAAATACTGAGAGTTAAGGAAGGTAGCATCAAGTACCATTTTTTGAGTCTTTAGTATGACTCAACTTGGGATTGAACCCAGGTCTCCCGGTCCATTGGCGAACACTATAACCATTATGACAATGTCCGGTGATTCTAAAATACTAAGGTTCTATTTTAATAGAGAAATTCAGACGCAACCAATTTTCCTCCAATTCCAAATTGGACCGATATTTGTTTTATGTTCTGAGTAATGAGTATAATGCTCTGAGAAAAATCTTTACAATTTTCTTTATCTAAAGAGAAAGTATTCAATGTCTGAGATAAGACATTTACTATATCTTCAACCTGAGATATCGCGCACTTGCTGTATATAATAAAATAAAAAAAGAATAAATGAAACAAATTGCAATTAATCTTTTTAGGTTTTAAGATCTTTAGGCAATAATACCTACTAAAAAATTGTTGGTGACTCGAGAGTTTAGTGTCTGAAAAGAGTTGAATATAAATACGATTCATTTGTACGTTACAGGATATCCGAAAAGCCTATAGATTAAACAAAGATATATTCATTAAGCAATCAATGTTATTTTATGATATATCAAAAGGTAAAGAATCTTTAAGTCTATTAGGTTATATCAATAGCATCATCCACAAATACCAATAAAATAGGATTTAATTTTGCAAAATTACAAGATTCTATAACCAAGAAAAAAATGCAGAAATATATAAGCTAAGAGGTGTAGTAATTTTGGGACGGCTACTGTAAAGATTAGTAATAAGAAATTTATAACATCCATTGTGACTTTATATAAATTATTAAAATGAGAAAATCGTGCCACTTTTGGTTTAGAATGACATTAGTTTAATGTATGGATATTGTTAAAGGTTTAATTATTTATTCCTGATTCATTGATACACACACACACGCCCCCCAACACACAAACTCAAACACGCTCACACACGCAAAAACATACACACACATACATAATCTCTGAAAATTTTAAAGTGTATTGATCTAATAAAAACATCACTATAAAGTAGTGTTTGTGATAGAGCTTAGTTTGGTTTTATGGTATATCAACCACCGTAACTTATTTAATGCGAAATCTGCTTTATATCAATATATCAAATATATGATGTGTAAACTCATTTTGTTGATAATATATTTAAATGAGCCTGAGCTCATTTTTTTTTTGCACACAGTTAAATAGTTGCAAGTATTTCTGTGTAATACGAATAATTTTATTTAGTATTAATCATTTGTTTGCACACACTTAAATGGTTTCAAGTATTGCTATGTACCCCACAAGGCAATAACTATACGGCGACCTGCCTCCCATCACGAAAACTATCAAAGTTAGACGAACCAGACATGCAGGACACTCCTGGAGAAGCAGGGACGAGCTCATAAGTGATGTATGCCTATGGACCCCCACATATGGCCAGGCAAAAGCAGAACGACCAGCTCGAACATACATTCAGCAGCTATGTGAGGATTCGGGATGTAGCCCTTGAAGACCTTCCAGAGGTGATGAACGATATTGAGAAGTGGCGAGTGAGGGTCAGGGATATCCGTGCTAGCGGCATGACATGATGATGATGATTACTATGTAACAGCAACAATTTAATATCAGTCATTTGTTTGCACACATTTAAATAGATATAGTTGATATGTATGGAATTAGTTTGTCGGTAATTTCATTTTCGATTTAGTTAGAAGTAATTTGCACACAACTATTGCAATTGTTTCTTCAGAGTTTTAATTATTCAGGTTTTAATTATTGCAATACAACATTTTTAGATCTTCCAAGCAGCGATCGTGTCGATACAGCTATGTAGATGCACTACATGGACGCTAACTAAACGACTGGAGAAAAAGCTTCTAGGGAACTACACAAGAATGCTGTGAGTAATATTGAACCCGTCCTGGAGGCAACACCCCACAAACCACTCATCACGAAAACTATCCAAATCAGACGAATCAGACGTGCAGGACACTGCTGGAGAAGTAGGGACGAGCTCGTAAGGGATGTACTTCTATGGACCCCTTTACATGGCCGAGAAAAAGCAGGGTGACCAGGTCGAACCTACTTTCAACAGGTCTGTGAGGATACGGGGTGTAACCCTGAGGACTTGCCGGAAGCGAAGAACGATAGGGAGAGGTGGCGAGAAAGGGTCAGGGATATCTGTGCTGATCGCCCGACAAGTTGATGATGATGAAACTCTAATCATTCTATTCAACATTATTCATTTGTTTGCACACAGTTAAATAGTTGCAGGTATTGCTATTGAACATCAATCATTTATTTCCACTCAGTTAAATGATCAAACAGTTGTATTTCAAGCAATTCAACTTAGTATAAGTCCAGAATTTGCTCTCAGTTTAAAAGACAAACAGTTCTATTTGACATATAGATAAAACCCTATCAGGTGATACCACTCCAGGCCAGAGTGGACCTGGGAACCATGGCAATGAAGGAGTACTCTGCATTTCCCAAAGCTCCAGCATTAATGGAGTTTCACCATCGAATTGTTTGGTGTCATATCTAGGAAACTCATTGAGGGGTCTAACCCTTCTGCAGAGATGCTGTCTGTGTATTCTAAACCCCATGCCGTTTGGGCTATTATGGTTATATACACACACACACACACACACACACACACACACATATATATAGACATATATATATATATATATATATATATATATATATATATATATACACATATACACCCACACACACACACACACACACACACACATATATATATATATATATATATTTGTGCGTGTGTGCGCGTGTGTAAGAACACACTTATTCCAACAGCTATGGGTTCAATAGTTACACTCATGTCCTACATCTCTACCCTCTCTCTCTCTCACTCTCTCTCTCTCTCTATATATATATATAGTTTCTGTATTTAATAACATGTCAATCTTCGTGAGTTTTATAATGTCAAATGCATCATTGGAGTAGGACAGCAGTGGATCTACTTAACACATAGCAGGAGGAATAAGTGTGTTCATGCCTTTCTCGAGGGAATCAGTCCAAAAGTGAACGTAAAAGCGTAACTGAACTCACTTTCCTCGAGGCCCCAAATCAGCATATTAACCACGGAGATTCCTCATATCTATCTATCTATCTATCTGTGTGTGTGTGTGTTTGTGTGTGTATGTAGACGTGTAGTCATTTTCTTGACGGTGCAGGATGTTTGGGACAGACTCACTCATTCAATGAAATTCTTTTAAAATTGATTCTGAAAATCAAAATCGACGATAACTTCGAAAACGAATGTAAAAATAGAAAATAGTCTGTTGCGAGAATTATTTTCATGATATGTCCGTCGATCGTCATTTGATCTAAGAAAATTACTTATGCATAACCACAAACATGTCCACACACACACACACACACACACACACACACACATATATATATGTGTGTGTGTGTGTGTGTCATTTCTCCGTGTCAGTGAGCAGAGAGAGAGAGAGAGAGAGAGAGAGAGCGAGATCTTGGGGTGCTCGTGATTCAAACATGTATTAATAAATAAGAGTAAAGACGGCACAGGATAACATCGAAAAATAAAAGTTTAAAAGAAAGGATATATATATATATATATATATATATATATATAGTGTAACCCGGATGTAAAAGAGTTGTCGGGACCGGAGAGGAAGTATCTTATATCCGGGTTTGGTCTATATCGGCTCTATATTGGCACTAGAGAAAATCTCTATTATATCCGGGTGTCTCTTATATTCGGGTCAATTATATATATATATATATTGATATTTTGTAAAGAGATGAGATAAGATAATGATGATGATGATGAGAGAGAGAGAAAGGGGGAGACAGAGGCCATTAAGTAGTACAGTAACCTTGAAGCTTCACGTTCATATGTATTTTTAGCAATAAAAAGCAATTTTTGATTACTCAGGCTATATATATATATATATATACATATATATATATATACACACACACACACACATATATATATATATATATATTTATACACATACGCTTACACACACACACATATATATATATATTTATACACACACACACACACACACATATATATATATATATATATTTGTATGTTAACAAATATTTCATTTTTGTATGTGTATTTATGTAAACGTAAGTAAGTAAAGTTAGCGACCATAGTCGAGGGTGACCCGAAGGCTCCCTTTTCGATAGCTACTACACCAAGGTGTAGGGGAGGGCGCTACTCCATTCCCAGGATTGCTCCACTTTACCCTTGAACCGTACCTTATAATGCTGAGTGTTAAGCAAGGTGGTATCAAGTTCCATTTTTAAAGTCTTTGGTATGACTCGACCTGGGATTGAACCCAGGTCTCCCGGGCCATTGGTGAACACTCTAACCGCTGGGCAACAGCACGTTATAGTGAGATTTTTATTAGAGCAATACATTTAAACTACCTTTGATAGAAAAATTCAATTTGCTGTATAATTATCAAAAATAATAAATTTTTAGGGCTCATGTCTCCATATAAAAAAGAAACAATGAACTTCTAATTAAATTTATATCTTTCGCATTGTAATGATATTCATCGTAGGAGATGGACCCAGTGAGCCACGTTTAAATCCTCGATGATGCTGCTTCTGCTTCTCTTCATTCTAATCTCATCTCCAGCTTGTAGCAATTTGGCTGATGAGACTCTCTCTGCTACCTATCCCGAACTTACTTGCCTCGTTCGGGCACAACTGGTTTTCATCCTTGCTGTGTTATTGTAAGCAAATTGCCTAGTCTCTGAGTTCCATCGACCGAGTGTAGACCTTCGTTGCAAGGCTAAGTATATTACTTAGCGACCCTAAATGGGCAATGTTGAAGGAATCAAGGATTTTTCGAGAAACCCACGTATGAGTTTCGATTCGTTGGAGGCCCTACGCATTAAAAGACACCATGTCTAATCCGATCGGAGCGGGGGGCGATTGGATACATTCTCACCCCTGTCCAGAAGAAGGAAAAGTGTAAATTCAACTCGGTTGTATTCCAATGCAGTTTGTTGAGCAGGGGTTGGGTAAATAGATACTTCATACCTTCCAAAAAGGAAGCACAAATAGACCTCCGACAATGGAATCCAATAGATTCACGAATCATCTCGTAATTGTGTAAGGATCAATATTTACTCAAAACATATTTTGCCCAGTCGGCTGGGGCTGTAGAAAACACAGATTGCCCCTCTGCAGAAGGGTAAGACTCCACCCCAACGAGTGTCCTGGATATGGCACTAAACAATCTGATGGTGAGGTTCCAGCAATGCTGGAGCTTTGGGGAATGCGGAGTACCTCTTCATTGCCATCGCTCCTAAGTCCACTCTGGCCCGGAGTGGAAGCACCTGATAGGGCCCTACCTATGGGTTAAAAAGAACAGCATACTAATGCTAAACTGAATTGTTTGAATAAACTGAATAGCTTGAAATAGAAATGTTTTAGAATATTAAACCGTCATCATCATCATCATGTCACGCTGGTAGCACGGATATCCCTGACCCTCTCTCGCCACTCCTCCCTATTGTTCATCGCCCTAGGTAGGTCTTCATGGCAACATCCCGAATCCTCACATCCCTGCTGAATGTATGTTCGTGCTGGTCGTCCTGCTTTTGCACGGCCATGTGTGGGGGTCCATAAGAGTACATCTCTTATGAGTTCGTCCCTGCTTCTCCAGCAGTGTCCTGAATGTCTGGTTCGTCTAACTTGAATAGTTTTCGTGATAGGAGGCAGGTGGCCGTACAGTTGGTGTCTTGTGGGGTGTTGCCGCCAGGATTTGTTTAAGATTGCACGCAGCATTCTTGTGTAATTGCCGTCTGGCTTCTTCTCCAGCCGTTTTGTTAGCGTCCATGTAATGCACCCATATAGCAGTATCGATGCGACCGCTGCCTGGAAGAAACTGCGTTTCATTTTATCGGTTAGGTCTGATTTCCATATAATCGATAGCCTATTGATAGCTGTCCATGCTTTCGTTAACCTCGTTTCGATGTCCTTTTCGGTTGATTCGACGCTGCTTCCTAGGTACGTGAATTTGTCTACTAGTTTAAGTGGGGTTCCGTCTAGAGTGGAGATGGTCCCCGTTTGATTATAGCACACATATTCCGTTTTGTGTGGATTAACATAGAGGCCTATGCTTGCTGCTGCTCGTTCCAAACTATGCAGTAGTGTTTCGGCTTGGTTGGGTGTATTTGCCAGTATCGCTATGTCATCGGCGTAGTCGGCGTCGGTAATTGTTGTTGCAGGGTACCTTCTGTTTCTTTTCTTCGTCAGCTCCAAGCCATTCTCTCTGATTTTGTCAATCGATGTTCTAAGTACATAGTCTAGACAAATGATAAAGAGGTACGGAGCCAGCGTGTCCCCTTATAGTACTCCTGCTACAATGTCGAAGTATTCTGTGTCTCCATCTGGTGATCGTACTTTTACTTTGGTGTTTCTATAGAGAATCGTTATTGCTGCTACGTTTTTTTAGGTATGCCGTACGCTAGTAGGATTTGTTCCATCTTTCCTCTGTGAATGGAATCGAAGGCCTTGGTAAAGTCGACAAATATTAGTGTCGCTTGTTGGTTTTTTGCCCGTACACCTTCGAGGATTCTACGGATGGTTAATATTTGTGAGGTCGTGGATCAATTTCTTCGGAAGCCATTTTGGTTTTTCCTAAGTATGTTGTCGATTTTGGGTTCTATGCGGTTTCGTAGTAGGACATTGTAGATTTTGGCCGCTATGGATGTAAATGTTATGCCTCGGTAGTTTTTGGCTGATCCGAGGTCCCCCTTTTTACGGAAGGGGAGTATGCACCCCTTCATCCATCTATCTATCGGATTTTGATTGTATACTGCGTTGCAGTGTCGGAGCAGTATGTCGTTGAATTGTCTGGTCTTCCATACGTCTGGGGGAAACCCGTCCAGCCCTGCAGCTTTCCTATTTTTAATTTTTCTGAGAACCGAGTCGAGTTCTTCTTGTGTGAACGGTCCTAGTTTAATGTCTAATTGTTTACTAATTATTCTGGTGATTGGTTCATGTGTTATTTTCGGTGGGTTTCCTAGTAGGTTTTCGAAGTGTTGTTTTCACAGTTTTATTCTTTCTTGTTGGTTTGCTGCTTTCAGTTTTGCTTTGGCTGTGTTCTTTCTTCTACTCACTTCGTTTATTGTTTGCCAGGCTATCCTAGATTGTCTATCTTCCACCGAGTCTCTAATCTTATCTATCTGATTTTGAATGTATTCTGTCTGTTCCTTTATATATATGCCTGCTAATTGATATTGTGCCGTTTTTAGTTTTAAGGCATTTGTATTTGTTGGGTTTTTTCGATAGTTTTTGGAGGCTGTTTTCACTAGCGTACGTTTTTCTCTCACCGCTAAAGTTTCCCATGGGACTCTATATTTAGTTTTGAGTTTTGTTGGAATGCATTTTGCTGCTGCCTGAGGTGCGCATTGACGAAATTTTCATATTCGTCGTTTGGTGTACTTTTTTCCGTCCTTTTTTGTAGTGTTTCGTATCTGTTTCTTAATTCTAATACGTATTTATCTCTTATATCTCTGTTGTTCAAAAGGGCCCAGTCATAGTGTTTGGTGGTCGCTGTTCGTTTGGCGTTTTTTCGTAGGCTTAGCCGTATTTTCGCCCTGACTATTCGGTGATCGGAGGACACCCTCGAATGCACTATTTTTCCATTTCTTGTTTATAAGGACGTAGTCTATCTGAGCTTTAGTATAGTTCGCGTACGTGTATGTCCATAGTTTGCCCTCTCTTTTTTGGTAGTTTGTATTGAGGCATGCTAATCTATTTTCTACCATGAAATCTGTTAGATGTTGCCCATACCTATTTGACGTGTTGTGGAGGCTGTATTTGTTGTTTCCGTTTTTCCCGATTTGGGCATTCATCTCTCCGCCAATGACTAACATGTTGTGTTTCGGGATGCTACGCAGTAATGAGGATAACTCATCGTAGAAGGTGACTAGTTCAGTTTCTTCACTAACATTGGTAGGGCTGTTGCAGGAAATGATTGTTGCTCTGGGGTTGCCGTTAAAAGTAGCTGCCATCATTATAGGTTGTATTTTCTCAATGCTATTTAGCGTTTTTAATGCTCTAGGTCCTATAAGCAATCCTACTCCTCCTACTGCGGCGTTGACAGAGTTTTTCCATGCCGATACAGTGACGAGCGACCATCCATTGCCAGTTTCGTGATATTTGATATCTTCGGTGTGCGTGTAACTGTGTTCTTGTATGCATATTATGTCAATCTTATGTTCTACGGCCGTTGCGATTAGCTCTGGTAGTTGTACTATTCTATTTAAGGTTCTTACGTTAAATGTCGCTATTTGTAGCGTTTGCTTGCATTTTATTAGTTTTTGTCGTTTGAGCTCTGTAGCTGATTTTTCGAACACTGAAGCCAGGGCTCCAACCTCAGCAGGACGCGCCCCTTTTTTACCCACGCGAAGAGCGATGCGGTTTGAGTACGTGGTTTGAGTGTGTGTCATGGTTATCTTTCGATGGCTGTTTTATTCTCTTCTATAGAAGCCACTCTTATAGAGGAGCAGCAGTAGTTCCCCGATCGAACTAACGATCCTGAGCGTATGTATAACTGAATTATTTGAAATAGAACTGTTTTTCAACATTAAAACTGTATTTACACTAAAGTGAATTGTTACATATAACTGCTTGAATAGTTTGAAATAGAAATATTTTTTGACCATTAAACTGTGTACTTATTCTAAACTGAATTCTTTTAAAAAACAGATTATTTACATAAAAATAGATTTGGCGTTAAATAACCTTCAAAGGTTGATATGCCATGAAACCCAATAGACAAACCAACCATCAAAAAGTATTGTACCATGTTAGCGGGGTTCAAGATACGCTGATTGTGTCATTTTCCGAGAGGTAAGAACCCCTCATGGAAATGGCGTCTTGGCTATGACACTAAATTGCATCTAATGGTAAGGCTTCACTTCTGTATCTCTGGGGAGTCATTACTTCCTGGTCCTCTGTGACCAGAGTATATTTCATGTTTGGGTCTCATCTCTACGTCAAATAAATCTCTTTGTAAATTAACTCTATTTGATAGTTATACTAGAGTTATATAAGTGTACATTATTTATATTAAGTTTAGTTACTTGAAGTTATAATTATTTAGGAATCCTTTGTATCAGTTATTTGAAAACTGTGTGCAAACAAGTGAAAAATACTTAATCAAAATAGTTACTTCAATGGGCAATATTATTTGTATTATCGTATGAGTTATTAAAACAATATCATGGTGTACAAATTATCTGTATTAAAAAGGAAAATCTGTTATCATAAAACTGGGTACAAAAATTTAAGAAACTACATAAAAATGTCGATGTAAACGTACAAGGTAGGAAATTCCCAAACTTCGAGGCATAAATAACCTTATACAATAAAATCAATCACAATATATCCACAAATCTAAAAGTATGGATTAACAAAATAATGTATGGCCCAGCAGGCTGGAGCTGCAGAATACACCGATTGCATCCCTGCAGAGGGGTAAAACTCTCCCGACGAGAACCCACTCGGCTGGGGCTGTAGAATACACCAACTGCATCTCTGCAGAGGGGTAAGTCTCTCCCAACGAGGACTCACCGAGCGGGAATGTAAAATACACTGATTGCATCTCTGCAGAGAGGTAAGACTTCCCCAATGAGGGCCCACACAGCTGGGATTTTAGAATACATCGACTGCATCTCTGTAGAGGGGTAAGTCTCTTGCAACAAGGACCCACTCGGCTGGTGTTTTAGAATATATTGAATGCATCTGTCCAGAGGGGTAAGACACCCCCCAACGAGTGTCCTGATTATGACACAAAACAATCTGATGGTTAGGCTCAGAAAATGCTGGAGCTTTGGAGAATGTGGATATCATTTTTTATTGCTATTAGTCCCTGGTTTGCTGTGGCTCAGAGTGGTACCACTGATAGGGCCCTATGTATGGGTCAAATAAAACTAAATCTGTATTATGTTAAACTCAATTATTTGAAAAAGAACTGTTTTAACCTTTAAACTGCGTATTTATGCTAAACTGAACTGTTCGAAACAGAACTGTTTTTACATTTAATTGTATGTCAACAAAAAAACTATACTTATACTAAAGTGAATTACTTGAAATAGAACGGCTTTTATGTTTAAAAATGGATTTGGCATTAAATAACCCACAATGATTGATAATCCCTAAAGCCAAACTAAACCAAAGCAAAAAAAGGATCCATCAAAGTATATATATTTGCACATCTTGCTTATAATAGAATAAATATATAACAAAGCTGCTTTAGTTTGGGTGGAACTTAATAAAAATACCTTGCGAGTCCAACTGGCCTGACTCTTCGGCAGGCCCTCATGTCATGTCAAAGTGTAATTAATGGCTGCTTCGAAATATAAAACAAGAAAATGCAACCAGAGGAAAAGGAAGAACAATTCAGGAACATTACTCAGGAGTTAGTTTGTTGATAAATCACCGCAATACGTTATCAGATCTCATGGCCCTTCAAAATGACCAATGCCTTTAACGTCGTTCAGCCTACTGTGACCTCTCTGATTACCAAAGTTTAATGATCCATCGGCTGTCAGACTATCATAGCAATTCTTTCGCTACGCCCTTTTTTCAGTAGAGAAATGCTTCTTTCTTTTCTTAGTGTGTGCTTATGAGGATAGAAGTGTATACCGATGGAGATATTTACAGAGCTAAGCTTAATCTGGCACGAGTAATGGGTTATCGGGGAGGATCAAACTTACTTTCGTAGTGAGTTTTTATTTTTATTTTTGTTTTTATTTTTGTTAACCGTTTTGCTCCGGCAGGATATAAAGGTATGTACTTGTGTATATGATAATCTATTGTCACTCTATGATAGACAGATATTCAGTTTAGTTCAAGCTGGACTGAAGATTTTATTTGCCTAGTTTATCACGCAGACATAGATGTGCTATTTGTACCAACTGTTGTTAAGTGGTCACCCATCTAAGAACTGATCCGTCTCACTGGTCCTTAACCTTAACAAGAACTGTTTCCTTCAGCGTGTATTGACTGTAAGTCAGTTTGGAACAATTACATTGTGTAGTTGCTGAAAACAAGTCAAAAGAATGCAGACGGTCTTACGATTTATTATAGGAAATTAGAAAGTTTTGATTGTGTGGATGAAAGAATTCATCAAATAAGTGAATGCAGCCAACTAGCGCAAAAAAGAATACAAAAACAGATACGACTGGTGAGAAAAGTAATCGACAGGGAATAGAGACGAAAATTTCTTCATACAAATAAATACTGAGCTCAAACCAGAAAAAAAAAAACGCACAAACATACGCCAAGTTAATACAGCAAGAGACCATATCAATGTAGATAAAGAAGGTGGAATATAATGAAATTCTGCAAATATTAAATAAATTAAATATTAAATTAAATAAGTTTCCAGACATTTTTCGTATGGGCACTTTTATTGATAGTACACTAGTCTTATTCGAAGTAAACTACTTCGGCTGCAATGCACTTGTTGTAGCGTTCCAACAAATTCTGGAAGGCCCCAGGGAAGTCCTCTTGCGTGAGCGTGTCAATGACCTTTGTCACAACCTCTTTCATCTCCTCAATTGTCTCATAACGACAGGCTCTGAGCTTATGGAATAACCAAAAGTCACAGGGAGCAATGTCTGGACTATAGGGAGGCTGAAGAACTCTTTTGATCCCCATCTTGGTCAAATAGTCTGTGACAAGGATGGAGTTGTGTACTGTTGTATTGTCCTGGTGGAAATGCTACTGAGCCAATTTGAAGAGTACTGGCCTCTTCCGAAGGAATCTATTCCTGAATCCCCTTAAAACCTCAACATACTATTCCTTATTGACTGTCTATCCAGTGGGAACCCAGTGCATGTAGATCATGCCAGTGCTGTCAAAAAAGGATCATCAAAAGTTTGTGGGTGGATTTGCTCTGTCTGGCCTTCTTGGGTCTGGGAGAACCTGCATGCTTCCATTTGGAACTCTCTCTCTCTTGGTCTCTGGATTATAGCAGTAGATTCATCTTTCATCGCATGGCATTTTTTCCGAGTTTAAAACAGAATTTTATTGCATATCGTTCTTCTAAAGTGTCCTCACGTCCAGATTGCATTCTTGAAATTAACCAGCTGTGAAAATCGGGCTTTAGTAGGGTGTATTCGAATTCGTGCTGTAGCCGTTCATTTGAACCTGAAATCATAAAAATTGGTCAGTCATCTCATAAGATGTATAGCAATAACATACTGAATTTTAAAGAGTCTACGACAGCTTCTACAAAAAAAAAATCTGGAAACTTATTGAAGGCACCACGTATATTCAATGGGATTGCAACCTTTGTCAGTCATTTTAATGCTAAAAAACTATTTCTAGAAAAACAGAAATAATAGTATTTAACCCATAGTTGGAGAGATAAAGGGGGTTAATAATTTCCCAAATGTATTCGTCCAAAAGTGAATGTAATCGAATTACTGGAGCTCGAACTCGCTTTCTACGTTTTCGCAGTCTATCACTTTAACCATTACAGCACGAGGACACCCCTCCATAACACGTAATAATATCAGTTACATAATATACTTTATCCTCTCAGACTTGCGATCTTTTTCTTTCTTTTTGAATTACAACCCACATACATGACGATTTTTGCTGTTGAGTTCAAGCCTAATTCGAAACTTTGCTTGTAAAAAGGGATCAACACTTAAACTGGTGTTCGAACGCGCTTGCCTTGTGGATGCAAACCAGATTGTATACCATGAGCACTCCTCAGTAGGCTTTATAAAAAAATGACTGTTTCTCAGGAAGAGGTAAATTAGCAAAATATTTCTCTCTCTTCCTTCAGTTTCTCTATTCAATTAATTCAAATTATCTTTTGCATTTTATCTAGAGTTATGAGTGAAATTATAAATACGATCTAAGTTTTCTTAATTTATTGAAATAATTGCGAAAAAGAATTAGGATCAATAAATCCATTCAAAATGGAGGTGCCTGTTGATAGGAATCCAGAAAATATATAAACAGTTTTTTTTAAGTAAATCATTTCAGGTAACTGGAATTATCTCTGAAACTAAAGAAATGAGAATGTTCATCATCATAATCATGTCGCGCCATCAGCACGGATATCCTTGACCCTCTCCCGCCACCCTTTTCTATCGTCCATCGCCTCTGGTCGGTCCTCAAGGCTACATCCTGCATCGGCACAGAGGTGTTGTATGTAGATTCCAGCTGGTCATCCTGCCTTTGTTCATCTATGTGAAGGGGTCCACTAGAGTACGTCACTTATGATTTCGTTCCTACTTCTCTAGCAGTGTACTGCGTGTCTGGTTCGTCTAACTTGGATAGTTTTCGTGGTGTAAAGCACTTATCAAGGGTAAAGTAGAGCAATCCAAGCAAAGGAGTAGCACCCTCCTCTACACTTCGGTGTACTAGCTATTGAAAAGGGAGCCTTCTGGTCGCCCTCGACTACAGTCGCCAACTACTTACTTATTGATTAAAGAACAACGCAATAAATGTAAGTATAAACATCCAATGATTCTCTGACCTCTTCTCATAGAATAATGTCAAACTGTTGACATGCTGTTAAAATCGATCAATCAGTCAATAATTTAAAAAACTTTTTCAATAACCAACAATTTCTAAACTTTACCTCTTGCAGATTACATACAAAAATATAGAGACCAGTTGAATGTCTTAATTTTTCCAGTTAATCTGTCTTGTGTACACAACAATGGTTAAATGTAGGTGAGATTTACACTGTGGATAGAGTAAATGTACGAGGTATCTAGGGCAGTGTTGTAACTCATATGAATTTTAAAAGAAAAATAAAACAAATACACATTTTGAACCCAGCGGATAAGATCACTAACTGGATTAAAATAATAATTGAATAAAGATACCAATATTTACATGTCTAAACTTACATTTCTGTTATAGATGTATGAGTATTAAATTCAACGGTTTGAGCCTATTAGAGATTCATTATCCGTAAGCCAGGAAGTCTACCTGCAGCAAATTTAATAAGTTGAATCAGTTATAAGAATTCATTCATTCATCGTAAAAAAATATAACTGATAATTGTTTCCCAGCTTATTCTACGAATGTGATTGATGTTAATTACATTTCTTTAGCTAAATGAAATTTAATTATCATTATCTTTTATTAAATATAATCATTTTTCAACCCAATTTGAAAACAACAATCACTAACATATTCTGAAATTCTACACTCCAAGGCGATGCATATTTTTTTGCTTTTCGTACTCTAACAGATTATTGCTCAGTCAGCAGGGCTGTTGAATACGTCGACTGCTTCTCAGAAGAGGGGAGAGACCGCCTCCAACGATTGTCCTGGATATGACACTAAGCAATCTGATGGTGAGGTTGCAGTGATGCTGGAGTTTTGGGGAATGTGGAGTACCCCTTCCTTGCCATTGCTTCCAAGCCAACTTTGGCGCGGAATGGTAGCACCTGGTAGGGCCCTATCTATGGGTTAAATAGAACTAACTACAAATGCCAAACTGAATTGTTTGAATTAGAACTGTTTGACTAAGCTGAATAGCTTGAAACAGAATTTTTTTTTTACAATTAAACCGTACTTACTTTTAAACTACATGCTTACGCTAAACTAAATTGTTTGAAATTGGACTGTTTTTGACATTGAAACTCTACGTACACTAAACTGAACTGTTATATATAACTGTTTAAATAGACTGAATAGTTTAAAATAGGAATGTTTTTGATAATTAAACTGTGTGCTCATGCTAAACTGAATTTTTTTTTAGATCGAACTGATTATTTACATAAAAATGGATTTGGCGTTAAATAGCCTACAAAGGTTGTATGCCATAAAACCCAACCAACCAACCAACGTAAAAGTTTATTGTCATGTAAGTATACTGCATGCTGTCTGGGTGCTTTTGAAATTTAAAAACCATTTACACATTTTCTTGTGATAATTATTTTCATAACTATAAGAAAATGAAAGATTATTATTGAAGGTTAATTGTTAGTGATTCGTTAAACTGATGATTATCATTGCTTAGAAATACTGTAAATAACATTTCCTAATATCTGTTAAAGCAGTATAACTGAAAGATTTTATCAGCTGAAACCTATTTTCATCCGGTTGGTTTTCATTTCTTCAACCATTTCGTAACTACATTATCGAATATCATCGAAAATTTATATCATTAATAGATGCCTAGCATAGATATTTTACTTACATTAGGGAATTTAAAATATTAGATTTGACTTTGAGAAATAATCAAAAATGTATATAGGTATTAAATTGAATTTTCTGATCATTAAAGACAAATATTTAAATCCATTTCAGAATTATTTACTATTTTTTTATTAGATAAGGAGTATTCGTTGGTCATCAAAGAGGATTGAATGACAGCAAATTTTCTCTGGAACTCTTCAGAATCTCACTCACTTAACCTCAGCCCAGCTCTCCTGTGTACGCTAATCGAGGTACAGACCGAGAAAATTAAATTAATAAAGCTTGGAATATTAATCAAAACAATCAAGTATGGTTTTAATCTACGAATTTTCACAAATTTCTATCTATCGTTTAGATAGATTTGAAAAAAAAACAACGTTATAATATATATTCAAAACAAAGAAATGAGAGCTGTGATCGATAGTTATATATATATATATATATATATATATATATATATATATATATATATACACACACACACACACACACACACACACATATATATATATATATATATACGAATAAGCTGAGATAGAAGAGAAAGAAAAATGTGATAGGGATTTTTCTAGAAGTCTTTTCCTGTCCCCAACTCCAGGTTCCAATTATCTTGTTTACTTGTAAAATCTATGAAAAGGAAAAAAAAAAAACAAAAAAACAATCAGTAAAGGGAAAGAGACGATCAATTACACATAAATCAATGAGTTCATGTGAACCTTTCGGTGTAGTCAGTAATTAAAATTTGTCTTAAAAGCTCCTTTTGTGTGAAGAAGTCTTGCGGTGGGTGTTGTCAATTCATTGTTGAATCGTAGCAGGAAGTCGAAACTTGACGCGAAAATTCCTTAACTCAGCCGATGAAATCGTTGAAAAGCAAGCCGTTTTGGCGGTAATATTGTCGAATTTGATGATGGCTATATATTTTTTCATTTAAAATATCGTAATGCCTTTAACTAAAATCCCTATCTTAGGTATTCTGAAGGCTTGATTTTCACTGTTTTTCTATCATTAGGTCAAAAGAGACATCTCCCTAACGTTTCATACGTGTGGGTATCTTCTAAAGTAATATTTTTAGTGCTATCGGCGAATATTTAATTTTCATTTTCAATCATATATATATATATATATATATATATACACGTACATATATATATGTGTATATATATATGTGTGTGTGTGTGGTATGTGTGAGTGTGTGTGTGTGTGTGTGTGTGTGTGTGTGTGTGTGCGCACACACATACACGTACAGATGCATACACACGCATGCATATCAAAAATGTATCGTCTTAGGAAATTTAACCAAAAGGCAATTTTGTCAATGAATAAAGAACAATATAATTTTCAAAAAAGAATGCATTTATCAATGTAATTAAATTTGTTATTTCATTCACAGTTGTTACCGAAAGACAAAAGTATCTATCTATCTATCAGTGTGTGTGTGTGTGTGTGTGTGCACGCGCGTGCGCTTGTACCTGTGTATTTCCACTTCTCTGAATATTAAATAGATGTCAACATTCAAAATAATCTACAATTTATGAACGAATTTTTAAAACCATTTATAAGCCTCGGTTTGAGATAAACTTTATTTTTTGTTTGAAATTTATTATTAAACACATGTTCACATTCGTGCTTCTCTCTCTCTCTCTCTCTCTCTCGCTGTTTTCTCAGGGTCTCTGTCTCTGTTTCTCTCCCTCTCTCTCTCTGTGTCTCCATGTCTGTTTCTCTCTCTCTCTCTCTCTCTCTCTCTCTCTCTCTCTCTCTCTCTGTATATATATATATCGTTTTATAACAAAATATTCTAATAAGCCAGACAAGCAAATATAATAATATTCACTTGTCAGACTTATAACAGTCAGTTTAACGAGGTTTGCGAATATTGAACTAGCTCGGAAGGTCATTCCATAAACTTTGCCCAAAAAGTTAGCAGTAGGATCAACTATTTACAGTTTCAAGGAAATCAAGCGTGATAGGTCGATCCATGCCCCAGAAAAATGTCAAAATAATGATAGCCGCTGTCGAAAAAAAAAAAAAAAAAAGCACAGAAAAAGAAATGTAATATGGTTCAACCCTCCTTTTTGTAAATTATCTACTATTAATATATGTAAATACTTCCTAAGTCTTATAGATAAATATTTCAATGGAAATAACCGATTGAAAAAAAATAACTGGAAAACAATTAAAATCATTTATTCTTGCACTAATCATCATCATCATCATCATATCGTGCTGGTAGCACGGATATCCCTGACCCTCTCTCGCCACTCCTCCCTATCGTTCATCGCCCTAGGTAGGTCTTCAGGACAACACCCCGTATCCTCACATAGCTACTGAATGTAAGTTCGAGCTGGTCGCCCTGCTTTTGCGCGGCCATGTGTGGGGATCCATAAGAGTACATCTCTTATGAGTTCATCTCAGCTTCTCCAGCAGTGTCCTGTATGTCTGGTTCGTCTAACTTGAATAGTTTTCGTGATAGGGGGCAGGTGGCCGTACAGTTGTTGTCTTGTGGGGTGTTGCTTCCAGGACTTGTTCAGGATTGCACGCTGCATTCTTGTGTAATTGCCATCTAGTTTCTTCTCCAGCCGTTTTGTTAGCGTCCATGTAGTGCATCCATATAGCAGTATCGATGTGACCGCTGCCTGGAAGAAACTGCGTTTCATTTTATCGGTTAGGTCTGATTTCCATATAATCGAATTTTTACAAAATTATCAGCAACCATAATAGAAATTGAAAAATCAAGTATTGATAGACAAGGTTTAAGTAAACCATTATGTAACTGCAGGATTAAAGAAGAATGTCCTGCTTGTGGTAAATGCAATTCCGAAAATGTAGTGTACAAACAACCATTTTCCCAATGGAAAACAGAAATGACACAAAAATATACTTACGAATTTCTGCTGGAAAGTGGAAGCAGATGCTTTATACTCATAGGCCTTCTTTTTCTAACTCTTTCCTAAGAAACCAATCAACCCTTTCTAAATGGTTCTGGAAATTGAAGGATATTGGCCTTATACCTTTAATTAAATGGAATTTTATTAAAAGATCAACTACCCCAAGTAATTTCAGAAGAAAATGTAATCTCTGTCTTGAAGAAAAAAATAGTATTAAAAGATATTGAAATACCAGTAAATTACTAAATCAAAGAAAGGAATTAATATTTAAATGTCGCCATAAAAAGAGATATAAGTTTATGTGAAATTACTCTAGGCTTTATGTATATATATGTATATGTATGTATATGTACATATATATGTATAGAAATCAATTTATTCAATTATTCTATATTTTTTACTTGTCTCCTTCATTTGGGTTGCAAAGATTTTTTTACCACTAAATAAAAAAATAAATGGAAAAAAAAGAGAAGTCAAAAATGAATACATCGTGATAAAAGAATCGAATGTCATTTGTCAACCAGACGGGAAAAACTTATGGTCTGGTATTTATTAAAAAAAAAAAATTAAAAAGTCATAAAAAAAGCAAATAAAATTTGGGTTAAGGAAATTTGGTGATCGGAATTTTGTGTTTTTTTTCTAAATATTCATTAGAAATTTCTCATCATTTCCTTGTTTGAATATGCATATCTAACATTTTAAAAATATTGAATCTGCTGAAATAAATATCATTACAAAAATAAGAGTAATTTTTAAAAGTTTTATATATATATATATACTTTAAAATAAATAAGTTCACAAGAGAATTTGCTTTTAGGTAATTTATTTTCAAGAAGAATAAGTAAACGAAAAACAAATTCTCTTTTTTCTCTCATTGAACCGACGAAAAAACTCATATATATATATATATATATATATATATATGCACAGTAAGACGTCTTAAAAGAATGGTAGTTGTAAGACCAACGTACGTATTTTTCTCGTTGGTGACAGTCTCCCAAGAAACATTTGAACATGCGTAAGACATTTGCCCAATGAAGAATTTCAGTGGAGACGAAGAGTTATTGGGTATATTTAGATTGGGATTTTTCAATTTGTTGTAGTAAATGATAATTTTTTATGGTAGGATCAGTAGGGAGAACATTTTTTTGGATAAGGTTTATTAATATATGTTCATCTATCTTATAATTTTGTATGTGTGTGTGTGTGTATGTGTCCATATTAGAGAAATAAGATGTAAATGCAATTAACCCAAAATTTTGCCCATGGCCGCGGAAAAGAAAGGGATGGATTCTTGCCTTTCCCAAGGACATTAGCGTGAAGTGATAAGCAAACAGCGTCACCAGCAACTTAAACTAGAATCCCACTCTTCATTTTCTACTCCGATAAGGCACGATAACCTTTAAATATTTATATAAATTTTCATACATATCTAGAACATGACCCATAATAAAAATGCACCCTACAAATCAAAACGTATGTAATTAGGTACTATTTATTACTGTTCACTATCGCATTGAAATCCTGTTATCACAAAGGTACATCTCAGTACGAAAAGTAAAACTGCATTTATATATATATATATATATATATATATGCAATTTTAAAAAGTAGAAGCATACATACACATAGATTGATAAATAGATTGATATACGTTTTTACTGCTATAAGGTGGAACGATAAAATTGTCGTCCTAAAGAAAACAACACTACAGATTTATTTTAAAACTTTCATTGAAAAAATCAATTCGGGTAACTTGATTATGTAGTAGAGCTGACATCTATTCAATGTAGCCGCCTTCAGCCTCAATTACCACCTCGATACGGATCCGGAACTAGGAGCATGCCTTTTCCACAAGCGCCGGCGGGAGCTCAGCAACTACTCGGTGGATGGCGGCGATCAGGCTGGCTTTGATGTTGTGGGAGGTCATGTTGGTGATGTTCTCGACGTATGACAAAACGAAGTAGTTCAGCGGGTTCAGGTCGGAGAAGGAGGGGGCCGTGAGAGAAGGGTACAAAGTCGTAGCATTCCTTCTGAAGCCATGCCTGGGTCTCTTTGGACTTGTGGGCCGGCACCGAGTCCTGCTGTCACACCCAGGGTCTGCCACCGGCCACCTGATTGCACCAGGGGATCACCACACTCTTCACCACATCCAGGTACACTTTGGTATTAACTTTCAAGCCGACATCGAAGATGTGAGGTGGCATTATGTGGCCCTCACTTGAAACCACACCAAAGATCATAACCGTAGCCGCCCGAAGGGTCGTCCGAATGGTCGTCCGATGCGTTGAGCTGTGCCCTCAAACGTTGAACCGTCTGGATCTTCATTTTAAGGGTGCTGGCAATGGTCCTGTTGTCATAACTTGGATCGATAGAGAGCATGTGTTGTACAGAGGTGCATCTCCGATCTCGCTCGTTGAACATTGTGTCATTTTCAGACATGATAGACGGCTCCTATCGCTCTTGGGATTTGTACACAACTGGCCAACTCGTAGATGGTCTGCAACAAAAAAAGAAAACCGGTTTTCATTGAACGGAAATGGAATCATGTCGTCTTTTTTGGGCGACAATTTTATCATTCCACCCTGTACATATTGATATTTTGGTTACAGATTTTGGTTGTAGAATTTTGTAATAATTAACACCTAATAATATCGGTTTTGATTCTTTAATTATCCCCATTAAATTATCAAATCATAGTTTCTTTGGTTTAAAAGAAAATTATATTTTTATTAAAAGAATATTGTGAAGTGTGTGCTTATTTTTGAGGGATATGCGTATATCTCTGAGTGTATGTGTGGGTAAATCTTATAAAAGTTGAAACAAACCGCCATAGATATATAGATTGATAAATTGCACATTCACTTCACGTATATAATGAATAAAACTGTTCTAAAATTCATCCAATCAAGAAAGACCATTTTTCATGCAAATAAGTTTCTCTGTTGCTACCTCTCTTGTTGGTGGGGCTTAGAAGAAGCCTCCTGTAGCCCCTGATGCGAGTTAGATCTAGTCCAAAAAGGAATGTCCTGTTTATGATCCTAAATTGCAGTAGATGAAGAATCTCCAATTATGAAGATCTAAAGCGTGAAGTACACAGTCATTGCTATTGCTGTCATGTCCACTTTGATCCAAAATGGTTGTCAAGGTTTGGATCATGTAGAACTGTTTAAAAATTCTTAGTACAAAATAAAATCCTTGTTACCATATAAATAAATCTTTTGTTATACGAACGGTTACTTAGAACTATAATTGTTTAGTAAGGCTTATTATTATTAGTTACTTAAAACTATAAAACTGTGAGCAAATTATTTGTCTTGGGTAAGATTACTTGATATCACTGATCCATTTGAAAAAAAAAATTACAAGAAGCAACAACGCAGAAATTAAAATATGAATGTTCTTTGAATTCAATTCCTTAACGTCTTATTAAGAATAATCCTAGACGAGTTGACAAAAAATTAGCCCTTAACATGGGTTAATCACGGGGTGGAACTTATGTAGCGTGTCTTGGTCAGAAATAGAGTGACAGAGCCAATTTCTCTCCTGGTTTGGTGTAAAATCAATGTTTTTCTTTTGCTAGGCAGGTTGCCTAAGTAAATTTAAAGAGCTCAAGCTGCTAGACTATTTACCCATTGCTGTTGGGAAATAGTTGGATTCATATCTTTTCCAGGTCATACACCCGAGAAAAGTATGAATCCAACTATTCCATGTTAAGCGCAAACAGCCGCGCTCAGATTTTAAACATGGGTACCCGACTCCGATTCCTACAAGCACCTCCATCAAGTTAATCAATCAATTAAACAGATTCCACGAATTACAATTCGAGATAAATCTAGAGGTCAAAATATTTCAGACCAGGGTCAGCCATCAATGTTAACAAAACAGACAGGAGGCAAGTTTTTGATTGTATATTTCCATAGCATATAGGTCTTCGTCAATTAAAAGATTAGCGCACGTAGTGCAACGGTCATCGTCATTGGAATTGGAGTCAACGTACCTTGACGGAACCGTTTGAGTTTCATTTCACGCTAATGTCTTTTTGAAAGGCATGAAACCGTATGTTCCCCTCTAACAAAGTTCTTTCGGTTTAAAAGACAACCAGTTTAGAAGAAGGGAAACCTCTGAATTCAAGCCAGCAATACCACTGACCTTGTTTCATATTCTGTTCATGGTAGAAGGGTTGGGTAAATACACACATGAAATATTGACGTAACACAGTCTTCCCACTTCTCCCCAAATTGCGTCTCGGTGTCGAGCCGAATTAAGTTAAACCAAGCAATAACAGCTAATACACGAACAGCCTCAAGAATAAAAAAAATAGTAACAAGAACTGACCTCTGAGCCTCGGATCAAATTCTTTCCGACACTCTCAAATTTCTACCGTCAATTTTTTAGACAAATTCTATGAGAGTAATTTTTTCCTCGGCTAATCTTCTGGTTTATTTACAAAAGCCAACTATTTCTATGAAGCACGAAGATTAAAGAGGCTGATAACGGAGAAACTTGTTCACCACTCACCTGTCATCCGAAATGATGCGTGAGAACGCCAACAGATAACCTTTCCACTAATTGCAGAGATGTCAGTGTAGGCCCATACAGGAGCAGACCCCACCATAAGCGTTATCGGATGGCGAATGCTGGGGTGACCGCAGCAGGGCTGTCAATATTAGGGAAACCGCGCGAGGTGTCACAGTTTTCGCATTGTCACTTGTAATCTAGACAAAAAAGAAGTGTGCATAATATCCCACCTGTAGGCAGGGGTAAATACGCGGTATCTTCATGGGGTAGAGAGGAGGGCAGAAGTCATTGATTTAAGCCAAGGGGTAGAGTATTTTATTGTAGGTGTATAACAAATCTATCTGGGTGAAGAAAAATAATGTTAATCAGCCCAGCGATATAAAATATCTATCAAGTCGTCTGAATAGAAATATCTAATGTGTACACTCGAGATTCCTTATAAAAATACAGTCCATGCATACCTAACACAGATAAGTATATATATATATATATATATATATATACAGAGAGACGCAAAAATACACACACACATACAAAGAAAAATATATTTACAAACACACAAATACACACACATTTATATATAGATATAGATAGATAGAAAGATAGATACAACCACACACACACACACACACACACACACACATATATATATATATATATATATATCACAGTTTTGAATCCTGCATACAACAATATGGTTTCAAATATTCCTCTCTCATAGTAATTTGCAAACAATTAAATGTAGTACACAGGTAAAGATTTTATAGTAACAAAATGAAAGTTTTTAAAGCTAAATTATTGATACAGTTAAAATTTATTTTCAATATCATCTCAAACAGTTCTATTTCACCTATTAGTGGGACTCAAACAGGTACAACCACTTTGTGTCAGAGTGGACATAGGAACAACGATGATGATTGAGTTTCTCAAAAAACTTGGACCTCGCTATTGGATGCTCTTTAGTACCATATATAGTCTACAGGGGTTCTTTTTTAAACGTTCGTTTATCTGTCATTAAAAATTGATGCTTTTAAATTACTTTTTAATTTCTTTTTGAAAATACTTTCTAATATGGACAAATATACGCCAGGTGTCAAAATTAATGTTCCTTGTGTTACATTGTCAGTGATTCGTCAGTTGGCTGAGGCATAAAAAGTGTATTCCTATCAGCAGGTTTTAGAATATACTGACTGCAGTCTAAATCCTAGCAGAGGAATAAGACTCTATACCTTCCCTCAATAAATGTATCTGGTCCAGTCGGCTGGGGCTGCAGAATAAATAGACTGCGTCTCTGCAAAGGGGTAGACTCACCCAACTAGTGTCCTGGATACGACACTATACAATCTGTTGGTGAGGCTTCAGTAATGTTGGAGCTTTGGGGAATGCAGAGTACTCCTTTATTGCCTAAGTTCCCAGATCCACTCTGACCAGAGTTGTAACACTTGATAGGGTCCTATCTGTGGATCAAATTGAACTGTTTGACATTTTAACTGTTTAATTATGCTACACTGAATTCTTTGAAGTGAAACTGTTTTTACATTTAACTCTGTCAACAAAAAACAGTACTTATGCTAAATTGAATTGTTTGAAATAGAACTGTTTCATCATTTAATTATGTGAAAACTAATGACTGATTTTTAATTGAATTGTTAGTGGTTCATAGCAATAACTGAAAATATCTAACTGTGTGCAAACAGATGATAAATAGTGGATTGAATTATTCGTATCAGATAAGGGAAAACATTTAACTGTGAAAAAAAACGAGCGCAGGCTCGTTTAAAATATGTTAAAATATGTTTAGAAATTATATATTTGATATATAAGTATGAAAAGGATTTGGCATGAAATGGCCTACTAAGGTAGATATGCCATAAAAACAAAACAAACAAACCAAAATGAATCTGGGGTAAGACACTAAACTATATCTGATGGTAAGGCTCCAGTTCAGGAAAACTATGGTGTATTAAGTACTCCTTCATAATCAAAACTCCAAGGTACATTCCGATTAGGAGAGGTCGTATTTGTTTGAATCCCGTCTCTGGGTCAAATAGATTTGTTTAAAATTGTTTGTATTCGATAAACAAATGCACCAAAAACAAAATCTCTAGAGCAACAAGATACAAAGATCATTAAATAAGTTTCCAGACTTTTTTTGTATGGGCACTTTTATTGATCGTACACACACGAAACACTAGTCCCATTCCAAGTAATCTCCTCCAGCTGCAATGCGCTTTGTTGTACCGTCACAACAACGTCTGGAAGGCCAAGTGGAAGTTCTCTTGTGTTAGCGTGCCAATGACCTTCGTCACAGCCTCTTTCATCCCCTCAATTGTCTCATAACGACAGCCCCTGAGCTTAGGGAATAACCAAAAGTCACAGGGAGCAATGTCTGGACTATGGTGACGGTGAGGAAGTGTCTTGATGCCCATCTTGGTCAAATAATCTGTGACAAGGTTGGAATTGTGGACCGGTGTATAGTCCTGGTGGAAATGCCACTGACTCGATTTGAAGAGTGCTGGCATCTTCCGACGGAATCTCTTCCTGAACTCCCTTAAATCATCAACATAGTAACCCTAACCCTAACCTTTTGGTCAATCAAGTCTGGTGTATTGACTTCCCTACTCCTCCCACACCTCTCATCATCCCTCACAGACTCCCTGAATATCTTAAGCCACTCAAAAACTGACGCTCGATTCATGCAAGATGCTCCAAAAGCAGTCTGAAGCATTCCATACGTTTCTGTGGCACTTTTTCTAAGTTTAAAACAGAATTTTATTGCATATCTTTCTTCTAACGTGTCCTCACGTCCAGATTTCATTTTTGGAATTCACCAGCTATGACAATCAGGCTTTAGTAGTGTGTATTCTAATTCCTGCTGTAGCTGTTCATTTGAACCCGAAATCATAAAAATTGGTCTGTCATGTCATGAGATGTATAGCAATAATATACTGAATTTTCAAGAGTGTATGAAAAATTTAAATGCTTGTTCAAAAAAGTCTGGAAACTTATTGAATGCACTACGTAAAAATTGTAAAAATTAACAATGAATGCGATTCCCTTAGATCTTGTCATAAAATAGCCCTAGACGGATTGACATGTCATTAAATCAGTTCATTAATCATAAAATACAGTGGTGGTTTCTTAATTTTCCCCAACGTTGTGAATATTCTAAGGGAAACTGTTTTCGAAAGCTCAGTCAGTTTTTCCATTTTCTTTTTATTCTTATTTTTCATTGTTTTATGGCTGGTAATAAACGTTTCAACCTAATCATCTCAAAATAATAAATCATCAATCGAAAGCCATTGAAAGTGTCACTGAAACTGGAAAAGAGTCACTAAGTGTTTTCTATTTAATTTTCTTTTGTTCCGTATTGTTTCTCTGTTTTATTTATTTCCTTACGTGTTTAGTACAGCAGACAGCCCACTTTCCCTCTAAATTATTCAAAACGCATTTTTATTCATAGGTATTACACCCGTGTTTTTGTACAAGGATTCGAAACAGAAAACAAAGACACGCAATCCCCAACCTGCTGACAATACTCTCCATTCACACTGAGTCCAGATCCCCAACGGCGTAACCAAACTGATCTGAACATGAACATAATGACCGGCCCTCGATAGGAAATGTCTTTTTTTAAACCAATTTCCCACCACCTTACATACACGACATTTGGTTTTCCTGGCTGGAAAAGTTCCGGTTGCTTCTTTAATTTTAGAAGCGCTGTTTTCAAGAGCACCGACAATCACATGTATACAAGACGCGAAGGAAGAACCCCTGCTAATGAAGACCAACGCTACTAAATATATTAACAATCCTCGATGGACTCCTGAGGTTAACCCGCCAGTAAATATTCTGACCCCCAGAATGAATGTTTAAATAAGGGTGTTTTTCAGTTAAGCTCATTAATGTTCCTGAGGGATCACACAATAAACAACGCCGTCGTTAATAATCAGAATAAAATCGGCAAATGCTAATAACAAGAGATTTCTTTATTCTAAAGCTGGAAATAAAGATACAATTAATAATCAGCTATGTCTGGATTTTACAAATACATAAGTAAGTAAGTTGGCGATCTTCAGTCGAGGGTGACGCGAAGGCTCCCTTTTCATGTGCTACTACACAGATGTATTGGGGAGAGCGCAATTCCTTTCCCTGGAGTGCTCCATTTTACCCTTGATACCTACTTTATATTGCTGAGTGTTAAGCAAGGAGGTATCAAGTACCATTTTAAAAATTTTTGGTATGACGTGACCTAGGATTGAACCCAGGTCTTCCGGACGATTGGTGAACACTCTACCCACTTACATGAATTATTTTTTCTGATTATAATAATAGATAGTAGATATTGGCAGATACATGAACATAAACTAATATATATACATATATATATATATATATATATATATATATATATATGTGTGTGTGTGTGTGTGTGTATGCGTGTGTGTGTGTGTGCGTTAGATTTTGTATGTCTACAACCATGGAAGTCTATCTGCAACCTTAGGTTTCATGAACTTTTACAAACAACAATCATCAGGCAGATATCTTTAAGGAAAGAGTATATATATATATATATATATGTATATATGTACATCATCATCATCATCATCACGTTACGCCACCAGCACGGATCTCCCTG
The DNA here is from genome assembly GCA_963585895.1 of Sepioteuthis lessoniana. Taxonomy (NCBI): domain Eukaryota; kingdom Metazoa; phylum Mollusca; class Cephalopoda; order Myopsida; family Loliginidae; genus Sepioteuthis; species Sepioteuthis lessoniana. The sequence goes on along the minus strand of OY757912.1, from coordinate 119,803,144 downwards.
ACCCTCTCCCGCTAAACTTCTCTATCGTTCACCGCTCCCGGTGGGTCTTCAAGGTTACATCCTGTATCGGAACAGAGCTGTTGTATATAGGTTCTTTGCTCGTCCATGTGAAGGGGTTTACAGGTGTATGTCACTTATGAATTCGTCCCTACTTCTCCAGCAGTGTCTCGTACATCTGGTTCGTCAAACTTAGATAGTTTTCATGATGGGTGATATGTGACCGTACAACAGCTGCTTTGTGGGATTTGCCTCAATGACTTGTTTAATATTGCACGCAGCGTTCTTGTGTAGTTGCCGTCAAGCTTTTTCTCAATTCTTTTAGTCCACGTAGTGCATACATAAAGCAGTATCGACACGGCCGCTGTTTCGAAAAAACTGCGTTTTATTTTAATGGTCAGGTCTGACTTCCCTATGACCAATGAGGAAGACGTGTGTATAGTATGACAAATAAAACCATTGTGTTACTTAATTCGTTTTCTTAGAGATAAGATGGTTGTTGGTTGTTTGGGTTTTATGGCCTATCTACCTTTGTAGCTTATTTAACACCATATCCATTTTTATGCATACAGTCAGTTCTATTTCAAACAATTCAGTTTAACATGGGTACACAGTTTAATTGTCAAAAACATTTCTATTTCAAGCTATTCAGTTCATTCAAACAGTTCTAATTCAGCTAATTCACTTTAGTATTAGAATAAATTTTCTTTATATACAGTTAAATGTCAAAACAGTTCTATATTAAACAATTCAGTTTAGTGTAAGTTGAGTTTCAATGTCAAAAAAGTTCCATTTCAAATAATTTAATTTAGCATAAGTTCGCAGTTTAAATCTAAGTACAGTTTCCTTGTCAAGAGCAATTCTTTTTCAAGCTATTCAATTTAGTCAACCAGTTCTAATTCAAACAATTCAGTTTAGCATAAGTATGCAGTTTGTTCTATTTAACCCATAGTTAGGACCCTATCAGGCTAGAGTGGACCAGGAGCAATGGCAATGAAGGGGTGCTCCGCATTTCCCAAAGCTCCAGCATCACTGGAACCTCGACATCAGAGTGTTTATTATCATATCCAGGACACTCATTGGAGGAAGTCTTACCCCTCTGCAGAGGTGTAGTTGATGTATTCTACAGCCCAAGCCGACTGGCTAATATACAGAGTTAATATCAAAACAGTTTTATTTCAGATAATTCAGTTTAGCATGAGTACGCTGTTTAAATGCCAAAACAGTTCTATTTTAAACAAATCGATTTAGCATAAATACGCAGTTTAAATGCAAAAAACAGTAAACTCAAGTAACAACGGTTTAGTTCTGTATAACTCATTGATAGTACCCTTATCAGGTGTTACCACTCCGGGCCAGAGCGGACCTGGGAGCGATGGCAATGAAGGGCTACTCCACATTTCCCAAAGCTCTAGCATTATTGCAACCTCACCATCATATTGTTTAGTGTCATGTCCAGGATACTCGTTGGTGGGGTATTACCTCGCTGAAGGGGTGCAGTCGGTGTATTCTACAGCCCCAGCCGACTGGGCAATTAAAGATAAAACTTTTAGAATGAGAAGTAGACATTTTTGTGGGGGACCAAATACTTTTGACTGGTTGTGCATATCAAATTAACAGCAATCATTTGGATTCTACTGTAAAACAAAGGCTTTTCCCAATTTCTTCCATTATGACCTTCCTTCTACTGCTCTCCGTCAATTTTTTTAACTTCGAACTTCAGTATCTCATTTTTCTATCTACTTTCAGGACTTTGCCTACAACAGCGCTTGTTATTAATTAAACACCATATTTAACTTTCCGTACCTTCAGATATCCTCCCTTCCAACTGTCTCCCGCTCGTTTCCTCTCTTTTTGTTTAATAATTCTTGCATTTCTTAACTTAGTCTACTCTCTCATCAATGTTGATCTCTCTCTTTATCCTCCCCACACACACTCTCTGTCTGTCTGTCTTTCTGTCTCTGTCTCTCTCTCTCTCTCTCTATATATATATATATGTTTGTGTGCGTGTTTAATATATTTGCTCGATGTCACCATATACAGATGTCATAATGTTTACCAGGTGTATGATATAATAACCCCAAAATGACCCCGGTGTCGGAAAGTTTATAATGAGGATGTGTTTCTACTTTTGATAAATACTCAACAAGTTGTTGTAGCTAAAACAAAATGTCCTAGACACAAAACCTGGTGGGAACAAATACATCCCACACAGTCAGAGCAATTAATGATATCCGTATTATCCCGGGAAAACATGAGTAAAAGATACGGGCATAAAAGACATTCTATTCAGGATTAGGATAAACGGTTTACAAAATTTGGTAAATGTCTTGAAAATCAATGAATAGGCACCTGCCTCTGAAAATAGTAAAACTTTTACAATTGTGTTGAAGACTTGTTGTCATCTCATTTCCCCTAAGCCAAGTAAGGGTCATCCGACTGAGGAATCGAGTCATGTATCTATAACATAAAATATACGACATGTCTAAATGTGTCGGTGTATTTGTATGGAGAGAGAGAGACAGAGACAGAGACGGGGACAGAGACAGAGAGAGAGAGAGAGAGTGAGAGAGAGAGAGAGGGTGTAAGTATTAGATTACCGTTAAAATTCTTTGAGCCTGTTTATCAAATACTGAAGATATTTGATTGATTTTTTTATGTTATAGTTTGTGCCAGTGTCACATTTCGCGAGTGTGTATGTAAAACGAGTACACGTGTAGGTGTAAAAATCATGAGTAAATATACAATGTATATGTAACACAATTTACCCTTCTGAATAGTGCGCGAGTAGCTAGGCAATAGATCACTGAAATTTGTGCTAATTCTTCTGAGAAAGATCTGCAATAATCAGAAAGCAGATTTTGAGCCAGAACACTCTATAGGACAACAGTTCGGATTAATTGGAAGAATCTTAAAGAAAGAAAAATTATAAAGAAAAAGAAAAGACAAGAATTAAAAAAAAATACTAAGGCCGAAACTTTCAAGTAAATCAGTTATGTTGGGAATATTTCTTCTCCATTTATATCTTAGTCTGTCTACTAATTTAACACAACATTATCTCTGACAAACCGCATTGAATTATTTCAGGATGTTCCCCTTGTTTTATTTAGCAGTAAATAAACTAATAACAAATGAGTCGCAAAGCATTTTTCTTTAATAGTAGACCACTCTGGTTTCATAAAATATTCCTTATACAAATTAGATTAAATTATTGAGAATATTTGTAAAATATCTTTTTAAAAAAACAGGCAGAGAAAAATATTCCGAAATAACACAATGCTGAAGAAAAAAATGAAAATTTTTGGTCAAATATTAATACATAATAGATTCTTCGTGAGATTTTATGACAATCTTAATTCTTTCAAGCATGGATTTTACTACTTTTAAGCAATATTCACTGTCAAAGTGGTTCCAAATTTCCTGAATGGCATAGAGTATCTTTGGTGAATGGAGCCTTCTCTTAGACCAGTAAAAAAATCACCTATAAATTTCTGTTATCTAACCAGACTGTTCACTGACTATGTAATTGATTTTATACGCTTCATATATATATATATATATATATATATATATATATATATATATATATCATACACTTTACTCTCTCCCCACCCACACACATATATATATCATACTCTTTACGCACGCACACACATATATCTCTATATATATATATATATATCATACACTTTACTCTCGCTCTCACTCACACACACACACACATACACACACACAAACATATATATTATACACTTTACTCACACACACACATATATGTATATATATATATATATATCATACACTTTACTTTCTTTCCCTCACTCTCACACACACTCACACACACACACACACACACACACACATATATATATATATATTGAAGTATATGTAGTAAGGCAGTTGTGGTTCATTTAAGCACGTTCCATTAAATAACAAAGACAAATTTTGTCTATATAATTTATTTAAGATCCTTTCAAGTTTTCAAATATGGGTCTTAGTTTCAGGTTGGAATTCGTAGATGAATTTACTAAAATTGTCCCGGGCGCTCTATATATATATATATATACTGGCAACCATATTTGGCATAGCTCGTGGTGGAAAATAACCTCAACTATGACAATACTAATGATAAACAACAACAAAAAAAGATTAAATTAATATCCGTACAAAGTTTGAGAATGTTTATCTTGATGTGGAAAAGACGTTTTACAAATTGTTGTTCACGAAGAATATTAAAAATCAAATGAATCTTCAAATTAATAATTCTTTTTAATATATCGATTGAAATAAATCAGTTTAAATATTTTCTGTATTTGAGAGAACTGAGTGAAAATAAATAATTTTTTTTTACGCGTGAATCTTCGATAAATACAAACATGTAATACCAAGGAATAAGATAAGCCTAGACGGCTTGAAGTGCCATTAAAATCAATCAATCAATTAAAATCTTTATTTGATATATGACACACTTTTAAATAACCTAATTTGTGATAAAATGCATAAAAAAACGAACAAATACCTGTCTACATTTCTGAGATGTGGCATTATGTACATTATTTCATTTTTCGGACAATTGGCCTCATCTTTGTCGCCATGTTTATCATAACGTTTCGGCCGTTGTACGCTCTGGCCTTCTTCAGGTGTTTGGAATGTCGAACTTAACCTTTATATTGCTCATCGGAGTAGACAGTTCGAGCTCCACTAGCCATGAGGACACATGGCACAGTAGATAAAGGCATTGGTTAAATCCAGTGATATACCCAAGGAGTGTGAGTTCAATTGCCGGTGAGGGCAATGGAGATTTTTCTGAGGGAAAATTAACAGGAGATAACTGAAAACTGACATTCACTAAAACATGGCTAGTGGAACTAAAGCGGTCTACCCCGGTGAGCGAAATAAAGTGTTAATTTCAACATTCCAACCACCTGAAGAAGGCCGGAGCGTACAACGGCCGAAACGTTGTATTAAACACGGCGTCAAGGATGAGGACCATAGCCAAAAAAAAAAAAAATGTAAATAATCAAACGAACAAACTTTAACATAATGAAACGTATGAATTAATGTATCTAAATGAGAAAAATCGTACTTTGAATTTCTACCGGAATTGCTAGTTTAGTATTTATAGTAGATACATTTGTATCTAATTTAAGGAAATGCCACTCTTTTGGCAAATAGAGTTCTTGTTAATATTATTGATACCCAATAAATCTAAACACAACATATATGATACTTAATCATAAAAACGTACCAAGTTAAATAGTTCTAATCAAGAGGCTCTCATGTGTGAACACAAATCATTAGATATTAAAGATTCAAGAGTAAAAAGAACAAGCCAAAAACACTGAGAAAAACCTCAATGATTACCACGGCTATGTGTTGAAAAAGTAATTACATTTGACTCACCGCTGATAAATTTTAAATTAGACCCTCCTCTAATGAATTGTCAATGACCACATGACTTAAATTAGACAGTTAATGATGACTGTTATACTTAATAAGCCACGTGTACATTCTTCGCAATTACTGAGTACAAAGGAACTGTCTGGAAACATTACAAGTTTTATTATGAGAAAGTATTAGGTTGTTCTGAAAATAATGTCCGATTTTAGAATGAAATTTTATTCTTGAATTAAAATAGTGCTTTAATCTGTCAAAACGTGATCCCTGATTATCTAAGAATTTCTATCATGGATTAACAAGGTTATTTATGCTTTCGGATAAAACTCTCAAGGTTTTGATGCTAAGAAATGTTTAGTTACATTTTCTTTTTCTTCTTTGAAAAAGGAAGTTTTTGGGGCGTAAAAGATGTTCTAACGCTTCAAAATTAATTCAGTCATTAAGAGATCAAAAGAATATGGTAGATGTGGCTAAGTCTCATATCCCAAATGAGTGAGCTTTTACAGTATCCTCCTGGCAACATGTGGCCGAGCATTGTCATCATGGCAATATGTGGCCGAGCATTGTCATCCTGGCAACAGGTAGCCGAGCATTGTCATCATGGCAATATGTGGCCGAGAGTTGTCATTCTGGCAACATGTGGCCGAGCATTGTCATGCAACAAAATTATGACCAAGCTGGAAGTCATGCAAAAAGGTAAACGTAGCTCTTCTTTTTTTGATGGGGCATATAACCTTTTAAATGAAATTCTAAAAATGTGATTGTAAATTAACAAATAATATGCTGTAATCATGAGTGATATAATTGTTTTAAATGACTAATCTTAAATGAATATGTTAAGACAGAATTTAAAACTTTTTAATAAAATCTTGCTGCATTTTCGAACATCCTTATACTAATATCACATATTAGGCAGTACAAGAGAAAAACGTCGTTCATAAGATATACACCTCAGAGGTGTCTCTGATCGGGTCCACGAAGCTGCCCTAACGTAGAATACAGGCAAATTGGTGGTGGTCAAAATTTTATACGTGTAAAAAGAAAACAACGACACACACGAATGAATATTCATGTTATCGTTTTATGTAGGTTTAAAACCAGTATTTATCTAATGGGAGTGTGAACGCTTTAAATTCTTTTTAGAATAATTTTCCCATTTGATTATTATAGTTGGAACAATTTGTTTCTAATAATTTTTGGCATTACACACACAAATATATATTTATATAAATATATATATATATTTAATGCTTAATATTTAGAACAGGGAAACCTTTAGTTTTTTAAATCGGAGAGGAAAAATAATTATACATACATTCACACGACTCTGT
>OY757912.1:119778919-119791419 GCA_963585895.1 Sepioteuthis lessoniana | reverse complement strand
AACTTATATAAATATATATATATAGGGAGAGAGAGAGAGGGGTAAAGAGAGAGAGAGAGAGAGAGAGAGAGAGAGAGATTGTGTGTGTATGGGTGTGTGGGAGAAAGAGAGAGCATGAAAGAGGATGCGTTCATGGTGTTATGGTTATCATCGTAGGAAATGGCGCGTGTTCAAATCTTTGACGAGGCTGTTTACATTTCACATTGGGCTAATATCTTTGAGAAAGTCACGAATCCTATTATTTTCTCTGCATCTATGGGTAAATAAGGCAGACTAGGCTCTTTAACCCTGGTATGGTAATCGGTAAAGGAGAAAGAAAACCATGGATTCAAAACTGTTAGTCCACTTAAAAATTAACTTAGTGTCTCATCCTACTCGTGCGGAGGGAGTATATATATATATATGTATATAAGTTATTAAGTAATTTGGCCAATTGTACACGAGGGTGATTCAAAGGCACCTTTTCAATGATGGTTAGAGTGTTCGCTCATGTTCTGGAAGACCGGGTTCAATCCCAGGTCGAGTTATACCAAAGACTCAAACAACGGTACTTGATTCCTCCTTGCGTAATACTCAGCTTTATAAGGTGTGGATCAAGGCTAAGTGGGGCTATCCAGGGGAAGGAGAATCGCCTTTCCCTTACACCTCTGTGTAGTAGGTATTAGAAAAGGATATATATATCTATATATATATAACACAGTAGTCATCCACAGACAGATCTGTTTCGTTCTATCAGAACTCATCAGTGTGGCTAGACAGTATCTTCCGGTAGCTGGGATCGAAACCCGGTTGACTCAAACGCCAAGCCAAAGCTTCTAACCATTCAGCCATGAGGAGATATTAGCTGCGGAGTAAATTTTAAGCGGTTATGAATCACAATTACTATTGTTTACATACATCTGTTGAAACGGTTGCCGAGACCTCTATTCATCTACGAAGAAGCTTGCAATGAGCGCTAATGGCAACACGATTACTTCTTCGCCAGAGAACTCAATATATATATATATACATATATATATATATATGTATATATAATTTTTCATACCTATTCTTTTATACTGATGGTGAGAAAAAAACATTTATCTGTTTTTTTTATGCGAATCTTATTCTTTCTAGCGGTTTTTTAATCAATAAAATGTAGTTTTGGTCGAACCTTTTAAAAGTCAGAATCGTTTTGAGTAGCCAGTTAAGGAAACCTTGGTAAATTTTTTCTGGCTTTATAGACATTTATATATATATCAGTGGCAACTCTAGCCAATTTCTGCTACTCGTGCCCCCCTCCCCCACACCCTCTGTCAACTTCAGTTCCCAACCCATGGTCCGTGGACCCAAAGTAAGTCATCATAGTTGTTATTGCGTGATTCTCCATTGTATAGCACAGATTGACAAACGTACCTTGCATGGTGTTTTTTTTTTTTGTAAACAATCAAGATACTATATAATTTGTAGTCTTGTTAATACAGTAGATAAGATAATTTTTTTCTTTCAAAAGTATAGAAGAAAAGAGAAGATGTTCATGACTATGACGAGAAAAATATGTTTATTAGAATAAAGAAACTGATGACAATATACACAGACACAACGAGTAGTTTTAATTTCGCTTAAAATAAAGATTATTTGTTGAAAATGTATTCAAATAAACAAATTTTAGTTACAGAATGTAATATATGGAACATTCATTAAAGAAATAGAGATCTGTTAGTGAAAAAACGAATTAAAACACGCCGTTTAACCAACATTTACCATAGCGATGATGATGACGTCGGCGACGGCTATAATTTGCTATCCCTCCTCTCTCTCTCTCTCTCTCTCTCACTCTCTCTCTCGGTCTCGCTCCCTCTTCCCAAGACAGCTGTCAGCAGACAGAATGTCCTAAGATTTTTGAGCACAGTGTTTGGGTTGCTCTTGCTATTGGCTACAGCCAAAAGCGTATTTCTCTAACATTACTGTTATTATAAGGCTCTTGTGCTGGGCACGGATTAAGGGTGTTCAACATTATAGCCGATTTTATGGGATGTTCAATGAATCTGACGGCGGCCGGACAAAGACCATCCGTTCAAAACAGCATCGTTGTATTATTCCCAGATATATTTATGAACTTTTGGCTACTAAGCTATCGAAACTTGAATAGATACGTAATTAAATTGAGATCAGACTAAGTGTGTTTGCTTGAAATTAATGGATGATGTTTAATCCATTTTGAATAACATTGACCGAGTTATTGGTCGTGCCGGGCACGAGTAGCACTAGTCCCGTCTCCGCCCCTGATATATATATATATATATATATATATATATATATGTGTGTGTGTGTGTGTGTGTGTGTGTGTGTGTGTGTTGAATTTATAGATTTCAGTGAATCTGACAAGATGATAAAAATAAGTGGAATGATGGACTAATCAATCTCTTACACAAGTTTAGTAGTAGGAATATTTCATTCGTGTTTATTCCAAGAATTTCATCATACGAAGATTTTTTAAAAGTTTTTCAAATGAGGAAATAGACAAGATAACGGAGAAAATAAATGTATAAAAGTGGAGGGACAGGATCTAAAGATAAGAAAGGTATTTGAATAAACCAATGGACGACCAAAGTCAATACCGAAATGGGCCCTGGACGTGAGTTTGACGACTTTTCGCTCAGGATCGACAGTTCGATCGGGGAACTACTGCTGCTCCTCTATAAGAGTGGCTTCTATAGAAGAGAATAAAACAGCCATCGAAAGATAACCATGACCCACACTCAAACCACTTACACAAACCGCATCGCTCTTCGCGCGGGTAAAAAAGGGGCGCGTCCTGCTGAGGTTGGAGCCCTGGCCTCGGTGTTCGAAAAATCAGCTACAGAGCTCAAACAATCAAAACTACTAAAATGCAAGCAAACACTACAAATAGCCACATTTAACGTAAGAACCTTAAATAGAATAGGACAACTCCCAGAGCTAATTGCATCGGCCGAAGAACATAATATAGAAATAATTTGCATACAAGAACACAGATACACGCACACAGAAGATATCAAATATCACGAAACTGGCAATGGATGGTCGCTCGCCACTGTATCCGCATGGAAAAACTCTGTCAACGCCGCAGTAGGAGGGGTAGGATTGCTTATAGGACCTAGAGCACTAAAAACGCTTAATAGCATAGAGAAAATACGACCTAGGATGATGGTTGCTACATTTAACGGAAACCCCAGAGCAACAATCGTCTCATGCTACAGCCCCACCAATGTTAGTGAAGAAAATGAAATAGTCACCTTCTACGATGAGTTATCCTCATTAGTGCGTAGCATCCCGAAACACAACTTGTTAGTCATTGGCGGAGACATGAATGCACAAATCGGGAAAAACGGAAACAACAAATACAGCCTCCACAACACGTCAAATAGAAATGGGCAACATCTAACAGATTTCATGATAGAAAATAGATTAGCATGCCTCAATACAAACTACCAAAAAAGAGAGGGCAAACTATGGACATACACGTACGCAAACAATACTAAAGCTCAGATAGACTACGTCCTTATAAACAAGAAATGGAAGAATAGTGCATTGAATTGCGAGGCATACTCCTCTTTTGAGGGTGTGTCCACCGATCACCGAATAGTCACAGCGAAAATACGGTTAAGCCTACGAAAAAAACGCCAAACGAACAGTGACCACCAAACACTATGACTGGGCCCTATTAAACAACAAAGATGTTAGAGATAAATACGTATTAGAATTGAGAAACAGATTCGAAACACTACAAGAAAAGACGGAAAAAAGTACACCAAACGACGAATACGAAAATTTCGTCAATGCACACCTTGAGGCAGCAGCAAAATACATTCCAACAAAAATTAAAACTAAATATAGAGTCCCATGGGAAACCTTAGCGGTGAGAGAAAAACGTGCACTAGTGAAAACAGCCTCCAAAAACTATCGAAAAAACCCAACAAACACAAATGCCTTAAAACTAAAAACGACACAAAATCAATTAGCAGGCATATATAAAGGAACAGACAGAATACATTCAAAATCAGATAGATAAGATCAGAGACTCGGTAGAAGATAGACAATCTAGAATTGCCTGGCAAACAATAAACGAAGTGAGCAGAAGAAAGAGCACAGCCAAAGCTAAACTTAAAGCAGCAAACCAACAAGAAAGAATAAAACTGTGGAAACAGCACTTCGAAAACTTACTTGGAAACCCACCAAAAATAACACATGAACCAATCACCAGAATAATTAGCAAACAATTAGACATTAAACTTGGACCGTTCACACAAGGAGAACTCGACTCGGTTCTCAGAAAAATTAAAAATAGGAAAGCTGCAGGACTGGACGAAATTCCCCCGGAAGTATGGAAGACCAGACAATTCGACGACATACTGCTCCGACACTGCAACGCAGTATACAATCAAAATCCGATAGATAGATGGACGAAGGGATGCATACTCCCCTTCCCTAAAAAGGGGGACCTCGGATTAGCCAAAAACTACCGAGGCATAACACTTACAACCATAGCTGCCAAAATCTACAATGCCCTACTACGAAACCGCATAGAACCCAAAATCGACAACATACTTAGAAAAAACCAAAATGGCTTCCGAAGAAATAGATCTACGACCTCACAAATACTAACCATCCGCAGAATCCTTGAAGGTGTACGGGCAAAGAACCTACAAGCGACATTAATATTTGTCGACTTTACCAAGGCTTTCGACTCCATTCACAGAGGAAAGATGGAACAAATCCTACTAGCGTACGGCATACCTAAAGAAACCGTAGCGGCAATAACGATTCTCTATAGAAACACTAAAGTAAAAGTACGATCACCAGATGGAGACACAGAATACTTCGACATTGTAGCAGGAGTACTACAAGGGGACACGCTGGCTCCGTATCTCTTTATCATTTGTCTAGACTACGTACTTAGAACATCGATTGACAAAATCAAAGAGAATGGCTTCGAACTGACGAAGAAAAGAAGCAGAAGATATCCCGCAACAACAATTACCGACGCCGACTACGCCGATGACATAGCGATACTGGCAAATACACCTGACCAAGCCGAAACACTTCTGCATAGCCTGGAACGAGCAGCAGCAAGCATAGGCCTCCATGTTAATGCACACAAAACGGAATATATGTGCTATAACCAAACGGGGGACATCTCCACTCTAGAAGGAACCCCTCTTAAACTAGTAGACAAATTCACGTACCTAGGAAGCAGCGTCGAATCAACCGAAAAGGACATCGAAACGAGGTTAATGAAAGCATGGACAGCTATCAATAGGCTATCGACTATATGGAAATCAGACCTAACCGATAAAATGAAACGCAGTTTCTTCCAGGCAGCGGTCACATCGATACTGCTATATGGATGCACTACATGGACGCTAACAAAACGGCTCGAGAAGAAACTAGATGGCAATTACACAAGAATGCTGCGTGCAATCCTCAACAAGTCCTGGCAGAGGCACCCCACGAGACACCAACTGTACGGCCACCTGCCCCCTATCACGAAATCTATTCAAGTTAGACGAACCAGACATGCTGGACATTGCTGGAGAAGCAGAGATGAACTCATAAGAGATGTACTCTTATGGATCCCCACACACGGCCGCGCAAAAGCAGGACGACCAGCACGAACGTACATTCAGCAGCTGTGTGAGGATACAGGTTGTTGTCCTGAAGACCTGCCTAGGGCGATGAACGATAGGGAGGAGTGGCGAGAGAGGGTCAGGGATATCCGTGCTGCCAGCACGATATGATGATGATGAAGGGGAGAAACATAGAGGGAGGTAGTGCTGTAGCTTCGTGATGTAGAACGGTTTTGGATGCTCCTAGTTGTTCTTATACATGGTGTTGAAAAATCTGGTGACGCTTTCGAAGCAAAGATTTGTTTCCTCAAAAACTACGACTTATATTGAAACCTGATAAAAAATGTTTGGATCAAGCAAGTTTTCAGTTGCAATACCTATTTATCTTTATAATCACCATCATATGATATACATTTTCTGAGCTTGTATTCTTCTCTTTCAAGTGTTTTACTCTGTTAGAGGTGGTTGTTACGTGTACGTTTCAAGAGATTTACTTTTACACTTTTTACCAAGTTTCTGTTACTGTTTCTTCAAGCTGTCCTTCAATGAAGTGAAGAGCGTTGCACATTGCTGGTAGAAAAGACATTGGTAGTGGTGGCGTCTATGCGGAAAAGTAGTCTTTTATAGTGGAAATATTGGTCTATAAAACGGTGTTTTTGTGCTCCATGTATCTGTTGGAACTTTTCAAGGAAATGAAACAAAGATTCTTCTTAGGATGAATGAGCTGAGATGAAAAAAGTATCGAAATTGAATTAATTTTTTGTTTTTGATATTAAAGTTACAAATTAAGATAAAGATATTGGCCCAACTGACCATCTTATATCAAACAAGATGATCCATATATATATGTATATATATGTAGAGTGAGAGAGAGAGAGAGAGACAGAGAGAGACAGAGACAGAGACAGAGAGACAGACAGATATGATTATTGACTGAGAAGGACAGAGGTTGTAAACAAACAAGATTTTAAATGGAGAGAAAATAAGTATGCTAACGGAGAGATAAGGGGGAAGACACGATTGTAAAAGCAGAGAGACAACAAAATTTCCATCAAATAGAGAGAGAGAGAGAGAGATTGATGATCGTTAACCAAGAGAGAAAAAGATTGCAAACTGAGAGATAGAAACACCATTGTGAACAGAGAGAGAGAGAGAGAGAGAGAGAGAGAGAGAGAGAGAGAGAGTGAAAAAGAGAACAGGAGAGAGAAAAATGTATACAAAGACGTTATTAGAAATTATCGAAAATGAATCCTAATTGATTTATTTAAAAAATCTGAAAGATTTAATGAATATGTGTGCTCAGCAGAGAAATATGTTATTAGAGTGATAATATCAGCATATCTAGACTGCTGTCAAGACGTCTAGACTGCTGTCAAGACGTCTAGACCGCTGTCAAGACGTCTAGACCGCTGTCAAGACGTCTAGACTGCTCTTAAAACATCTAGACTGTTGTCAAGGCGTCTATTTGATGTCTAGGCTAGTAAGTGACAGTTTGAAACGAATTAAGATGCTAGTATAGATAGTTTCTGAGCAGAAAATTCTGCATGTGCACTATCTTCTGTATTCCCCGCATTTCTCTTTCGTGTTTTCCGAACTAAACATTTATCTCAAGGGCATGATCTGAGGACACAAGGGACATTAAAAGGAACAAGCCGGCACTGCTTCGTACCATATCAAAAGAGACATTTCCGAGATATTCAGGTTAATGGAATACTCACTGAAATAAGTGCTGAATGCCAAGGGTATTATTCTGAAGAAAGCTTTTCATTCATTGTTCATATCTGCTTCGGAGAATACGTCTCATCTTTCGATACTTCTTTTCAACAAATCTTGGATATACTTATTCAAATAGGTTTAAGGATTGATGCGTAGACTTAGGCATACGGATAAAATATTTATGTTTTACATATTAATTATGCATTCTGTTTGTATTTCTATTAAGCTAGCAGGCAGCTCTCTTGCCTTGCCAATATCTTCTTATTCTTCCTATGCCCTTATACGTTTTTCATATTGTCCAATTGCATGACACCGACACCCCATTAAGGCGATTATCTCCTTCCTATAATTATAGTCACCCATTCAAGGAAGCCTCATTCGAGTTAATCTCACACTACTTGCTTAACCGACCTGTTCCTTCGACCATAACCTGTTACCCCGAAAATCAAATGTCACCACATCAGATTAACAAACCTTCTGGGTGTAAAAACGAGATAAAAGTTGAAAGACGTCTCGCAAGAATGAAGCTGGATATTTCTCTATTTTGACATACCTATTATAATGTATTACTGTGGGTGTTATTGCTAATTGAAAGAGAGAGAGAGAGAGAAAGAGAGAGATTGAAAGAGATAGAGAGAGAGGTATTGGAAGGAATATAGAATACCAAGGATTGGATGACAATAGAATAAGTGAGATATGGTAATATATAAATTGTTTTAGAATTAATAAGGAAAAAAAAGAAGAAAGTTTTGAAAGAAAGGGAGAAATATATATATTAAGAATGAAGTTTTATTTAGAAAGGAAGAAAGAAATTTACTAAATCTGAAAAAGTTCAGCAAGTAAGTTAGAAAGTAAGACAGAATAAAGTTTGTATTTAGAAAGAAAGGATAAAGTTTGATAAGAAAGAAAGTTTACTGAGTAAGAAGGAAAAAATATTAAATAGGAAGGATGGAAGGAAGGAAGGAAGGAAGGACAAAATAAAAATGGTCGAAATAATAATGATAATAATAATAATAATGATAATAATAATAATAATAATAATAATAGTTATTATTATTATTATTATTATAAATAGAAAAAGAAAAAATTGGAAGAAAATCAACTCTATAGACGTTTTAAACGACTAATCTCACACCAGAAAACCTGGACGTCGCTAAGAAAAGGAAATCTTAAGAGAGAAACAGAATCTTTTCTAATAGGAGCACAAAAAAAAAAACACCATAAGAATCAACCATATTAAAGCAAGAAAAGATAAGACGCAACAAAATAGCAAATGTAGGTTTTGAGGTGATAGGGACGAAACCATCAATCACTTAATAAGCGAATGCAGCAAATTAGCACAGGATGAGAAAAAGACTAGACACGACTGGGTAGGCGAGGTGATCCACTGGGAAATATACAAGAAATTTAAATTTGATCATACGAATAAATGCTTTATACACACCCCAGCATCTGTCCTAGAGAATAGCACACGTAAACTCCTGGAAAACTCCGAAAGTACTTGGGAACCTATTTATTACGGAAGATTTATGAGCCAATTCCGGTCGGAAATGACAATATTCATCCGGTGACTTGAAAAGACCAAAACAAAAATATGTCAATAAATGATGTGTATACTTTTTAATCAAATATGTCTCAACGAAGAAATTCAGCCCTCCACACACACACACACATATATATATATATATATATATATATATATATATATATATATATATCTGAGAGTAAATATGGATAAAATCCGACAGTATGAAGGTAGCAGAAGAAAAAGTAATCCAAATCGGTGAATATATTATGATGTAAAGTCGACGTTGAACGTTTCAGTTTCAGTAACCATCATCAGGACTTGGATATCAAAATAGTTCACATAGCGATGGATGCTTGCTGAGATGACAGGTACAAATGAGAAATATACAGTGAAAAGATACATAAATCTGCACATAGCGTTCATAATTCAAAAGTCATTAGAACGTGTCTGGTACGTGGAAAAATATTTGAAAATGTTGGATATCCCAAAGAATCATAAAAAAAACACCAAATACAATCTTACATAACATTATACATGAATGATTCCAAACGATCTATACATATGAAAACTTACTTGTTTGCGTATTTCTCAATAAACGGGAGGTTTTGTCTCGTTTTTTTTTTTTTTGACAGCAGCGTTCGTTTGTTTACATTTTTTACCTTACCGGATACCAGAGTGCTCAATTCGTTAGAAGAGCTTTGCATTATGCCAGCAGCAGCTGTTACATTTTGAAAATAGAAAAAAAATATTTTTAATATATATTTTAAGGCATATATTTGAAAATGCAAACCATAAATATATATATATATATATATATATATATGAAAAAGAAAAATGGCATATATATATATATATATATATATATATACCATTTTTCTTCATCGAAATTTTAAAATAAAGAATGAATAAACCCTATCTCTTTAAAAAGAATTTAAGAAACCACTTAAAAGACGCTTCGGCAATATTTAAGTTTGATCATTTCCTTTCGTTTATTCATTTAATACCATATACACCTCTTACAGACTGCCAAAATTTGATACAAATAATTGTTATATAATTACGGAATGATTTTTTTTATATTAATCATTTTTCGTTAATTATATTTTATCATTCGGTTTGGTTGGGCTTTGAACTATTCGGCTCTTAGTACAGGTGCACAGAGATTGAGTAAAGTTCATGCTCGCGCGCAGCGGATATGGCAATTACAAATGTCATAATAAAAAACCCTAATAGGAAATGAGACTGGGGTGTGTATGACGTCATGCCCGGAAGCGATGGGCTGAGAATTTAGTGATTTCGAAAAAGGCGTTAGTTGAGATCCGACACTGGGCCGGGTCAGTCCAGCTGGGGGCTATGGGATGTGCAGCGCGTTTGTTGGGTCAGATAGTACGGTCAGCATAGTAAAAATTGCATGTCTCTCTTCTCGTGTGGAAAAACTAAAGTCAAGAAGTTTATAAACGTTTCCTACCTGAACAGCGAAGATTTGTCAGTGTTTCGTATTTCCCGGCATCTGTATATTTGTAGAGTTGAGTTATATTTTGACCATTTGACCCGGCCAAAAATGCCATTCAAGGTGATGAACCGGAAGGGGGTGACACATTCTAATGGCAGTTATGGGAGGAAGTCACGTGGGCGGAAATTGGCTGATGAAATGGGACGAGCAAGAAAAAATTCCCATGGTACACTACAGAGTGATGCACCGGAAGAGAGTGACCTGTGAACTGCATGACAGTTATTTCCGCTTGATAACGATTAAACATTCGATTTCAAAGATCGAGTGGGCGTCGAATGATTATATAATTCAGTTTAGTTCCGGCCAGAGAGTTCGAGTTCCAGTGGAGTAAAGAGATGTGTTTGGGAAAGCCACACCACGCCGAAGGGGCCTGGGGCCCTGATGAGCTGAGGTCCGGAGAAGATGCTGATAAGATGCAATAAAGAAAGCCATCACACAGCAGAGTGAGCCCCTAGGCCTCCGGTTGAGCAGCACTAAAGAACGAAAAAGACACAACGTGACGGTTATAACAGTGGGGTCAAAATATTACAGTTGATGTTCGGTCTCCAGCTCCCTCTCACAGTAAAACCCCACACAACCTTTTCGAAACCTTACAAATAAAGTGAGAGGTAAATATATTTGTAAAGAAGTCTTCCTGCGTCGTTTATTACTGCGTCTTAATTATTGTGTCGTTGTGATGAGAATGCAACAGTTGTATCATGGCTATACACAACATAATTAGTGCAGAGTAATACAGTTGTACGTATTCTAATATAATATCAATACTTTTCACACATTGAATACTTTCACGTGACTATTGCGGTTTAGTAATTATCGGAATATATGTGCTATAATCAGGTAACATTACCACACTTGACGGAACTCCTCTTAAACTAGTAGACAAATTTACCTACCTAGGAAGCAGCGTCTCATCAAGCGAAAAGTACATCGACACGCAGCTAACGAAGGCATGGACAGCTATCAATAGGCTATCGATCATATGGAAATCAGACCTAACCGATAAAATGAAACGCAGTTTCTTCCAGGCAGCTGTCGTATCGATACTGCTATATGGCTGCACTACATGGACGCTAACTAAACGGCTGGAGAAGAAGCTAGACGGCAATTATACAAGAATGCTGCAAGCAATATTGAACAAGTCCTGGCGGCAACACCCCACAAGACACCAACTATACGGCCACCTGCCTTCCATCAGGAAAACTATCCAAGTTAGACGAACCAGACAAGCAGGACACTGCTGGAGAAGCCGGGACGAGCTCAAAATGATGTACTCCTATGGATCCCCACATATGGCCAGGCAAAAGCAGGACGACCAGCTCAAACATACATTCAGCAGCTATGTGAGGATACGGGATGTAGCCTTGAAGACCTGCCAGAGGCGATGAACGATAGGGAGAAGTGGCGAGAAAGGGACAGGGATATCCGTGCTTGCGGCACGACATGATGATAATGATGAATTATATTTGACACACAAATGCTTCAATGTATTCCTATCGGCCACAAATGTATAGTTATATTGTTTTAAATTATTTCTATAAGATATTAAAAATTTTTAACCGATATAGTTGACACAGAGATGGAACTCTAACAGATATTTCTACTCCGGGTCAGATTGAGCTTGAAAGAAATAACAACGTCGGGCTAATCCAGTATTCCCATTTTCCACAGTTCCGATATTGTACGTCCCACGCCAATATGACTGATTTAAGTTTGATATCAATTCACATTCTGTTTATTTATACTATTATTAATTGCAATAAAGCAGATAAAAAACAAATATTCTATGCTATTCCAAAAGTTACAATGTATTTTGTAATTATCTCAAGTAAACAATTGACAATTTTGATTGCGATTAAAGTAATGGAGAAAATATACGCTACCCATGAAAGAAAAACGAAAGAGAGAGGGATATTTTTCTTTTTTCATAAAGAACGATAAAACGTTCAAAATATCTTTAATCTTATCGATTTTAATTTTTTGGCACTTATTTCAAAACAAATAAAAATAAACACATTATTTAATGCGTATGTAATTTAAAGGGTAATTGTTTTGCAAATAACGGAATGAAGTTTTTGCTGAAATTATTTGTAAATTTATTTGCAAATTCATAAAATGTAAAAGGAAAAGAAATTATTATTAAGACTTTTTCCCATCA
>OY757912.1:119756419-119776419 GCA_963585895.1 Sepioteuthis lessoniana | reverse complement strand
CGCAGCGTAAGAAGTAAGCAAACGAAACTAGATGCAAAATGCATTATATTCCTGATCTGACGTAAGACACCGAAATGGCTGAGCGGCAGGTTGTCGACATGACTAACGGAATCAGAACAGGTGACCCCAGTGGATTCAATAAAGGACGTAGTTCGAAGTTCCGTGAAGATTCCCGAGATCGACAAACACCTGAAGAAGGCCGTAGGACATATAGGCAGAAACGTTGTGGAAATAACATTAAAGATGATGACAATAGTCCGAAAACCCTGTCATTAACAAAGCAAGCAAAATTTTCATGGACTATCAAGTTCTATAGAACAGCCACAGACATGAAACCTGTAGTTAACCAGAATTAACCGAAACAATCTATGAACGTACCTCTTCTATAAAGATGCACATATCACAACTAACAATTCAGTAGCCTGAAGAGGACTGAAACATCCGAAACACGTATAGCACAAATGTGTAATATACTCTTGCAGATGGTTTATTAATGAAAACTTTTTTAAATAGTCATTCCCACCTAGCAAGATTTCCATTTGAGGTAGTACTTACGAATCACCGCTTTAGCAGGTGAGACTGCACCTTCATATTAAGAAAATTCTTTGAGAAAACTTTCTTAATTAAAGAAAGATCCAATAAATATGTAGAGAGCTTCAATTGTATAATCATGTTTTGCCATAAAATTCTGGAAAAAAAAAACCGAGACTGCTGACAAAAAGTATCGAGAATTTGCACCAGATAGACTCAGGAATTCGAGATTCTGATACATTGCACCTTTTTCTTTTTTCACAAGTTCCTCAGTTGTGTTCCACTCATCGTTTATATATCATATTTTAGATTCTTAATAAATAAAATTTTCAGTCTCGATACTTTTTATCAAAATTTCTATCTTTTTGCAAAGGACTGCTTTATATGTATATTCATAGCAAAAACATTTTCTTTTAAATACAATAACTTTTAATGTCAGTTACTTTCAGCAAACATCGCTCTATTAATGACAACGTTAAGACTGTGCGTAAGGAAAACCTGAAGTTATAATTCTACTACTAAGTCCGTAAGGTAGCGGGCATATTTTCAATCTTCATATATATATATATATATATAGCAAAATATGGAATAATTATCAAAATGCTCTTTTTTATCTGCTTAGTCCATATAGGCTCAATTATTCAAGCACCTTTTCATTAAGATTCACCCCAATATGAGTGAACAAGAAAAAAAAAAAGCACAAAGAATGTATGATTTGCTTAACGCCGAAACTAAGCCAAAAATATTTCCGAAATAATTGGAGTTTCTTTATAGCCTCCATCAAGCTCAAACCTTAACCCTTTTGATTATACTATATAGGGTACTTGAGAAAGCCAAACAAATGCAACTTCCAATCCAAATTTTGGTTTGCTTAAGACTGCTATTGAAGAGGAATGAAAAATGTCCGAAGAATTTATTTTGAAGGCATGCAAATCATTTCAAAAGTGAGTTGATACAATAATTGAAAAGAAATGATGGCCATATTGAGTAAATTTACTGTTTTATGTGTATCTTCTTAAAATTAACCTCGTTTTATAATAGAGTTATTTATTATTATGGTAGAATATTCCTAATTCTTTCCGCCCCCATCCCGGTGTAAATATATATATGTATTCATTAGCATTCAGCTGACTTGAGTAATTTCCTTGGTAGATCGCACGTGTGAAGCCCAACATCTTGAATTTTAACTTTATGGCTCAGATTATTGTCGTGTTTATGTATTAGTAAAAACTGGATAGAAGAAAATGAAAAAAGTTACGTTTATATTTAAATATATATATTTATATATATATATATAAACGTAACTTTTATATATATATATATATATATATATATATACGCACGCACAAAGAGGTTTCTGCATATGTTGTATGCACGGGCACATACATAGATTATTTCCGCTTTGTCTCCTTAACGTTGTTAACTTTTCTTTAAAAAGCCTTTTTCTATTAAAAAAAAAACAATATTATGTCCACGAGTAATCAATTATGTTCTTTTTTTTAGCTTTTTGCTCAACTCTATTATATACTTATTATATTCATATATATGATTTACATACTGTTAAAAACAAACATTCGCACGTGCACACACACAACCACACACACAGACATATATATATATATATATATATATATATATATATATATATATCCAACTGAAATAGCGTTAACAACAAAGCGTCCAGATATTGTCATTTGGTCCATTAAAGCAAAAAACGTTTTCGTTATTGAGTTAACGGTCCCTTATGAAGAAAATTTCGACGGGGCACATCAGCGTAAGTTGGAAAAATATGAAGATCTGCGAGATCAATGTGTCCGAAATGGGTGGATAACGAATGTATTTCCTATCGAAGTCGGATGCAGAGGCTTTATTGCCAACTCAACCTCCGTTTTCTTAACTAATCTTGGACTTCCTCCATCGAACAAGAGAAAATACATGGAAAAGATCCAAGATAAGGCTCTAACTGATCTGGCAATCCCATAAAGCGACAACAATCTGACAAAGTCTGGTGGTGTCGTGAGATACTGCTGGGACCCTCTGGGTTAGTAGTAATGATGCTTCGGCCCGGAAACCATGCCTGAACCCAGAGTCATCATCTGATGAAGGCTTTATTTGAAGCAATGCTGTTGTATAAACATCAGTTATAGTATGATACCTCCAATATATATATATATATATATATATATATATATAAACTCGAGGGTCATTCACAATGTTCCAGGACTTACCCAGAAAGAAGACCATCATTGAAACTTTTGTCATGGCAACAAACTACCATTTACAAAACTAAAAATATCATTATTGTTTTTTATTTGTTTTACTAGAATTGGAAGTCTGTTGTCATAACAAAAATATTCAGCTATACTCTTCTTCTTGATTTAGAAGATTGTGAGCGATATAGGCGCAGCAACTTTACTGGAGAAGACCATTCCTTCAGTACTGCCAAAAATCACCCGTATGTGAATCCTCGGGCCAGATTCATCCTTGTACTACATGACACAATTCTCTCTAACATGGACATTTACTTCGTGCACTCTCCTATCTTCTGCTGCAGATCCGCATCATTTGTCAAATAGTTGACTCGAATTACTTGTGGGTTGCAGTGGATAGAACTGTGAAAATCAGACTGCGGTTGTTTGGTCTCGGCAGGGAACAAAACGACAGAACTTTTTATGTTAGTTGTCATACAACGAAACAGTCTGTCTGTGGCTGACAATATACATATATATATATATATATATATATATAATTGGGTAATACGAGCTTAACGTAGTCCGCTTGTAGCTGTGTGGTCTGAAACCTTAATCTATCGTAAAGTTAGACGGGTTTCGATCCCGGCTTCGAGCGTCCTGCGGGTCTAGCCACACTGAAGAATTCTGATAGAACGAAACAGTCTGTCTGTGGATGACAATATATATATATATATATATATATATATATATATATATGTGTGTGTGTGTATGTGAAAAAATTGGTGCAAAAGTGGTTAAACTGAAACACTGCCAACGGAATCAATTTTTTTTAATATTCGGTGTCAGTGATTCAATTTATCTAATTTTTCCACTTTTATTTCATATCTTGTCGGATTTACCAAATCTACCATTTATCCGTGTATATATATATATATATATATATAGACTGTTTGTATTTTACATAGAACTAATACCCTTGGTAAAGGTATGAATCCAATTATTCTCCCTCCACCTATGGGTAAACAGTACGGCAGACTGGGCTCTTCAGCCTTCATGAATTAAAAGCATTAAGGAATTTAGAAACCTCATCAACCATCTTTTTAAGAACTTAAAATAGTCTTAAAGAGGACCTCAAAAGTATTATGGGTCTATATCCCAGTTATTGTAGCATTGTTTGCGAACTGTGCAAGTTGCAAATAGATAATTTTTCAAAAAAGCCCAAACTGGAAGAAGACGACAAAAATTTGCTTGAGCTAACAATTCTGAGAGAAATCAACAGTTAATCAGGAGTTACTGAGATCACCATACACGGTCGATGGAAGGCAAGATAAACGATGTACCCTACGAAAGGGTGTTCAGTTTTTCGTGGGCACTATTAAAAAAAGCTAAGTTCATCAGTTCTTCCAATCAATGGTGGCTAGGTTCTTCAGCCTTGGTGAGGCAACTAGTCTAGGAGAAGGAAAACTCTGAATTCTGACCTGTTAAACTCCGCTTAAAAATTGACCTTGTGTCATATATGCCCGAGTTGAAGGGTTGGTAAATTATATATATATATATATATATATATATATATATTGAATTGCTCAAATATTCTGAAATGTATATATTAAAATGCCTTCGGGCGTTTGTTATGTAATGGTTACGTCGAAGAAAATGGACACGGTGACACGAGTTCAAATTCTGGACGAGGTTGTTCGCATTTCACATTGAGAAAAATATGAATCCAACTCTTCTCCCTTCATGTTTTGATGCAGGCAAAAGAAAGACAAGGGAAACACAAAAAGGTAGATAGAAAAAACATATATATTCAAGTAACAGAAACAAGATACAAGTGAACCTGGTTCGACAGTAGTTCGTTATTAGGAAGCTGAGAGTCCAGTGGGGTAGCGACTATCGGTCCACTATGCAATAGGTATCACACGTGGGTGTGTCACGTGGGTCTGGTCAACTCCCCCCTGACGCTCCATTGACGTGTATTTATGGAGGAGAGCGAGTCAATTTTGTTGGGAATACAACACTTCAGAAGGGCAAACTTGGCGCTTCAACGTTGGTTTGACAACCGATCTAAGAGAAGGAAAACTTTAATTTCAAACCACTTTAAATTGACCTTGTGTCTCTTCCTGCTTGTGCGGAGGCTAGGTAAATGAATATATGTATGTTAAAATCTTTCTCATACGCCATCAGATTTTTTTTACTTATTTGTGTTTATGCAAGAACGTGTATACTTACATGCATGTGTATGTGTCTGTATTTGTGTGTGTGCTTGTGTCCTTCTCTGTTGCTTCTGTCAAATAATATCTAAAATTTCGATCGTTCTCTTTGTAAAAAAAATGCATGAATTTCCACCCAACTTCTACCGTACCTTTTTCTGATATTTTTGCTGTAGCTCACAAAGTTTAGAGTTCACAAAGACAATGTTTCTATATGTATACAGAGTTTCTTTTTTTTTTTTCTTTTTTTTCTGGAATAAATTACTCTAGGTTCATGTACAAGGAAAAACTATTTTTAAACGCTTGGCGTGCAAATTGTCCATTCCATTAAATGGAAACTATTTCTCCTGTAAATACTATTTTTTTTTTATTTTGCAGAACTTTTGCATAACACATACATATAACCACACACGCATATATATTTTTTTTCTTGCTTTTAAAAACGGACTCACTTTGGGCAAAATACAAAGTATATAATAAAAACATAGTATCTGATGTCTTTCAGCCTCACCAGGGTGTTCAGATTTTGTTACCGTGCTTTCAGTAGCCGAAAACTGCTATAAGCAAGTCCAATATATCATGGTGTCCGACCGTCAGTCAGCTGTCGAGATTAAATGCCTTAAGTTAAATGTCGAGGCTTGGGGTGGACCTTTTTTTTTTTTTTTGGCAGGTGGAAAATTGCGGAAACTGTTTAATCACTATTTATAACCCAATAGTACAGAATATTTTATAAGAACACAAAAGCACAAACTGCTTACTTATATCTCAAATGAGAGTTCAAAAACCCAAGCTGTAAAAGTTTAATTGATTGATTGACTTATTTTAATGATATGGCAACCTGTCAAGAATTATTTTATGCCAAGAGGTAAGGGAATCGGATTGATTGTACGATTATATTTACAATTTTTGTGTATTTTTTTAACAGTTTTTATTAAAAAATTGTTTTTTTTAATGTTTTTGCTAATGATCCGATCAAATATGAATTCGTTTTAAACACATATTCATACTGACCCATAGATAGGAAACTAACTGGTCCCGATACTCCAGGATACAGTGGGCCTTGAAGTAAAGGTAAGGAGAGCTTGAAATCTCCAAATTTCCGGAAATGGAGCCTCATAATCAGATTGTGTTAACTGTGATACCAAAGATACCCTTTTTTTGAGGGGTTCTTGCCTGTCTACAGGGTATTCAGTCAGCGTATTCTATGCCTTATTGACAGGGTGGAAAGATTTCTTAAATGAATCTGAAACCTGAAACACAAGCATGAACAAGATTTCAAGGTATATATATCAGCTAATTTTATATTAATGGTGCCAACCTGAAAAATTCGCTTTTATATATACTGAGGTATACATCCGCTAAATTGCAGCGAACAATTTGACCTGGGATATGAGTCAACCTCAAGATTTCTTGCTCAAAATTCAGGTTTAGATTTTTACCCCACCCAGCCTACATTTGTGATCTGGTAGAATATATGACCTAGTTACCGTGACGGTTGATTGTATTAATTATTTTATTATGTGGTTCGTTCGGACCGCGAATTTTTCAGTTAGCTAAAATCTTTCAGCGGAAATGTAATGGATTGATGTCTTATCATAGGTTTGATTGGGTAAATGAACCACTGTGAAATTGGGAGCACGTTTGAGATGACGCAGTAACTTTGCAAGATGACTTCACACTATCGATATCCTAAATTTAGAAATATAAAAATTAGCGAATTATGAAAGGTTATCAGTTGCGAGTGAGAAGTTGGCTTTGAGAGAGTTCAGTTCAGGTCGAGGCGTGTGTCTTTGTGTCTCTGTTCATAGACCTTTACAGATTTTCTCTCTCCTGTTACTGTATGCAGTCTGAACATAGAACAGTATATATGAGTAATAAAGCGACAATTTTCTATAAAAAATGTTGTACATACTATTTTTACACAAATACGTTCCAATAAATGATTGTTAGTTGCTGACGGAGAGTTCATTTTTACTTTGAGTTACCAACACTCTGGCAGATTTGTTCCATCAAATCATCCCAACCTTTGGAAGAAGTTCCGGGTGAATTGTGTCATTCTCCATCTGTGGATCTTTCAAACACGGAGAGAATTGATAAACAAATTACCTGGAAACGCATTTAGTGCTGTTACCAGGATAAGACCAAAGTAAAAGTACCGTGATGACTATAGTATCAAATTTGACGCCGATACCAGGATAAGACCAATTATTATTATAATATTTAGTACCACAAATGTTGTCGTGCACAACAGTATTACATTTGGCGCTGGTATTGGTATCAGTAATTGGTAACCACGATATTGTATTACATTTGGTATTGGTAACCGTGCCCCGAACATAGAGTTACAAATGGTACCGGTGACCGGACTAAGATATTATTACATTTTTTACCCGAACACAGAAATATATGAAACCTGCAAATCTTAGACATTAGTGCTTATACTCATCGGGATTGAAATCTATTGTAAAACCATGAAATTGCACAGATAGACAACATAACGTAGTTATCTGACTGGCAGCCAGGGTGCTGTGGCGTTCTTATTAGTGTTAACAGTTTGTGCATCAGTTTTTTTGGAAACGGTACGTGATTTAGCGTTAATATAATTGTAAATTCATTTAACAGTTTAATCGATTTATATTAATCTCTTTGTGAATTTGTTAAATGCATTCATTAAACACGATTTTAAGTCGGAAATATTGTAATATATCACCTTAACCTGCGATGAACCCAGTGGATGCTGTTGACAGATATATCTGGCCGTATATAAAATCTACAGAATGATTACCGGAAACAAGCAATACGAGGGTGTAACTTGAGATCAATGGAGAACAAGCACTGCGTGGGTGTAAACCATGGTCAGGAAAAACAAGAAGTGCGTCAATATAAGCCGTGACCAAGAAACACATACAATGCATGGGTTTAACCCATGACCAATGAAAAACAAACTTATCGTGTGATCGCATGGGAGTTTTAACAACTCCCATGCGATCACAAGCAATATAAGGTCTAGAATTTTGTCTGCTGGCAGTTCCGACACCGATGGCTCCTCCGTGAGTGCTAACCTTCTCTTTGCTAGCGATCCAGCTCTACTCAAGCGTCACCGTCGACGAACAAAAGTATATTATATTTTCAAATATACATGTTCCTCCTCGTTTGTCAAGGCCCAGCGGTAGGAAACTACAATATTTGCTATTTTGTGGCGTCTTCTCTAAACTTGCTTTGATATGATTGGTTCTTATGGCGTTTTTTTTTTTGTGCTGATAAATAACCCTGAATAGTGTATATATATATATATATACGTGTATGCATGAGTGCATACATGCATACATATGTGAGTGTATACATATGTGTGTTCATAGATATTTATGCATTAAAATATACGTATAGATTGATATAGATATAATTCTAAGATGTATGCTTGTGTGTTCGTGTGTGTTTGTGTGTGCACAAGACAAATATAAATTAAAACAATCTCATGTAAGAAAAATACTTCATCAAAGAAATGTTTCGACATACGTACCTCTATAAATATCTATCAAATAAAGAAAATTAATGTATCTATACATTGGGGTATCTATCTATCTATCTATCTATATATATATATATATATATATATATATATATGCGTGTTTGTGTGTGAATGTGTGATAAAGAGCAGAATAATAGAAACAAATACGATTGAAAAAATGCAAATTTGAAGAACTACTGAGTAAGTTTATAGTCAGACCTCTGAATACGTTTTTCCCTGGTCTGTAGTTTACATAAGTTGGTGAATATCTCAGTATGTTTACTCGGCGTAAAGTTCGCCTCATGGGCAAAATATGGCTGAGTGTTGGGATGGACAGCTCAATGTTTTTCTCTTTGACGTTCAGCAAGAAGAGTAAAAAGAGTAGAAAAGTGTAAAAAGAATTTGTAATTTCCAGGAGGAAAAGGGAAGAACAAAATATTTAAAAAAAACCACCAAAAACCCCGGAACAAATATCTCTTGTGAAAAAAGATCTTTATATATATATATATATATATATATATATACACACAGATATATATATATATATATATATATATATATATACTTTCTAAAAGAAAAAACAAAAACCGGTCACATTAGGATTATAAATTTATTTCCATCCTGTTATGGGTTTTCATATATATCAAAAGCACCAAAATTTATTAAAATGAAATGTCAGTTACGTTGAGCTCTTTACCAGGAAAATTTAAATGTTCACTGTTGAATGGTGTTTTGTCCTGATGGAATTACTCCCAACTCCAGTTTAACACACACACACACGCATATATATATATATATATATATATATATATATATATATATATATATATATATATATATATATAGTATAACAGTGTTGGTTGTCTCTAACTGTGGAGCGTGAACAAGCTGATTGGATGAACAATATGACAAAAGAATTAGAGGGACTCAAAGAAGGCCCGAAAGCGGAAAGACACATCGATTTACTCAAAACGACACAAAAAATATCAAATTGGAAAACGCCAGGCCTTTATGGAATACATGGTTTCTGATTCAAGAAATGTACCTCCATTCGAGACAGACTAGCACTAGAAATTAACAGATGCCTACATGAAGCACACGTATCTTAATGGATGACCAAAGGAAAGACCACATAGATCCAAAAGGACCTAAGTAAAGAAACTGCTCCAAACAAACAAACGCATAACCTGCCTAACAATGATGGGGAAAATATTAAGAGCACAGATAAGGGAATAGATTTATTGCTCGCTAAAATGCCGCAGTTTGTTCCCTGAGAAAAAAAAGGATGCTGCAAAGGATCCAGAGACACAACAGAGTTACCTTACAAGACATCCTAAACGAGAGCAAGACCAGACGGAAAAATCTACCTATGACCTGGATTGACTACAAAAGGCATATGACATAGTCCCGCAAAGCGGGATAATAAACTGGCTCAAAATGTACAAAACATCAGATGAAGTCATGAACTTTATCAAGAAAACCATGAAAACCTGGAGAGTGGAATTGACAGCAGAAGGAAGAAGCTTAGCTGAAGCAAAGATCCAAAGAGGTATATTTCAAGAAGATGCACTACCACCCTTACTATGCATAATTGCCATGATACCACTAAACCACATAACCAGAAAATGCACTGCCGGATGCAAACTTATTAGATCGCAAGAAAAGATCGATCACCTAATGCACATGGATAGTATCAAACTAGTTGCAAAAAAAGAAAAAGAACTAGAAACTCTAATACACGCAGTTAGAATATACAGTCGGGATACAGGAATGGAATCTGGCATTGAAAAATGTGCCATACTAGTAATGAAAAGTGGCAAACTGTATCTGACTGACGGAATGGAATTACCAAGTCAAGACAAAATTAGAACGCTTGGAGAAAAGAAAACCGACAAATATTTGGGCATCTTGGAGGCTGACACTATCAAACAAGTGTAGATGAAAGAAAAAATTAAGAAATAATATCTCTGGAGAATTAAAAAGCTAATCGTGGCAAAACTATGAAACAGAAACCTTATCAAAGGAATAAATACCTGCGCTGTACACCTAGTTATATATTTGGGACCCTTTTTAAGTGGACCAGAGGAGAATTTAAGCAAATGGACCAAAGAAAAAGAAAACTTATGACCATGCATCAGACATTACATCCCAGAGACGATGCTGACAAACTATATGTATTAAGAAAGGAGCGAGGAAGAGGACTTGCCAGCATTGAAGACAGTGTTGACGCATCGATACAACGACTTGAGGACTGTGTAGAAAAGCACTGATTACAACTACCAGACACGATACTGACAACACGATGGCCAACAAAATGACAATAACGAGGAAAGAAAAATGGGAAGAAAAACAACTCTACGGGCGTTTTTAACGACTAATAAACAACATCTCACACGACAAAACTTGGTTGTGATTAAGAAAAGGAAATTTTCAGAGATAAACAGAATCTCTCACAATAGCAGAACAAAACAACGCCATAAGAACCAATTATATCAAAGCCAGAATAGATTAGAGCCAAAAAATAACAAGTGTAGGTTCTGTGGTGATAGAGACGAAACCATCAATCACGTAATAAGCCAATGCAGCAAATTAGCACAGAAGGAGTATAAGACTAGACACGGCTACGTGGGCGAGGTGATCCACTGGGAGATGTGCAAGAAATTTAAATTTGACCATACGAACAAATGGTATATGCACAACCCAGCAACTGTCCTAGAGAATGACACATATAAACTCCTATGGGACTTTGACTCACAAACGGATCACCTAATCTCGGCCTGGAGACCAGACCTTATAATAATCAACAAAAAAGAGAGAATTTGCAAAATTGTGGACTTTGTTGTGCCGGCGGACTACAGAATAAAACTGAAAGAAAGTGAAAAGAAGGATAAGTTCCTCGACTTTGCTTGGGAATTGAAAAAATTATGGAACAAGAAGGTGACTATTATACCAATCGTGATTGGTGTTTTTGGTATAGTAACTAAATGATTATAAAAGGGACTGGAGGACTTGGAAGTTGGAGGACGGGTGGAGACCATCCAAACTACTGCATTAGTGAGATCGGCAAGAATACTGAAAAGAGTTCTGGAGACATGAGGAGACTTGCTGTCACTCATAGTCCGGCGAAAAACCATCAGCTAAAACTGAAGTGGAAAACTCTCAAGGAATAAATAATAAAATCGTTATCGTAGTCGACTAAAAAATAACAGCCGAAAGCAAAAAAAAAAAAAAATCAGAGTAGAAATGTAGGCTGAACGTTGAAGACTGCTATGTAACGTAGCCATACATGAATATGTGAAATATACATAGAATGTTCATAACTCATATATAGATAACATAGGAATCCCGAAACACGAAAAACACTTACGACTGCTTAGTTCAGGTACGAAACTTTTTATTACCTTTGAGTTTATAGGTTTTTCGACATTAGGAGAGTGATACCATCTTATTATGCTGACTTTTCCATCTGCCCACCCACGAAACACGCGCGACACCTGCCGCAAGGACTCGGCGAGCAAGCGAAAGTCAACCTTCTTCTTCCGAGGCAGAAACTTAACTAACTGATTTTTCTCCAATCTCTAAAATCCTCCGCGCACGCTTCCGGTGCATGACGTCATTCACATCCCGCTGTCACATTTTCGATCAGGGGTTTCTATTGTGACATCTCTGAATGACACGTCCGCTACGCGCGCGCGTGAACACCTGCGCTCATGTTTGCACCTAACTAATCCATGCGCTAAGCGAAGTGTTCTCAGCCTAACAAAACCGAAAGGCAAGATATATAAACCGAAATCCTTCGGCCATTATATTACAGCTATAGTAGTGTAAATCTCTGATTAAACTTCACATTTTACTATCAAGAATTTCTTTTGCTAGTATGGACTAAAATAAAAAATAAGTGTAAAGTTTGAAAGCCGACTTCAATTGAATTTAGAATCCCACAGAGAAAAAGAAGAAAATGAATAAGTTATATTCCCACAAAATAATAAAAAAAATACCGCCGCCTGTTATCAAGCTAAAAAATACGAAAAAAAGATTTAGTCGACTAATTATAAGTTAGTATTTAATTATTTGAACGGTATAAGTCTCTTTTCGATTTCTTTTTTCTTTTTCTTTTTTGTGACCCACTGAAGTGTGTTCTTCGGAAGAATACTTGATTACACCTGTGTCAGCAGCACGTATTTTTTTTCAAGCCCAGGTTTTTGTACAGACCTGTCCTTCATGATCACCAGATTCTCCCTTGATAGCTAACATAAGGTGCCCAATCGGTATCCTGTTAATGTTGGCTATTCCAATTTCAGCAATAACGAAGAAAGCAAAGTCAGATACACCAACAGAAAAAATAGACCAGACAAGATAACAAAAAATTACTTCACACTTATTTTTAGAGCAACTCTACCCAAAGAGTGTGCGATAAAGAATGATAAAGAATTGGCAAATTCCGCAAGATTAAATACAACGAGCTTCTGGTTATAAAAAAAAACATTAAGGAAAGGTTACTTTCTTGGGCTTGAGATTGTAGAAATATGGGGACGAATACATAACCAAGATTCCTTACATCAAATTGAAACGCTAAATACTTAAAAATGAAAACCTCCAAATGCAATTACAAAGCTGAATTCAGATGACCGATAGGTTGCTGTGCCTAGCACAACAAAACAAATATTATAGTAAAAAGACAAATTTATTGTAGAATTAATTACGAAAATCATGAATGAACATTGGACTACATTATTCTCCCTAAAAATCCCGGACTGAAAAATGTTTGATTGAAACCTAAAAGGTAAACAAATTATCCCTAAATATACCAGCACGTAACATCATCGAACTAAACGAACTTATTTATGCAGGTGCGAAATAAGTCTCTGATACATCGGCGTTCCCTTAAGGAATACAGACAGAAATATAAAACCTGGATGGGAAATAAGACAAGAAAGACATGTAAAGAAACTGCAACAACAAATAAAAGTGATAAGGAAGAAAAAGAGGGATACGAGAAGACAAAACACAAAAACAATCAAGTCTCACAATATGACTCAAAGAGATCAATAAAAATATTGGCGAATGAAAAGAGAGTTAAAATATTCCAAGACTGGGTTAAGCAATATAAACAAAATGCATTTCGAAAAAACGAAAAAATTCGAGTAAGTGGAGAATGCACAAGGACGCACCAACAATCAGATAGAAAGGAAGCGTAACAATGTTGGACGAAAATTTAGGAGCAGAACTTATATAACAGAAAGGCCGAAAGGATAAATAACATAGGAAAAGAATTAAGACTCGAAGAAGGTTTTATCGAAGGATTCGGAGAAAGCTCAAGAAAGTACCGTATTGGAACATGCCAGGCTATGATGGTAATCATGAATTCCGGGTTTTAGAATTCCCATCGATCCATGATAGACTGACTCTTCATCTGAGAAGGAGCCTAAAAGAAGCAAGAATATCCGAATGGGCGACTAAGGGAAAAAAACCACCCTGAAAAGTATCCATCTCAAACAAATATTGACCGATAACTTGTCTACTAGGTTCTTCAGCCTTGTTAAGGCAACTAGTCTAGGAGAAGGAAAACTCTGAATTCAAACCTGTTAAACTCCGCTTAAAAAATTGACCTTGTGTCATATCCTGCCTGGGGGGATGGGTCGATAAATATGAATAACTTGTCTACCTTTGGTGTGGAAAATCCTTGTTGCACAGATTAGGGAAGAGATCTATTGCTCGATAGGGACAGTTTCCCAAAGAATAGAAAGAATGCCACAAGGGAACAAGAAGAACAGCTGATTTACTGTACATTGAGGGAGGAAAATGCAGTCGTGGTGTGGATTGACTATAAGAAAGCCTATGAGGTGCCTGTGGTGTAATGGTTATCGTCGTAGGAATTGGACACGACGATACGAGTTCAAATCCTGGACGAGACTGATTGCATTTCACATAGCACTAATACCCTTGGGAAATGTATGAATCCAATTATTCTCCCTCCAGCTATGGGTAAATAGTGGGACAGATTAGGTTCTTCAGCCTTTGTGAGGAAACTAGTCTAGGAGAAGGAAAACTCTGAATTCAACCCTGCTAAACACCACTTAAAAATTGACCTTGTGTCATATCCTGCCCGAGCGGAGGGGTTGGGTAAATATGATAAGAAAGCCTATGATATGGTCCCAAAATGATGAAGAGTAGATTGTCAAAAAATGTAAAATATATCGAACTAAGTCACAAAATGCATCATGAAAATTTGGAATGTGGAATTGACAGCTAGAGGAGAAGCCTTAGCAGAGGTTAAAATCCAAAGAGACATTTTCCAAGGTGTAGCGTTTTCAGCATTACAATTTGTAATAGCAATGATCCCACTCATTCATATACACGGGAAATGCACAGGCGCTTATCAATTTATAAAACAACAAGAAAAATTAATCACCTTAAGTAAATGGACGATATCAAACGGTTTAAAAATAAAAAGAAGATTTGGAGACTCTGATACAAACAATAAGAATAAAAAGCGAAGATGTATGAATGTTTTGAAAAATGTGTCATGCTTAAAAAGAAACGTGGAAAAAGAGAAATAATGAAAGGAATAGAACTACAAAACCAGGAAACAATCAAAACGCTTTGGTGAAAAGAAAAATTACAAGCACTTGGGAATAATGGATGTGGACACCGACAAACAAGAGTAGATGAAAGAAAAAAATTGACAGAAGAGAACACCAAACGAACGAGTAAACTGTTCAAAACCAAACTATGAGGCAGAAATCTCATCAAAGGGATAAAAACTTCGGATATCTCTCTTATAAGATACACGGGACGAATCTTAGAATATACGAGGTAGTAGGTGATGCCTTCAATAAGTTTCCAGACTGTCTTTGTACAGGCATTCAAAATTGTCGTAGACACTTGAAAATTCACTATGTTATTGCTCTACATTTTATGAGATGACTGACCAATTTTTATGATTTCAGGTTCAAATGAACAGCTACAGCAGTAATTGCAATACACCCTACTAAAGCTTGATTGTCACAGCTGGTGAATTTCAAAAATGCAATCTGGACATGAGGACACTTTAGAAGAACGATATGCAATAAAATTTTGTTTTAAACTTGGAGAAAATGCCACAGAAACGTATGGAATGCTTCAAACAGCTTTTCGACCATCTTGCATAAATCGGGCATCAGTTTTTGTGTGGATTAAGAGATTCAAGGAAGGCAGGGGGTCCGTGAGGGTTGATGAGAGGTGTGGGAGGAGTAAGGAAGTCAATACACCACAGTTCATGGACCAAAGGGTTAGGGTTAGGGGTGAGGTCTTAAAGGGAGTTCAGGAAGAGATTCCGTCAGAAGAGGCCAGTACTCTTCAAATCGGGTCAGTAGCATTTCCACCAGAACAATGCACCAGTCCACAGCCCTATTCTTGTCACAGACTATTTGAGCAAGATGGGCATCAATACAGTTCCTCAGCCTCCCTATGGACCAGACCTTGCTCCCTGTGACTTTTGGTTATTCCCTAAGCTCAGAGGCTGTCGTTGTGAGACAATTGAGGAGATGAAAGGAGCTGTGACGAAGGTCACTGACATGCTCATACAAGAGGATTTCCAAAATTTGTTGGAACGATACAACAAGTGCATTGCAGCCGGAGGCGATTACTTCGAAGAGGACTAGAGTTTCATGTGTGTACTATCAATAAAAGAGCCCATACGAAAAAAGTCTGGAAACTTATTGAAGGTACCTCATAACCAATGGACCAAATTGATGACGATGCATAAAACCTTACATTTAACTGATGACCGGAGTAAGTTATTAAAGAATGGGTAAAAAGGATACAAAGTATTGAATAGAGCGTGTATCCATCAATATGAGTACTCGTGGACTATATTAAAATGAGTAAAGAAAGCATAATCACATTGGATTATAGCAAAACTAACAAGATAAGAACAAACGATTCCAACAAAAACTAGGAAACAGAAAGGATAAGAGAAATAACTGTAAAGATATTTCAAGAAACAAATTGACGAAATATCACATAAGAAGACCAGGACGGGGCAATGGAAAAGAAATCACCAGATTGAAAATGAATCTCTTCTAAGAGCAGCACAAAAATGCAATAAGGACCAGTTATTTAAAAGCGAAAACCGATAATGTACAATAGAATACCGAGTGTAGGTTACGTAGTGATTGAGAATAAACGAAAAATCACATAGTAAGCAAATATAGGAAACTACCACAGAAGATTATAAGACTAGATAACGACTATGTGGAGAAGGAATGTGATCCACTGGGAATGGTGTAATGAAAAGAAGCTTGAAAATACAAACAAATGATTCGTGCACAAGCCAGAATCTGTCCTAGAAAAGGAGACGCATAAAATTATCTGGGATTTTTAAATACAAGCGGATCATCTGATTCCGGTCAGAAGACCAGACCTAGTGATAGGTAACAAAAAAAAAAAAAAAGAAAAAAAAGAAAAAAAAAGAGGGAACTTGTCGTATAGAGGAATTTGCTATTCCATAGGACGGCAGAGTAAAAATAAAAGAAAGTAAAAAAAAATAAAATAAAATAATAAAAAATTCTCGCACTTTGCCAGAGAACTGAGAAAGCTGTAGTTGGTATCCGTGAACTTGTCCCTTAACCTAAAGCGTTGGAAAGTGAACTTGAAAATTTGGAAAGCATAAGAAGAACCGTGACCCTCCCGATTACAGTTTTGGTGTGAACGACCAGAATAACTGGATGAGTCCAGGAAACTGGAGAAGACTTGCTGTCACTTAATGGAAAAAAAACTATAAAGAAGTTAACTAATAATGTTTATATTCAACACGTTAGGTGGATAGTTTTATCTTTTTAAAATTCATTTAATTAACAGAAAATAATTGATCCGTTAACTAATGTTTAGATTTTTAAAGATTATTCAATGAATAGCATATGTGTTAAAAATTTATTTATTAAATTGATTTAGTGGAAACATGGTTCTTTTCCGTAAGTTAAAAATTGAAAACGTAGTAACAAAAAAAGAAGAATCTATTTTATTTCTTTATATTTATTTCAAATATTTGTGCAAAATAATCAATTTTGTTGTTGTAAATCTTAACTGTGACAAAGAATAATTTATATCAATATATCATGAAAAGCTTCTGAAAAAAAAAATTTTCAGAATATAAGTTTTAAACTTTCTTTTTGATAAATACTAATATTTATTTGTTGATATTCATTAATTCATTTGATCAATAACAATTACGAAAAAAATATGTTTTAAAAAATTCCTTTATTAGGAGATTTATAACGAGTTACCTGCAAGTTACACAAGCAGATGAGAACCATTTCTATATCAAATATTCCCGTTTGTGACGATATGTTTTAATATTGACTCTTTTTACAAATATTATAACCATTCTTTCTGAAGACAAACAATCACACCAGTTTGCCCAATTTCTGTTACAACTTCATTTCGATGGTATTGAATCATAGTTAATTTAGCTTAAATAAAAACACTTGTAAAATCAGTTCAAGCCTTGGAATCATCGGTTGGGCTCTATAGTGAATGTAAGAATTTGCAGTAAATATACATCCGTTAGTCATAATTTTCTGTTTCATTATAAGAATCATTAGTTGTTAAGTAAAATAGCTGTAATAGCACCCAAAAATTCCACCATAAATGAAGTGAATCATCTTGTGTATACTATTTCCGCAAATTCTCATATTCATGAATCTATTGACTCGATTGTTGATTGAGATAAAATTCATTTGTGGAAATCTTGAATTTTTAAATTTCTAGCGCATAATTATTTCGTCGATAATTTTTGTTAAAATAACTCTTACCGTTAGATATTATAATCGTGAGATTTCAACCTGTTGATAAAACTCAAATTGACTTCAAATAATATTTTCGTTGTTTCTTGGACTATAAATTCTTATAATTTGCTCTGCAGAAATTACGTGTTTGGTTTGGTTTCTTTGTTTAATGGCATATCCACCTTTGTCGGTTATTTAATGCCAAAGCTATTCTCCTAGAACAGTAATGGTGCTATTTAACCCATAGCTGGGAGGATAAGGGGGTTTGTACCTTTCACAAAGGGAACGTAATAGCGCGACTGGAGTACGAACTCGCTTACTACGATTCCGCAGTCCATTGCTTTAACCATTACACCACGAGGACTCCACCCGAGAAATTGCGTAAAATTTATTTTAAAATAACGGTATTTCAATTAAAATTATATGTTGCGATTTCGCAGATTCAAAAATTTAATGAAACCAAAGATGACAGGAAATACATCGGTTGCCTCCTTGAATTTTGACATTTGGGATGAAGGAAATACATGTATAGCAAATTTGACGACGTGGAGTAGAATTAATACGTAATTGTAAAATCCTTGTTGAAATAACAGTCGTTTGTAAAGTAAAGTTGACAACAATAGGCGACGGTGACCAGAAAGCCCCCTTTTCAATAGCTTCTACATCGAGATGAAGGGGAGGTTGCTACTTCTTTTCCTGGATTGCTCCACTTTACTCTCGTTACGCACCTTATATTGCTGAGTGTTAAGCAAGGAGGTATTAAGTACCATTTTTAAAGTCTTTGGTATGACGTGACCTGGGATTGAACTCAAGTCTCCTGGACCATTGGCGAACACTCTACCCACGAGGCCAATGAGCTGGTTTAAAAGTCGTTTAATCAAATTTAAATATTGTGATTTTCAAATTTCAACATTTTGAAGAAAGTCACGATGAGATAAAACATATTAGAAGCAATCTTGAATTCATAATTTCACATTGCAGAATTTTTTTCTTGAAATTTCCGTTAAAATTATCGTATTTTTATTAAAATAGAATATCAATACTATCATGAATTTTAATAGGAAATCAAATAAATTTGATGTAATCTTAAATTTATGAATTGACATTGCAGAAATAAATTATTTGATTGCTAACCCCTGTTAAAATAAGTCTTACTATTACATTTTATGAGATGGAAATTTCAACATTGTGATGAATCTCAAATTGACTTCGATATCACTTTTGGGAGTTTCTTTGACAATGTTTTAGTAATTTATGAAACTGAAATGACATAGTATTTAATTTCAAAATTTATTTTAAGATTACAGTTTTTCAATTAAAATGAAATATTATGGTTGCGAAATTTCAACATTTTAATGAAACACTAGATGCCAGGAAAAAATTGGTGGTACATGTACTTACAATTCAATTGTAAAATCTCTGTTAAAAATAAATAATTTCCATTTAATTGGGATATTGTGTTTAGGAAATTTCAGCATATTGATTAATCTTAAATAAAATTAAATTGTTTGTGGCAATTTTGAGTTTGGAAAATAGAAATGAATAATGTAATTGCAAAGCGAAGGTTAAAATAATAACAGTAATTAATTATATTAAAATATTGTGATATCTAAATATTTGCTGAAACTTAAAATGACAAAAAATACTTCATAGCCAGTATTTCATAAAATACATTTTTAAAGGTGATGATGAACAAATTACCTATATTTCAATATGAAAACCCCAGTTAAAAAAAGCATTTCCAATAATTCTAAATATTAATCAAGCCTGTGATATAAGTCTAGATGGCTTA
>OY757912.1:119673919-119751419 GCA_963585895.1 Sepioteuthis lessoniana | reverse complement strand
GTTTTTACACCAGCTTTTAAGAAACGTTTTATGGAAGACACATATAAAAGTTAAACCTTACGTAGATTATATAGAGAAGCCTCGAAAAAAATTATACAATAGACTCATACACGCTTTATTGACTCAAATAATACTTTTATCAAAACCTCAAAGACATTGCATAATATAGCTTCAAATAAATGTCATACACTAGATTTAGAAAAATATACTGGTACCTCAAATATATTTTATTCAGTGGTCTAAAAGGAAAAGAAATATTGTGTAGACTCAAATAAACTTTGTACCGAAGACTCTAATATCTTTTCTTCAAGGCACTCAAAAGATTTCATAAAATCAAAAGTATTCTCTATTTTTTAAGGCTGTATATTTTATATTCTATACCGATTTTATAATATAGTATATGTTTATAAATTTGTGATTAATGATAATATATATTTATGATT
Organism: Sepioteuthis lessoniana; assembly: GCA_963585895.1. NCBI lineage: Eukaryota > Metazoa > Mollusca > Cephalopoda > Myopsida > Loliginidae > Sepioteuthis > Sepioteuthis lessoniana. The sequence continues at coordinate 119,750,976 of OY757912.1, read as the reverse complement.
AATCATTTTAATATATATTTAGGGATTAATGATTATGAATATAATTAGAACAAATGTTTTACTTCAACTAGTCCATAGGAGCTGTTTAATGTTTTTGAGTAACGATTCAAAGAAATGTTTGGTGTTTAATCTAATTAAAAAAATGAAGGTTTGCAGTGCTACAGATTATTCAGATACACTTTATTAATAAAAAGAAGACAAAAAATCAAAAAATAGAAACAGATTCATGGACTATAAATAAAAATGAAAATTACACATAATTGATAATAAATCAAAATTATCACAATAATTCATAATATAACTCTATTATTGCACAGACTGAATCCTACATGAAATAACAAAACAAAGAGAAAATAAAAATAAAAAAGCATAATGTTGGCTTCTTAAATCCTCTTTCATTGAGCCGAAGATATGTTAAACATTATGCCAGTGACAAGGAATTGAAAAGTGCAATGTGGAAGATGCCCAAAGAAAGTCAATTGAATTTTTCGAGGCAGGGATACATCTTCTTATTCGAAAGTGGAACATTGTTATTGAAAGAACCAGTGACTATATTAAAAAGTAGAGATGTGATCTACTGAGTACCAGCTTCATTTTCCTCTAGAATACATGCTCCTGTATCGGTTATTATTATTATTTTATGTACTAAAGAAAAAGGCGTTACTTTTTGACTCACGCCCGTATATATATATATATATATATATATATATATATATATATATATATATGTGTGTGTGTGTGTGTGTGTGTGTGTGTGGTATAGCGGATCTTATTCATGATATTGACCACAAACGTAGCCAATACAGGGATTTTCGTTAAATGGGGTAAGTTAAATAAAATGTCTTTATTCGATAAATATTCTTGCAATGTCATTTTGTTGATCAAGCATTACTAGAAGAAAACTTAATAATATTCAATATGTGGACCATAAACAATGAAATCAAAGGCCAATTTTAATGACTGCATTTTCTTTCTCATAAAATCTTGCCAGCGTTTTAACAGCTAAGATATTGAGTACAATATTGACTATGATGATCTCATAAAATGTGATTAACAAACAAACGTACTTTCATTGTCAAAGAAACTGACAAAAAAGTATTTTATGTCTTCTTTGGTTTCATCAAACAATATTTAAAATTAATGAAAATGCTGTTTTTTGTTATTCTTTATTTTGCTTTTGTTAAATAGGAGATTTCAAATCTAACAAGAATAGCTAATCTTGGCATCACCAATTAGAAAAAAAAACTATAGTTCATGAAACTAACTTAATTTTGAATGGGATTAAGTTTTAAAATATCACTATCACAAAATATTAATTTAATGAAAAAACCTTTATTCCACGATGTGGTTTGCAATTGAATAATAAGCCCTTTCTGCAGCGCCAAGTCCAAAAATAACGATAGCCACAGATGTATTTGTTTTCATTTTGAGTTTCATAAAAATTTTGAGTTTCATAAAAAAATCATAATATTTCATTTATATGGAATCAATGATATTTTGACTGGAATTTTACGATAAAACAATGAGCCATTTTTTCTATATTGCAAAGTTCAAAATTCAAGATTGACAAATATTTATATAATTTCATATTTGGATTCACGAAAGTGCTGAAATTTCCATATCACAATATTTTGATTTAGTGGAAACAAAGAAATTTCAACACTATGAATTTACTGCTCCGGTCTAGCACCAGGCCGTCTGGCATTCGAGTCAAAACAGAGAGGATCATAGATCCACATTGCACGAGACCTTCAGGTCAAATGAATCGAAGACCAGCAAGGTCACCTGGCACACGCGCTAGGAGACTTACTAATGACTAGCATAGTTCACATTGCTCCTGTCCTTCGGGCCTAGTTAACTTTTGACCAGTATTGACCAGCTGTGGACAAGCTCCTCTCCTCTAATTTCCACTATAAAAAAAAGACCTTTTGTCAAATCCAGCTTGGTAGGAGGCATGGATAAATCTAAATATCAGCAGGGATTTCCGAATGAAGCATTTAAACATCGCATTTGAAATTGTGCTGAAGATGTTCAACAGATAATGGTTACAATGGCATATATAAAAATGTAAATATATCATATATCATATATAAAATAGATCCTCTGAATGTTATATATATATATATAAAGAGAGAGAGAGAAAGAGAAAGAGAGAGGAGGGGAGAAAGAGAGAGTGGTGGAGAGAGAGACAAAAATAATATTACGTTTATAGATCTGGCTTGGGATGTGACACAGTTTTTCACAAGCCAAATTAATAAATGTAATATTATATTACCTTATATCACACACACACACACACACACACACACACACACACACACACACACACACACACACACACACACACACACACACACATTATATATACATATACATATATATATATATATATAGAGAGAGAGAGAGAGAGATAGATAGATAGATAGATCTCGTCTGCGATAGATAGATAGATAGATAGATAGATAGATATGTTGGGCAACTGAATCATATAGTAAGCGAAAATTCATACTCCATAAAATCCTCTGGAAATTCCTTAATTCTCTAAGCTTGAGTATTTTTATGAGAATTACACGAATAACACAAAGAATATATTTTGCTTCCATTCAAGGGTCGACAGAAAATTTCACAGACTGACCATGTTGATCTTATAGAATGTGATAAAATGACATTTTCTTAATATAGTTGCCCTTGCGGTCCATACATTTGTAATTGTGTGTGTGTGTGTGTGTGTGTGTGTGTGTATGTGTGTGCGTGTTAAAAGGTAATTGGTGTTGCAATTGGTCAACTATATAACACACCCTTATATGAACAAATACAATGAGAATTTTTGTAATATAGATATGTAGTAATATATATATATATATATATATATATATATATTTATTTATTTATTTATTTATATCTCTATAGTCATCAACAGACAGATCTGTTTCGTTCTATCAGAACTCATCAGTGTGGCTCGACATATTAGCTTCCCGTAACTGGGATCGAAACCCGGTTGATTCAAACGCCAATCCAAGCTTCTAACCCATCAGCCACGAGGCGCCAGTAGCAGCGAAGTAAATTTTTAACGGTTGTTAATCACAATCATTATTGTTTACATACATCCGTTTAACGGCTACCGAGACCTCAATTCATATATGAAGAGACTTGCAATAAACGCTGATGGCAACTCAATTACTTCGTTCGCTAGAGAACTCAACCCTACGTGGGTAGGGGAGTATATATCTCTATAGTCATCTACAGACAGATCTGTTTCGTTCTATCAGATCTCATCAGTGTGGCTAGACATGTTAGCTTTCCGTAACTGGGATCGAAACCCGGTTGACTCAAACGCCAATCCAAGCTTCTAACCCTTCATATATATATATATATATATATATATATATATATATATATATCATAGATTGTTTAGAAAATCGCACTTACTACGTGACCACCGACAAGTACGTAAATTAGGATGGGTTGACCTACAGAGAAACCCTACTCCTGTTTCTTGATGCTTCCAAGACCCCATCTGTCCACGCCTGTGAATTTAAATAATTTTTATTTTTATTTCTATTTTTTCATTTTTTATTTTTTGAATACTAACTGTAATTCTACATTTGCTGTTCTGCAACTTCGAGAAAAACAAATAAAAAGTCATCTGACGAGACGGAGAGTAGAGAAATATTCTCCACCGTAATAGATTATATGTCTCTGTGTGTGTGTATTCTTCAGTCAAGTCAATCCACAGTGGAGAATAATTCAGTCAGGACAATTAAATAATTCAAACTACGAACATTTAAATCTTCCTGGTAAAGAGCTCAGCATAAGTGACATCACAGAGCAACAATTCCTTTAAGAAAAACAAAATCCGGTCACTTTAGGATTATAAGTTTATTTCCATCCTGCTCTGAGTATTGATATGAATCAATAACTCCAAATCTAACATGACTATTTCAGATCCTGATGGATATAATGAATACAACCAGGATGGGCCAAGAGGGAAGGGTGTGAAGAGGGGGATGAAGAGTTTTCTCTCCGTTTTGGCCAATTCCGGTTTTTCTTACGTTGCCGGTCGGGACCATACCAAAAGCAATAAACATAGGTTCTAATTTAATTTCTACAGTAAGTTAATCTACATTTTAACGTAATTCTCCAGATTTAACAATAATTTAAAGAATTTCTAAAATTCATATCAACCATAAGCAAAGACTACATTAATAATTTTCTTAAACTGAAATTTTATGCTCGTGCTCATATATTCGGCTATCTTTACACTGAATCGTACATACGTCTGACCTCTCATGGTGGCTTCCTTTTTTTTTCCTTTTTATCTCAACTATCCCAATTTAATCCAATTTCCATCATTAATTAATCATTACCTTTGATTGTCGTCTATAGTTTAAATCTATTCTAATGTCTACATCTAGCTATTAAATTACATCCCTGGTTTAATAATTTTTCTGGGTCTGGGTATTGCAAAATTTGTATCTTTTCTTCTAGACTTATGTCTAGTTATTTTATAATGGTCCCAACCGGCAACGAAAGAAAAACCGGAATTGGCCGAAACGGGGAGAAAACTCTTCATCCCACTTCACGCCATTCCCTCCTGTGTCCATTCTGGTTGTGTTCATTATATCCATTAAGATCTGAAGAAGTCCTGTTAAATTTGGAGTAATTGATTCATATCAATACTCATAGCAGGATGGAAATAAATTTATATTCCCAAAATGATTGGATTTTATTTATCTCAAAGGTATACATATATATATGTATATATGTAAATATTTTTATTTGATAGCGGATTTATTACTGCTCTCTCGGTTGGAGATATAGGATAGCACCAGAGCAGAAGGATAAGAACCTTCCACGCAACACGCTTACATGTTGGCTGTGTGTCAAGATTTGTAATGCCTGAGGGGTCTTGGTAGTTGTGCAGTCATTAAAACAGAAACCAAATTGGTCAGGTGATCTGCGATACTCCACTTTGGCCCCTACTGGGCTCGTCGGCTGACCGGAGCGGTCCGATCCAATCAATCAGCTGCTCATGCCAAACCCTAGTACCTACATGATTTCCCAACTGTGTAACACGGATTAATTTTGTGGTAAACATGTAGCCAAACCCATTTATCTTAAAGTTACGAGAAAGAGGTGGCTGAGAGTCAACTGCGATGAGATAGCAACATTTTGAACTATTGAAACAGTAGGAGGATTCCACGTGGTGAGATAACTAAAAAGCCGGTCCGCAGCCGCAAAATAATCAAGTTCTAAATCCAGACGCACGTTTGCATTCACTTTCAGACAAAATGCTTTTAGGAAAGGTCTGAATCCTATTATCATCCTCGATATAGTTTAAATCGTATAACCAGTGTTCTGCTACAAGGATCGTTTAGAACTGAATAACCAGGAAATTTGATATGATATTAAAATAAAAAAATTAAACGAAGCATTTCAACTGTGTTTCATATAGAATAGAATTGTAAATATTATACAGCAATACTTGTAATCCATTGAATATGTGCGAATAAATGATTAATGTCAAATAGTCAAGTTTGTATTAAAAACACTTTCAATTATTTAACTATGTGAAACAAATGAGCTCTAACTCGTTTAAAGATAATCTCAAATACAAACTCCACGCTTACAAATATAATATATATATATATATATATATATATATATATATATATATATATATTATTTGGTCCAGTTAAAACTATTCAAAAGAGAACATTTAAATTTTCCTGGTAAAGGGCTCAATGTAACAGACATTACAGAGCAATAATTTCATTAAGAAAAAAACACAAACCAGTCACATTAGGATTATAAATTTATTTCCATCCTGTTATGTTTTTTGGAAAAAATCAAAAAACACGAAAAAAAATTATTAACAGGACTTCTTCAGGTTTATTCTATCCATAAGTTCTTGGTGTAGTAGCTATTGAAAAGGGAGCCTCCGGGCCACCCTCGACTACGGTCGCCAACTTTACTTATATAAATATATATATATATAAAGTAGGATTTGACATTAAACAAGTGACAATGCTTGATATAGTATTAAACACCAACCCACGTATTCATTAACTTGGATTCAGCAAGCATCCAAAAATATCTTGACTGAAGCTGGATTTACCAAAACGGAAATGGAACTATGTTTGAAAGGTTTATTTCAAAATAGTCTCATTGACATTCAATAGTCTTATCCCAGGAACTTTTTCTATTAGTCGAAGCATCAATGAAACTTCATTTTTCCCATGGTGCAGACCTACACGGTCGTATTTCTTGTAAGGTTCTTCACGATCTATTATCGTAAAACATGTGGTTCTCATTTTCTGAAACCGAAAATAAAAAAGAAATACACAGATCTTGCTACTAATGAATTGTGAGGCACTTAAGCAAATTTGTTTGGCCAAAAACTGACAATCAGAAACTATCAATAGCAACTATAATTTTTTTTCATAAAAATTGGCAGTGACTCGTCTAGACATCAGTCTAGACATCATCATATTATTATATAAATTGCACAGCTGTGCAGCTTTTTAACATGAATAGTGATCTGTCATGCATTGGGTACGCACTTAGTATTTTACTCTCTTTAAGCTTTGAAAATTTGAGATACATATTTGCAGGCACTGATCACACGCACACACACTCACATGATATCAATAATAATAATAATTATAATAAAATAACAAGTAATGACTCAACTATTTATTCATTTTTGCTGCCAAACTAAAGATATATATATACAGTATATTCGACCTCACAAAGATTTCCACGATGTATCTTATTTTGGTTCTCAGGTGCTAATAATTAGATATATATAAACAGTACCATATATATATATAAACATAACCAGTAAAAAGTATTTGGCAGTCTTCAAAATTTTTATTCCTCATTCTAAAGGTGTTATTTTTGATGAAACAAGTTAAACATTACAATGATTTGAGTATTAATTTTTTTGCGGACTTTTGTCCTCATCTTGGTGGGAGGGTTTTGTTGTTTTTCTCACTACGTTTCGGCCAAATTTCACCTCTGGCCTTCTTCAGGTGATTAACCGCGACCTCGGATAGGAATGCTGTGTCTTGTAAACGTATCCCCAGTAATTACTGCCTTCCATAGTTGTTGTCTATCGCACCGCGTTTTGACCAAGTAACCCTCTGTTCGGCTTGGGTAGGAATTGAAACCGCTATCTTTCGACAAGGTGTGGTGTGATAGACAACAACTATGGAAGGCAGTAATTACTGGGGATACGGTTACAAGATTTAGCATTCCTATCCGGGGTCGCGGTTAATCACCTGAAGACGGCCAGACGTGAAATTTGGCCGAAACGTTGTGAGAAAAGAAAAAAAAAAAACAACCAAGATGTAGATAAAAGTCCGCAATAGAATTAATACTCAGATTAAGAAGCCTCATCTCAAAAAGGATTCCCAATAAAGATAATTACAATGATTGTATCTATTATACTAAATACAAGACCTCTTGAGCCACGTTAAATACAATTTGATATAATGTAACACAAAAATCTTCTTAAAAATCTGATTCATCAAAAGACACCATTTGGTTGCTATCAGTGCTTTACAGATTCTCGGAATTCTTTCCGCCGAAGTTTGAAGATAGTTTCCAGAGGTAAGCTGTACTTGTAGCTTTTTTAGCTCTGAATTTTCGATCAAGTTTATCCCACACAAATTCAGTAGGATTAAGTCCGCTGATTGTGCCAGTAAAGATATCAGTTGAAGTACGTGATGTTCCTCTTAGCTTTCAATGTACCTCTGGCATAGTTTACTAGTATGATGTGGGTTATTATCTTACATGAGTAGAAATCCTAGACCTATAAGCCAAGTTTCAGATGGGATCGTGTGGTGCTGCATCATGCTGTGATTATCAGTCTGATTCATTTCGGTTTTTTTCCACTGCCCTATTATCCAGTCTTTGTGCGCCTGGGCCCACTGAAGCTTTTTGACATTATTTTGCTTCCTTAACAGTGGTCTCTTGACAGCCATTCTGCCAGATGGGCCAGCTTCACAGAGTCTTCTCCTTAAAGTGGATGTTGATTCATTTTTTTTCACGACACTGGTTCACTTGTGCTGTAGTTATCCGTCTGTTACGCAAGCTGATTTAATTGTTGTCAGCTCTTGTTGTTACTTTAGGTCCACAGCGTTAGTTTTAATTTTGTTTTGTCCCATTTCTTGATGTCTCCTAACAACGTAATCATGCTCAGTACTATAAATAAAAAGTATCTTTATATCAATTTTTTAAAGAGTGTCTAGTTATACTGATATCAAACTTACAGAGGAAGATTTGTATTTAATATTGTAATAACCATTAGGCTGCATAACTATTTTAGGATAAGAAATACACTTTATTGAGGGTGGCCAAATACTTTTACTGGTAGTATATATATATAAGTAATAACTATATATATATATATATATATATATATATATATATATATATATATATATATATGTATATAAGTAATAACTATTAGATTATCACTACTTGAGTTATTTCATAACTAGTTGTTTTATGTATTATTTTTGAAATCCAAACGGAAAGCAGAATATAAATATAAAAAATGAAAAACTTGCATCTGATCATGGTATTTTATTATTCGATTGGGAGGAAAACACCTGAAAATACAAGTTATAAAATGAAGTGCATAAGGTAAGATTAAATAGCTTTTGGTTTTTATATTGCTCCCCTGACATTCATCCGAGCACTTTGATTCATGCAATATATATATATAGAGAGAGAGAGAGAGGGAGAGAGAGAGTAATTGTAATGGCATTATATGCGCAGATATACGCACTTATGTATGCACGAACAACGGTATGTACTCAGACACACTAACGTTTAAATGAACGCAAACTAAGGCACATATACACATAAACAAAATCCTCCTTCCTCTCCCCCAAGAAAACTTAACCATATTAATCGGTCTTATTTGAAAACATTTCAATCTATCTGATGAATGCATAAAGCTTGAACTCCAGAGTCATGAACAGCAAATATATATATATATATATATATATATATATATATCATCATCATCATCATCATCATCATGTCGTACTGGTAGCACGGATATCCCTGACCCTCTCTCGCCACTTTTCCCTATCATTCATCGCCTCAGGCAGGTCTTCTGGACAACATCCCGTATCCTCACATAGTTGCTGAATGTATGTTCGTGCTGGTCGTCCTGCTTTTGCACGGCCATGTGTGGGAGTCCACAAGAGTACATCACTTATGAGTTCGTCCCTGCTTCACCAGCAGTGTCCTGCATGTCTGGTTCGTCTAACTTGAATAGTTTTCGTGATAGGAGGCAGGTGACCGTACAGTTGGTGTCTTGTGGGGTGTTGCTGCCAGGACTTGTTCAAGATTGCTCGCAGCATTCTTGTGTAATTGCCGTCTATCTTCTTCTCCAGCCGTTTTGTTAGAGTCCATGTAGTGCATCCACATAGCAGTATCGATGCGACCGCTGCCTGGAAGAAACTGCGTTTCATTTTATCGGTTAGGTCAAATTTCCTTCCTTCTAGAAACTGCGTTTCATTTTATCGGTTAGATAAACACACACACACACACACACACACACATATATATATATATATATATATATATATATATATATATATATATATATATATAAACTTATATTGTTATATATTTAGAATTTCGCATGCATATAGTTAAGTCAATTGTAACGGATACGTAAAAATACATACTTATTTACAGACAATGTACATATATATATATATATATATATATATATATATATTTGTGTATGTGTGTGTGTGTGTGAGAGAGAGAGAGAGAGAGAGAGTGTGTGTGTGTGTGTGTGTGTGTGTGTGTGTGTGTGTGTGTGTGTGTGTGTGTGCATATATATATATATATATATTTGTGCTCATAACCGACTCATATTTGTATGATTACGCATAAGATTTCATACATATACGCACATTTAAACCGATTTTTACTCTATATGTAGATAGATATTTCATATCAGACCTGCATTTATTGCACCTATATATGCATACGCTTTGATAAGTTGTTATATATATATTTATATATATATATATATATATATATATATACTTTATATATATATATACACATCTTGCCCCTCTGTAGATGTGCAGTTGGTGTATTCTCCAGCCCCTTTCGACTGGGCAAGATTGAAAGAGAGTCAGAGAAATATGTTTATATATATATATATATATATATATATATATATATATATATATATATATATATATATATATATAGTATTCTTTGGTCCAGCTAAACCGGAGTTGGGAGTAATTCCATCAGGAAAAGAAATTATTCATGAGTGAATATTTAAATTTTCCTGGTAAAGAGCTCAATGTAACAATAATACAGAGCAATAAATTCTTTAAGAAAAACAACAAAACCGGTCACATAGGATTATAAATTTATAATTATAAATCATAAATTATGAATTATGATAATAAACTAAGAATACTATATATATATATATATATATATATATATATATATATACAAACATATCTCTCTGACTCTCTTTCAATCTTGCCCAGTCGAAAGGGGCTGGAGAATACACCAACTGCACATCTACAGATGGGTAAGACCCGGCTCCCCAACGAGTGGCCTGGATATGACACTAAACAATCTGATGGTGAGGTTCAAGTAATGCTGGAGTTTTGGGGAATGAAGAGCACCCTTTCATTTTCATGCTCCCAAGTCCACTCTTGCTCGGAGTGGTAGTACCTGATAGAGCCCTATCTATGGGTTATATAGAACTAAACTTCATACTCATGCTAATCTGAATTGTTTGAATTAGAACTGTTTGACTAAACTAAATAGCTTTAAATAGAAATGTTTTGACAACTTAACTGTGTACTTTTATTTAAACTGCGTAGTTATGCTAAAGTGAATTGTTTGAAATGGAACTGTTTTCGACGTTGAAACTGTACTTCGGCTAAACTGAATTGTTTAAAATAGAACTGCTTTGAAATTTAACTGTGTTAACAGAAACCATACTTATACTAAATTGAATTGTTTGAAATAGAACTATTCGACTAAACTGAATAGCTTGAAATAGAAATGTTTTTGACAATTAAACCGTGAACTCATGCTAAACTGAGTTGTTTGAAATAGAACTGATTATTTGTATAAAAACTAATTCGGCATTAAATATTCTATTAGACTTGATATGCCATAAAACCCGACCAACCAACCATCCATCTCTCTCTCTCTAAATAAATAAATAAATATACAGTGGTTGTCTTCACATTTACCTTTAGTGTTTGTACCTGCTTTTCGAGTACCTGTGTACTACTACAATCTTGAATCATCTTAACTCCCTAAACTCTCACCTCAACATCACCTTCACCATCAAACCATACCGCCACGACCGCCACACGAACCATCTCCACCATTCCCAGTTCCTCATTCTCTCTACCGCCCAAACCCTCTGACAGCGAAATTCTTATCATCTTTAAATCATTATTCCGGTTCTTCTTCTTACATAGGGCTTCACTCGGGGCGTTCGTGCGGCATCCCCGGTGGACATGCTGATAGCGGCTTCTCATCCAGCCACGGACGGCCGGAACTCACAGACCGATAGACCATCATGTTTTCCATCATTCCCCCCTCTACACCCACACCTATGTTCGTGTTTTTTAATCCAGTTCTATTTCGTTTTTCTTTTTTTTTCTTCTTTTTTCAAGGCTTCTAACCCTAAGACGCATGCCACTAGTAAGTCCAGGAGAATTCAGTATAAAACAAGAAATAGAAAAAAAAAACAAGAAAAAATAAAAAAAAACAAGAAATAGGAAAAAAAATGACCCGCTGTTCAAACGCATGATATTCGTGCAACGTCTGACCTATGACATTAACTCTCATACCTGCTGTGGCTTTGGGGAAAATTATATATATATATATATATATATATATATATATATATATATATATATATATATATATGTCCTACTTTTTTGTCTTTTACCTCTGATGTGTCCGATTGATTACTAACTCTTCAGATTTCTTTCTTTTTTTCCCTAAATACAACTGTGTGAACACTTCTAACAGTTACATTCACACTGTCTCACTTGATTTTCTTTTTTCATCAATCCAACACCTTGTTCCGCCTTGCGCAGTTTGAATTAACTAAATGAGCTCGATCATGTCTATGCTACCACCCTTGTAACTCGGCGCGCAAACCTTCCGTATATTTCTTTCTTGTACTTTCTTCGTTTTTCCTAGCTTCAATCATTCATAGCGGGTTTCCTTCTTTATTCGTACCCATCGATTTTTGATTTAATTTCGACTTTGAGTACCATTCTTCTTCTTCTTCTTCTTCTTCTTCTTCTTCTTCTTCTTCTATACTTACGTGTTTCCTTCAGTTTCAATAAATCTTTCTCGATATTTACTGACGTCTTCTGATGTTCTGGCCCAACGAGAATAGAAATATCATGTTATACAAGTCGCTCAAATCTAAAGCACCTCTTTGCTTTAAAAATCAGTATTTGAATATTAATATTTCTCAGCTATAATTATTTTGAAGCAATTTATAGATTAAGACATTTTTTGATATTTTTTTATTAGACTTTCTCTCTGTATATATGATCCGTCCTTAATATTCTATCAATCTAGTTATCTATTTATGTCATCCATCTAATAGTTTTAAAATAATAATTTCGATTTTAATGAACTATTTTTGTTTTTATTAAGAATATAACATTTCTTAAGGAATAAATCAATAATCTATGCCTTGGAATAAAACTGGCTATATATATATATATATATATATATATATATATATATATATATATATATATATATATATATATAAGGTGTCCTTCAATACAATAAATCCGGGTAGGGAATAATTCCGTCAGGACAAAAACATAATTCCAATTTCGAATATTTAAATATTCCCTGTAAAGAGCTCACTGTAAATAAAAATTCACCGAGTAAATAATACTATTTCCAGAAAAAAACAATACTCGGTCACATTAGGATAATAACTTTATTTCCATCTTATTAAGAGCATTGGTATGAATCAAAGACTCTAAAATAATTTTTAACAGGACTTTATCTGATCCAACAAGAAAATAGAATAGAATACAACTAGGCAGGAGAGATAGTGAAAGGAAGGAAGGAAGGAAGGAAGGAAGGAAAGGAAGAAAATAAATCCATTTTTGCTATGTATAACCCATGTAAGGCTAGTTCCGGTCCCTTCTCGTTTCAGATTAAAACAACTACAAAACAAATACAATTAACAATTTAGCAATTCCAGTATTACATATCCAAATTTCTACCATTTCTAACAAAATTATGAATTGTAATTTTTTTATGACATCATTTTTTCTTTGAAAGATACCAAAACCCATGCCGTTAATGGTATGACTTCTTTAACCATGTTAAAATATCTATAACCAATTTAATAAATTTTAGATAAATATTAACTTTGACTATCTACTAAAATTTTCGACTATTGTCTAAATTTATTTTTATGTCTACATCTAGCTATTAAATTACATCTTTGATTGAATATATTACCGGTATCTGGATACAACATAATTTGTATCTTTTCTTCTTGATACAAATTACTTCTACCTTCAAAGCAACTCGGAGTATTGGACGTTTGTAATATACTCCACAGAATTTCTGGGGTTAAACCCTTATTTTTCTATTTCCGAAAATGTTTGGACAAGGCTGTTTAATTTTTCAAGCGTTCATGAGAGAACGAATGAATGTGGTTATTAAACCTTAATTTCTATCTCGTCGATGAAATTCCTAAATAGGTTGTTTATTTTAATGTTTTCTTTTAGGAAAATATTTCCTTGGTACATTTTTAAAATTACACAAACCTTTCATAGGACAATTAATTTTTATTTTACAATTGAAATCATTTTTTTACTTGTATTATTATTATTATTATTTACTCATTGGAGTTTTTTCTCATCAGCCTTAGCTGATGGTCATTCACTGGAGTTTGAGTGACAGCAAGTCTCTTCAAGTCTCTTGGACACTTCTCAGTATAATGGCCGTTCTCAATAATGCTGTCGTTTAGATGATCTCCGCTCGTCCGTCAACTTCCAAATCCTACGGTCTCTTTAATAATCCTTCAGTTACTGTACCAAAAGCACCTGTCACAATTGGTATAATTCTCACCTTCCTGTTCCATAGTTTTTTTCAATTCCCAAGCAAGGTCGAGGTACTTATCTTTCTTTTCACATTCTTTCAGTTTTATTCTGTGGTCAGCCGGGACAGCAAAGGCAACAATTTTGCAATTTTTTTTGTTGATCTTTATTATGTCTGCTTTTCCGGCCGAGATTTGGTGATCCGTCTGTATGTCAAAGTCCCAAAGGAGTTTATGTGTGTCATTTTCTGGGACAGATGCTGGGTTATGGATATACCATTTCTTTGTATTATTATTATCATTATTTTGCTCCTTTAGAGTTTTTCACATCAGTGTTAGCTGATGGTTTTTCACTGGAGTTTGAGTGACAGCAAGTCTCCTCAAGTCTCCGGGACTCGTCTCAGCATTCTGGCCGTTATTAGCAATGCTGTCGTTTTGATAGACTCTACCCGTCCGCCAACTTCCAAGTCCCCCAGGCCTTTTAATAATCCTTTAGTTATTGCGCCAAAAGCACCAATCCCAATTGGTACAATCGTCACTTTCATGTTCCACAGCTCTTTCAATTATCTAACAAAGTCGTGGTACTTCTACTTCTTTTCACTTTCCTTCAGATTTCTTCTTTGATCCGCCGGGTCAGCAAAGTCGACAATTTTGCAAATTCTCTTTTTTTGTTGCTGATTATTATGAGGTTTGGTCTTCTGGCCGGGATTAGGTGATCCGTTTGTATATTAAAATCCCATAGGAGTTTATGCGAGTCATTTATTATTATTATTATTATTATTATTATTATTATTATTATTCATTTGGTCATAATATTTCCTAATTATTTCATTATTATGGGTGTTCATTTTTTCAAAGAAAGTTTTCGTGCAAGAGTAACTAATTTTTAAAGTTTTCCTATTGAATATTTTATGTAATATATTATATTGGTTAAAGTGTTTATCTATCAATTTAAAACAAATATTTTCCTATATTAATATTAACAAGTTTACAAAAAGTGAAGTTGAAACATATCATTTTCACTTTTTCTATTTTTACAATTTAGCTTATTATTACAATTTGTATTTTCTTTATTCATATCCAATTATCATTGATATTATCTTGCACTTCCGGCTCTAGATAAGGATTCTCTTATCTCGTATCTAATATATATATTTCCACAAAATCTGCTGATAAGAAATGAAAGTAGTAAAATGTATACTGAAGCGGGTTCAAAAAGGAAAATTATGATTCAAACCCACTTTTTGTAAACTTGTTCATATGAATATAGGAAAATATTTTTTTAAATTCTCCTGTCCTGGAGAATGCCACGCATAAACTCCTATGGGACTTTAACATATAAACGGATCACCTAATCCCGGCCAGAAGACCAGACTTAATAAAAAAAAAAAAAAAGAGAACTTGCAAAATAGTCGACTTTGCTGTCCCGGCGGACCACAGAATAAAACTGAAAGAATGTGAAAAGAAGGATAAGTACCTCGAAATTGCTAGGGAATTGAAAAAACTGTGGAACATGCAGGTGACAATTATACCAATTGTAATTGGTGCGTTTTGAACAGCAACTAAAGGATTACTAAAGGGACTGGAGGACTTTGAAGTTGGCGGACGAGTAGAGACCATCCAAACGATAGCATTATTGAGAACGGCCAAAATACTAAGAAGAGTCCTAGAGACTTAAGGAGACTTGCTGTCACTCAGACTCCAGTGAAAAACCATCGGCTAACGCTGATGTGAAAAGCTCTAATGAGTGAATAATAATATAAGCAAAGAAAATCATTGCAGTTGTAAAATTAAAATTTCTTGTCCTATGAAAGGTTTGTGTAATTTTAAAAATGCACCAAGGGATTATTTTCCCAAAAGAAAACATTAAAAAAAAAACTATTTAGGAATTTCATCGACGAGATAGAAATTTAGGTTTAATAACCACATTCATTCGTTCTCTAATGAACGCTTGAAAAATTAAACAGCCTTATCCAAACATTTTTGGAAATTGAAAAATAAGGGTTTAACCCCACAAATACTGTGGAGTATACTACAAAGGTCCAATACTCTGAGCTACTTTGACGGTAGATGTTATTTATATCAAGAAGAAAAGATACGAATTATGTTGTATCCTGATACCGGTAATATATTCAACCAGAGATGTGATTTAATAGCTAGGTATAGGCATAAAAATAAATTTAGACTATAGTCGAAAATTTGAGTAGATAGTCAAAGTTAATATTTAACTATAATTTATCAAATTGATATAGATATTTTAACATGGTTAAATAAGCCTTACTATAAACAGCCTGGGTATTGGTACTTTTCAAAGAAAAATGATGACATATTAAAATTGACAATTTTGTTAGAAATGGTTGAAATTTGGATTTGTATTACTATAATTGCTAAATTGTTAATTTCTGAGGTGTGTAGTTGTCTTAATCTGAAACAAGAAGGGACCGAAACTATCCCTACATGGGTAAAGGCTATACATAGCTGAAATTGATTTATTTTCTCCCTTTCCTTCCTTCCTTTTACTCTCCCTCCTGTCTGGTTGTATTTTATTTTGTTTTCTTGTTGGATCTGATAAAGTCATGTAAAAAATTATTTTAGAGTCTTTGATTCATACCAATGCTCTTAACGGGATGGAAATACTTTTATTATCCTAATGTGACCGAATATTGTTTTTTTTTTCTTGAAATATATATATATATATATATATATATATTGGGTGATGGACAAAATAATGGAAACACCTTGACATTTCAAACAAATTCATTTTAAAATGGTTTTCTGCAGCCCTCCCGTGAAATCCAACTTTTTGCTGCTGCTTCCTAAAGTTTTCGAGGAAACTAGGTTCTCGAGGTGGTCATTGAGCTATTCAGTAATTGTCAGAGCTGTATTCTTATGATCTTTCCTAACAATATGCGTAAGAGTCCGATGGTCCTGTCAGACAGCCTTCTATTTCTTCCAAAGTTTTCCTTAAATGAGGAGGTTTTTCCTTTTTATTCAAATGCTGTCATTACTTTCAAGAAAGTATTCCTTCCTACAATAAATAACTCTGCGATTTTTGTTATATTAGGGTCTACCATACTAACACCAACAATCTGACCTCTTTTGAAGTTTGATAGATCAGCCATTTAATGAATTTTGATTAATTTATTTGATTTATTAAATTTACTTAATTTATTCCGATGATATATGTAAAAAACAATATCAGTAAAATACGACGAGAAAAATTAACAATAAATCAAAAAATCATGAAAATAACAAACAAATGATGTTTTTATAGCAGTATCAAAATTACGATACTAAGATTCTAAATGTATCCATTTTTTGTCCAACACACGTGCTTATATATATATATATATATATATATATATATATATATATATATATATATAATGTCTTCCACAGACAGACTGTTTCGTAGTATCACAACTCTTCAATGTGGCTAGACACGGAGGACACTTCAAGCTGGGATTGAAACCCACCCAACTTTACCATAGACTTAGTATCATACCGCTCAGCCTACTAGTGACATACGAGAGTTCGGGAATTATAAGGCAGTGTATGGTAGCTTTCGTTTGTTTACATTTTGCCTTACCGGATACCAGACTGCTCAATTCATTAGAAGAGCTCATATATATATATATATATATATATATATATATATATATATATATTTGTGTGTCTCTGTGTCTCTGTGTCTGTGTGTGTGTCTGTGTGCGTGTGTGAGCATGTACTTCAAGTAGCATTATTCAAATTCATTATTAAAGGATTCAATCATTGAGAATGTCAAAATTTGCTTAGATTCAAAAACATTGTTAACATATTGACTTTTAACGGTAGAAGTTTAAATGCAGTAAACTTGAGCTGATAGCATCTGCAGCCAGCAAAATGTAGACATTGTATGCGTGCTAGAACGTTGAATTTGTCATCGTGAACAAGAATAAATATACTGTGATACCGATAATAAATGAACACTTCTACATGAAAAGCTCCATCGATGCCGCCATATTTGGTGTAAGAATGCTTCTCAATCATCGTGCTTTAATCATATTTTATGAGAGAATCCATCCGAGAATGATGTGAGCTAAATTTAATGGCATTCCCTGCAAAAGAATCATCTCTTGCTACAGTTCTACCAATGCTGCTGAGGAAAGGGATATCACCTCTTCTTAAACAGGCTATCTTCCCTTGCTCGACACATTCCCAATCACAAGGTTCTAAAAAATGGTGGAGACATGAATGCTAATATAGTCAAATGCGGGGGGGAAAAATTTGGCAAAATATCTTGCCAAACAGAAATGGCAAATATCTTGCTGATTTTTTTACTAGAGAACAATTTTGCATGCCGAAACACGAAGTTTCCAAAAAGGGTGTGAAGACAATGACCAGAAGTTGAACCAAAAGGGGAAAAAGCACCCTTTGAACTGCGGGACATCTTCCTCTTTTAGGAGAATCTTCCTGTCACAGAAACATCTAAGAAAAAATTCGCTTGAGTCTTCGCAGGAATAAGAAATAAATAATTAAAGCCCCCCCCCCGGTAATGACTAGTCCTCATTTACCAATAGTGATATACTCAATCAGAATAAGATAACTATACGAAACAAGTTAGATACTATTCAAGAGACGTCTGAAAGAAATACTCCGAATGATATATATGAAATCTTTGTTAAATCTCTTTGAGAAACCAAGCACTCAGTGTAGAAATCTATGGGAGTCATTAACAGTAAGAGGAAAAAGCATATATTCTGAATAAAACAAATCCAATAAATGTCAATTCAGAGAAACTTAGGAAAGTAAAAAAAAGAATGACTAGAATTCATTTGAGGCCAAACCAATTGAATCTTCAATTCGTTTGAAGATAGGTAATCATGATCAAGATTGTGGATTATAAAGGAAGTGAATTGACGAGAAAAGCACCTCAAGAGTAAATGTAAATGTTGCCAGTCAAGAAGAAAGATTTTAGAAGCAGAAATAATATTTCCAATTTCTACTCGGAAAACCTGATATCAAGGACAAACCTGTCCAAAGAACTATCAATAGCCAACGAGACAGCAAACTTGGACAGTTTCCGCTGGAAGAACTTGACCTTATACTGAAAAAAAATTCAAAGCAGAAAAGCTACTGGCTTCGATGAAATTCCTACTGAATTATGGAAGATAAGAAAATTTGGTGATATAATTCTTCGATTGTGCAACCCTATGGATAAAAAAACACAATAGGGAACTTGCATTGACATCTACATGAACACAAATAAAACATATTTCAAGTGCTTTGAATATAGAACCATCTCCAATCTAAGCAGTTGGCATCTAAAATAAGTAGACCAGTCCACATACTTCACTAGTAATATCTCATCTACTGAAAGTGATGTCAACATACGCCTTGTGGATGCGTGGAATGCTACTGACTGGTTATCGATGAAAAGAAAACCTGATCTATCTGATAAAATAAAACAGATTTTTTTAAAGCTGGATTTGCGGGCATACTAATATGTGGCAGCACCACATGGACGCTCACGAAGCATATGCTAGAAAACTAGATATGAACTACATAAGAATGTTATATGATGTATTGGACGAATTCTGGAAGCAATAGACCAAAAATACAGCAACTGTACGCTCACCTACCTCCCATCTGAAACCATCCTAGTTAAACGAATGACATACAAAACACTGTTGAAGAAGTAAAGAACTTTACAGACGTTTTCTCATTGACTCATACACATCGACGCAACGGTGGAGGTCATTAGCAAAGATTTAGTTTCATCTGCTCTGGTGGACACTGGAAGCCGTTTAGAAGACCTACCAAGGGGCAAAGGATGATAGGGATTGATGGTGTGAGAGAACCAGAGGCATGATCTGATGATAATAATGATGCTATATATAATATATATATAATGAATATTAATATCTAGTATGGTAATCTTTCAATGGCTTTATTTTATCTCATCCATAGACATCATTCTTATAGATGAATAGTAGTAGTCAGACTGAACTATGTGATCTAGGCCGTTGACTTTTTCGGCCAAACATCAAGTGAAGCGTGCCGTTGCCGCGACGTTGGGTTCATCCGTTTTTCTTCACATCCACCATGCTGCTTCTCATGGCTTCTGATGTTTAACTTGAGAGTCATAAAACCTTCTTTCTATTCCTTATGTTTTAACTTAGTTAAAATCCAACTAAGTAATCCAATAAAAACATCCAAATAAGATGAACAAGACATACGGGACACTGTTAAAGAAGTAAGAACGAACTCATAAGCGACGTTCTCCCATTGACCCCTTCACACGGACGAGCAAGTGTTGAACGACCGACTAGAACTTATCTACAACAGCTCTGTACGGACACAGGATGTAGTCTAGAGGACCAGCCGGAAGCGATGAAAGGTAGAGACGAATAGCAAGACTGAGTCAGAAAATCCGTGCAAGCATTATGACATGATACGATAAAATGAAAGTATCCAAAATCCGTGTTTACGCTATCTTAAGATCTTATAAAAACTGTTTTCGTTTTCATTTTGTTGATAAGGCCTCGAATATTTCAAGTCTTTTTTTCTATATATTTATTACATCAAATTTGTTTCCTGTATAATATCATATCTTCATATTTTCAACAAGAAATTGACGTTTTGTGGTGTTTCAAGTGGTATGTTTTTGTAAGATGATTATTTATCGATTTCTAATTAAAAAATTAAAATATAAGGCGTCTCGAAACAGTAGTAGGATTTTGCTCAGTATTGGAATATAATAGTTTTTATGATGGACCACTCATTCTCTTCATGAAAAACTGATCTGATAAGAAATTTGTTTGGCTAAAAGATTTTGTCGACATTTCTAGATTTGGGGTTCAAAGTTTTTCTAGTAAATGATTATTTTTATATGTTTTTCAGAATCGCCTTGGGAAGTATAGTCAAACACACACACACACACATACGTATACACAGACATCCACAGACACATGTATATATATATGTGTGTGTGTGTTGGGGTGTCCTCGTGGTGTAATGGTTAAAACGATGGACTGCGGAATCGTAGTAAGCTAGTTCGTACTCCAGTCGCGCTATTACGTTCACTTTCTGGCAAATACCCTTGGGAAAGGTGTGAACCCCCGTGTCCTCCCAGCTATGTTCATCTAGGAGAATGGCTTTGGCATTAAATAACCTAAAAAAGTTGATATGCCATGAAACCAAACCATATGTGTGTGTGTATTTTCTTTTTTAATGTGAAGCTTCAATAGATTTAATCAAAGAAAATGGTTTCCCATTTAAAAAAAACAAAAAAACAAGAAGCAGACGATGTCCTGCAAAAACTATGACAGATGCAAACTACACAAATGATCTAGCGCTTCTCGAAAATATCCATAGCCAAATCAGATCCTTTCTGCCTAGTCTGAAGCAAGCAGCAAGAGGCATAGGCCTCCATCGGAATGCAGATAAAACAGAGTTCAAGTGTTTTAAAGATAAAGCCGTTTCTACATTAAATAGCAAGCCTCTAAATTTAGAAAAACATTTCTCATATCTCGGCAGCAACATTTCATCTGCTGAAAGCGATGTCAAGATACAGGTAGGAAAGGCGCTGATTGCTATTGAGAGGCTATCGAGCATAAGGATAAAATCTGAGAAAAAGAGATTCTTCGAATCTCTGACCATCCCGCTGCTACTGAAGGGTTGCACCACACTGACTTGAACGAAACGCTTAAAGAAAAAGATCGAATGTGATCTAAAGAATAGAGGCGTTTGAGGTATCATATTTATCGCCGATGGAAATGAATACAGTGATACATGTTCAAATGCTGGACAAAGCTGTTTGCATTTCGCATTGTGCAAAAACATTTAGCGAATGGTATTAATCCAATTATCCAATTTATGGAGGTACCCGTAGTGTAATTTGTGGTGGCACCCATGATGTAATGGTTATCGTCGTAGGAAATGGACACGGCGACACGAATTCAAATCCTGGACCAGGCTAATTGCATTTCACGTAGCACTAATACCCTTGGGAAAGGTATGAAGCCAATTATTCTCCCTCCAGCTATGGGTAAATAGTAGGACAGATTAGGGTCGTTAGCCTTGGTGAGGCAACTAATCTAGGAGAAGGAAAACTCTGAATTCAAACCTGTTAAACTCCGCTTAAAAATTGACCTTGTGTCATATCCTGCACGAGCGGAGGGTTTGGAAAATGTGGGTATTAATCCAATTAATCTTCATCCTGCAGTTGGTAAATAGTTGGAAAGTCGGTTTTTTTAACCTAGGTATGGAAAATGGTCCAAGAAAGGGAAAACTCTGGATTCACACCCGTTAAAATCCACTTAAATATAAACCTTTTTCATATCCTGATTATAATATTAGTTGATAAATGCCTACACGGACATGTTGCGTGACGTTTTGAACAAATCCAGGAAACAGCACACCACAAAACAGCATCTCTCTTGTCTCTTACTTCTCATCTCACAAACCATACGAGTAAGAGGAAACGAGGCATGCAGGAGAAGTAAGGACTTATTAATGATGTTCTACTAAAGACTCCACTCCATGGACACACCGGTGATGGCCGACCAGCAAGGCCTTACATCTGCTCAGTAAGAACGCCGAATGCAGTCTAGGAGACCTGGCAAGATTTATAAATGATGGGGACGGATGATGATGATGAGAGAGAGAGAGAGAGAGAGTCAAGGTAATCAGCGCTGATAATAGATAGAGAGATATTGACATTCTTGCCTTGTTGATATTGATATCTGTGCCTTGTTGTTCATGCATATTTGCTGGAATTTAATAATATATAATTTTATTTACTCATAATTCTGTGTAGATTTGCGAATGCTTTATTCTGTAACACAATGGAAATCGGCATTCTATACTCGATCACGTTTTGCCTAAAGCAGTCCAGAGAGTGGCCGTTTGTGAATTACAGGTCAGTAAATAAGAATATCGAATCGTTTCACAGGAAAAAATATTTCCATCGACGGAAATTAAAGAAAGATTTCTATATAGCACTATACGATCTTCCTTGCCATCACCAAAAATTACCACAAAATATTTGCAATAAAAAAACAAACTGATATTAAACAAAAATCATGAAAGAAAATACAACTCAAAATAATAATGATTGACATATCTTTATCTGAAAAGTAAAAATAAACAAGACATTCTCTGAACATTAACTCTCTGCAAAATCAACAATGAACAAGTTGCTGACTGTTCGGATATAAAATAACGGATGAGTTTTTTTGGTTGGGTCTTGATTTCAATGATATCAAATATTCTTATAGTTTAGTTGGTAAAACAGCAACTACGAGAAAGCAGCGTTCATAGATTAACGAAACAAAAGGAAACGTTATTTCGTGTATCATCAGTAGATTGTCGTTTATTATATTCTAATATATGAACTTCCGCTTGCTGTCGAAGAAATAGATTGACGTGTAATTTGTAACGAAAAGCAACTTAAAATAAAATAAAGAAAAAACTTAAAAGAAACTTATAGAAATGGGCATTGACTATAATTCTCTATCATGAAAATCGAAGTCTGATAAGGATTAACAATATATATATATATATATATATAATTGATTTATGAGTACAGCAAAATTTATACATTACAATAAGTAGAGACATCATTGGTGATTATAGTCGGGGAACTAAGCAAAACTATAAAACAACGAAGGACCCTTTTTGTCCAGTACTTTTCAAGTTGGGAACACCGGAAAATTTAAATAAAAACGGGGGTATATATCTATAATATATAAGTAGAATGGCCAGATAGAGTGGAGAAGAAAAAAAAATTAAGTAACCCCTGTATCCAGAAGTTCCCCAAATATATCAAGAGTGTGACTGTTTAACTGCCTACACAGAGAAGGGTGATTCATGGAAATATAAATCGCCTCTAGAAATTTGAGATGGAATTTATTTCTTGCCCTGTGCAGGACAGAAAAACGATCATCTTCATAACGAGTTCTGCAGTTATTTATAGTGAGCAGATGCTCACCAATTGCCGAATCCATTGTTTGGGAATGCCCGGATGTTAATCGGCCTGACAAAAGAGATCTGGGTATATGCTGCCTAACCCTCACTTCGAGACGTTGACAAGTCATACCTATATATGTCGAATTGCATCGACAAAATTTATAAATTAAATTACTTTGTTTAAAGATAGGTAGCTCGTCCTTGTTGGTAGAATTAATGGCCGGCCTTGAAGTGAATATTGGTCTTAGGTTAACAGCATTAGAGCAATGATACACAGATGAGGCAATCTTATTTGCAATGGATTTGGTAGCAAAACCAACCCACAGGAGCCTGAAGTATACGGGACACTCTAAAGGACCAAAAACTTTATTGGTGTCCCTGAACTTTGTCACCATATACTTGATGTTACTGTCAATGACATCCTCTGGGTACCCATTATCTATAAAGATATCCCTGATGGCTCTAAGTTCATTATCAATCTTGCACTCACTACAAATGTTAAGAGCTCTGTAAGAAAGACGTTTAATTAGATTAAGTTTCCTAGTTTTGGGGCAAAAGAATGCCAATTCAAATATAGCCCAGTAAATGTGGGTTTACTACAAACACATGTGAGAAAAGAATAATCTCCTCTTTCAACTAGCACATCTAAGAATGGTAACTGACCATTACTTTCCTCCTCCATAGTAAATGACAAGGAGGAGTGTAGCCGATTCAATCTATCAAAAAATTTTAAATACAAATGACCTTGTCGAATCTCTGCTGCATAGCCTGGAACAACAGTATAAGGCATCAACATTTACTTAAACGAAAAATTAAAAAAATTAAAAAAAAAACAAATAACAGGGTTAATGATTTTTAACAGGAAAGAGCCCTCTCCATTTAAAGTTGCATGCCTCAGAAATTAGCTGACGAGTTCACATACGTCAGGAGCAATATCTCATCTACTGGAAGCGATGTCAACATTCACATACAGAAAATGTAGACTACTATTGACAGGTTGTTGATCATACGGAAATCTGATCTCTTCAAGAGTATGACTGTATTAGTACTACTGTATGGATGCACCACTTGGACTTTAATGAAGTGAATGGAGAAAAAGCTTGATTTTTACAACATAAGAGTGCTATGTACAGTCTTAAGCTAATTCTGGAAACAGAATATCACAATACAGCACTTATGTCCTATCTCAAAAAGCACTGAAGTTAGACACAAAAATGATGAGAACTGCTGGTGAAGGTAAGGTCGACCTCATAAGCAATATTATCTTAAGGACTCCTACACATGGACGTACCAGTATTGGCCGACCAGCAAGGACTTACGTATATCAGCTATGTGCGGACATGGAATGCACACTATAGGACTTATTAGGTGTGGTGGACGATAGGAAGGGATGGTAAGAGTGTGTAAGGGAACTCTGTGTAATCAGCACACACCTTGGTAGTGATGAAGATGATGATGAAGAGGAGGATATATATATATATATATATATATATATATATACTCATTTATACATGCACACCCACTTTATATATATATATATATATATATATATATAAAGTGGGTGTGCATGTATAAATGAGTATATATATATATATATATATTTGTTTCTATGTCTATCTCTCTCTCACTATATATATATATATAGATATATATTTCAATAACATATTTTAAACTTCATCATAAAATAAAAGGTTATATTCAACTTCATTATATATATATATATATATATATACACACACATACACACATGTGAGAGAAATTGGTGAACGATGTTAGATATATCATGGTACATATGATTTTTATAATTTACTGGACGTTCCATGGAGTTTTTAGTTGCCTGCTCTCATTATGCTGCTTAAAGATACTGATATTTTGGGGGCGGTGGGGGCGGCAGAAATTAAGACTTCTTAGTGGCATTTGATAATTATATCCTAAATTTAGGAGAATAAAAGCTGCAGCCCGATAAAAAAAAGCAATCATTCAGCAGCAAATTAGATTTAAAATTGCTTTAATGGTGTAGTTGATAGTAATTAGAGTGGATTGCTTTGATTTAATTTTTGCTATAGTGTTCCTTTTTCTTTGATTAGCATTTTATTAAAGAAAGAAAGAATGAAAAATATAGTTATTAGAAGGAAAAAAAAAGGAAAAAAGAATCATTTGCATGCAAAAAGGAAAAATAAGATCAGAAGAAAGAAAGAAAGAAAGAAAGAAAGAAAGAAAGAAAGAAAGAAAGAAAGAAAGAAAGAGTTCCACTGGTAAACAAAAAAAAGCAATTGACTTGTGAAAAAAAGCAGAAATAGATAAATAGAGGGAAAAAAAGAAAGAAACGAACAAACAAGCGAACAAAAGTCTAGTGAGACGAAAGAAAGAATGGAAAGAAGGAAGGAAGAAAGAAAGAAAGAAAGAAAGAAAGAAAGAAAGAAAGATATGAACAAAGAAACAACTAGATAAAAAAAAAAGAAAGAAAAGCACGCACGAAAAAAAAAAAAAAAAGGGAAAAACGAAAATAAAAAAAAAATCAACTGAAAGAAAGAACAAAATACTAAACCTGCCGGAGAAGAATGAAAGAAGATAGAAATTAGGATAATTAGGCGCCAAAAGAAAAAAAAGTAAATTAAAAGAAAATTCTACAGAAAGAGATGAAAATCTACAGGCAGAATAAATGGGAAATGTAAAGAAATTCAAATTCAACCCAAATGAAACGAAAATAAAACAGGAAAAATAAAAACTAAAACAGAACATAAAAAATAGTCTGGATGGAGTGAGAATTAATGAAAGACTAAAGTCACAAGGAAACAAGAAAAAATATTTCAAAAAGACGAAAACGGAATGAAAAATATAAAAAGCAAAAAAAAAAAAAGAAAAGAAAAAACAACAATCCCTTGAAAAAAGAAACAACCAGAAAGGAATAAAATAAATAAATGATGCGGGAAAAAAAGAAAGAAAATTTACAAAAAAAATCGAACAATTTTTCCTGAGTTCAATATCATGGCCCACCCTATCTAATTTCCTGAGGATAAAAAAAACAAAACTCAAGCAAGCAAGAAAAGTTTAAGGAAGTTTTTTAAATTAGAAAATGCGAAAAAGTAGTAAAATGATTCTAAATGATTCTATCGCGCTTATACACAATTATTAGCCCAGAAAATGCAGATATCTTTCGCTGGCGTACGTATAACCCAGCCATTATGCACACCTCAAAGCTACAAAGCTAGTGTCGCATATGAATTACTAATTGAGTTCGATCCATCTCAGGTGCACTGTACTAACAGTCTCGTGTCAAATCAAAGCTATGCTTATCTCTGAGGGCACTTCAACGTGATCTCATCATTAGCGAGCGAGTCTTTCAAAATCAAATACTACTGAGCAGTGGGTTCAATCCTCGCAAGGCGCTTCATATTAGCTGCCTTGTGCCAAATCCTTGCTGTGCCTAGTTTTATCTATTTGTATTTTTTAAATCAAGATGGCAACATATCCTCTTTAGATGGCAATCTGATGAAATTAGTCGATCAATTTATACAAAAAATTCCATTTTTTAAGTTGACTTTAACAGATTTGAAGTCAGTGTTTTCCTTCTCCAAGATTTGTTGCCATATCCAAGGTTAAAGAGCTCAATTTGACTATTTACTCATATCTGAAGAGAGATTTGATTGATTCATACTTTTCCAAATGGTATTAGCGCCATCAGATTCAAACAACCTCGGCCAGGATTTGAACTCGGTTACCGTGTCCATTTTCTATGACGATAACTACTGCACGACGAGCACTCCCGAGACCAGTTTATATACCACGGTAGCTATATCTCATCTACTGAGCGATATATCAACATACGCATCAGTAAAGTATGGACAGCTTTTGACAGGTTATCATCCATATGGAAATCCGACCACTCTGATGATTAAAACGAACATTTTTTCAAGCTGTTGTCGTGTAAGTACTATTGGATGGTTGAATCACCTGGAATCTTACGAAACATGCTGGGCATTGCAAGGAAGAACTCATTAGCAACGTTCTCCAGCGGACTCTTACACATAGATACTCTAATGTTAGCTTACCAGAAAAACTTGCATTAAGCAGCTTTGTGCTGATACTGGATACTGTCTAGAGGACCTAACAAGAATAATGTCCGATAAGAAGAATAGCGCGTGTGCGCGCGCGTGTGTGTGTGTGTGTGTTAGAGAGAGAGAGAGAGAGAGAGAGAATCCAAGGAGTTCATGGTGTCGGCACGCCTTGAGGATAATCGTGAAAGGGGTCTAATGAATTGTGCGTTCGATTCTCGTTTATTGCCCCATGATCGCGGTTCAGAGACAAATCTTAGCAGCACTTTATTTTTATTGGAAGTTTCACTCAGTGTAATGGTTAAGGAGCTAACTTGCAGACTTTTGTTTGTGGTCTCACTTCTATTTCGCTGATACCCCAACTTCTATTTATTTTTTTTTGCCAAACTAAGCAAAGCTTAGTAATTGATTACTACTGTGTGGTGAGTTTGATCCTCGCTAGTTACCCTCTACTACTAGATTTGAGGTTAAGCTTTGTTTCAGAAAAAAAAACTCATCCTGATATGGTTTTTAGCAAACTTATTTTGGAAAACCATTACTATTACGAAGTGAGTTCAATCAGCATAAGTCCCTCTAAACTTAGATTTTATATATGTATTTACCCACCCCCTCCACGGGTAAGATGAGACACAAGGTAATTTTTAAACGGATTAAAGGCGGGTTTAATTCACTGTTTTTCTTCTCCATGACTAGTTGCATTAGCAAAGCTAAATATATCAGTCAGCCCTACTATTTACCTAAAGCTGCTGGAAGATGTGATGGATTCATGCCTTTCCGAAAGGGTTTACCGCGAAATGAAAGCAAACAAGTTTGTCCAGTTTTTGAACTCGTGTTACCAAATCTATGAACTATAATAACTGTTTCTCCAACTAAGGTCTTGTATAAAGTCTAAACAATTATCAGTGTGTGTGTGTGTGTGTGTGCCTGTTTGATGAGGAATTGTTAGCAGGCTTGTTTCACTGCTGAATTACGGCTGAGTAATGAGTTCGATCTTCAACAGCTCCCCCATACTTCTAGCCTTATGCCATATTTAACTTAAACTTAGTTCATTTGCAGTGGTGCACGAGTTAGAAAACTGGCCGTGGAAACTTAAGTAGTTAGTTGGATTCTCACAAATTTTCGAATATGTATTTTTCAACTCCTAGGCACAAGGAGGATGTGAGTCAAAATCAATATTTTCAGCGGAATTTACCAGGTTTGGATTTTTAATTTTCCTTCTCCTAGACGGGTTACCATATCAAGGTTAAAGAGCTCAATCTGCATTACTATTTACCAGTTGCTGGAGAGAGAATAATTGGTTTCATATATTTTCTATGATAATTAGCGCTATGTGAAATACAAACAGCTTTGTCCAGGTTTTGAACTCGGATCATCGTCTCCTTTTTCTACGGGCGTAGATATTTCTCCACAAAAAAAGGTTTTCCTAAATGTGTGGCCTTATGCTAAATGTAAGTTACAAACCATCTGTTGTAATAAGTTAAAAAGTTTTTGGTGACTGTAGTTCAGGGTGACTCGAATGCTCCCTTTTCGATAGCTACTATACGAAGGTGTAATTCAATCCCAGGATTGAACCACTTTACCCTTGCTCCTTACGTTATAATGCTGAGTGTTAAGCAAGGAGGCACCAAGTACCATTTTGAGTCTTTGGTATGACTCGACGTGGGATTAAAAACCAGGTCTCCCAGGCCACTGGTGAACACTCGAACCACTATGCCAATGTGTGCATCATATTTTTTAACTTTTGCTGTATCTATGTTGAGACATCCTAGAGAATAAAAATAAACCTTTATAAAACCAGAAAAAAATATTTATCCCTTCTGAGTTCATATTTACCAAGTTGACTTTAGTTTAAACCTGTCTTTGGCAGGATGTGACTCAAGGTCAATTTTAAATGCAGTGAAGCTGGTTTGAATTAAGAGTTTTCCTTCTTTCCAGTTGTTATTGCAAAGCCAAAGAACGCAGTCTGCCCTACTATTTAAACATAGCTATTGGTGGGAGAAACAATGGATTCATGCCTTTTCCAAGAGTATCAGCCTTTAGTGAAACGTCGACATGATCAGCCAGACTTTGAAGTTGACCCACCTAATACATTTCATACGATAATAATCGTTATACTACTTGCGCCTCCCCGAGTTTCTTTATAATGATTCCATAACAGTTCATATACTTTCATTTGCTGAAGAATTCTACAGCTGTAGACGGTGTATTCTACAGCTGGAGCTGCATCTCAGCATATGACACTAAACTATCTGATATCGAGGCTCAAGCCCTGGAGCATTGGGGAATGTGGAGTAACCATTCTGAACTTGAGTGGTCGTACTTCTAAGGGTCTCAATTTTGGAGCAAATAGAACTGTTCATGATTAAAACAATTCAACTATGTGGAAACACATGATTAATTGTTTGTTGTACTATTATCATTATATTGATATACTTGAAAGTATTTAACTGTTGGTTAAGTCGGCTGGGTGTGTAGAATTCACCGACTGCTTCTCTGCAGTCCTGGATCTGACACTAAGCAATCTGATGGGGAAATTTCATTAATGATGGAGCTTTGGGGAATGCAGTTTATCCCTTTTTGCCATCGCTCTCAGGGCCACTCTGACCTGAAGCAATATCATCTAACAGGGTCTATCTATGAGTAAAATAGAACTGTACTGCGTATTTACGCTAAATTGAATTGTTTAAAATTGGACAGTTTTGACATTTAACTTTGTAAACAAAAACTCTACCTGCACTAAACTGAATTATTTAAATCGGGGTTAAATGACCCAAAAAGGGTTGATACGCCGTAAAACAAAACAACCAACTAGCCAAACATTTCACTGTTTGCAAAAAATACAAATATTTAAAACCCTCTCAAAAGTATAAACGGTATTTGACATTAAATAACGATCAAGGGTTCAGATCCCGTTAAGCTCAAAAACCTAAACACACCTATAATATATATATATATATATATATATATATATATATATATATATATATATATATAAGTTTGCAAGAAAAATTTTGTTCGATTTTAAAATAAGTATGAAAAAACAAAGTAGTGACAATTATAGATGAATTTAATCATTAATGTATCCGACATTGATTTTATTTATTTATTCTATCAGTCAACCAGTGATTGTAAATCACGCTTTTATGATTCCTTATATTTTGACCGATAATATGAGATCTCACTTTTAACAATTTAAAGTTAGTCTAAGTCCATCCAAATTGTTTATAAACACCTAGAAAGAAAGAAAGAAAGAAAGAAAGAAAGAAAGAAAGAAAGAACCTGGTCGACGGAAAAATGAGTTGAAGAAAGAAAAAATAAATGAAAGAACGAAAGAAATTGCTGATCCATTGGAAAGAAAGAAAGAAAGAAAGAAAGAAAAAAAGAAAGAAAGAAAGAGGTAGATAAGTATTAAAACGAAAGAAAGAATAAATGAGTGAAAGGAAAATAAGAACGAAAGTGAACAAAAGAAAAAAAAGAAAAAAAAGAAAAAAGAAATCTGGTCGACAAAAAGAAAGAAAAAGAAATAATAAATTCGTTGGCAGAAGAAAGAAAGAAGGGAAGAAAGAAAAAGAGAAAGGTGAATATTAAATAAGAAAATACGCGTCTATTAGCAAATCATGGTGTTGCTAAAAGAACTACTTCCAAAAAATTATTGGCCAAAGAAATAGTTTCATTTTAGAAAGTAAAACAGCAAATAATATTCATCTAATATAATTTAAAATTTTTTCATGAATGACCCAAGCAATTCCTGAAACTAAGCCGAAAATGGCGTAACCTTAGAGGGACGAACAGGTGGATATTTGGTGGATCACAAGATCAAGAATGGCCTCTTTTCTATTTCACAGAGGCGAGAACTTTTTTTATAGCTGTTTTCAGAAGCCTTAGTTGTTAAGATTAAATAGCTGCGATTGTTTAGTTATGGTTAAACTGTTAAAAATTGACAATACCTTGCATTTCTCATAA
Organism: Sepioteuthis lessoniana; assembly: GCA_963585895.1. NCBI lineage: Eukaryota > Metazoa > Mollusca > Cephalopoda > Myopsida > Loliginidae > Sepioteuthis > Sepioteuthis lessoniana. The sequence goes on along the minus strand of OY757912.1, from coordinate 119,718,894 downwards.
TATACTGAACATGATCTTATTCGAATACAAATCTCCTCTCGAGTGCTTGGAAAGGGTATCACCACGATAAAGCCACTCACAATAGTGCTCAACATTTAAAATTGAATTACCATGACCAGAAAATCTGCCGAACACCTAGGCATGATATACGGGAACACTGGACAGCTGTTTCGACCTTATTAGGTCTCATCAGCAGTGTATCGAAACAGCGACCACAGATTGCAGTGCCGAAACTCTACTACTGAGCTACCAGTTCATTACGCACAATTTAATTCATAATATTAATTCCTCTACTTAAAAAATAAAAATATGTACATTTAGATAAACAGTTAATTTCTAATTTTCATCCACGACTTTTTCCAAAGAGAAAGGCAGTTGCAGGTAATATGAATACAAGGCCAAATAGTAATATTCATGTATACACTCCTTTTCCAAATTCTGACATTTTTCCAAGTTTTTTTCGAGTTTGATATAAAGCTAACAATGTCGTGGCCGCGAACTTCTCCAGCTGTAATGGCGAATGAAGAAAAAACATGGAGTCACCAACAATAAAAACTTTTTCAGCATTTCGTTGCCCCTCCACTCGTTTGTAAGGCAGAATCAGTTTTGCAAGACATGTACTTTAACGAAGCGCCTTGTCGGCGGGGCTTAGAATAAATAACTTGAGTGCATCCATTGCAGAAGGATAGGGCCCTTCGCGGAAAAGAATATGACAATAAACTGAATCTGATGTTGAGACTCGAGAGAGCGTGAAGTACTTTACTGCCATCAATCCCAGGTCCACTCACACCAAGTAGTTTGCGCAGTCGGCTGGCGGGGGGCTGTAGAATACTCCGACTACTTCTCTGCACAGGGGTAAGACCCCCCAACGAGTGTCCTTTGTATGACACTGAAAATCTGATGGTTAGGTCGCAGCAATGCTGGAGCTTTGGGTAATGTGGAGTACCCCTTCATTGCCATTGCCTCCAGGTCCACTCAGGTGTGGTAGCAACTGATAGGGACCTATCTATGGGTTAGATAAAACTAAAGTGCGTACTTACTGAATTGTTTGAAATAGAACTGTTTTGACACTGAAACTGCGTACTTATGCTAAACTGAATTGTTAGAAATGGAACTGCGTTTGTATGCTAAACTGGATTAAATAGAACTGATTTTGAGATTGAAGCTGTAGTTATGCTCAAATTAATTTTCTGAAATAAAACTTTGACATTTGATGGTGAGTAAACAAAAACTGTACTAAACTGAATTGTTTGAATTAGATCTGTTTGACTAAAGTGAATAACTTGTAATTGAGACATTTTTTACTGTTAAATTGTGTCCTTATGCTAAACTGAATTGGTTGAAATAAAAAATAACCCAAAACGGATTAACTTGCCGTTAAAATCAATCTTTTGTAAACTCTGAAAAAACAATATTTGTCATCGATCTGCTTCTAGCTTTTATGAATAGTGCTTGATAAATCAGTTTTAAAAATTAGAGTCTTGTCATGGGTCAGATTTTTTAAATTTTCTCCATAAATTTTTTGACCGTAATAAGATTAGAACTCTGCGAGATATTTCACTGACTTGTAGGTGAAAAGTTTTAACATTTCGTTTCGTAAGAAGATGAATTGTCTTCCTAAACATAATTTCAGTGAACATATTTTCGATTGACGGAATTAGAAAATTTGACCAAAATTCGGTGTATCCTCTATTGAGGTAGAGATTACCATAAAACCCTGCTAACTTTTTTGACATATAAACAAACTTCGTAAATGAATTGTCATTATTCAGAATATTTTGACTATTGATCTAATATTTTTTGTTACACTCGTAATTTATCGGTTGATATGTCCTTCGGCCTTCTTCAGGTCTTTCACGTCAAACGGTAGTCCACGCAGAATCTCAAACTGGACCCTTCCGAGTGAATTCCTGATTTCGACATGAAAGGCCGAAAGACATATCGTTGTGATTATAGCAATAAGTTAGTAAAGTTGGCGACTGTAGTCGAGGGCGACCAGAAAGGTCCCTTTTAAATAGCTACTATGCCGAGGTGTAGGGGAGGGCGCTTCTCCTTTCCCTTGATTGTTCCATTTTACCCTTGATATGTACCGTTTATTGCTGAGTGGTAAACAAGGAGGTATCAAGTACCATGTTTAAAGTCTTTGGTATGATGCAACCTGGGATTGAACCCAGGTCTCCCAGATCATTGGCGAACACTCTACCCAATGGGCCAATAGCATTAAAGATAAGATAAATAGTCCGAATATTCTAAAGTAAAAGTAAAGTTAGCAACCGTAGTTGAGTTTGACCCAAAGGCTCCCTTTTCGATAGCTACTACACCAAGGTGTAGGGGAGGGCGCTACTCTTTTCTATGGATTGCTCCACTTTACCATTACCTTATAATGCTTAGTGTTAAGCAATGAGGCATCGAGTACCATTTTTTGAGTCTTTGGTGTGACTCGACTGGATATTGAATCCAAGTCTCCCGGGCCATTGGCGAACACTCTAACCATTATACCAACATGCTAAGTAACAGAAATTATCAAGCTTCATATCAGAAATTTAGACAAAATATAAATGAATGGGTGATTATTTTTCCTCGGTAATTATCGTTACATATTTCGTTGATACAACACCAGATAAATGTTCCAGCTGAATCCGACTGTCAATTCATCATTAGATATTACTTTCATCCAATCATCCTCGAATTCTTCTCTTTATGTTGTATATTGACCTTCGACCCGGTCAAACATGCCATTCCAAGTGATGCACCGGAAGGAAGTGACACATTCCGATGGCAGTTATGAGAAGAAATCGCTAAGGCAGGCTTGGCTGACAAAATGGGACATAGTACACTCATATACTGATGCACCGGAAGAGAGTGACCTCTGAACTGCATGACAGTTATTTCCGCTTGATGACGATCAAACATGCCATTCCAAAGATTGAGTGGGCGATTGAACTATTACATTACTCAGTGAAGACAGGAAGTCAGTGAGATGGAGATCAGAGAAGTTGGAGAAATGATGTGGTAGAGAAAGTCACCACTCAGCAGAAGGGGCCTCGGGACCCCCCAGTGAGTTTGGAGACCCGTTGGTGACAAGATGCGGTAGAGAAAGCCGCATCCAGCGGAGTGAGCTCCCGGGCCTCCGGTTGAGCTGCCCTGGAGAACGAGAAAGACACAACGCTGATGGCCATAAGAGTGAGGGTCAATATGTTGAACTTCTGTTCGGTCTCCAACTCCCTCTCACGCACAAACCTTTACAAAAAAGTGAGAGGTATATTTTTTTAAAGAAGTCTTCGCTCGGCTTTTATTCATTGTGTCAATATGTATTCTGCATGTACATGTGTATATGCATATGAGTATACAACATAGATTAGTTTAATTTTTTTTTTTAAGCTTCATAATTTCTATTCTTTAGAGTATTCAGACAATTGTCTTCATATTCGCTATGTTTCGGTAGATGCATCCTTCTTCAGGTGTTTCCAGTCGAACTCTGGAGTAAACACAGATGTTCGAACCGAACCCTTTAATTAAACCACGCGAATAGTTTGTTCTACATTCCGTTTACCCTAACTGAGTACACCTGTTAATCTATTCCTTGTTATCTTTATCGGTAGTCAGGATTGAACCAGTGACCTCCATATGATTTCCCTCAGAACGCTTATATCCTTACTGCTACGTGTCCTGCTGCTCAATTCATAAAGAATCTTAGGGACTTACATATATAATGTTTTTATCAACACTATGAATTACTACTTATCATTATTATGTTGGATGTTTTTTAACCTTAGCTCATCTTGCATTTATTTTCATCTTGCATTTTTCATTATTGGTTGCATTTTCGAATTCATCTCTATACTGGATCTGCTCAAAAGGTCACGGTAACCCAACATATTTGCTGCTACTTTAAGATATCTCATTCTCCAATGTAAATCTCCCATGTATGCTTTAACTTCCTCTCATAAGAGCAGATGGTTTCCCTTTTCTTTTCATATATGGTCAGCTATACCCGACTTTTCAATTTCAACTCGTTCTTCTGATTTTCTATGTTTTTTTTTTTCTTTAGCCATCTGCAGTCTTACTTTTTTATACTTTGATATTAAACCTACTCTGTGTTTGGCCTTTTTATATTTAAACTATTTCATTAATTCTATTTCTGAAAATTCTGTCACAGAAATTATCTTCTGTTTTCACCGATTTATTTTTCATTTGCTTGGTTATCATTTTTCTTTTTTCAGTGTATATTGCTTTAAGGATTTTGTCCTGAGGTTTAAATGTCATCCGTGGTCTGATTGTATGATTTTCTCATTTCTTGTGAAACTTGAACCACATTTTTGACACATCTGAGTGGGAACAAAACCAATGTTTTGGTCACATCTTGAAGAGTTTTATAATTTTTCCATTATTCAAGTGAAATTTGGGTCATTTAAGAGACTAAATTTCTTGTCCTGATCGGCAAAGTTTTACCAGACAAGTCTCAGTCAATAATTGACAAAAGGTGGATTTTTTCTGTACTGAATCTTGCTGCTAAGACATCACTCAAAATGACAAACACGACAGATTTTCCACTGTTGGCAATTAGATTCCTTTGAGAGGGAGTTATTTTTATTGGAGAGTCCATAATTATTTTCCGCCAAAACGTAGTGATTCCATAATTTATTCCCCTGACTTGTGTTGAAAAAAGTCTTGATTAGGTTTTTTCTTCAAACAACATGTATATGCATGTACTATACTCTGTCCTAATTAGACACTAACAAGAGGTGATATCATAATTTCTGTGGCTAAAATGATACTACTATCCTTAGCACCATTTGCAACTTTAGCAACCAAAATGTGTATAATCTTGTCTCATCAATAAAAACGTGCATCTCTTTATCTCTTTTTTCTGTTTACGATGTAGCTATTGATTAAGTAGGATTATATTTCAATTGAATATTAACATCATCTTGTGAGATCTCACGTTCTCATTCAGTCACCTTCAGTGGAGAACGTCCGAGAAATTTTTAATAGATTATTTTATCTTATTTGAGGTAATTATGATAGATTATTTTATGCATTTTAAAATGGAAATTTAGTTATTAGAATAGAATATTTTACTCTATTTGATGTATATTTCATGAAGCCAGAAAGTTTTGGATATTAAGCAATGTATGTTTTTCTTAGATTTGTGCCAAGTTTATATTTTCTGTATGAAAACTTGGAAAAAACAATTTCTATGATTTGGGAGTCTATACTTTTTGCCTTATGTAGCAGTAATACGATGACAGAGAAAAATGGATATAGTGCTCTGTCGTTACTTTACGTGCAGACAGCTATTTGCCAAGAGTGACCTGCGGAAGGCCTTGAGAGGATAAAGAAAATAGTCATAATCCAAGATAGATCTGTAAAAGTAAATAGGATGTCGCCATTGGCAAGCAGAGAGTCATGAATACAGACCACATGATAAGGTTTAGGAGAAGACACAGAGTCAGAACCCAGTTGAGCCAAGATGGCCGATGACTAAAACAAAAACAAGCAGGGAAACTCGAATATACCAATTCTATCAATATAGTAATAGCCGTTTTTATAGGCAAATTTTCTTCCTTGCAAACCGTTCTTTGAAAGCCCACGAACTCAAAGTCGGTAAGAAAACTATATAAAGTGCGTGGCATTTGGTTTCATTCTTTAATATACCATTAGAATTTTAAAAGATTCTCGTAGAATCCTTTAGATGGACATTATTGTTTTCAAAAGAAAAATATTTGTGTATTTTTATAGGTGACACTGTATATAATGGTAAATTTTCTTATAAAAGCCGTCAATATGATATATATAAATATATAAGATTGTAATTAAAATTTATTGTTAAAAGCGATTTTCATCATTAAAAACTTTACAGCACCCTATGCTCCGTGTATCAGAATGGTGAGCAAAATTACAATATTCTCAACTATAAAATAGCATAACAATGAAAGCAGAATAAAAATTCAAAGTTTTGTGTTTCACGTTGCCAACCTCATGTGATCCAGTATACGACCCTTCACAAAAATACTGTCATACCAAAATATCAACAAATAAGCATGCCATATTTACAAAAACTGTTTACTGTTTTACTTACCTCTTACACACACACACACACACACACACACACACACACACACACACACATACATATACATATACATATATATATATCGTTATGTGAGCCGGGTTTCTCCTCCTAAAGATCGATGACGTGCAACTCAGAGTTGGGAGTTATTCTATCTTATAGTGGAATATATATATATATATATATATATATATATATATATATATATATATATATATTAAGGGCAGACTAGGTTCTTCAGCCTTGGTGAGGCAACTAGTCTAGGGGAAGGAAAACTCTGAATTCAAACCTGTTAAACTCCACTTACAAATTGACCCTGTGTTATATCCTGCCCGAGTGGAGGGGTTGGTAAGTATAAATATATATATATATATATATATATATATATATATATATATATATTCTGAAAAAATGAAGACAATACGTAAAATTAAATCGACTGGTTTTAAGGATAAGCTATCTTTCAAGCGTTACATGTCAATTTAGATTTTAAGGTTTGCTTCCTCTTCTTCTAATATATATACGTGTGTGTGTGTGTGTGTGTGTGTGTGTGTGTACAATGTCATAGAAGCCGTTAACACAATTTTCCAATAATTCTCTGTGCTCTCATTAGAAATTAGATATGCTTACGTTCCGAAAGTATCGTATTCATAAGCAGTGAAATAAAATATATATTACTGGTTGTATTTTGTGGCAAAATGAATAGTTTCAGATCATGGTAAAATACAGAAGAATTCTTTAACTCCCACCTGGTGATTTTATGAAGGGGGGCGCGGTGGTTTTCCTCTCAAAATCATATGGCTACTACTCTATTAAATACCCACACAAATTTTTGTTATCACTTACTCAATTCTCTTTTTCTCTCACCATCTATCTATCTATCTATCTATCTATCTCGGTTCTAATTTTTTTCAAAGCCGGCGGCTCTATATGTGTATGTATATGTGTGCATGTTTGTGTGTGTGTTCTCAACGAGCACTCACTTTTCCTAGACTCTCCTATTATCTTTCGAGTCTTACGTTGATATATTTTTTTCCGGTTGACTCCCAGCCTCAAGGGAGACAACTCATTAATATGGTTACACCGCAAAGTTCACAAAGTGCGACCCCTGCTCGCAGGCTGCGCCGGTTGACAGTGGGTAAAGGATTCTTGTTATTGCTGAGGCGGCCAGCATCATGACGATGGTGGTCCGATTGATGACGATGGATACAAGAACGATTAGTGAAATGAGAAAAAAAAGACAGAAACGAAACAAAACAAACAAACAAACAAACCAAAAAAGGAAAAAAGAAAATAAAAGCAACGAGGAAAGTAAAGTTGAGAAAAAGGAAACGTATTCACTAATATAGAAAACACTAAATGACTTTACTGAATGCAAGACGATTCTTGAAATTGTTTGGGTTCCCGTGGTAACAGCGGCCATTGAAAATTTTGATGCTTCCATTGAAGAAGCATTGAAGGATTCAAATAAATGTTTTACAGTTTTTTCGATTATGTTGAGAATTTGGATGATTCAAAAATGAGATTCAACGCGATTGTTGAAAATAAAGAAGGTGTCCTCATGGTGTAATGGTTAAAGCGATTGACAGCGGAATCAGAGTAAACGAGTGTGTACTCCAGTCACGCTATTACATTCACTTTCGGGCAAATACCCTTGGGAAAGGTATGAACCCCCTTATCCTCCTAGCTATAGGTTGAATAGTACCACTACTGTTCTTCTAGGAGAATGACTTTGGCATTAAATACCATTCAACGGTTGATATGCCATTAAACAAAGAAAACAAACCAAACCACACAAAATCAAGTGAAATGGAAATTGCTTGGTACTCACGTTACAACATCTTCAGTGCATTGGTTTAATAGAGATCTGGCTATACTTCGCTGTTTCTTCCTGTGTTAGAATTACAGTATATATATATATATATATATATATATATATATATATATATATGTGTGTGTGTGTGTGTGTGTGTGTGTGTGTGGTAAAAACAAAAAAAAACTGTTGTGTGGCCAACAAACCATTCACTAAATAATTATTTTGAGGTTAAGCATATTTTCGGGGCCAAACTATCAATGTCCTAAGCGAAAGCAGCCCAGCATTATCTTATAATAAAAATAAACTTTAAAAAGTCTGATTATATTTGTATGTAAGCCTAACCCAGAGAAATGTCACATGGTATATATATATATATATATATACACAAATACATCGAACCTCGCGACATATATATATATATATATATATATTATCCTCATCATAATCATCATCAAGTCACCTTATCTGCACAGATTTTCTTCACTTTCTCTCCCCATCAATCTCTATCCTCCATCGCTCCCAGCAAGTCTTCCCAACTACAACTTGTGTCAGTACAGAGCTGATGTAAATAAGTTCTTGCTGGTCAACCAACACTAATATATCCATGTTTAGGGGCCCGTAGAAAAACAACACTCATGATTTAGTCCTTGCTTCTCCAGCAGTGTCCTTCATATCTTGTTCGTCTTCCTTGGATGGGTTTCGAGATGGGAGTTAATTGGCCGTACAGTTGTTTCGCGAGGGTTTTGCTTCCAGGATTTGATCAAGATAACTCGTAGCATTCTTTTGTTGCTTGCATCTAGTTTTTTTTTATCTGTGCGTTTTGTTCGCGTCCACGTCATTCATCCATACAGTAAAACTGACACAGTCACAGCTTAGAAGTAATACGGTTTTATTTTATCGGATCGACCAGACTTCCATATGATCGATAGACAATCAATAGCAATTCACCCTTTCACTAGGCATATACTAACATCACTATTTGAGCAGCAGTAGCCATATCATTTTATTTGCCATTATGATGGGAAAAACGGACCATCGAGCGTTTTCCAGGGTACATCATTTGACTTTGTGGCGACTTTTTGTGGTCGGCTCTCTCATGAGATCTATCACCTACTCCTTATTTAACCAGTGGATACCTGATATATATATATATATATATATATATATATATATATATATATATATATATATATATATATATTTCAATATTCGGTCACATTAGGATAATAATTTTATTTCCATCCTGTTAAGAGCATTGATATCAATCAAAATCTCTAAGATAATTTTTAACAGTACGTCATAAGATCCAATAAGAAAATAAAATAAATTACCACCAGATAGGAGGGGTAGTCAAAGGAAGGAAGGAGAGGGAGAAAATAAATCCATTTCAGCTATGCTTTGCCTTTACCCATGTAAGGCTAGTTCCGGTCCCTTCTCGTTTCAGATTAAAATAACTACAAAACCAATAAAATTAACAATTTAGCAATTACAGTAATACATATCCACATTTCAAACATTTCTAACAAAATTATCAATTTTGATTTTTGTATGTCATCATTCATTTACATAGACCTCTTTCCCAGGAATAATTAAATATTCGAAATTTGAATAATTTACTTGTCCTGACGGACTTGTTTCCTACTCCGGATTTACAGGATTGAAGAACACACACACACACACACACACACACACATATATATATATATATATATATATATATGTGTGTGTGTGTGTGTGTGTGTGTGTGTGTGTGTGCACACATGAACTATTTAAAACCATTATGTCAAGAAGAATTGTGGGATACCGTGATATTTACCCAACCCTTCGGTACGAGTAGGACGAGACATGAGGTTAACCTTTAAACTATTTTTAACTAGTTTGAATTCAATGATTTTTATTTACGTTCCAAATCTATGAAATCAAACTGAAGGTTTTTGTGAGTCGTGTTGAAAAATTTTACACACATAAGGACACATATAACCAGATGATAACATTACATCCAGTTTTGACACTAACTTCCAGCCCTTTCTTCACCCCCCCCCCACACACTATTTATTTATTTTAAAGCGAGTAAGAATCTATTGAAAGAATATTTTTTATAATTTTTCTCCCATAATGTGATGGATAACTGAAGAGGTTGATTTCTCTTATGGAGTGGACTCCAAAAATAAATTTATGATAGCCAAATGAGGGTTTCTTGGTTTTCTTCCAGTCATATATATATATATATATATATATATATATATATATATATATATATATATATATATGATAATTCTATAATTAGCAAATGACGATCTGTTCAGTTTTTCCTCCAATTTATTATATATATATATATATATATATATATATATATATATATATATATATATATATATATAAAATTAAACACGTGCCTGAGTAAGTTTAATTAGATTAACTATGTATAGAATAGATTATTTTTCTTCTATTGTGTTTAAAGATAAACAAAGAATTACAGATATTATTAAGCAAAATTGTACAGACATGGATGATAATTAAAAATTTTGTGTGTTTTCTTAAAGAAAAATTATTTTAAGTATTTTCAAGAGTTACTCATTGGCACATTCCAATAGATTAACACGATGTGTTGACCTCAAAATATCAGTGAGTTACTTCATCATTTTACCAAAATAGGTCAACATTCAGTCGAATCAATTTGGGGTATTTGGTAGGTACCAGTCTTTCGTAGATGAAAAATTATTAGTTTTGTTAGGAATCAGAGTTTGTCGCAGTATTTGTTGTCAGCCTTCTCTGGTAGAAAGATTTAGGAAAAAAAAGTCTCTCTTTTGATGTAAGCTGTCGAATAACATTTCAAATAAAAGTCGGAATATTTACCAAAGGCAACAAAAAAGCAATGAGAATTGTGCGTAACTTAGCGTCGCCACGAGTAAGTGATTCTCTCTGTTTCGCATGGCGTTATCCAGGTGGTTTTCTTGTTCGGCTGGTTTGATAAAGCGTTCATTGTGGATAGGCCAGTGTATTGCTATTATAAATAAAACAAAATATTGTACGTAATTATCCAACCACTAAACGAAGAGGATGATTCGAGAGAGGGTCAGTTTTAAAGAGGAGTACAACTGGTTTTCTATTCAGAATTTTCCTTCCTCAAAACCGGTTTCCATACCAATGATAAAGAGACCAGTCTGCCTACCATTTATCTAAAGTTCATCATCATCAACATCAAATAGTGCTGACAGCAAGGAGTTTCCTGAATGTATATCGCCGTCCATCCTACTCAGATATCGCTTTTCGCTGGTCCTATAGACGACATCTCATGCCCGCACAGAGCTGATGGGTATAAGTCCTTACTAGTCGACTAACACTCTGTAGGAGTCCATAAGAAAATGTTACTTATGAGTTCATCCTTACTTTTACCAGCAGTACCTATAATCTTCTTTTTGATTTAAGTGGTTTGTGAGATAGGAGGTACGTGGCTGTACAGATGCTTTTTGTGGGGTATGATCTTTCTAGTTTTTTTCTATCCTGGTGTTTGGTTAGATTCCAGGTAGTGCATCCATATGGTAGTAAATACACAGCCACAACTTGCAAGATCAGATTTATGTATGATCTATTACTTGTCATTAGTATTCCACGCTTTCCCCATGCGTATGTTGATATCACTTTCTGTAGCCACAATCATATCGATATTTTCAATGTTCCATTGTATTATTATTTTTTAAAAACTGCACATTTTTTAATGTTTGTTTAATCATTTATTTGGACACAGTTATGGCTCATCGTATTCCTATCCAATACAAATGATTTTAAGATAGGTTTATTTGATCCTTAGATGAGACCCTAACAGGTTCAACAACTCCTGGTCAGAGTGCACATGGGAATAATGTCAATGAAGATGTACTCAACACTTTTCAAAGCTCCAGAACAGAAGCCACACAACCAGATACAGCGTAAGTGTCAAAATTGAGACATCCATTTTTATTGTGTCTTAACCCTCCACCGGGGATTCGGTAAACGTGCATATGTGCATGTGTTTGTGTGTGTCTGGGAATGCACATAAAAGTACAAACACTCGAATAATATCTTCATGTTCATAAAAGTGCACAGCTTTGTATATATTGCAAGGTCTTGACCATTTCTCTTAGAGTCGGTGCGGAAAATGATTAGACTACATAAAGAGAACTTTTCCCGCCTCAGATGTTATATAGTCACACATATAGTATATCCATATACATGCTTACCGAAGGTATATACAAATACACATATACATAGATACTCATGTTATATATATATATATATATATATATATATATATATAGAGAGAGAGAGAGAGAGAGAGAGAGAGAAGTTGCAGTTCGTTTGGTTGTAAAGTACTCGACAACATCTAATGAAGCATAAATCTTACAAGCTCTCAAGATTTATTTATATTAATTTTCTGTATTTAATGTCATTTCTGTCTATTTTCGCACGATTCTTTTCTAACAATTACAGATTATATTAACTCATCCGTAAAACAATATCATACACTTTGGCTTTCTTCCGAAAATATTAAATTCTTTGGCCCAAATACAGTCAGCAAAACCTCAAGTTAGATAATGCTAAACATATTCTAATATGTACATATTTTGCCGAATATCATAAAAATATTATGGGCCAATGTTATTGTTTTTGAAATATTCTCATCAACATTATTATCAGGTATTTACTGGTTTGGGAAATATTCAGTATTTGAAAATACAAGAGAGTGAAAAAATAAAAACACATAATAGAAAAGAAGTTTTTAACTACTGAATACCAAATACAATACTTACTGTGTGACCCATACATATTGCAATATCCTAATTTTTTTAGAGGCGTAGGAAATAGAATCGAGGACTTGATTTGTTTGGTTGTTTGGGTTTTATGGCATATCAACTCTTGTAGGTTATTAAATGCCATATTCATTTTAAACAAATAATCATTTCTATTTCAAACAATTCAGTTTAGCATGAGTACAGAGTTTAATTCTCAACAACATTTCTATTTCAAGCTATTCAGTTAAGTCAAACAGTTCTAATTCAGCTAATTCAGTTTGGTATTAGTATAAAGTTTGTTTACACAGAGTGAAATGTCAAAACGGTTCTATATAAAACAATTCAGTTTAGTGCAAGTAGAGTTTCAATGTCAAAAAGAGTTCCATTTCAAACAATTCAGTTTCGCATTAGCACTCACTTTAAATACAAGTAGAGTTTAGCTGTCAAAAACATTTTTATTTCAAGCTATTTAGTATAGTCAAACAGTTCTAATTCATACAATTCAGTTTAGCATAAGTATACAGTTAGTTCTATTTAACTCATAGACAGGGCCGTATTAGATGCTACCACTCCAGGCCATAGTGGACCTGGAAGCAATGGCTATGAAGGGGTGCTCCACATTCCTCAAATCTCCTGCATCACAGGAACCTTACCATCAGATTGTTTAGTGTCATATCCTGAGCACTCATTCGGTTTTGGGGCTGTCTTACCCCTCTGCAGAGGTGCAGTCGGTGTATTCTACAGCCCCAGCTGACTGGGCAACGGAGACTTGAGTTCAAATCCTGGATAAGGTTGACTGCGATTCTCTTCATGCTAATCTCCTTGGGAAAAGTATGAATCCTTCTTTAATCACCTAGCTAGGATTAGTAGGGCACATTGGGTTCTTTAGACTTGGTTCGATGAGAAGACTAGGAAAAAGAAAACTGAGTACAAACCAACAGTACTCCGCTGAAAAATTAATATTGTCATATTCTACCGGTGGTTTATTGGAGGGGTTATTCCATAAATACTTACTTTTACCGACAGATAAGGATGAGGTTGTTAGGATAGCAGTTACATTGATATTAGTGAATTCCATTTTCATTGTATACTCCATACTTTCAGCTTTGTACCAAATCAGTTTCGGTTTAAAAAACGAAATAATAAACACTGTTGTTAGGATTACTAATATGTACTGGAAAAAATATGTACTGGAAAAATATTGTCTTTTATTGGGAATCCTTTTTGAGATGAGGCTTCTTAATCTGAGTATTAATTTTATTGCGGACTTTTGTCCTCATCTTGGTAGTTTTTATTGTTTTTCTCACTACGTTTCGGCCAAATTTCACCTCTGGCCGTCTTCAAGTGATTAATGGCATATCAACTCTTGTGTGAAAAAAATGTGTACTGAAAAATGAAAGCAGCAAACGCTATAGCCTTTATGGCCATTAGTATTTAGAAAGTATTAGATAATATTATACATAACCGGGCCATTGGACTAATGGGCAGAGTGTTCGCCAATGGTCTGGAAGACCGGGGTTCAATACCAGGCCGAGTCATACCAAAAACTCAAAAAATAGTACTTGATGCCGCCTTGCTTAACACACAGCATTATAAGGTAAGGATCAAGAGTAAAAAGGAGCAATCCTGGGAATGGAATAGCGCTCTTCCCTGCACCCCGATGTAGTTGCTATTGAAAAGGGAGACTTCGGGTCACCCTCGACCAAGGTCACCAACTTTACAACATAGAAAGTACATAAAAAGTATTACAGCGTATTATACTGGGTGGTCCAAAAGTAGGTAGACTGTTAATGATAACATTTATTTTGAGATTACATATAAAATTATATTTACTTATACAATTATTACAATGATAATTAGATTTTATTGTCTACAATAATTCAAAAGCACTAAGATTTTATCTAAGCAGGTACCCAAATTGCTGTCCATCACAATTTACACAGCTTTGAAGTCTACCCTTCACGCTTCGACAAACATTTTTAATCAAGTCTCTTTATTCATTTATTTCTTGAAATGCATCCCTAATGTATTTTTCAAATCACAAACACTTCTTGGTTTTCGACAATTGACTTAGCCCTTGAGTAGTCCGCAAAAAGAATATTCATTGGGGTTAAGTCAGGTGAACGTGCTAACTAATCAGTTGAACCTCTTCGGTCTATTTATTTCTCAGGAAATGTTTCATCAAGATACAATTGGACAGCACTTGAATTATGTGCATCTTGTTGGGGATAACAGTTGTGTGAATTAGAGAGTTGTTGTAACTGTGGAAAAGCTTGATTCATTTCACCTACTGTTCACCTACTTTTGGACCATCCTGTATTTGAGCAGCATCAACTTTTTATTTCACTCTGTCGGTGGGGCTCAAGGATATACTTTCTGTATTCTCTGCTGAGGAATAGATCGCTTCAAAAGTGCTATCCCAGGAGTGATACTATACTGCTCCTCTTCTAAAGGTTTCAGGAGTGCGGAGTATCCCTTTAATCCCTTTAATTACTCCCAGGTTCACTTAAACTCGAACAAATATTAGGGCTAGATCTTTGGGTCAAATAGATCTCTCAGGGTTACATTAAGGTGTCAAAGAGATGTTAGGGTCTCATCTAGGGGTCAAATAGACTTTTATGGCCCCATATAGATCGGCTAGGGTCACATCTGTCGGTCGCATAGATCTTTTAGGGTCATGTATAGGGTCAAATAGATTTTTAGGGTTCAATCTAGGGGTCGAATAGATCTTTTTTGGTCACAAAATGGGGTCAAGTAGATCTCCTTAGGTTCCACCAAGGGGTCAAATAGATCTTTTAGGGTCCCATCTATGAGTCAGATCTTCTAGAGTCCTATTTGTGTATCAAACAGATCTAGGAGTCAAATAGATACAAGGTCCCCTGTATGTGTCAAATACATCTTTTAGGGTCCCATGTAAGGGTCAAATAGATCTGTCAGGGTCACATCTTGGAGTCAAATAGATTTTTAGGGTCGCATCTAGGGGTCAAATGGACCTTTTAGTATTCTATCTAGTATTTAAATACATCATTTAGGGTGCCATCTGTAGTTCAAATAGATCAGTTAGGATCCTATCTAGGGGTCAAATTGATATGCTAAGGTCCCATGAAGGTGTCAAATAGATAGTTTAATGTCACATGTTGGGGACAAATAGATCCGTTAGGGTCCTATCTATGTGTCAAATGGATCTTTTAGGGTCTCATTTAAGGATCAAATAGATCAGTTGGGATCCCATCCATGTGTCAAATAAATATGTTAGTGTCCCATTGAGGAGTCAAATAGATTATAAATCATTCGGAGTTGATTAGACACAGAACATGAAATAAGTGTAGATGGATTAAAATGCCGTTAAAATCAATCAATCAATCTGTTATTTTCTGAAATTACCGGAACATTTAAGAATGAGATTAATTTTGGGGTTAAGAAACGTTAAAAAAAAATTGCCCCAAGTCTGGATCGAATTGCTCGTGCTGTACTTGCACAAATCTGTTTTCGCCTAAAAAGTCTTGTTGAAAGATTATTAAGATTGGCTCATTATTTCTGGTAACCTTCCAAACAGAAATGTAGATTAATCTTTACAGTTTCCTTGGTCAATTCTATAAAAGATTGAAGAAAAAAAGGATAATAATTTGTAATTTTTTCATTCAACAGTTTAACTTTATAGATATTTTTTATATAAAGAATTCAGAACTATAAAACCTGATGAAATGTATAATGTATGTTGGTTGCAGTAAAATGTGGCTCAGAAAACATCTAACATAGAATTTACAAGCTTCATTTTATCAACAGAATATATTTTGAATGTTTAAGAACGAAAAATAAATTATTTTGGTGCCATTTGAATAGAATAAAGAAAAAAATTGTCCAGACCTTGGTCCCTGTGACTTTTGCTTATTCCTTAAACTCAGTGGATGTCATTATGAGACAATTGAGGAGATGATGAAAGAGGCTGTGACGAAGGTCATTGACACGCTCACACAAGAGGACTTCCATGGGGCCTTTCAGAAGTTGTTGTAACAGTACAACAAGTGCATTGCATCCGGAGGAGATTACTTCGAAGGGGACTAGAGTTTCATGTGTGTACTATCAATAAAAGTGCCCATACGGAAAGTCTGGAAACTTATTTAACGATCCTCGTATATATATATATATATATATATATATATATATATATATATATATATATCGAGAGAGAAAGAGAGCAAGAGGGAGAAAAAGGGAGAGAAAGAAGGAAGAGTAAAAAAACGCTTTTGTATAAAACAAAAAATGCTCTATACTAACCAGTATAGCAGGATAAAACCTAAAATTACTAGATTGGTTCAAGTACGTTTTAAAAGTCCAATCACAAACTGAGACATACATTTTTTTTTTGTTAAATCAAATCACACTCGTTTTAGAATGGACGAGGCGCCATTTAACTGCTCGCTAAAAATATTTCAACGAGGAAGTCTCATTCATGATTGTCACCATCATCATCATCATCATCATCACGTTGCGCTGCTAGTACGGATTTTCCAGACTCTCTCTCTCTCTCTCTCTCTCTCTCTCTCTCTCTCTCTCTCTCTCTCCACCCATCCCTATCGTTCATCACTCCTGGCAGGTCCCCTAAACTGCATCATGTGTATGCACAGAGCTGTTATAGGTGTAAGTTCTTGCTGGTCGACCAATACTGGCACGTGTATAGGTCCATAAGAGAACGTCACATATGAGTGCATCCTTGCTTCTCCAGTAGTTTCCCACATATCTTGTTCGTCTTGGATGGTTTTAGAGATGGGAGGTAAGTGGCCATATAGCTGTTATTTCGTGGGATGTTACTTCTTGCTGCAGCAGAGCATAACATAGACATCGTATACATATTAGATCATTGATACTACCATAGCAATTGATGATTGTACTATTTTAAAAAGTTCATAAAACTCGCAGTTTTGAGACTTCCTCGGATGGATGAGAGAGATTAATTCATTTTAGGCTATATATATATATATATATATATATATATATATATATATATATATATATACATAACGATAAAAACTATATCAAAAACTAATTTCCCCACACACACACGCACATACACTCATCTTATGTAGGCATCCGTTGTTTGCAGTTGGTTTCCCTTGTGTTCGTATCTCTCTCTCTCTCTCTTTCTCTCTCTCTCTCCCTATATATATATATATATATATATTAGGTCCCATAAGATGATTAAACGTAAGTATGAACAACACTTCAGTTTTGAAAGCCAAACGAGAACGGGAAAATACAAAGTAACGGAAATATTGATTTTATCCATAAATCTTTCTTAAAATAAATTTTCTCTTCAGAAAAGAAGAAAATTGCACGGAGCTAAGTATGAACAGTAAGTTCGCTACTGCACTTACGCAGTCTTGTGTTTCACTCATAATGTTTCTTTCAGAATGTATCAATACAAACTTCATAAATGTTTTTTTTTTTTTTAACTTTGCACTGTCTTGTCTAGACGAAAAGAAAAGGCCAGTTTCTGAGGAACACCGCGTCAAACCGACCTGGTTTCATATCACACCGATACAAGAAGTACTCAAATCACGACAAACACCGATTTGTGTTAATGAAGATTAAGCTTGCTTTCGCTTGCTTTCTTTGTTTAATGGCATATCAACCTTTGTAGGTTATTTAATGCCAAAGCCATTCTCCTAGAAGAACAGTAGTGGTACGATTTAACCCATAGCTGGGAGGATTAGGGGGTTCATGCCTTTCCCAAGGGTATTTGCTCGAAAGTGAACGTAATAGCGCGACTGGAGTACGAAATCGTTTACTACGATTCCGCAGTCTATCGCTTTAACCCTTACACCACGAGGACACCCCCCGAAGATTAAGCATCGAGATAATACTTCTTTAGACTATAATTTATTCAGCTGCAAATGCATCTTCTTTTAAATTTTCACTTTAAATAAGTAAATTTTCAGTCTCGATTGTTTTCGATCACACGTCTGAAGCTATTTCCCCTCTCATCTGAGTCATCAAGTCGTGCCGCCAGCACGGATATCCCTGACCCTCTCTCGCTACTTCTCCCTATCATTCATCGCTTTTGGCAGGTCTTCAGGGTTACATCCCGAATCCTCACATAGCTGCTGTATGTATGTTCGAGTTGGTCGTCCTGCTTTTGTTTGGCCATTTGGAGAAGTTAACACGACTTCTTCTGGCTATAATTTCTAAAAGCTTAATTTGGATGGCAACAGGCAAAATTACTAAGATCATCATATTGGTGAATGCAGATTCTTGATTCTTTCCAAATATCACTTTCATCCAATTGTTCACACACCATGATTGTTTCCTTTTTTTCTACTTTCACCTCAAATTTAGGTGTGTGTATCTGCACTGGAAAATTCGTTATTGATATCGTATCTATCATTTTATAGATATATAGCATAGTAACTGCCTGGTCCCTGGAGTTCGTTCTTCACCTAGGTAATACCTGTTTTGTAAGCCTGAGTTTATAGCTTAGCGCCTGAGAATGCTAAAGGGACTAAGCATTTTGGTGACGGCCGCTCATATGTCGTTTTGTGCATACTTCCCCCATGATAAAATGACCATGTGTCGAATGCTGATGTGGTGGGAAGGTAGCTAAACATAGAGTGTGTGTGTGTGTGTGTGTGTGTGTGTGTGTGTGCTGGGTTTCGAATGCAAATTACAAGTTCCATTTTATAAGTGTTTACTCAATGTTTGATGATTCTATTAAACATTCCTATACGAGATTCGGAAAAAATAAACTTAATATTTCATGAAACCAGAATTTTCAGCAATCAAAATATAAATATGTTTAGCGTCTTATTTGTTATTTGTTTATTAACTGCTAAATAAAAAAAAGATCTAGGTGAATATTCTTTAAATATACTAATTCTGTAATTTCTACCAAGGGTACTCTTCATCACTAATTATCTCGGACATTAAGCTGTGCATATTAGCATATTTATCGGAATTACTTTCGGATATCCTTTTTATCTCCCGTGTGTTTATCATCGGTGAATTACTGCGTATGTGTGGTTGTGAAGAGGGCGACTTTCGTGTATACAATGTGCACTGTTCAAAATGCCACTGAGAGACATTGAGAAATAGCCAAATTCAAATGACATTTTTCAAGAAGAATGTTTTCGTTTAAATCAAAACTTTTGAGAACACTTTAAAACAAGTTTGTTGTTTTGGGGGGTGGGTGGGGTGTCTTTTTTCCCCCATAGCCTCAGGTACCTGTCACATAGAAAACATTGAGTAAGATGATGGATTCTATCATTCTTTGTTTATCTCTTTCCCTGCTGTGTTTTGTTTTGTTTAGTTTTGTTTTGTTTTTCTTTCTTTCTTTCTTTCTTTCTTTCTGGGGTTGTCCTCGTGGTGTAATGGTTAAAACGATGGACTGCGGAATCGTAGTACGCGTGTTCGTACTCCAGTCACGCTATTACGTTCACTTTCTGGCAAATACCCTTGGGAAAGGTATTGAACCCCCTTATCCTCCCAGCTATGGGTAAAATAGTACCACTACTGTTCTTCTAGGAGAATGGCTTTGGCATTAAATAACCTAAAAAAAAAGAGTTGATATGCCATTAAACAAAGAAACCTAAACCTTTCTTTCTTTGTCTATTATTTCGATTTCCTTTCTGCTTTTCTTTTTTTTTTTTCTTCTCTTCTTTTTTTTGCCTTCTTCTCCGTTTTTTTTTTTTTGTTTGCTTTCAGCAATTTTTTTCCCCTTTTTTTTATGTTAATATTCCTGCTTCTTGTTGATATCGTTTTTATCATATCTCTTTCTTACTTTCCCTTCTTTTTCGTCTATTTACAATCCTTCATTCACATTTTCATTTTCCTTTTTCCTGTTAACATTTTTTTTATTGATTTGTTTTTTTTTTCTTTTCTTTTCTTGAAATTATTTCCCTTCTTTTCAAACTTTTAAATCTTTCATTCTTATCCTTATTCGTCTTTATCAGCTTTCTATTTTAATATTTTTTCCTTTCATTTGTTATTTTATTAACTTTTTTTTCCTTTCTTTCCTTACTTTATTCATTTTCTCGTCTGTACATCTTTTTTTTTGTCTTTTTCTTTCTTTCTAATTCTTAATCATTTTCCGGTTTTATTTCTTTCCTTCTAATCCTTTCTTTTTTATTTCTCAACTTTGTCCTTTATACTTTTTCTTTAAATATTTCTTTTTCTTTTGTTCCTTTTTTTTATTTCCAATCCTGCTTTCATTACTTTCTTTGTTACCATTCTGTATCACTTTCTTTTTTCTTTTTTTAGCCTCCATTCATTTTTCTTTCCCCCTCTCTCATTTTTCTTTTTTCCGTGTCCTTCCCTTTCCTTTATTTTACGTTTTTCTTTTTCTGTTTATTTCTTTATCATTTCCTTTCTTTTTCTATGAAATTTTATATCGCGCTTTCGATTTTACAATTTTAACTCCCGATTTATTGATTATTTTCTGAACGCCTCAAGTGATGTGATTAGCAACAAGTCTTGCAGATCATTACTGAAAAATTCGATTTTCTCTGGGTTCCCCTTGTGTCCTAACAAAACATGGTAAAAACTGTTTTATTCTTCCTTTTTTTTTTTCTTAGCTTTTGTTCTTTCTTCGTTTTCTCTATTTCTTTCGTTCATTCTTTTATCTTTTTTTCTTCTTTTTTCTCTTCATTTGATAATTTGTAAATCTTTTCCTCGGCTCTTTATTTTATGGTAAGCCATGTCGGTAGGGCGTATAACACGTTGACTGTATTCCCTTCAGTTGTGGGAGCACCCTCCAACAATTAGGAGTGTACTGGGCATGACATTAAACTCCATTTAAGAGTAAGGTCCTAATTCTGAAGATCTAGGGAGTATGAATACCTCATCATTACATTACTCCGTGGAACACTCTGATTAGGATTCCGTCAATGGGTCCAGTAAACACGTTTAAAAATTATTCGTTTTCGAGTGGACGATGATCAAAAGGGAAAGATTTAAGGAAACAAGTACATGAGAAATGTTAATATGAAGGCTAGTGAATGCGATTCCTTAACATTTGGGCATGTAAGAAGGTTTCCCATGCCTGTAACATCAATCAACCAATCTATCATTATCTTACATAGATTTTCTGTTTCTTTTTTTATCTTATTTATTCCTGTTACTTTTCTTGAGGGTGAACTCATCGTTGCGTAGTTACTAACTTGCTGGACAACGACATCGTAGTAAGTTCAATGTTCATACACGCTATTATCTTTAATTTTGGACTGATACCTTTGGTGAAAGTATGAACCCACTTATCTCCCCTGATGTGGGATAAATATTTCACTGGTCAACAACAAATTTGTTGTCAGCGTTTTTTTTTAGTTGATTTAGAACGAATCTGATGCGCAGAATCCAAAAATCACATTGGTTTTGGTCAATCAGGTCAAGTATGAGCTATGGCCACATGTTTTTTACGTTTTGTTCCCATGTACACAAGTGGGGAGCGTTTTAGAAGAAGTTGGTGGAGGTAAAATGCCATGTCGAAAAATTGTTTTGATTGGAAATGATTATTTTAATGACAAGAAGTATTCAGGTCCGATAGTTCTGGGTTATTATGCCGAAAAGGGATCATTTTGAAGTCATAGAACCATGTTTTCTGTGCATGTGGGATAGTTGGGACCGTGCTCAGCATTACACGAAGAAGGACTGGCCTTTGCGGGAGGAATTGGTGCCTTGCAAAGAAAGGAACGTTATTAACGACCCTCTGGCGGACATCAAGCTCGGCTTAATCAAGGCTCTGGACAAGGATGGTAATCGCTTCACTTACTTGTGCCAGGCTTTTCCAGGATTGACCATGGAGAAGTTGAAAGCTGGCATCTTTGACGGTCCTCAGATCTGGCAGCTCATCAGAGATCCAGAGTTTGAAAACTCAATGAACGAAGTGGAACTGGAAGCGTGGAAGGCATTTGTTCTGGTAGTGAAGAAATTTCTTGGTAATAATAAAGCCAGAAACTACGCAGGACTTGTCAACAACATGCTGACTGCTTTCAGAAACCTGGGCTGCAACATGAGCGTCAAGATGCACTACCTATTTTCACATATCGACCAGTTTCCTGAGAACCTGGGTTCAATGAGTGACGAGCAGGGGGAGAGATTCCATCAGGACCTAAAAGAAATGGAGACCAGGTATTAGGGTCGCTGGGACGCAGTCTTGATGGCTGACTACTGTTGGAATCTGAAGAAAGACTTCCCTGCCGCTGAGCATTCCAGGAGTTCGAAGAAACGGACGTTCAAGCCCTGAAGTTTGAACAATGGTGAAGCAACATGTAATTTACGTGTACTTACCTTTATCAGTGCCCACCATTCAGTTTACAGTAATTGGTGTTTCTATCAGGTAATCAATATATGTTGTCGGCAAAACGTTTTTTTCTCTTTAAAAAATGTTGACAAAAATCAGCTGATAATGCAACAAAGATGTTATCGATTTTGTCAAAAGATCTGATTTTTTCCAAATCAACATCGCAAAAAAAACCTGACATGAAGAAGAGAAACTGATGCCATTTCCTGATTCAACAATACAAACATACTCTAAATCAGTTGTAGAAATCTAGACAGCATTCAAAAAGTAAAAATTGTTTCCCAGTTTTATCACTACTGGTATTCTATAAGTATAATTTTGGCATCAATTAACCCACAGATGTTGACATGCTATTAAAAAGAATAAACCAAACCATCCTTTCGTCCGCTATCTGTACAATTTCTTTTCTTTTTCATTTGTCATGTGTCTATTTTCTCTTTGTTTATTTTTTGTTTTATTTGTTTTCATTTTTTTTGTTTCTTTTTCTTTATTGTTTTGTTTACCTTCATTTTTAAATCTTCATCAATTCTTTCCTTCATCCAATCTTATTTTTCACATCCTGTTTGATTTTTTACGATTGTTGAAATAAGTTTCCGTTCATTCAAATTTATTATATATATATATATATATATATATATATATATATATATATATATATATATATTAAATACAGTCTGGGTGAGTTAAATCAACTTTATGGAAGTTTCTGAAAAGTTTATTACTCGTCGGACTAGTGATTTTATTACAAAATATTAACACATTTCCCAAGACTCAGCCTAATGTAGTATACATTATGATGTGACATTTATTACAAAATAAGTGAAACAATTTCTTATTGATTAATTCCCGTTCAAATATTTCTTTTTATCTTTCCATATAACTTGTATTTGGCAATGTTTGATAAAGCAGTGCATTCTAAATAGCTTTGTTTTGTAGTAATACGTATTTGAGCAAATAAACCCTTTTGCTTTTAACACCTTTGTTTTGTAAGTTAAAATAATATCATAATTCAGCAATAGCCAGGTTTTCTTTCCAACAATATAACAATGCATGCGTATATTTAAGAATTAGATATATGTAGTTAGGATTATAGGTTGTTCCTCTCTTAGAGTTAACAAAATTATTGCTTAGTTGAGTCTTTCAGTCTCGATAATAAAAAATAGAAAATGTTTAAAGGAATAAATCTCTGAAGTGTCTTTAATTCAGATTTTAGAGATATAAATTTCTCGAGAAAATTCTGGAATTTTTTCCAAAAAATTATCGAGTCTATGAAATATTATAATATAATGTTTCATTGATCTCTTTTCATCGATATGATATCTGTAAATAATTTATTTTCACAATGATTATGGAAGCAAAAATAATTATATACATTAAGCAGTTAAGATAGCTGCGCGAAAAAAATACAAGCTTATTTATTGTCATTATATCTGGTGCTGTATCTGCTACTAAAGCTGCAATCTAAATATTGACCTATTAAACGAAGTAGCTAATATTCTCAGATCTCTCTCTCTCTCTCTCTCTCTCTCTCTCTCTCTCACACACACACACACACACACACACATGTATATATATATTGTGTATCCAAAAACAATTTTATTCTGCATTGCTTTTAATAACTCTCTCGGACCACCAGAAGAAAACGCTATTACCTGTAAAAACTCTTTTGGCTGACGGCAATTTTTAAAAAATATGTTTTTCTTCCCCCATCCAGAATTTTCCTTTGATCACCATCCCATAATTACTTCCTCCAGGACAAAATCAATTGTCTCTAACATAATTCTCTGAAGAGAAGTGACAAAAGCAAAGGGTCTCCTTTTTTAGAATTTTGATTCGTTTTTATGATTTTAAAACAGGTTTAATACCATGCATACGACTTTTGAAGCAATATTTAGATTCTGTACCAAACCACTATATATATATGTATATATATATATATATATAACCGGGTTTCGATCCCGGCTACGAGAAGCTAATATGTCTAGCCACACTAATGAGATCTGTTAGAACGAAACAGATCTGTCTGGATGACTATATATATATATATATATATATATATATACTGAGTTCTCTAGCGAACGAAGTAATCGTGTTGCCATTAGCGTTTATTGCAAGTCTCTTCATATATGAACTGAGGTCTTGGTAGCCGTTAAATGGGTGTATGTAAAACAATAGTAATTATGATTCATAACCGTTTAAAAATTTACTTTGCTGCTACTGGCTCCTCGTGGCTGAGGGTTAGAATGTTGGATTGGCGTTTAAGTCAAGTGGGTTTCAATCCCAGCTACGGGAAGCTAAAATATCTAGTCACACTGATGAGTTCTGATAGAACGAAACAGATCTGTCTATGGATGACTATATATATAATCAAAAAATATACCTTTCTCTTTTTGAAATCATTTCAGGAAAATCCTTCAAGATTTTAGAAAAAGGAAAAAAACATTATAAAGTGATAAAAAAATATAAATACCCATTGTGATTTCGAGGAAATAAATCACCTTTATATTGAAATTATTTTTGAAAGGAAAACTTTTTTTCTAAAAGAGTTTTCCCACTAGTTTTAACTGTAGATTTTTTCGTTGGGTATAGTAATAGAAAGTCTTCTAAAATTTACTGGAATCTTCAAAGTATCCAAGCTGATTTTAATAGTGTTATGGTCTGCGTAGTCACAATACTTCCTCTGATCTGCCGTTCCGTTTGTGTCTTCTTGAGGTCTTTTGGGACACTACCAAGGGCACCAAGTACAATTGGTGCCACCATCTTCATATTCTATAGCTTTTTTGGCATTTTTCAAGGACCAAATATTTTTCTGCTGTTTCGCTTTATTTTATTTTCTTCTAAAGAACGTAAGATCCACTAAATTTTTTTTTATATCGTTAATTGATAGTGAGTCTTGTCTTCTGGCCGGAATATTGTAGTCCTTTGCTATTTTAAAGATTTATAGAATTTTATCTGTTTCATTTTCTAATAGTGAGGTTTGTGCATATATCATTCGAAAGCTTTGTCAAACTTTTGGCTCTTGCACAATTACCAGTAGATCAATTTTTCCACTCAGTCATATAGACTCATGTATTCCTTTCGTACAAGTTTGTATTATTATTATTATTATTATTATTGGGCGATCATCCTGACAATGTTTATTCTTTTTTTTAGAAAAGGCACATTTCCTTCTTAATCAAATCATCATCATCATCATCTCATCATCTTATCGCGCCATCAGCACGGATATCCCTGATCCTCTCTCGCCACCCCTCCCTGTCGTTCATCGCTTCCGGCAGGTCCCTTCGAGCAGGTCACTCTGCTTTTGCTTGGCCATATGAAAGGGTCCATAGGAGTATATAACTAAGTGCTCGTCCCTACTTCTCCAGCAGTGTCCTGCATGTCTGGTTCGTCTAACTTGGATAGTTTTTGTGATGGGTGAGAGGTGGCCGTATACCTGCTGCTTTGTGGGGTGTTGCCCCCAGGACTTGTTCAATATTGCTCGCAGCATTCTTGTGTAGTTGCCGTCAAGCTTTTTCTCCATCCGTTTAGTTAGCGTCCATATAGTGCATCCATATAGCAGTATCGATACGACCGCTGCTTGGTCAAGTCTGACTTCCATACGAGGAAATTATCTTTCCTCAAAAAATGTCCTTGGTAAAAACTCTGATAATAAATAATAACAAATCATATGCGTTTTGATTGCCTAATGTACGCCTAAAATTGATACATTTGATCACATAATGTTCCACTACAAATAATAAATTCATGGTATCTTTATATATATATACCCACACACTCTCTCTCTCTCACACACACAGACACACACACACACATTTATATATATATATATATATATATATATATATATTGAGAACTCTGGCGAGTGAATTTACGACTGCCACTCGCATAATGTAAATCTCTTCGAAGGATTTGAGCACCCTGGTATCCGGTAAGTTATAAATGTAAACCAACGAAAGCTACTACTTATTGCCTCATAATCCCCGAGCTAAAGTGGTTCGCTTATTAGCTGAGCGGTATGATACTAAGTCTAACGTAAAGTTGGCGGGTTTCGATCCCAGCTTCAAGCGTCCTACGCGTTTAGCCACACTGAAGAGTTGAGTGGCAGTGGATGACAATATATGCTCGTAGCTGAATGATTAGAGACTTCGACTTGGCGTTTGAGTCAAACCGGGTTTCGAGCCCAGCTATGGGTAGCTACTGTCTCGCTACACTGATGAGTTCTGATAAAACGAAACAGATCTGTCTGTGGATGACTATATATATATATGTATATATATTTATGATATTGGAAGAAAACTCAACCACGGTTAAAGTGCCATTATAAATTTATTTCGACGAAGTTTTATTATCTTCGCAACAT
Organism: Sepioteuthis lessoniana; assembly: GCA_963585895.1. Lineage (NCBI taxonomy): Eukaryota > Metazoa > Mollusca > Cephalopoda > Myopsida > Loliginidae > Sepioteuthis > Sepioteuthis lessoniana. Next base: position 119,691,579 of record OY757912.1, on the reverse strand, counting down.
CAGATGACGACACACGCTTATTCTTGGTATGAGATAAGCAAATATGTTTTCCAGTTACATTATATATGCTCAGCGTGTGAGTTTCCAAATATACATCCTGAAAAGCATATATGATAATATTAATACACCGAGCGATCCCATAGATTTATATGAAATCTCTCTTATATTCTAAACACACGAATATTCCAAACACAGAGCCTTCGGGCATGTATTGGATATTACTGAAATATATATATATATATAGTGAGAGACAAAGAGGGAAAGAGAGAGGAGACAGGCAGATTGAGAAAGATGTGTGTGTGGCCAAGTTCTTTTTGACACTTTTCTTTCCTGTTTGAAAAAAAACAACTTATTTTCACGATTTCGTTCGCATTTCTCATAATGTTTATGAGGTTATTACCTCTTTGATCAACAATGGGAACCAAAGTGAAAACTTGGAATCCCTAAGGAACGCTAATAAATTCTACAAAGACAACAGGAACGAAATCTGAGAAAGCTTTTTTCATTTTTCCTTTCCTGAAACACTTTTTGATGACTCTTTACCGTCTGGGCCACTCCGCAGATCTCATCCGATGACGACTTGTACGTCTTTTGAGTTTAGAACTGACTGGAAGAATTTGGGTAAAGGTGGGTAAGTCACCCATTTCCTTAATCGCAAAATGACGTGAAAGTCTTTAACTTCTTCTTTTGCTTTTCTTGCCATGTTACATAAACTCAAGGGAGTATATCCATTAAAAAATTCCTTCTAAGCTCTATATTAAAAGAGAAAAAAATATTAAGCATTCATTTTATTTTATTTTTCAAAGGAGGAATTTCTAAATCGATATAGAAGACAGCTACTGTGTTAGTCAAAAACGATTAAAAACAATTTATTTTCATTTAATTTAATATAACATCTACTAACACTTTTCTGTCCCGCCAAAATATATACACCTTATCAGTTGGGGCGGTAATGCACATCGACAGAACCTCTGCAGTGAATTAAAACTCTAACCTAACAAGTGACCTGGGTGTGATACTAAACTGCATCTGATGGTAGAGCTCCAGTTCTGGATCTTGGGAGAATGAGGAAAACACCTTCATTGTCATTACTCCCATGTCCACTCTTACCTGGATTGGTATAATCTCTTTGGGTCTAGTAGAACTGTTCAATCATTTAAAAAGCATTATTGTTATCATTAGTTATTTGAACTCATACAACAGTGTGCTAATTGTGTAGACTGTTTACAAATACTTGATAAATAGAATTACTAATAGTAAAGAGCAAATACTTAAAATCATTTAACTGTGTGCAAACAAATGATTAATACTCACTAGCATTATTACTGTTAAGAAAATATTCTTAAGGCTATTTAACTATGTGCAAACAAATGAACTTTAACAAATAATTTAAAAATAACGTAGCCAACAATTTCTTCACTTATATATATATATATATATATATATATATATATGACGTTTTTCTGATGTGGTTCGGTGAAGTAACGCATAAAGGTAAAACCGAAGGAAAACGACCGAAGAGACGACACATGCAGAAGGGAAAGTTAAGATCGGAACAGAGAATGCTGAAGCGCATATGCATAAAGTTGGATTTTGTCGAGAGAGATAAAAAGTCTTCAGCATGAATAAAATGCACGTGGAACCACAATTCCAGTGTGATTACGTAATATAAAGAAATGGCTATTGTAAACGCGTAATGACATCAACGGCTGAAAGTAAACGCGTTTTAAAAAATCACAAACTACACTAAAAATGAAGAACGAGCAAAATAATCTCAGCTCTTACTTGATCTGGCGCATATATATATATATATATATATATGTGTGTGTGTGTGTGTGTGTGTGTGTGTGTGTGTGTGTGTGTGTGTGTGTGATTCTTTTAAATACCCTGTCCTATGGCAAAAGCTGCTTGGTAGCACCAGGAGTGGCATTACCGCGGTGAGCTACCGAAACTGTGTTATCACCCCTTATTGGCTGCCGATGAGGGCAGGGTATCGCACGTGCTTTCACACTTTGTATGAAGAATATATATATATATATATATATATAACAGGATTTGACATTAAATAATCCACAAGAGTTGACACTCCACGCAATGCCGACGAACCAAACAAACAAAATCAAAAGTGTATCAGTTGACTTTATCTGCGGCAGATGGGGAAGGCTGAATAGGAAAAATGAAACCATAGAACTTGGCTAGTAAATATGAATCATTAGATTATAGCAAAACTGTTCCAAAAGAATATTCGAAACTATTTAACTATGCAAAACATTTGCATTAAGAATAATTACTTGGAAAAACATAATTAATAGACGCTAAATTGGTAGAGCTTAGAATGCGCTGAATGCGTCCTCTGCCGAGGGATAAAAGAATGGGCGCCCTGGGTATCACATTAAACGGTATCTGGTGGTGAGGCTTCAGTTTTTGAGCTCTAGTGAGTGTGGAAAACTCCTTCATTGCCATTAATCCAGGATTCACGCAATTCCCAAACATCTTGGCATGAAATAGCCCCGATGGAATAACACGCCATTAAATCAATGAAAAAATACAAAAGTCATTCAATAAATAAAGGGATTTTTTTTACACCAAAATAATTTTTTTTTTTCAGATTTTTCCCAGTATATGAAATCTCTGCATGTTTTGGAATTAGTATCGAGGAAAAATTATTTTATTGACGGTAAAATATGTTTTTATAGCATTTAAAATGGTGGCAAATCAAACAGAATGCTCCTGGCAGGATCTTTTTTGGTGGATGAAACGTTCAAAACGTGAAATTTATTAATGGATGTGTAATGTGTTCGAAGAAAAATATGCATTTTTTAAAATCAAAAATGAGTGATTTAATTAGATTTGTAGTCGAAAAGACAGTTCATGGATTTGAAACTCACTAACTCTCCGATAAAAAGGTAGTTTCGGTCGAAGCGCTTAGTGAATAAGATCAAAGAGACAAACTTCTTGAACCTGAAAGAGCCAAGACATATGATTTGCTTGAAATGAGTTTCGACAGTAAAAAGTGCTTCTAATTTCCTACTCTTTTGGCAAAATTCTTTTATAAATTTATTTAATTTTATACTGTTTAATGCAGTATTCATTGGGATTTGCTGGTGGTTTCGTAGATAGTAGTTTTGGGATGTGAACATCTTCCAGAAGTAAATGAGGGATTTATGGCTTTGTCTGCGTTTATGTATATTATTTTATGTTTAATTTTATCGAACTTGAAGCTTTTTTCTGGAGATTGCAATAATTTTATAAAGAACGCATTCCTATTTACTTATAGAAGAAGAGGAACAAATGTGCCATGCATGTCAGATTGCATACACAATAAGATATATTTTCATTGAATGCATTGATCTGGCCTCTACAAAAAAATATTTTACAACGTAAGCTGAATGAAAGGACTATTAAAAAAAGACTAAATTGGACGCCTCAATATTCTTCTTAAAATTAGTGGGAAAAAATTTAAAACCTGACCAATAAAAAATATAATCAATACTAAAGTATATAAAAACAAGTTGGTATCTGAAGATTACTGAACACAAGGATCCGCACAGAAAGTACTCCATGAATAAATATTTGAAGATATGAAGACCTTGAAACAAACAAACTTTCATCAAAATGACTTGATTCGGCGTTAAATGACCCGAAACGGGTTGATACGCCGTAAAGCAAAATGACCAACCAACCAACCCACCAACCAAAGTTCATGTTTCGGTGAGAGTTATTAATAATCTTTCTGACCACATCTCGGGTTACCCCTCCTCAATTAAATGTTGCAGGTCACTCGAAAAACCAAACATTCTCTTGATGTTGGTTCGAAAAGTATTATCTGCATATCAGTTTCGTCATCTTCTTTACATATTGATGGGGATTCTACAATATATTAAAGGTTCAGTTGCCCAGTCGGCTGGGGCTTTAGAATACACCGACTGCTTCTCTGCAGAGGAGTAAGACCCCCCCCACCAACAAGTCTCCTGGATATGACACTAAACAATCTGATGGTGAGGTTCCAGCAATGCTGGAGCTTTGGGGAATGCGGAGAAATCCTTCATTGCCATCGCTCCCAGATCCACTCTGGCCCGGAGTGGTAGCACCTGATAGGGCCCTATCTATGGGTTAAATAGAACTCACAGCATACTTATGCTAAAATGAATTGAGTAAACAAAGTAGCTTAAAATAGAAACGTTTTTGACAATTAAGCCGTACTTACACTTAAAATGCGAGCTCATGCTTAACTGAATTATTTCAAATAGAACTGTTTTTCGACATTAAAACTGTATTTACACTTAACTGAATTATTACACATAACTGCTTGAATAGTTTGAAATGGAAATGTTTTTGACAATTAAACTGTGTACGTATGCTAAACTTAACTGTTTTCAATAGAACAGATTATTTACATAAAAATGGATTTGGCGTTGAACAACATGCAAGGCTTGATATGCCAGATTTTTGACATTGAAACTGTACTTACACTAAACTGAATTGTTATATATAACTGAATAGTTTGAAATAGAAATATTTTTTTGACAATTAAACTGTGTACTCATGCTAAACTGAATTATTTTAAATAGAACTGATTATTTACATAAAAATGGATTTGGCGTTAAATAACCAACAAAGGTTGATATGCCATAAAACCAAATTAAACCAAAGGTTCAGTGTAGTTTTTACATCTGAGTAAAATTAAAGTTGGTGACCTTAGTCGAGGGTAAGGCTCCCTTCGGACCAGTGGTGAACATTCTATTCATTGGGCAAATAATTTCCTGTTTCTTGCAACCAGTTCCTCACCAGCATAGTCAAAAAGTAAGTAAAGAATCAGCTCACTTAGAGAGTGTTTGCTTTTTTTTTCTTTATATATATACTCATCAACAGACGCATGCGTTTTGTTTTATCAGAACTCATCCGTGTGGCTAGACAGTAGCTTCCTGTAGCTGGGATCGAAACCCGGTTGACTTAAACGCCAAGCCAAAGCCTCTAACCATTCAGCCACGAGGAGCGATTAGCTACAAAGTAAATTTTAAATTGCTATGAATCACAATTACAATTGTTCATATACATCCGTTCAACGGCTGCCGAGCCCTCAATTCATATACGAAGAGGCTTGCAATAGACGCTAATGGCAACACGATTACTTCTTCGCCAGAGAACTCAACCCTACGGGGGTAGGGGAGTATATATCTCTATTGATAGGGGAGTATGTATCTCTCTCTCAATATATATATATATATATATATATATATATATTATAAATGCTAATAACAGATAAGACGAAAGAATATTCATATTTAATTGCTGAAGATTCTGGCTTCATTGAATGTGCCTTAAACAAACTATTTTATACTATCAGAATAAATGGCATAATATTTTTCGAATCCATGCTGAGGAAAGTTTCTGGCATCAAAGAATATCGATGGAAAGAAATGAAATGAAATTTGTTTTTACATTCGTAAAAGAAATATCATCAGAAAACCTAATATGAAAATCAGTATGCAGTTCAAAGACAAATCTAGCAAACTTTAACAAGTGGTTGGGAATTTCCAATTGAAATGTAACGTGGCTTTAAAAATGATCAGATAATAAAAACAACGGAGAAGATTATAAAAGTCATTCAAGAAGGCAAACCGCTGTGGAATTGTCGAAAGACATTCATTGTTTCCGTGTCAAAACTATGGTGCAACTATAAAAGATATCATGTGACTAAAAAGTAAAACGCACAAGTAGACCAGGAAATGCTTTAAAGCTTCTCTGTAGATAAGTCAAAGTAATATGATAGAAAATATACAAGACAACAACTTAAAACTTATGACTCAATACAGGAAAAAAGATTATGAAAAAAGTATTAGAAATTGGGTCAATATAATAGAATTTACACACAGAAAATACGAACAAAAATCAGCAGAATCACACAAAAATTAAACTTAAAGAGGGCAAAAAGAAATAATCATGGTGTGTTGACAATTGGATGAAAATTATATTCTGGGATGAATCAAGAATCAGCATTGACCAAGACAGTGATGCAGGAACTTTTGTATGGTGCCGTTCAAATGAAATATGTAAAGATGAATACCAAAAAAAAATAAATAAATTTCATTAGTCATTCATGATATGGGGTTTTATGAAGTCTAAAACATCAGAGTAAATAGAAAGCTTTGCTTTAAGAGTCAATGAGCACATATACATCGAAATCCTGGATAACATACACATTACATCGATTGAAAATTGGTCTGTTGATCATGAAAACGTTTTTTTCCGAATGACATAAAATCTTATAGCAGAGGAAAGATGATTAAAGATTTTCATTAGGAAAGATATAAAAATTACAATAAGAATATATTATTAAGCCAAAATCTTCACCTTTTACATAAAAAAAATTGTTTAACTGATATCAATTCCTTTACTCGTAAATAAAAACACAAGAGAACAATCTTTTAAGTGTGCTAATTCTATAATTTGTGGTAGGAGTAGAAAAAATACTTAAAACGCTTATCATCATCATCATCATCATCATCATCAAGTCACGCTAAAAGCACAGAATCCCTTAAATCTCACTAGTTATCCATCCCAATTGTCCATCACTTCTAGCAGGTCTTCTAGAATAGTTATGTATATAAGTCTTTGCTGGTCGGCCAGTTTTGAAGTGTCCATGAGCGGGGGTCCACAAGAGAAGATGGTATATGAATGGCTCCTTATTTCTCCAGCAGTGATCAACATGTCTGGTTCGTCTAACTTGGATAATTTGTAAGATGGGAGGTAAGCGGCTGCACTGTCGCTGTTTTTTGGGGTGCGATGGACAAAGACCGGTTTGAACTCTGAGGAATACTCCTCCATTGAAAAAAGCATCTTTCTATCATAGAACCGTCCCAGAGAATATAAACCCGATTCTACTCAGAAACAAGAAATAAAGTGTTCAAGCTTCTTGATATGACTGGTCCTCAACTGCTGCTAGGGATATAAACAATCAATATACTGTAACTGTAAGAAACGAGTTTGATATTATTCCGGAGACATCTGAAAGACAGTCCGAGTGATAAATATGAAAACTTTGTTACCGCCCACATAGAAGCAGCGGCTGAGTGCATACTATCCAAAGAGAAGACCTAGTGTAGGGTTCCCTGAGAGTTTCGAAAAACAAGATAAAATGACAAAAAACAACCTTACATAATAAAAGAAACTCCATTTCCAATGCGTTGAAACTTAAGAAAGCCTTGGGAGAACTTTCTAAAACATGCAAAAAAGAAAAGCTAGAAAACATTCACGAAGAAATCAATAAAATCAGACATTTAGAAAGAAAAAGAATTGTTATATAATTATTGCTTTTTGCTCATATGTGGCACAAGGGCGTATAAATGGGGAAATCAATGAGAATCGAACTCACTCGCGAAGGTTTGCTAGTCTAAATTGCTGACCATTACATTCCCAGAGGTGCCCAATACAATATTAAGATCTGACCAAATGACAAATGATAAATGTTCGTATGGCAAAATAAGGTTAAATAATATATAAATAAGAACTGGTGGGACCTTGACTATTTGACCAAGATGGGCATCAAGACAGTTCCTCAGCCTCCCTATTGTCCAGACTTTGCTCCCTGTGACTTTTGGTTATTCCCTAAGCTCAGAGGGTGCCGTTATGAGACAATTGAGGATATGAAAGAGGCTGTGACGAAGGTCATTAACACGCTCACATAAGAGGACTTCCATGGGGCCTTTCAGAAGATTTTGGAGCAGTCCAACAAGTGTATTGCAGCCGGAGGATATTACTTCGAAGAGGACTTGAGTTTCATGTGTGTACTATCAATAAAAGTGCCCATACGAAAAAACTTCTGGAAACTTATTTAATGATCCTCGTAAATGATAAGAACTGGGGTGGGACGTTGTGACTTAGAGGCTAATGTGTTGGACTTCGAAATAGTAGTCAACTAGTTCGAACTATAGTGGTGTGATTACGTTAACTTTAGAAATAATACTCTTGAGAGAGTTATGAATAATTTTATCCCCCCCCCCAGCTACTGGTTGAAGATACAAAGACTGTCATTCTAAAAGAATGTCTTTGGCATTAAACAAACCAAACCATGAAAACGCCTCATGATATTTTATTGAGTTTCTTTTATTTTTCAATTATACGGAAATTTGATCTGTATAACATTTATAAATCATCATCATCATCATCATATCGTGCTGGCAGCACGGATATCCCTGACCCTCTCTCGCCACTCCTCCCTATCGTTCATCGCCCTAGGTAGGTCTTCAGGACAACAACCTGTATCCTCACATAGCTGCTTAATGTACGTTCGTGCTGGTCGTCCTGCTTTTGCGCGGCCATGTGTGGGGATCCATAAGAGTACATCTCTTATGAGTTCATCTTTGCTTCTCCAGCAATGTCCTGCATGTCTGGTTCGTCTAACTTGAATAGTTTTCGTGATAGGGGGCAGGTGGCCGTACAGTTGGTGTCTTGTGGGGTGTTGCTGCCAGGACTTGTTCAGGATTGCACGCAGCATTCTTGTGTAATTGCCATCTAGTTTCTTCTCCAGCCGTTTTGTTAGCGTCCATGTAGTGCATCCATATAGCAGTATCGATGTGACCGCTGCCTGGAAGAAACTGCGTTTCATTTTATCGGTTAGGTCTGATTTCCATATAGTCGATAGCCTATTGATAGCTGTCCATGCTTTCGTTAACCTCGTTTCGATGTCCTTTTCGGTTGATTCGACGCTGCTTCCTAGGTACGTGAATTTGTCTACTAGTTTAAGTGGGGTTCCTTCTAGAGTGGCAATGTCCCCCGTTTGGTTATAGCACATATATTCCGTTTTGTGTGCATTAACATGGAGGCCTATGCTTGCTGCTGCTCGTTCCAAACTATGCAGAAGTGTTTCGGCTTGGTCAGGTGTATTTGCCAGTATCGCTATGTCATCGGCGTAGTCGGCGTCGGTAATTGTTGTTGCGGGGTATCTTCTGCTTCTTTTCTTCGTCAGTTCGATTTTGATTTTGTCAATCGATGTTCTAAGTACGTAGTCTAGACAAATGATAAAGAGGTACGGAGCCAGCGTGTCCCCTTGTAGTACTCCTGCTACAATGTCGAAGTATTCTGTGTCTCCATCTGGTGATCGTACTTTTACTTTAGTGTTTCTATAGAGAATCGTTATTGCCGCTACGGTTTCTTTAGGTATGCTAGTAGTATTTGTTCCATTTTTCCTCTGTGAATGGAGTCGAAAGCCTTGGTAAAGTCGACAAATATTAATGTCGCTTGTAGGTTCTTTGCCCGTACACCTTCAAGGATTCTGCGGATGGTTAGCACTCCTGGAGATTTATTAGAATCCTCTTATATATTCATAAGTGTGTATCTTGTGGATAACGGAGAATTAAGAACGTCTCAAATTGAATTATTCCCAGCTCATCTTCCATTGTATTACATACATTCAGCAACTATGTGAGGATACAGGCTGTTGTCCAGAAGACCTGCCTGAGGCGATGAACAATAGGGAAAAGTGGCAAGAGAGGGTCAGGGATATCCGTGCTACCAGCACGACATGATGATGATGATGATATATATATATATATATATATATATATATATATGTCGACAGGAAGGCGTCAAATACATTTTTCATGAAACCGCAGCAATACCAGAAACTATGATTAAGCGAGCGCAACAGAACTTCGGGGTGAGGCTTAAGGAGTGCATAGCTCTAGAGTGCAAACATTTGGATGATATAATCTTTCTATCGAAGCAATGAGAATAACGACACAAAATGGCTGATAGTGTTTTTTCTGAAAATAAAATTCAATTTTACGGAACTATGCTGTCTTTCTATTTACATTTCAACACTGAGAGATAATTCAGCCGAACCATTTTTTATGCTATTTTCTTTTATTCTTCTTACAATCGCTTTATCAATAAAATGTTGTTTGGGCCAACCCTCCTAAGTCAAAATTATCCTGATGATCCACAAGGTAAAAACTCGGTATACAAGTTCTGGCTCAATAGGTATTTTAACTTCGGTTAATTTACTGTACTGAGCGCTTTTCCCTATAAACTTAGGTTACTCTGTTGGTGTTTTTTTTCTTTTAGCGAGGCATTATGGGGCTGGTTGATTATTTTCAAGTAGAATGAATGTTTTTTGTCTTTTCTTTTTCTATTGATTTTTTTTTTATCAGTTTGTGTATTATGTTTTTATTTACAAATTGTATCATCTCGGTTTATTTCACACCACTGGAGTGGTATTGTATCAAGTATTGAAACAAGTATTGTATAAAAATAAAAAAGTAATATTGACCAAACGAGTAGAGTGTTCGCCAATTGTTCGGGAGACCTGGGTTCAATCTCAGGTCGAGTCATACCAAAGACTAAAAAATAGGTACTTGATTCCACCTTGCTTAACAGTCTACATTATAAGGTAAGGATCAAGGGTAAAGTGGACAATCCAGAGAATGGAGTAGTACCCTTCCCTACACCTTGGTGTGGTTGCTATTGAAACGGGAGCCTTCGGGTCACCTTCGGCTAGGGTCACCAACTTACTTCATATATATATATATATATATATATATGTATTAGTCAGTCCAGTTAAAAAGGACAAAAAAATCATTCAACTATGAACATTTAATTTTTCCTGGTAAAGACCTCAAAGTAACTGACATCACCGAGCAATAATTCCTTTAAGAAAAACAAAAACGGGTCACATTAGGATTATAAATTTATTTCCATCCTGTTATGGGCACTGATATGAGTCAAAAACACCAAAAAATTACAAGACTTCTTCAGATCTAATGGATAAAATAATTACAGTCAGAACAGACACAGGAGGGAAGGGTGGGAGGAGGTAGAAGAGAGGTGAAGAGTTTCCTCCCCATTTGACAACTCCCGATTTTTGTTTTTATTACCGGTTGGAAAGTAACTAGACGTATATTCTAAAACTCACTTTCTACAGCAAATTAGATTTTAAATTTAGGTATATATATATATATATATATATATATATATATATATATATATATATATATATATATTGTCCACAAAATATTAAAACATGCTACGATAAAAGTAAATAAATATGTAAATAGAGTAAGATTGAATTTAAAAAGATATATTTATAATATTGACATTCATGACACAGTTTTTATTGAAAAAAAGATAATGCATTTTTAAGTCTTTCATCAGCATCAGATGTTCTATTATCCGTCAAGATCCCAAAAGTTGTGGCTGCTCAGAAGGATTTTCGTTGTTTGAATCAAGCAAAATAATTCTATTTGCGTTGTACACTGGGGTTGTAAAAGACCGTATTACTATGGTTTTAACAAGTAATTTGAAACGACAAAAATTTGTGTATGGGTGAAATTATGGCAGAAATCAGAACCAAAAGAAAAAACAAGTGATTGGAGCGTGTTCATGTAACTTGTGTATTTCATGGCAATCTACGGAGGCTAAAATTCGGTTATTACAAATCCCACGTTGCACTGATAAAATTCGCTGAAACGGTTAAAAGTGATTTCTTTCTAAATTCAATTATTGCAAAATATAAATGACTGGAGTATAATACGTCGTGATATGCTGGATATGAAACTAAACTGTATTTGATGGAGGTACAACAGTTCTGATGCCTTGTTTATTATTACTCCCAGATCCACTCTCTTCCAGAGTGATGGTACATGTTTGATTCCCTGGTAGATGGTAAAACTAAAGTTCTTGATCACAAAGAAATATAGTCTCACCTTCTTAATTTTTTCTCTAAGATCTACTCTTTTTCCGGTTCCTATCTATAAGTCAAATAGAACTAAACCGTATACTTATCCTAAACTGAATGGTTTGAAATAGAGCTGATTTTGACATTTAAACCGCATACATATACTGAACTAAATTGTTTGAAATAGAACTGTTTTGATATTTAACTATGTGTAAACAAAAGCTATGCTTGCGATAAACTTAATTTTTTTGAAAAATGAACTGTTAGTATGTATAAAAATGGACTTGACTTTAAATAAGCTACAATAGTTGATACGCCATAAAACCATACCAAACCAAACTAAGGCTAATAAATCAAAGAGAGTGATCCTGGCTTCAACGCAGGTTTGTTATAAAATTTATGGAGGCTGGGAAGTGTAAACCTTCTGAAAATCACAGGAGAATGTGTAATGCAAACGTAGAAGCATGTTTAATAAAAAAAAATGTTTACAACTCGGCAAAACATGTCTTTGCAACTCCGAATCGGAGTTGAAAAGACAGTTCATTGAGTGAGAAACACTGATTTTCAAGTTCTGGACCTAATGATCATGCTTGGACATGAAAATACTAGTCATTACTGATTTACTTGAAAATATGATGATGTAAACAATGCTTCTTTTCATTAACTCCTGGGGTATAATGCACCTTATTTATTGAATGGCTCTCGTGTGTGTGTATATATATATATATATATATATATAATTAACTTAAAACGCGAGTCGGAATTCTCCTACTAAAGTTTCACCTTAATGGATCATCGGGGAGTCTCAAATATATATATATATATATATATATATAATTAAGAAAAAACACAAACCGGTCACATTAGGATTATCAATTTATTTCCATCCTGTTATGTGTTTTTGATAAAATCAAAAAATACGAAAAAAAAAAAAATTAACAGGACTTCTTCGGATCTTATGGATAATTTTTTCGCGTTTTTTTATGTTATCAAAAACAGATAACAGGATGGATCTAAATTTATAATCCTAATGTGACCGGTTTGTGTTTTTTTCTTTTTGAAATTATTGCTCTGTAATGTCTGTTACATTGAACTCTTTACCAGGAAAATTTTAAATAGTTTTCTTGTCTTGATGGAATTACTCCAAACTCCGGTTTAACTGGACAGAATAATACCTATATATATATATATATATATATATATATATAATGATGATGAGGATACATACATATATACATATATCATCGCCTCTGGCTGATCTTCAGGGCTACACCCTGTATCCTCACAGAGTTGCTGTATATAGATTCGAGCCTGTCGCCCTGCTTTTGCTCGGCCATATGAAGGGGTCCATAGGAGTACATCACTTATGAGCTTGTCCCTGCTTCTCCAACAGTGTCCTGCATCTCTGGTTCGTCTAACTTGGATAGTTTTCCTGATGGGTGGTTGGTGTATAACGTTATGAATCTTGCTTCTTTTTACACACTTTCTTTTATCCAGTTATTTCATCAAACATCCATCGCTATTTTAACAACATTTTTCATGAATTTAGAGTCCTGAAAAAGGTTTTTATAACCGAAACTTTTAATGTCGACTTTCATAATAAATTCATCAAGGTCATTTTCATTATGTGAAATGCCTGGTCCAGGATTTGAAATCGCGTCGCCGTGTGTATTTCAAACAACGATAACAATTCCCCCACAAGCTCTCATGAAAAGAAAAAAAATTGTCTTTTATTCTAAAAACATTCTTTTTTCAATTAAGTTTTATTTTCTTCTTTGCTTAACTATCAAAATGTTATTTCCTGCGAAACTTTATACAGTTAGAACGGATATTACTACGCATTATTTATTAAGCTCTTCATTTTTGAAACTCGAACCAAAACTAAATTGTCACACTCCTGTAATCAAAAATAAAACTTCAGAATATGCTTAAATATGGCACTTATTTTTGGAATGCTATATATTCAAAACTTTCGTTACGGTTTTCAATATTCGTTTTGACTGTATCAAGTTCCGTTTCAAATAATCAAATCTAAACGTTTTTTTTTTTAAATGTTTAGGTTTTACTTTTTATGGACGATACGAGATTTTGGTAGGCAGAAAATTTTATATTCTCATGCAATCTGACCAAATGAGAGTTTTTGCTGTCCACACACTCCTTCAGTTTGTGTTCCAGTGCTTGGATCCCATTGATTTAAATATCAACTACAGATAAGACATTACTATATCAACTTTTCATCCTGTCCTTATATATATATATATATATATATATATATATATATATATATAAAGAAGTCATTACTATTTTGATCTTTACCGGTCAAATTATAATTCCGAAAATCGGTTTTATTAGGCAATAAAATCTGGCATATAATTTGATGTACTTACAATATGGAAAAGTGCGAAAGTTACTTTTCGATTTTTATTGATTTCATGATATAATTCAATAATCAAAAATCCATAGATTTGTGGAACTCTTCAAACCTCTTCTTGAATATGTACAAAAAGCACGTACATATTTTATTCTTAAAGAAAAAACTGCTATTAAAACATTCAACATTACACATATTCCTTTAGCAAAATTTGAATTTAATGATTTTCAAAATTGTTTTGCAATTTGAATTGATAGTAAAAAAAATCTGAATTTTTGGCTAATTTTTAAAAAAATATGAAAATTTTTTAAATCAATAAGTACTTTTTTAAAAACACAATTTCATATGTAAATGAAAAAATAAATTGTAATACGAAAAATGTCATATTTTTATTTTTTAGCTTCTTTTTATTGTATATACTTCCAGGGTTAATTTTTCAGAGGGGAAAATTTATTAATAAAATAAAAAAGAACGTAAGAATTGTTTATTACAAATTTAAAAACTGTTTTCTTTAAGCGAATACGTTTCATATTTTTTAAAACAAAATACATTGATTCTAAATACAAGGAAATCAAAATCATTTAAAAGAAATAAACTCTTTATAGAATAAACGAATAGTTTTCATTCAAATTAATACGCGAAATGTTCTATCTAAAAATAAGGATACATTTAATTTTTTAGCAACTTTTCATTGTTATATTTTCATAGGGTAAAGAAAGAAAATAAATATATTTTTATCACCATCTCAAAAAGTAATTAAGAACTGAATTTGAATTTTTGTCGAATTCTTAAAAAGTTTTTAGAAAAATGAATTTATGAAAATGTTTATGGTAATATTTTTTATGACATTTTAAAAGTTAAAAAGTAACTTCCAGAAATTAAAAAAAGATATATTGCAATGCGTAAAGTCTTATATTCTTTTATCGATCTATTTTTAGAGGGTCATTAAAAAATTTAATTAAAATTATGCTGCATTTTGAAAATTATCAACTAAAAAGTTGTTTTCTTGATTAGCACTGATCGCATAAAAGAAAAGAAATTATAGGAGGCTAAAAAAAGATCAAACACGAAAATGCTTTAAATCTTTCACTAATATAGGGTTATATATCTTTACATATTATTGTGAATAAGAAAGTATAAAAAAATAAAAAGATTCACAGAATACTTTTTATCAAAATAACAGGCAAAATCTTTCAACTACAAATAAGGACATTTTTTTACCCTTAGAGCATTCTTTCTTTGCCCCCTTTTTATCTCACTCTCTTGTGTTCCTAAAATTCCTTTAGTCCCCTCATGGACCTTGTACTTCTGTTTTTGTATATATATATATATATATATATATATAGTTGGTTGTTTTGGGGTATCTCCATTCTTTATTACTGTTCAAGAAAAGCTTCTCTGACTATGATGTCTGGTTGAACTTGAGAATAATTAAAAAAGAAGAAATTATAAAGAAATGCTATTATAGTTTGTTCTATGTTGCATGATGCAAACAAGAAATATTAAACATTTCTGTTCTATGTTCTATAAATCATAAAGGAATATTATTCCTGTTTGTCTTAAGTTTTCAAATTATAAAAACCTATCTATTACTTCTATTTGTTCTATGTCCCATAAATTATATTTAAAATCGTTGCAACTTGCACTACATTGCATACATTATGAACATATTATTCTTGTTTGCCCTAAGTTATTGCATACATTAAACAGATAATATCCTGTTCGTCCAATGTTTTATAAATTATGCAGAAATATTATTCCTGCTTGTCTTATATTCCAAACATTTAAAAGCCATATAGATTATTAAGAAATATTTCACTATACATGGAAAAAATATGGTATAACCATAAACTCTATTTTAATGAGAGAACATTTGCCAACAGTACAAAATTGTCAAAATGTGTATGGCTATTAAATGATCAAACGGATAAATATCATATGAGAAAATGTTATATTTTGAAAATACACAAGCTTACAACGGAGATTATATTTACTACTGATTGTGTCAAGAGGAAAAAATTTTACAAACAAGAAAATGCTGAAAGCGAAATAAGCGACTGGATATCAAAATGTGAACATGATGATAAGTTTTTCGTATTTGCCACCAATTCCGTATTAATTTTCTTTTATTTGAAAAGTTCCCGATCTCACTCTCTTTCTCACACTCTCTTTTGATATATATATATATATATATATATATATGTGTGTGTGTGTGTGTGTGTGTGTGTGTGTGTTTTATTCAGGTGAGAGTCACGTGTACTTCCAATTTAACAGTTGATTTTACACCACTTCATAATTACAGTTGATTGGCAATTTTTCTCACTTTTTCGTCTGACGATTTTGTTCATATGAAACTTTCAAATAAAAGGAATTATCGTGTTCATAATTTGATATTTTCCTGGATTGTATACTTGCTTTTCATGGGCGGTGCCCGTGGCGTAATGGTTATCGTCGTTGGAAATGGACACGGCAACACGAGTTCAATTCATCGACGAGACTGATTGCATTTCACAATGCACTTGGGAAAGGTAGGAATCCAATTATTCTCCCTCTAGCTATGGGTAAATAGTAGGGCAGACTCGGTTTTTAAGCCTTGGTGAGGCAACTAGCCTAGGAGAAGGAAAACTCTGAATTCAAACCTCTTAAAATCCGCTTAAAATTGACCGGGTGTCATATCCTGCACGAGTGGAGGGGTTGGTAAATATGTATACTTGCTCTTGTCAAGTCGAGCACTTTTCCTGCATACTTTTCAAATTTTTATTCATCTCCTGGAGAAGCAAGGACGAACTCAGAAGTGAAAAATATGAATATATAGGGATGTGCCAATGTTGGTCGATCTACAAAATCGTATTTATATCAGCTCTGTGCTGATACAGGAAATTGTTTATAAGACCTACCGGTAGAGATGGATGATAGGGACGGATGGAGAGAGAGAGAGAGAGAGAGAGAGAGAGAGAGAGAGAGAGAGAGAGTCAGCAAATCCATGCTGGCAGCGTGACTTGATGACTTTTATATATATATATATATATATATATATATATATATTGTCATCCACAGGAAGACTGTTTCGTTGTATTACAACTCGTCAGTGTGGCTAGACGCGCGAGATGCTTCAAGCTGTGATTGTAACGGGGCTAAGTTTATCTTACCGTCATCAGCAGTTTCCGCTTAAGCAAAGGAATTTTAACGCATATGTATTAATCATTTCCTTTATTGCCCAGGTTCACTCTGTCCCGGAGTGGTAGCACCTGATGTAGTCCTATCTATAGGTCTAAGAGCAATAAACTGTGTATTAATGCAGAACTTAATTACTTGAAATAGAACTGTTTTGACATTAAAATGCGTACATATGCTGAACTGAATCATTTGAAATAGAACTATTTTTGACATTGAAACTGTACTTACGCTTAACTTAATTGTTTGAAATAGAACTATTTTGACATTTAACAATGAGTAAACAAAAACTATATTTATAAATAAGTATAGTTGGTGACCGTGGTCGAGGGTGACCCGAAGGCACCCTTTTAAATAGATTCTACATCGAGGTGTAGGGGAGGGCGATATTTCATTCCCTGGATTGCTATACTTTACCTTGACCCTTACCTTATAATGTTG